>CAKXYN010000109.1:6000000-6600000 GCA_935064755.1 Tragelaphus eurycerus
CAGATGCTAAATGCTACAGAAATGAGAGAAGGAAGAATCTCTGGGAATTAGAGTCGATAGGGAAGGTTTCATGGATGAGTGAGATGTGAGGAAGAATAATATTTAGGTAAATGGAGAGAAAAGGAGGAAAGGCAGAGTGTGTTTGGGGCAAGGTGTGGCAAAGAGCTTTTTAGGGATGGTCTTAATTGTGCTAGTGTTTGTCATCAGTTGAGATGGGGTTGAGAGTGTTGGCTTCTCCACCAAAGAGAACACTCTTACCTTGCCCAGTAGGGGACTGAGATTGGAGGGCTATACTGTGAAAGGTGACACTGGGTTTAGGAGCAGGAGCTGCAAATTCACATACCTAAAGAAGCCAGACAGATAAAAGAATGATGCAGGATGGTGGTTAGTGATAAATTGGAGATGGTTGACAGGTGAGAATTGAGGTCCTGTGGTATCAGATCCGAGTTTTTCAAATGAAGTCTGAAATGCTTGGATTTTTAAAAATTGTAGTGAAACATGTACAGTTTACCACCTTAACCATTTTTTAAGTGTACCATTCAGTGTGAGTACATTTACGTTCTTGCATAACCAGTCTCCAGAACTTTTTTATCTTGCAGAACTGAAACTCTGTAAACATTAACACAGACTTCCCGTTCCCCCTTCCCTTCAAACCCTGGCAACCGCATGCTGCTTTCTGTCTCTCTGATTTTGACTGACTGTCTCATACAAGTGGAATCAGACAGTACCTGTCCTTTTCTGAGAGACTTATTTCACTTAGCATCATGTCCTCAAGGTGCATCCATGTTGCAGCATGTATCTGAATTTCCTTCCTTTTTAAGGTTAAATAATATTCCTCTGTATGTATACACCACATTTTTTTTACCCATTCATCTCTTGATGGACATTTGGGTTGCTTCCACCTTTTGGCTTTTGTGAATAATGCTGCTGTGAATAGGGTTGCACAGATATCTCTTCAAGTTCATGCTTTCAGTTCTTTTGGTCATGTACCCAGAGTGGACCACACTGTAACTCTATTGTTAACTTTTTGAGGAACCGCCATACTGTTTTCCATAGCGGCTGTGCCATTTTACATTCCTGCCAGTAAGACACAAGGGTTTTAATTTGAAATACCCTGATTCTTAATGTTGGGAACCAAATGAAATTGAACATGCTCTGTAGCTAAACAAAACACATTTGTGAACTGGATTCTTCATTAGCTCACTGTTTTTCTACCTCTGGTTTAGAGGCCATAGCTAAACCCAGAATGAGTTCTTTTAAATGGATGGTTTGGAGAACAGCTCATCAGAAAAGGCCAGGTTAGACAGACTTGAGAGATTAGGATTCAAGCTATGAGATTATTCAAGAAAATAAGTGCCTGAAATCCGAAGAATGGCTTTGTGTCCAGCTGGTGAGACAGATGACCACCAGGAAGTGGAACTTTAAGTTGAAGTCAGAACCCAGAGCTCAAACAGGAAGAGATTTGTTCACCGCCGCCACCGCCCTCCCTCCCCCCACCGCAAGCAGCCAGGATGCGAGAATAGAGAAATTTAAGAACTAGCCTAAGAGTGTCCTGGGGAAGGGCTTCCTGACTAAAAGAGGAATGATAACTGCTTTGAACTTGTGTTAGGGTGAAGGTGCTTTGGGTTTTATCACCCTTCCTTACGATGTGTGTTTAAGTGAAGCTTCCTCACGCTGTTGTGGAGATTAGTTTGGGCATTTAAACTATGTGACTCGCAGGGAGGTAGGCTGTAGCAGAAGAAAGGTTTGGTGGTCTGGAGAACTGTCTGTTTGTACTCCCAGAAACTGACAGCAGAAGGTTGATTTGAAACCAGTGAGGAGGGGAGAAGCAGTGCCTCATTTTATCTTTTCTTCAGTCATCTGACCTTGGTTCTGATCTTGATATCTTTAAGGCCCTTTAATTTTCAAAATGATCATTCTCATTGTAAAAATTACCTGTGCTCATTGTAAGAAATTCAAGCAATACAGGAAAAATACATATATAAAGAATAAAGCAACTTACCTGAAATCCCCATATGGGGCATCTTTATATGTGTGTAGACACTATTATACACACCCATTCTTTTACTTATGTTTTTATATAAGTGTTCTACCCTCGAATCTGTTGTATAATACTTATTAGATCATATTCTGGTTTAGTCATCTTGTACCAGATGATGACCACTTAGAAATATCTTATTTCCTTTTTTTGTAATGTCTTTGGTTTTGGTATCAGGGACATGTTCCCTCTACTTGAATTTTCTGGAATAAGAAAAAAAAACTTTTTTCTTCAATTTTTCATAGGATTCACTAGTGAAGCCATCTGGATATAGAGTTTTCTTTGTTGGAGGGTTTTAAACTATATTTCCAATTGTTTAACAGCAATAAGGCAATTTAGGTTATCTATTTCTTCTTGAAGGAGCATGGCAGTTTGTCTTTCAAGTAATTTGTTTATTTTATCTAAGTTGTTGAATTTAGAGGCATAAAGTTGTTTATAGTATTCCCTTGTGCTCAGATGCTCAGTCATGTCTGACTCTTTGCAACCCAATGTACCATAGCCCACCAGACTCCTCTGTCCGTGGATTCTCCAGGCAAGAATACAGGAGTGGGTTGCCATTTCCTCCTCCAGGAGATCTTCCCAACCCAGGATCAAACCTGAGTCTCTTACGTCTCCTTCATTGGCAGACAAATTCTTTACCACTAGTGCCACCTGGGAAGCCTTGTATCTTTTTAATATCCATAGGATCTATAGTAATGTTCTCACTCGTTTTATTGGTACTGGTAATTTGTGTCTTTTTTTTTTTTTTTAACCCCTGATCAGTCTTGCTAGAAGATCATCAGTTTTGTTGATATTTTCCAGCTTTTAACTTCACTGATTTTTCTCCATTGTTTTTCTGTTTTCTTTATTTTTTTTTCTTTTTGCCCCATTGTTTTCTTTACTGTGGGTATAATTTGCTTTTCTTTTTATGATTTCTTAAGATAGAAACTTGGATCTTTGATTTTTTTGTTGTTGTTTTCTAATACAACCAACCATTCAATGCTATACATTTCCCTGTATTTCTCTAACTGAATCTTACAGATTTTTTTGTGTTTTTGTTTTCATTCAGTATAAATTACTTTCTAAATTCTTTATGATTTCTTCTTTTACCTATGGCTTATTCTGAAGTATCTGTTTAACTTCTAACTATTTGGGGATTGTTGCGATATCTCTGTTACTGATTTCTAGTTCAATACTGTTAGGAACAAAGGATATTTTCATGATTCCAGACCTTTTATAACTTAGCATATTGACTGTCTTTGGAGTGTTCCATATGCATTTGAAGAAAGATGTGTACTGTGCTGTTTTGAGGTGAATTACTCCTTAAATGTCAATTAGGTTACATTGGTTAATAGTGTTTGTATCCTTTTTTTAAATGTTCTATAGCCTTACTGATTTTATATCTCTTATCAGTTATTGAGAGAGGAATATTGGAATCCCCAACTATAAAATTGTGGTTTTATTTTCCTTTAGTTTTTGCTTCACACGTTTGGAAACTCTGTTATTAGGTGCTTACATAATTTAGAATTATGTCCTTTTGATGAATTGACACCTCTGTTATTGTGAGATGTCTCCTTTTATCCCTGATAATATTTCTTATTCTGAAATTTATTTCTTTGATATTAATGTAGCCATGCAGCTTTTTTATGATTAATACTTGCATTGTATATCTTTTTTTCATCCTTTTATTCTTAATGTATATTTGTATATAAAATGTTTCTTGTAGATAGCATTTAAAAAAAAATGCAACCTGATAATTCCCTGGTGAACCAGTGGTTAGGACTCTATGATTTCACTGCTGAGGGCTGGGGTTCAAGCCCCTGGTTAGGGAACTGAGATCTTGCAAGCTGCATGGCATGGTGAAAAATGTCAGAAAAATCCATTCTGACAGTCTCTACCTTTTAATTGAAGCATTTGTCCATTTACATTTAATATGATTAATTATAAATATGATTGGATTTAAGTCTGTCATGGTCTATATTTGTCTCATTGTTTTGCTCCATTATTTTTTCTTGCCTTCTTTTTGATTGAGTACTTTTTGTGATTCCATTTTATCTTCATTATTGGATTATTAGTTACACTTTTCTTCTTTCCCTTCTTTCTCTTTTAGTAGTTGTTCTAGAGTTTGCAATGTACATCTTTTTTTTTTTTTTGACCATGAGACTTGCAGGATGTTAGTTTCCTGACCCAGGGATTGAACCTGGGCCCTCAGCAGTGAAAGCACAGAGTCCTAACCATTGGACCGCCAGGGACTTTCCCACAGTCTACATTTTTAATGTAAGAGTGAACATTCAAAGAGTATTATACAACTTTATGTGTAATGTAACAGTCTTACAACTATGTACTGACTTCCATTTTCTCCCTTCTCTCATTGTCCTGCATTTTACTTCTACATACTTTGTAAAGCTTACATTATGATTTTTGCTTTACACAGTTAATTATCTTTTTGTTTTTATTTAAATATTTATTGAGATATAGCTGATGTTTGATAAATTGCATGTTTAAAGTGTGCAACTTGATGAGTCTTGACATATATAAATATGTATACAACCATGAAACCATCACCACAATTAAAATAATGAACATATCCATCACACCTCCACATTTCCTTATACCCCTTGGTAATCCTTCCCTTTCTACTCTCTGTCCTATCACCTGAAAACCACTGATCTGCTTTCTATTCCTATTGATAAATTTGCATTTTCAAGACATATAAATGGCTTGCATGCCAAGTTGCTCCAGTCATGTCCAGCTCTTTGTGACCCCCATGGACTGTAGCCCTCCAGGTTTCTCTGTCCATGAGATTCTCCAGTCAAGAATACTGGGGTGGGTTGCCATGCCCTCCTCCAGGGGATCCTCCTCATATAAATGGCACTATATGATATAGACTCTTTTCTTTTCCCTGGCTTCTTTCATGCAGTATGAATATTTGAGGTTCATCCATATTTTTGCCCATATCAATAGTTTCTAGTAGTATTCCAGTGTATTGATATACCAGTTTATTTATCCATTCATCTATTGAAGGGCATTTAGACTTTTTCCAGCTTTTGACTGTTACCAGTGCAGCTGCTATGAAGATTTCATGTACAAGTCTTTGTGTGGATATATGTCTTCATTTTTCCCGAGTAAGTACCTGGTGGTGGAATGGCTGGGTTGCAGGGTAGGTATCTTTAAAGATGTTTTTTAAATGAGAAAAAACCTTTAATATTTACCCACATGTTCCCATTTCCAGTTTTTAAAATTCCTTTGTATGATTCAGACTTCCTTTTGATCTTCTGCTTGAAGAGATTTCTTTAACATTTCCTATAATGTAGGTTGGTTGGTGATGCATTTTTTTTTCCTTTCATTTGTCCAAGAAAGTCTTTATTTTGCAGTTTCTTTCAAAGGTATTTTTGCTGGGTATAGAATTCTAGATTTACAGGATTTTTTATTCTTCTTTTAGTACTTTAAAGATGATTTCTGATGTGAAGTCTGCTCCCATTCTATGTTCCTCTTCATATGATTTTTCTTTCCCTTTGTCATCTAAATATTCACAGGATCCAAGGATCACAGCATAGACATCTTGGGTAATTGGATAAATTATCCATTATTCAGTCCATTCCGGTTAGCATGGGTCTAAAGCAGCCTATAGTCTAGATTTTGGCCTCACTGTGAGACAGTACCCTTCTGAAGGACTCTGCTTGAGCTATGTTAAGAATCTTTTCATTCTGGATGGTGAGAATATAGACCGTTCTAAGGATTTCTCCTTCTCTTAATTTCTGATGTCTCCCTTCTCCCGCCCCAGCCTTATATAGTTTCCTTACACACATTTACACAATATTATTTACTCAAAGGCCTGAGGGGATCCCTCTGAAAATATCCGTAATGCTCTCTCTCTGCACATCAGCCTCTCCAGCATTTTGCCATACAAATTCTTGCCCTGCTGGCTTTCCCAAGTGTCTCCTGAGCCCGTTGAGACTATTAGGCTGTTTGGGTCCTCCCTGCCTATGCTGCAGCCTGGATACGCTCTCCAAGCATTAAACTGAGGCAATCACATGGCTGCCTCACTCTTTTCCCTCTTGTGCTGCCTGTTGGCCAGTGTGTGAAAACTTATTTCATGTATTTTTCCATTTTTTTAGTTGTGTTAAGGCAGGAGGATATATCTGGTTTCTGACACTCCATCATGATTGGAAGTAGAAATTCATATTAATTTTAATAGTTTCTCTGAGGGATTTAAATTTTTTCCTATACAGTTTGTCATGTGTAAATCATGAGAGTTTGATTTCTTCCTTTACTGTTTTTATACTTCTTTTTTATTTGCCTTATTTCATTGGCTGAGGCCTCTAGTACCTTGTTGAATGTTTGTTCTAATAGGCATTCTTATCTTGTTCTTGATTATTAAAATTTCTGCTGCGTTTTATTGTGATAAGCTATATATAACATGAGCATTATAATTTTAACCATTTCAAAGCGTACAGTTCAATGGCACTAAGTACGCTTATATTGTGCAGTCATTACCACTATCCATTGCCAGGACTTCTTCACCCCCAAATAAAACTCTATACCCATTAAACAATAACTGTCTATTACCTCTTCCCCAGCCCCCCAATCTGTTTTTTGTCTCTGAATTTCACAATTCCAGGTACTGCATGTAAGAGGAATTATACAATATTTGCCCTTGGTGGTCTGGCTCCTTTTCCTTAGCGTAATATTTCCAGGGTTCATCCATGTTGTAGCAGGTTTCAGTACTTTATTCCTTTTTTAGGTTGAATAATATTCCATTATACAAACACACCGAATTTTGTTTTGCCACTCGTCTGTCACTGAACGTTTGGATTGTTTCTGCCTTTTGCTATTTTGATTCAGCTGCCATGAATGTTCGTTTATGTACAAGTTTTTGTTTGAACAACTGTTTTCAGTTTTCTTGGCTATGCACCTATCAGATTAAGTTCCTCTTCTATTAGTTTGCCAGAAGCTGTTATCATGAATAATAATTGAATTTTGTCAAATATTTTCGTGTCTGTTGAGGTCAGCATATGATTTTCCTTATCTATGCTATTAAAAAAAAACTACACTGTTTTTTGGTTTATTACCAAATAAACCAAATTTGATTTTTTTATTTAAATGTTCTTTTGCCACACTTTTTAACCTTTACAATTATATTTCTAGCAAGTGGTACTGCTTCTTTTAAAAACTGGTAAAAGCACGTAACCTGAAATGTGTCATCTCAACCATTTTTAAGTGCACAGTTAACATTGTATTCCCATTTTTTGCAACAGAGTTCTAGAATTTTTTTATCTTGTAAAACTGAGACTGTGTGCCCACTGAATAACAGCTCACCATTTCCCCTTCCTTCCAGCCCTTGGCAACCACAGGTTTACTTTCTGTTTCTATGAGTCTGAACTACTTTAGATACCCTAAGTTTTGGTGGTTTTGCTGGAGCCATGTCAGAGAATATTCTTATAGGAAGTACACAGTAAAGTATCTGAGTGTGATGGGACTTCATGTTGGCAATTTATTACCAAATGGTTCCAGAAAAAACAGTTCTTTGTGCTGTTCTCACAACTTTTCTGTGAGATAATTTGAAAATAAACTTTAAAAAAAAAAAAGATTGTTTCTTCCTCAAATATTTAGTACATTCACCACTGAAGCCATTAAGATCTGGAATTTACTTTGCAAGAAAGTTTTTAGTTGTGACTCGGTTTCTTTAATAGCTATCAGACTATTCAAATTTTTCCTTTTCATCTTCTGTCACTTTGGCAAGTTTGTACTGTTCTAGGAATTTGCTTATCTCCTCTGAATTTTCAGTTTTATTGGCAAAAGATTGTTTATGATGTCCTCATTACTTTTTAAAATGTCTAAGATATCTTTTCCATCCACTAAATTGGTTTATTTGTGCTTTCTCCTTTGTTTGGTCATTCTCAGCTGGGATTTATCAATTTAATTATATTAGTCTTTTCATGGAACTAACTTTTGGCTTTGTTGTTTTTCTCCACAGTGTATTTATTTCATTCATTTCTGTTTTTTCTTCTTATTCTCTGGTTTTAGCTTCTTGTTTGTTTTGAGATGGATGTTTGGGTCATGGATTTTTAGGCTTTTTTAACTTTTATTGTGAATAATACTGTGAATATCTGCATACGAGTTTTTATATCAACATACATACTCATTTCTGTTGACTATATATCTTCTTGGGTATATATATCTTTGGGGCCATATGGTAATTGTATGTTTAATTTTTTTGAAGAATTGCCTATGTTCCAAAGCAACTACTCCATTTCACTTTCCCACCAGCAATGTAGGAGGGCTTCAGTTCCTCCACATCCTTGACTGACAAATAAAAATTGTGCATATCTAGCGTACATCATAGTGTGGTTTTGTTTTTGCTTTATTTATCATTTGTGGCTGTGTTGTGTGGATCTTAGTTCCTGACCTGGGATGGAGCCTGAGCCCCCTGCAGTGGGAGCAGAGTCCTAGCCACAGACCACCAGGGACCCAACATGATGTTTTAATACATGTATATATTGTGAAATGATTTCCACAGTCAAGATAATTAGTTAACATCCATCATCTTACATAGTTTTCTATGTGTATGTGTATGCTGAGAACACTTACGATCCATTCTCCTAGAAAGTTTTACATATAAAATAGTTATTAACTATAGTCACCATGCTATACATTAGATCTCATGAATAGTTGAAACTTTGTGTCCTTTGACGAATATCTCACCATTCCCCTACCCCCTTCAGCCCCAGGCAACCACTATTCTCTTGCCTTTGCGAGTGACTTTTTTAGATTGCACATATAAGTGAGGTCATGCAGTGTTTATCTGTGTCTGACTTCGCTTAGCATAATGTCCTCCGTGTTCATCCATGTTATCAGAAGTGGCAGGATTTACTTTTTAAAGGCTGAATAATATTCCACTTGATACATATATATCTCACATTTTCTTTCTTTATCCATTCATTGATCAGCAGACAGTTGTTTCTCTATCTTGGCAATTGTGAATAATGCTGCAATAAACATAGGAGGACAGAACTCTGAGAAACTGATTTCCTTTCCTTTTGATATATACTCAGAAGTAGAATTCACTGGATAGTTTGGTAGCTCCCTTCTGAGTTTTTCATGGAGGAACCTCCATACTGTTTTCCATAATGCCCCTACCAATTTACATTCCAATCAACAATATGCCAGAGTTCCCTTTTTCCACATCTTGGCCAGCACTTGTTATTGCTTGTCTTTTTTATAATAGTCATTCTAACTGGGTGTGAGGGGATATCTCATTGTAATTTTGTATTTCTGTTAGTGACGTTGAGCACCTTTTCATATAGCCTTTGGCCATTTATATGTCTTTGGGAAAACACCTGTTCAATCTTTGTCCATTTTTTTTAATCAGATTATTTGTTTCTCCCTTTTTGCTATTGAGTTGTCCAAGTTTCTTATATGTTGTTGATACTAACCCCTCGTCAGATATAGTTTGCACTATTTTTTTTCATTGTATAGGCTGTCTTACAACACTCATTATTGTCTTTTTGTTTATAGCCATCCTAGTGGCTATGAAATAGTATTTCATTGTGACTTTTATTTGCATTACCTAGTGACTAATGAGGTTGAGCATCTTTTCATGTGCCACTTTGTATATCTTCTTTGGAGAAATGTCTGTTGAAATCCTTTGTCCTTTTTTTGGTTGCACCATAGGGCTTGTGGGATGTTAGTTCCCTGACCAGGGATTGAACCCCAACCATCGGAGTGAAAATACCAAGTCCTAAACACAGGACCTCCAGGAAATTCTCTTTGTCCATTTTTTAATTAGGTCTCTTTTTAAAATGTATACTAATTACAATTATTTTAAAACCAATGTCTAATAGCACCAATACCTGGATCTTCTGTGAGTGTCTTTAAGCTGTTTTTTTTTTTCTCTTGGTTGGTTATTTGATCTTGATTTCTGATATGCTAGACAGTTTTAGATTTGATGCCAAATATTGTGTATGAAAATTTGCAGAGATATAATTTGAAGTTTTGAGTGCTCTTACAAAAAGAATTTTTTCTCTCTGGCAGGCAAGTCAGGTAGAATCAGATCATCTTAATCAGAGACGGAAATGATTTGAATGTGGACTTTAGTCTTCATGAGGGATGGTCTGTTTCGTTTGCTCTTACTTCTGGGGTTTCAGGGATCCTAACTAAAACCTGCATTTTTTTTTTTTTTCTTCTAAAATCTTTCCTCTCTTACAGGTCCGAACTCTGTTTTTGCCTCCCTTGAGATTGACAGAACTTCTGCTGAACTTCTCAGCCATACAGCTTTCTCACCTGCATAGGCCTCAGGAGCAAAAGCAGCATCGAAATGTCAGACTTAACCTCTCTGCTCCTCTTCTCTCTAGGAGGCTGGGCTTGGTAGCCCTTGGTGCCTTGATAGCTTCTCGTTGACTTCAGAAACTTTCCTTTGAGAACATACACCTCGTCTGCCTTTTCTAGCTTTTCTTGACAGAAGGTTGGCCTGAAACCAATTAACCCACCGTGACTGGAATTGGAAAGTCTCAAACACATTTTCTTTTTTGTGTTTTGTCCAGGTTTATGTAGTCCTTCTCAGTGCAAGAGCTGTCATAACTACTTAATCCACCCTTGCTAGAAGAACACGCATGCATTTTACCTGAAAATGTTTACATAAGTGTTTATTACTAATGCTTTGACATAGGGCCAGTCCTTTCTTGTAGTAAGTGCTCACTGATTTGGGTTCACCTGGTCTTACATAAACCGAATCCATAATGCATACTTCACAGCGTCTAGTTTCCATTTCACAAAAGTGGAGACATAATTTAAGATCAGTTGTGAAGCAGTCTGATTGCAGATTCTCTTAAGTTTTCACTATTTCTCACCCTAATTGTTTATAAGTGTCTCTCCCATGCTTAATTCAACAACTCTTATTTTAGCAAATCTTTTTACTCTAGTTTTTCCAAAGTGTTCAATATGGATTTCATAGAAACCACAGTGGTCATTCTTTTTGCACATATTTCATCAATTTTAATTAAATTACATTTTAATGAAATGTTTTGTGTTTAAAGTTTAAATGTTTAATAAATTACATGTTTAGTTAAATTACATGATTACAACACAAAGTACAACTGACATATCTAGGTTTAAGAACAAACACAACTAACCCTTCATAAGCATAGAACTCAGCTAGTGGGAGCAGATTAACTTACTAGCAGCCAAGGGTTTGGTGAACCATGGGCATCAGTTAGAATGTTTTATAGAGGGAATGGAAAGTACCAGTTAGTATGCTGAGTAAGTTAAGTGAGTGTTGTGTAAGAGGCCTTGTAGAAGTAAGGCTGGGAGAGCAACAACATACAGGAGAACTGGAGGAGGAGCCTGGAGGATATAAAGTTCTTAAAACAGTGCACTTGATATATAATAAGCACTTATTAAGGTTATGCTGCCAATGTCATCATGATTATCTTCATCATCGTCTGGTATGTCTGCAAAAAATGAGCTCAGGTCTGACACCAGCCCACCTAACCCAGCCATTGTTCCAAGCTGAAGCTCTTCTGAAAAGAGCACTTGTATGATACATTATGGTACATCCACACAATAGAATATTCCACAATAAAATGGGAGGAACTATAGATTCACAGAGCAGGCTGGATCAAACTCAGGGGCATTACACCGAGTGAAATGAAAGAAGCCAGTCTCAAAAGGCTGCATACGATGAGTCACTGATATGACAGTCCATCAAAGGCAAAACTTGTATGGTGATGAAGAACTCATCCCTGGTTGCCAGGGGTGAGGAGTCGGGGGAGGATGTGACTACGATGGGAGAGCATGAGGGATGTGGGGGGGAAGTGACACAGCTGTTCTGCATCCTGATTTTGGTGGTGGTGGTGCAAATCTCTACATGTGTTAAAATTCATAAAGCTGTATACCAGAAACAACCAACTTACTGTATGTTCATTAAAAAGTGTAAAATGAGAAACTTAAGAAGCAGTACTGTGGAGAGCACCCTCGTGTCTAGGCATCCAAGCTGGCCCGGCCCCAAGTGTGGCCTGGATGGCTCTTGTTTCCAATCAGAGGATGTGCGCCCAGGCTTTGTCCGTTCATGGGCCAATATCACTCACTGACTTTTTTCTTCCTTGTGTTAGATTGGAGCTGGAGGGAGCATCACTGGGATGAAGTTTAACCCTCTCAATACCAACCAGTTTTTCACCTCCTCAATGGAGGGAACGACTAGGCTGCAAGATTTTAAAGGCAACACTCTCCGAGTTTTTGCCAGCTCAGACACCTGCAAGTGAGTAGTTTTAACTCAAGAGGGGAAAGGGCTTTTAGGCTCTAGGGGGAGTTGTGGTGAGAGCACCCGGATCCCATTTCTTTTCCCTAAACCCAGCACAGGAAAGAAAGGGGTTAGCTCCTTTTCACCCTTCCCTCTGACTCTTTAGCTGCTATTCCTCTGGGCCAGGTGGGTTCCTGTTTCAGGGACAGGTTCTAGAACCTCAGCTTTTCTCGGCAAGGGAACGGCCTCAGCTCTTCTGTCAGTCCTTCCGGTATCCAACTAGACCTGGATTCTCACTGGACAAGTGAACATGGCATTAGTCTAAAAAACTACTTCAAGCCTAGAGCAGGGACTAAGACCTTAAGGTTCCATTCCCTGCTTCCATTGGGGTGTAATGACCTGGCCAGCTCCTTGATGGAAGCCGAAATGGATAGAATCATGTCCACAAAGCACTTGGGACTCCCCAAGAGCATGTGGCTAGAGAAGTTACAAAATGCTTGTCACTTTGGTTTTCAGTCAGAGATATGACTCTGCTCCTCAAGTGTGTGAGAGTGTGGGGTTCTACCTAGCACTGGGCTGCCACACAGGGGTAAGAAATACAGGAGCAACGGGACAGGTGACCTTACTCTTCCACAAGGAGCCCTCCTCCTGAAAGATGTTTACAAGGGATGCAGAAAGCAGGGCAGCAGAGATTTGAGGGGAAAATGTGAATCTGGGCTCTCCCGACTGGGTATCAGGATCCCTGACACTCCCCCCACCCTGACCCATCCCTTCATATCAAGTGGTCTGAGGGACAGAAACAGCAGGTAGTTCCGAGTTGGTGTGCTTTTTCCTCTAAGTGCTCAGAAGGGGGCAGGAGTTCCTTTCCAGCCAGCAGTGAGAAAGAGTTGGGCAGTCCCTGTTTGGAGTGTCCTCTCCTTTGACCCAGAGGGTGGAGAGCGGAGAGAGAAAACATCTGCTGAGTCTTCCTCAGGGCTCCAGGGGGCAAGCCCCGATTTGAGGACTCACCGTACGGCTCTGGGTTTGGCTGCTTCAGGGACTCTTACCACATGAGGACCCTGAGCCTAGAAGTAACTGGACAAGTTTCTGAGCCCCACCACCCCCATGCCCTTTGTCGGGATGGTGGATTCTTGAGTGCTCCTCACTGGGAGTCCATGACAAGATATTCATTCACTCAACAGATATTTATTGACTGTCTGCTGTGCGTGAGACATGAGCTGCAGCAGTGAATAAATGCAACTTGCCTCTGTCCCTAAGAGTCTTACAGCACACTCTCTCCCTCCAGCGTCTGGTTCTGCAGCCTGGACGTATCTGTCAAAAGCCGAGTGGTGGTCACGGGAGACAATGTGGGGCACGTGATCCTGGTGAACATGGATGGCAGGGAGGTGTGTTCTCGCGAGCCCAGGCCCTCCCCTTCCCTTCCAACCCCCAGCCTCGGTTCTGCACCCCAGCCTGAACCGAGCTCTCGTCCGCAGCTTTGGAATCTGAGAATGCACAAAAAGAAGGTGACCCATGTGGCCCTGAACCCGTGCTGTGACTGGCTCCTAGCCACAGCCTCCGTAGATCAAACGGTGAAAATCTGGGACCTGCGCCAGGTTAGAGGGAAATCCAGCTTCCTCCACTCGCTGCCGCACAGGCATCCTGTCAACGCAGGTGTGATATACCAGACCTCGGCCTTCCTGCAGACCCTGCCGGCCCGCCGCTTCAGGGCCTTTCCCGCAAAGTGTAGAAGCCACTCAGCCAGGCCTGAACCCCGCACAGCGTCGCCAGGCCGAGGTCCCGAGCCCTCCTGTCTCTAGCCGCCCCCCAGCCACTGAGCCTCCTGGGTGTTCACGGCCCAGATCACGGCCCTGCCACTCGTCTCTAGGAAGCAGTGGGAGGGAGGTGCCCCTGCGGGCCAGGATAGGGCCCACCTGGGGTCCCTTGAGCTCAGGGGCTTTTCGCTTTGCCAGCTCACTTCAGTCCTGATGGAGCCCAGCTCCTGACCACTGACCAGAAAAGTGAGATCCGGGTTTACTCTGCTTGCCAGTGGGACTGCCCACCAAGCCTGATCCCACATCCTCACCGCCACTTCCAGCACCTGACGCCCATCAAGGTAAGTGATGGTGGGGATGTGGCGGTGGACATGGAAGCCTGCAGCCCCAGCCCTCTTCTAGCCCTGGCTGGCTCTGCACCTATGGTCCAGCTCCGTGAGCCCGTTTTGCTGAGTCTTCTTCATGTCTCTCTGATAAGCGGCTTTTCCTGAGTTCTTTCCACACAGCCCAGGCCTCCTCTCTGTGGGGCACTTTCTGAGATCCTGACCCTCTGTTCTGCCCTCAGTTTCTGTGACCTGTGTGTGCAGCTGACCCACGAGCTAACTTGGCTTAGTTAGCCAAGCCATTTGTGGCTTCTCTAGTCTTAACCCCCAAGGCTTCGAACCTTGAAGTCCTCCATGCCTGCTGCCCCCCGCCCTGCTGCCAGTCCTCCTGCTGCCCAGGTTGTATTCTTCTCTGGAACCACAGCCCCTCTTCGGGCCTCCAGAGCTCACGCCTGCACCTGTGTAGTCTGTAGAGCACAGTTCAGGCGGGCAGAGCCCAGCCCCCACCTCCCAGGCTAGACTCCTCCAGCAAGTCACTCACAGTAGGGATCCCTACATCCTCGTCTATAGAGGGAATAATAGTATCTGACTGACTGGTGGTGGTTGTGAGGTTGAACCCAAGTACTTAAAGCATGTGGCAACATGCTTGGCACCTAGGAAGTACTCAGGAAATAATGATTTGGTATGAGAACGGCCCCCACGTCGTACCTCAACCCTAGAGTAGGAAATGGCAGCCCACTCCAGTATTCTTGCCTGGAGAATCCCATGGACAGAGGAGCCTGGTGGGCTACAGGGTCACAGAGTTGGACACGACTGAGCAACTTAGCATAGTGTAACATACCTCACATCTAATCCCAGCTGTCTGTAAGGCCGGCCCTTCAGTGGTTGGTGTTCCCGTTGACCCTTTCTTCCTTATCTCCCTCTTGGGATCAGTCAGCCAGCCCAACCGACAAGTGTCCCAGGTGTGACTTGTGACGGATTTCCAAACCGTGGCCTGTAGCACCTCCTCCTTCCTGCTAACCGTGTCTTGTCCCCTTCAGAACATCCTTGAAAAGCTTTCTTGGGAAAATCCCATCCAATTCTGTCATCCCAGTAGCTGCTGGGTTTGTTTTGAGTGGGGTGATCTGGGAACAGAGAGGTCCTCCCCCGTCTCAGCCACTTGCCATTTTCTACTCAACTCCCTGACGTTGGAGGGAGAGCTCTGGGATGAGCTCAGAACTGAGGTCCTATTTGCAATGCAGATCCCTGGGTCCAGAAGACCCCCTGGAGAAGGGAATGGCAACCCACTCCAGTGTTCCTGCCTGGGAGAATCCCACGGACAGAGGAGCCTGGCAGGCTACAGTCAATAGGTCGCAAAGAGTCAGACACGGCTGAGCAATTATACCATCGCTTTCGCTCGGGTCACGCTGATGTTAAAACACTTATCAGCTGGTACAGTGTCAGGAAATGCAAAGAGAGAAGGCCTGCATGTGTCCTAAGGCTCAAAGGAAGGTCAGCTGGGGATTTTACATTTGTGATGGTAGATGCACGTGCACTTCAAAACCATTCTGGTTTCATGTAGGTCTTACCTCCGTTGTTAAATTGTTGGCAGTTGTATTAACTGTTGTTGTCAGTGGCAAAGGTACTTCTGATGTCCCTCTCAATGCTGTTCTGCATTTTACTCCTGTGACCTGCCTCTCCATCTCCTAGGCAAGCTGGCACCCTCGGTACAACCTCATTGTCGTGGGCCGATACCCAGATCCTAATTTCAAAAGTTGTTCCCCCCATGAATTAAGGACGATTGATGTGTTTGATGGAAGCTCAGGAAAGATCATGTATCAGCTGTATGACCCAGAATCTTCTGGTATCATGTCGGTGAGGCCTGGGCCCTCAAATAAATAAATGGGAGGAGGCAGGGATTCAACCTCATGGATCAAAAATGACCAATTACTCCTCACATGCCCTTCTTCTGGTACCTCCACTCCCTACTCATGCTCATCCCCTTGTCTCTGCAGCTTAATGAATTCAATCCCATGGGGGACACGCTGGCCTCCGTGATGGGTGAGTGTACATGAGGCTGGTCAAGCCCAGCCTACTCCCCAAGGTTCAGTGCAGGCTCACCCCAGCTTAGCACTGTTCCAGCCACCCCCAGGATATAGTCAGTGAAGATGGCAACCAGAAGCCCACGATCTCTCTGGACTAAGGGCCGTCCTCGCTGAGTCTTGGCCACAGCAATGCCTGGCTGCTGCCCAGCTTCCTGGTGTCTCCTGACCAAGTGCTAGGTTCCCCATGCCAGCTCCAAGTTCTCAGAGGCTGGTGATGGAAGGCGCCCCTGGTCTCACTCCTCCTAGGTTATCACATTCTCGTTTGGAGCCCGGAGGATGCTGGGACTCAGAAATGAGAGACGTTAATGAAGCGGTGCCCAAGCAGGGGCTTAGAGCCCCACAAGAACAAGTTCTTTGACGGGAGGCGGCTTCCTGTTGAAGGGCTGAGGTATCGGAGTCCCAGCGTTGGAGCTGGGGTGCTGGGACCTCGACATGGGGACTGGACACGCGCGTGGGCTGAGTTCCAGAACTCCAGAGTTGGCAGACTCGCTGCCCCAGGGGCCTCTGCTGTATGTGGCCTGGAGCCGAGCTTCTCTCCTTTCTCCTCTCTGACATGCAGTGCTCAGGTAGTGGTTTTCGATCTGTGCTCGCTATTCACACAGCCAATAAAACCATACCCAGCTGAGCTTCTGAGTGGATCTTCCAGCTCTGATCTAGTCAAAGGGCTTCTCAGCTCCCCAGAATGAAGAAAAGGCATAGAACCAGCCCTGGGAGTCCCAAACCTTCATTCTCTGGAAGCTATCTCAGTCCTGTTCTGGGCCACAGTCTAGAGCTGTTCAGCTCACAACGTAGGGATCCCAGCCCCACTAAGGGCGGGGACAGTGGTTTCAGGATTCTGTACCACAACTCACTGTCCCCTCTCCACCATCCCCGACTCCCTCCCAAGCACAAACCTCCTTCCAACTGGATCAAGGTGAGGGGTGACAAAGATGCTGAAAGCATTATGTCTCACTCAAGTTAACGGTCGCTTCAGCTGGACAAACTTCACTGGGTGGCTCTTGGGTGATCTGGTTCCCTGGCAGCCAGTGCTTGTACCCCCAGTGTTGGGCAGTTCTTCCCGCCAAAATAAGCACTGAGAGGTGAGAGGCAAGACCGTGTCCTTGGGGCCATCTGCCAAAGACTGGGTTGGAAGAGAGAGCAGGGTTTGATGGAGAGGAAAAGCAGATCAAGCACCGTCTCCTTCAGTCTTTTTCTCCTAGGTCTTGAGTGAAACTGGAGCACTTGTCTACATTTCACATCCTTAGAAGGGAGCATGGAGGAGGCAAATCCTGTTTGGAGGAAGCCAGTGTCCGATACAGTACTTGGTTAATGTCGGGCACGTGGATGCCGGGTGACGGGTGCCTCAGGCCAAGCTGAGCCTCACTTGTTCATCTAGGTGTGGTGATCAGAGGGAGGCCCAACCCAGGGTCTCCTGTCCATGGGCTGGGGAGCAGCAACAGTCAGGAGCAAGGGCCCAGCCCACCTCCCCTAGGAGGCAGAGGGAAGGGGGCTGAGTGGTTGTCAGGCGTGGTCCTCCCCGTCTGGGACGTGGCGGTAGCCAGGAGGCTGGGCCTGCACCCGGAAGAGGACGGTGAGGAGCAGCACTATGAGGAGGAAGAGGATGGAGCCGCAGACAGCCAAGGCCACGATCACCTCTGAGCACGGCGCCAGGGGGAGGAGAGAAAGGTCATGTCAGTGTTCATTCAGCAAATGTTTGGGCACCTGCCACATGCCAGGTGCCGTTCCTACAACGAGGAGACCACAGGCGGCCAAGACAAAGTCTCCCGTGTGGCTTCTCCCTTTTAGGAGAGGAGACGCCATGACAGGCAAATGACAGAAAGAACAGGTTAGCAGCAGATGCTGTGGAGAGAACCAAAGCCAGGCAGGTCACAGGCAAGGTGTCACCGAGAAAGCAACACACTGACCCGAGCCTTGGAGTCACTGAGTGAGACACACAGAAGATCTGAGAGAAGAGTGTCCTCAGGCCAGCGGGCGGGGGTGGAGGGAGGTGGAAGCAAATGCAAAAGGGACTTAGCTCGACATGGTCTAGGCAAGAGAGTATCACCAGAGCAGACCGAGCAGCGCCTGGAAGACCACAGTAAAGAATGTGGATTTTATTCCAGATGACGGGAAGCCCTTGGACAGTTCTAGAAGGGTAGTGATGTGAACCGATTCATGGTTTTAAAAAATTTAACTCTGCTGTGCTGACAGACTGGTAGGGCCAAGAACAAAATCAGAAAGAACATTAGGAAGCTTTTCAGTACTTCCGGCAAGAGATGATGGTAGACGGAGCTAGGGATCCAGAGCACGGATTTTAAAGACTGGAGTGGCAGGATATGCTGGTGGTTTGGAGGTGGGGGTCGGAGGAAGAGGGCACTCGGAATAGCACCTCGGAATATGCTGTGCACCCACGTGGCTGAGGCTGCATTTACTAAGGCGGGGAAGCCTGCAGGGAGCACATCTGGATGTAGACCTCCACTGTGAGATGCCTTAGTTGACATCCACATAAAGACCTCAAGTTCGCAGCTGGATATGTGAACGTGTGGCTCAGAGAGGAAGGTCACGAGTCATAAAAAGAACTTAGCATGGAAATGGTAACATGAGGCCATAGGGCTGGATAAGCTCACTTGAGTAGACGGCATCAGTAGGGAAAGAGCCAGGCTGATGAGGCCGGGGCCATCTGCCAGTGAGTGGGGAGGAGAGGCCAGTAAAGAAAGCTGCCTGGGGGGAGGGGGAAGGAAAACCAGAGAAAGCAAGAAAGTGATCAAAGTAGGAGTGACCGACTCCACAACGCTGCTGACAGGTGAGAGGAGCTGACTTAAGAACTGGTCAGCTGGCTTTGGGGCGAGAGGAGGTCACTGGTCCTCAACAACAGTGACTTCCTTGGAGTGGCAGGTGATGGAAGACTGTCCAGTGTGAGTCTGAGAATGAGTGGCAAGGAGGTGACAACAGAGTCTAGGCAACTCTTTGAAGGATCCCATCCGAAAGGGGGAGAACGGGAGTGGCAGCCGGAGAAGGAGGTGGGCCAAAGGAGTCTCTGTTAGGCTCTGCGACGGGACTGATCCGGCAGAGGGGTGACACCGAGCACCAGGGCCCAGGTGGAGGTGAGAGGAAACGAATCCGGGGTGTAAGTGGAAAGGCGGGCCCCCAGCGGGGGCTCACGCCAGCGAGAGGGCCAGGACACCCAGTGGGGGGAGGATGAGATGGTCCTCTCCCTCCCACCTGCAAGGCTTTCCTCACGCTATAAGAAGGGCATCGCCTGAGGGCGAGGAGTGTGTCTCAGCGTGGGAAGGGGACTGTCTGGGAACCTGCACCAGGACTGGAAGTGAGTCAGCCTCTGGAGACCTCTGGGTAGGAACCAGGAGCCGTTCTGGGCCTCGGCCGGCACAGAGGCAGACAGCCGCTCACCTGTGTCTGCAGGCCCGCCCGCCAGCTGGCACTCCTGCAGCCAATCCTTGGGCACGACCGGCTCCGTGAGGCGGAGGAAATCCTGCAGCGGGCAGCGGTGAGAGCAGCCGAGCAGGGTCAGGGGCCAGGGGGCCCTGTGACTCTCATTCCGGAAGTACATCTCCACCGAGAAATTCCTGCGGGTGGGTGGGAGGCATGAGGGCGGTGGCTCCCCAGGCCAACAGCGTCCCCTCAGGCTGCCCACAGCCCCGCCCTCAGCTTGGGCGCCCCTCCTGAGGGTAGACTGCGCGCTCCACTCACCCACTGTCCTCCTGGTACAGCTCAAACATGTGGCAGGACGCATAGGGGGCCTGCTCGCCGTTGTAGACGCCCAAGGCCATCTGCAGAGCCACCAGCGTGGTGTCGTGCTGTAAGGGGAAGGGCTTCCCATCAGCGCCGCTCCCCCTGCCAACCCCAGATACCTAAGAGAGGAGGAACCCAGCTTCCGTGTGCCCTGAGCCCCATGGGGGCTATGGGAGCTCACCGCAGAGTAGACCAGCAGCTTAGGGAGCTGGGAGGTGGTTGCCATCAGCGTCAGGTTCTTCCGTATCTGAGCCAGCAGGACACCTGAGGGAGAGAGTCCCCCCGTTGTCAGCGGCTGCAGCCTTCACCGTCTTCCGACGGACCTACCTGAGGGCCTCTCACCCTCTGCCAGCCCTGGGTCTGATCCCAGCAGAGAGGACATGTCAGAGAAATCCCACTTAAGAACTTTCCAATTTACAGAAGAAAGCAAAACAAGATACCTCTATTTCAACACAGACGCAGAAACCTGCCCATTTATTCATAAAGGGGCTATGAGGCCCTGCCTGTGTTTGAAGAATTACTCCAGGTGGGAACAAATGTAAACCTAAGGCTGCTTCAGGGCGCACTAGACGGCGGCACCAGGCCAGGGGAACTCTGTCACGAACAGACTCGGAGAACTGAGATGCTGGAAAGGTCTGGCAGCTGGCACTCCCTTGAGCGCTCAGATCAGCATGTGGCCTGTGTACTACTCTTGACCTTCTTTCAGAATGGCCCCTGGTGGTCCTTTGGGGGAGGTGAGGAGTTACTTGAGGGAACAGAGGGTTTCCTGATATGGGTGAAACTTAAGAATATGAATGGACACACACACACACACACACACACACACACACACACACAAAAGATGCACACCAGCCTAACTGTGGTCACTGGTACTAGTGACAGACATGCTAAGCACCTGGGGGACTGGGGAGGCTTTGATGACTGACGGGATAACTAGGGTTCACTGGTCCTCAAAGAGCGGAGAACTCTTCAGGCAGAGAAGTGAGCGTGTGAGAGGCCCCCCTGCAGAAGGTTTCTAAAGCTGTTGGGTTCTTTCAGGGGAGTGACATGCTGGTCTTGTCACTCACCCCCCTGCAGCCGGGCCTTCTCTGCCTGCTTGTAGATCCCGAAGAGGAAGCGGAAGCTGAAGTCCTTCAGCCGGCTCAGACGCTGCATGGTTTGGGGCGAGGCCCAGGGCGGCAGGGGCAGCCCATGTGTCTGCTGTGTGTGGCAGCGGGCAGGTTAGCTCCCGGGCCCCGGCCAGAGCCTCTCCCGGGAGCAGCTGTCTTCCCCACTGGGATGGTGTCTGTGTGTGCGTGAGGGGAGGCAGAGGAGAGGCAGAGGGTCTTGAACTGGGAGACATGGTGGAGGGTGTCGAGGAGGCAGGGAACAGGAAAGGAGGCTTGGGCCCCAAAAGTGTGACTCAGCAGAACGGAGTCAGATACCACGAGAGCTCTGGGTGGGGAGAAGTGGGAACTGCTGACCATCAACAAACTTGTTTCCCACTCTGAGGTTCTTTCTCACCCATGAGGGAAATTCTTCTGTTTCACAAGAGGTGGCTTGCCTGGGCCACCCCAGGGGCATGGCATCCAGGCACGGTGTTTTACTTGGCCTGGCCATGTGGGCCTGCCGAGCTGTGAGAGAAGACCTGAGCCGGCTCACCTCGCAGAATAGTGTGTCGTAGACATTCCAGACGGTCTCCAACGTCAGGTCCATGAGCCCCGTCTCATTGGCCACCATATCCAGGAATTGCTATGAAACACGATCAGGGGGTCAGTCCTGCCCGGGGCTGAAGGTCGGGGTGGTGCCCTCCACTTCAGCCCCACTCACCGCATTCTGAACACTCTCGTTCTGATACTCGGGCGTCCGCCGGGTCTCATTCTGCAGCTGTTCAAAGCGGGGGCATGGGCCCAAGGGGAACTTCAGCAGCTGCAGGCCAGAGCGGGTAAGCAGAGGCAGAGAAGGAGTCGAGGATCAGCAGGCCGACGGCCAGAGTCGTTCCTGCCGTCACCTCGAGGGAAGGGCGGGCCAGGCTTACCCTGTCCTCGGCAATGGGCACGGTGTGGACGGGGATAGGCTGCCAAGAGATGTTTGGGTTAAAGCGCTGGATCCCGTCGGGCGGGAAGAGTCCAGCCAGGTTGGCCTCCGCACTCATCAGCGTCCGGTCAAAGTCTGTGCTTCGCACATAAACCTGCAGATGACGACACCAGTCCCACCCATGGGGGTCGGGGGGGGCAGCTCTGGCCTCACCGTGGGGCGCCAGTTCTTGCTGTTCACCCAGCAAACTGTAAATCCACCAGGCATCTGCCCCTCTCCCCTTCTCTGGCCTTCCCCACCCCTCTTCCAGCCTAGACTGGTGGGGTTGCTCCCCCCCATCTGCAAAGAATTCCTGCGGGAAGGGCTATAGGTCAAATGCCCCTCCCAGTCTGAAGTGCTTACTCAACAAGGCTCTCGGGTCTGCCGGCCTGCCTGGTTTATTACAACACCTGTCTCCCTTATCGAGGCCCAGGTCCTTGGGGGCAGAAACTGTCTTTAATCCACACACACACACACACACACACACACACACAATGCCCCCCTCCCCACCCTTAATAACTGGCTTAGAGAGGAGGAGAGGAAATAAGATGAGGAACAGAGAGAACTGCTTGTGAAAAGGGAGGAAGAAGTGAGAAAGGGCAAGATCAGGATAGGGCCAGCCCTGAAGGAAACAGTAAGAACATGAGAGACAAAGATTGGATCTGGCCAACGCAGTTACACACAGTGCCAGCACAGTGCCTGGCCCGTAACAGTACTTGGATGGAAAACCTGAGTTACTTCACAGAGTCAGAAACTACTCTGCGAGGCCCTTAAGTCTGGGCTTGGATGCTTGAATAGTTTGGCTTCTTCCCAAGCCAAGCAGGGGCAACTCAGCCTCCAGAGTTTTGCTCCAGACAGCCCGTGGACGTCTCATCCTGCAGCTATAACCAGAGATGCACGGAAGAAGGCCACAGTGCCCGGGTCACTGGTAGTCTCCCTGAGGGCAGAGGGTGAGAACAGCCGATCCCCTCTCCCTCTGGAGTTCCCAGGCTTACCTCTTGCCGGTGATAAGAGGCGTTGAGGAAGCCATGGTAGCGCTGTCGCAGAGCCTGGCCCAGCTCCCAGTGCTGCAGCATCCCCTCCTGTGGGCAAACCCAAGGGTTAAGAGGCCCAGGGGGAGGGGGATGGCTCATGAGAACAATAGGGCTTAGCCACAGCTGCTTTCCACCTTGTGGTTGGAAGCAGGAGTGGGTTAATCTGATCCCACAAGTCGTTTATTAAGGGGTTGATTGTGCATGCATTGTGTGTGCCCATTTTAATCTAGGCACGGATGAAAGTAAGCTGAAGAAATGTGGCCAAAGTCAGCACCCACATGGGAAAAGCAGTTTGGTGAGTTCTGCAGCCTGCTCTAGAGGTCACCGGTTCTACAGCTCGTCCTGAGAGAGAGCTGGCTCCTGACCCACCTTGGTTAGCTGACCAAAGCCCTGGGGCCATTTGTCTTCCTGATGGGGGTCCTTGGGATACGTTTTCACTGGAGAGCGGTCTCCATGTCGGTACAGCTGAGGAAAGAAAGTGGTTAGCCCAGAGGTCAGAGGGTCCCCTTGGTGTGGACACAGAGCCAACCTCTGCCCCATGTTGAGAACCTTAACTCTACCCACTGCGAAAAACCCCAACCTAGAAGTCAGTAACTTCTTGCAGCCTCCAGAGACTCTAACTTGTCTAAGCAATGCCGCTGGAGACCTTGGGAAAACCGAAAGTACGGGAGGGAAAGGGAAAGAAATGAAAGCAATGCAGGTGTATGTGTGGAGTGGGGTGGGGGGGGGGACTGGAAAAAAAAAATCACCAAAGGTTGCTTTAGAAGTGAATCTCTTATTAATCATTGAACTATATCCCGGTCCCAAGGCAGACTCACCAATCTATCCTCTAATACAGAACTCCGTGCACCCTGCCCCCCACCCTAAATACCCCAGGGCTTCACAAAAACTGCGAATCCTGCCCCCCAACCCCGCAGGCCAGTCGTCTCCCCCCTACTCCAGACCCCAGACCCCAGACCCCAGCAAAGCCCCGCCCCTCCCTCCACCAGCAGGCCGGTGCCCTCCTAGCACTGGCCAGCCCTTGGAGACCCCATCTCCCATTACCAACGTAACGAAACGCAGAGTCCGGGCCTGGGTGGGTGGCATCACCATCAGATTCACACCAAGAATGAGCTGGAGAAGAGCTGCCCGGCTCCAGCCAAACCGCCTGCCCGCCATCACCGCTGTAGTCTATGCAGCACAGAGGCGGGAACCCTCTGGGTGACACTTGCAGCAGCCACCCGGACGCACCCTTAAGAACACACGCCGGAAGTCCGCTCGCCGCCATCTTGGTAAAGGCGCGGGGCAGGGATGGTGGGAGGAGGAATCCCGGAGGGAATTCCTGTAGGCGGTTCGCGATCCTGCCGTGAAGGAGGAGCGTGGGAATGTAGCGCGACCTCGCCCTGCAGAAAGGGTTTGAAGACCTCGTCTTGGTAAAGAGACCCCTGAGCGTGGATTTTGCCTCTGCTCACAGAGACTCCCGTACCACGGTGGCTCTTGTATTCGGCTGGATCGTGGCCGGGAGAGCGAGCGCCCCCTCGGGCCTGGGGGTGCTGCCAGGCTTGACCTAGAGCCAGAGCTGGTGCCGAATTGAGGCGAGGGGTGGCCCAGGGTGGCTGTATCCACACGCCTTACTTAGGGTGGAATTTGAGCCTTGGCCTGGGCTCTTATTCCCTGAAAGAAGGTTTGTTCGGGGTGTAGGGCACAGGGTGTACCAGCCGTTTGGACTTCCCGTGTGCCTGAGGTTGGTCCCAGTCTAGCCTAACTGCTCATTTCCTGAGCAGAGCTTAAGGTGCTCTCTCACTTCCCCTTCCAGTCCTTTTCCCTCTCCTCCCACCCGTCCACTTCCAAGTTTTAGATGATTAGAATCAAGAAGCCGTGCCTCTTCTCAAAGGGGTTGGGTTGCACAGGATGTTCAAGCTGCAAAACCAAAGCAGTGAATCCTCAGGGGAGACGTTTCAGACCAGTGGGGAGATATTATAGGGGTAAGGGAAAAGAGAATATCATACAGTAGGAGTAGATGGGCTTTCCACAGAATCAGACAGAGGCCCACTTGGCACTCATTGCTAGGATATAGGTGCAGCCAGTCTGGCTTCAGATCTTTTTGACTCTGAACTTTGGGAGGGACTCACTGCTCCAGGAAGTCAGGTCAAAGGCCATTGAGATGCTTTGATTCAGATCTGCCCCCTAGTAGCCAGTTACCTCAGATCATTGGAGAAATAAAACCTGATCAGAACATGTGGAAGAAAGCAGAGTCATCATTTTGCCCCAGGACTCCAGATTGAATTATTTACATATATTTCAGGATCTAAACTTTTCTTCCAGAATTGTCATGGAGGAGTGAATAGAAATTGAGATCTGAAGGCTGGGTAGTCAAAAAGTTTTTAGCCTTATTTAGTCACAAGCCCCTTTATGAATTAGATGAAAATTTAGTCTCCTCTCCTCCAGAAAAATGTCCACACACAAATAGAATTTTGCACACAATCCCAAGAAGTTCACGAAGACCATTAATAAGCTTCATAAATCAGCATCTGTGAATCCTTGATGTAACCTAGTCCCCTTTTCTTCACAGATAAGAAAACAAATCCTAAGAGAGGAAGTGATGTGTCCAAGGTCACACAATTTAGGAGACTGGATTAAAACTCAGGTTTTCTGATTTCTATTCCAATTTTCCTTATAATGGGCTATTTCTCACAGGCTACTCAAACTGCATTGTTTCACTATATTCAGTGGCCCCCAATTATTTTCAGTAAAGAGATTTCGAGCAAAAGAAACCTTTTCACCTGGGTGGAGTTGAGTGGGACGTGGTTAATTGGCAAAATTCTGCATATTAATGGGAGTTGTTGAATATTTCATTTTAATATGCCCCTTACTCTCTTTGCAAAGTAGCCAGACTGTTGTGATACCAGAGTGTAAATCCCAGGCTTACTAAATTTTGGCATGTAGAGCAAAAATCCCTTAAATTCATCTTTTGCTTTTCTTCCCACTTGCTCAAATATTTCTGTTTTCTTTGTGCCTGCAAATATCCAATGTAGGAAGTATTGATGGAGAAGATATTATTTCAGTTTTGATGATGAGAAATAAACCCAGGAAGGGTGAGGATTGCATCACAGTGCATGTTAGAGCTGAGAGCGGAGCCCTGGCTTCTGGACCCCCAGCTTCCGCATGTTTTCCACCAGATGGTTCTGTGGTTCCCACACCTTGGTTCTTAACTACAGCTGCTAAAAGAATAGATGTGTAGATGGATACATGGGCCTTAGTTCGGGACCCCATGATTCGCAGCCCGCCAGGCCTCCCTGTCCATCACCAACTCCTGGAGTCCACTCAAACTTATGTGCATCGAGTTGGTGATGCCATCCAGCCATCTTATCCTCTGTCATCCCCTTCCTACCTCAGGCCAAATAAATCAGCATCTCTGAAAAGGAGGCCAGGTTTGGGAACCACTGCTGTACCCTTTGTTAGCAGAAGTGAACTTAAATCCGTGTGAGTTCATTGTTTTTCCCAGTTGGGAAGGTAGTTTTGTGTAATGGAGTGAGGTGGAAATTTCTTGTTTGAGCTTTTGAGTCAGCTACACTTGTGTTCAAATCTGAGATTTCCCCTCCTGCTAGTAACTACCTCTTGGGGTTTTATATATAAGGAGAAATAAAATAATACATGCAAAGATAAATGTATGTCGTAGGGCCTAATAAATGTTACTTTTTTTTTTTTTCCTTTCTGTATCATCTCTGAACTCACCGACCTGGAATTCCTGGGTTCTTCCCTGTCCTGTGACTGGGGGGTTGAGAAGAAGTTACTTGGTTGGCTTGAAAGATAACCGCCACCCACCCCCACTCCCCACACTTTGCAGCCTTCCAGAATCGTGAGGGAGGCGGCAGGAAGCACTTGCCCCCCTTCTCTATACCACCAAGTATACCCTGTGGCCTGCTTCAGGGGGGCACTTTGAGGGGCGTTATCTAGTGGTGCATGTGACCACAGGCTGAGGGATGCTCCTGTCTTGGCTTCAGATTCCCTCTGCAGGTTGTGGGGAGCCGAAAGATCTTAAATGGAGCTCCCAGGCAGGATGCCTCCTCTCTGGGTGGAGGAAGCACACAGGAAAGCCCCCTTGGTAAGGGGAGGCCTTGCACCCGACACTTCCTGGAGACTGGTAGGTGGGTTTGGGGTCTGGCAAAGTGAGAAGTGATGCCCACTGCAGATAACTGACTGCTGGCCCTGGCTTGGGGAACAAGTCCCAGTCTATTCTCCAGGACCCCTGTGGAGAGACCACCAACAGGTTTTGGTCTTTGCCCATTTTGCTCTCCCCTCATGCGGGGGAGGCTCCTGAACCCCTGTAACCTGAAGGGGTAACTCAGGCAGTCACGCTTCCTCCTCCTCTGAGACGAGGCCGAGGCTGACTCCCTGACGTGAGAGAGATGGCTCCCTAAGCTGCTTGTTCAGCAGCCGGCTTTGGCCCGGGTCAGAGGGTGACAGAAGCAGCTCTCATGTGGTCCTCAGTCCTGGCCTGTGGGGAGATGAGGGCGTGAGGAAAGGAGTTGAGGATCTGAAGTGAACGAGGGTCTTCTCCCAACTCCCAGAAGAAAGGTCATCAGACCCCAGACCAGAGTTCCACCCGAGTGCCCATCACCAGGTGTCTCAGTGGCACTGTCCACTGGAGGAGCAGGGAGCTGGGAGAGGGTGTTTGTGCTTAAGCTAACCGTTTCAGTTGCCCAAGAGCCAGAGTCCCTGGTTTTTCACTTTCCCAGGACGGCTGGGCCTTGTGCTCATGACTCAGAGATGCCCAGCCCAGGGTGCCGGCCTTGTGAGGGGATGACCTTGTGAGGAGAGGGAACAAGAGCAAAAGCTGGAGGCAGAACTTTGAGATGGGGGGTGTCAGAGGGGCTTTTCTGAAATGTGAAAACGAATACATGGGCAGATTTTGCAACACCGCCCAGCCTGCTGTCTTCTCAAGTTTTGGTCCCCAACCTCCACCCGTTCCCCCTGCCCCACCCTGAGCTTCCTCCCATCTTTCCCCAAGCTCCTTTCTGTTTCTGCTTACTCGGTGCCTTTCCCACTCAGTTCCCCCCACCCCGTGTCCACTCTTGCCCTGCTCCCTCTCCTCTTCCCTGGTGCCCTGTTCATCTCCGTGTCTGTCCCTCTGGCTGCCCGCCCTGGCCTCCTGTCCTTCTCTGCTTTAATGTGGGACCCATGGGAACGGGAGTTCACAGCAAAACAGGAAGAGCCTGTGAGCAGGAAACTGGGAGTGGGGTGGGGGTGGGGGGTGCGGTGGACAACCAGCAGTAACCTCAGCCCCTTGCTTCCCACATCTGCACTGAAGCATCCCCAGGGCCCCCTGCTTCTCCCACTGCAGTCCCCTGGACCCCCTGCTTCACCCATCTCAGCACTTCACTGGTCCAGCAGAGCTGAGAGGCACCAAGACGAGCATCCTGGACTCTGACACAGGAGAAAGAGGACGGGACTCCAGTGAGGACATCTGGATTCCGATCCCAGCTCAGCCACTCACTGTGTGTGGTCTTGGAAAAGGCTCCGCCCTGAGCTCAGTGTTCTCTGAGCAAAAACGGAGCTCAGAGTTACTGTACCCTCCCTCCCTTCTGGGAAGGCTCCAAGGACCAGAAGAGATAGTGAGGGGGATGTATATGGAAATAAGCACTGGAAGGTTAATAGTGTTCAGAGCCAAAGTGATGGGAAGACCCATTGCTGAAGGAATTGGGAGGTTGATTACTGCTACCATCTCTAGTAGTCTTACTAGGTGCGATACATCTGATACATTGTTTAATTACCACAACAACCTTCTGTGGTAAAAACCATTATTATTATCCCTGTTATAGGGAAACAGAGGTTCAGAGACATTAACTTAGTTAATCAAGTGCTATGTGCTGTGGTTAGTTGCTCAGTTGTGTCTGACTCTACGATCCCATGGACTGTAGCCTGCCAGACTCCTCTGCCCATGGGATTCTCCAGGCAAGAATACTGGAGTGGGCTGCCACGCCCTCCTCCAGGGGATCTTCCCCACCCAGGGATCAAACCCAGGTCTCCTGCATCACAGGTGGATTCTTTAAGGCCTGAGCCAGCAGGGAAGCCCACTTAATCAAGATCACACAGCAAATAAGAGGCAGAGTCAAGGCCCAAATTTGAATCCAAAACCTGAGCTCAGAGTCCCTGCACTGAAGCAGTGTTGTGGAGATGAAACTGACTCCAGGTAACAAGTATAGGATAGAAGAGGATCATGCTGTTTTCCTTGTTTACTTATTCATTCAACAAACGGAACCACAGTACCTACTCTTGTTTCTACTCTATGTCAGGTGGTTTCAGGGGGAGGTAAAATCAATAAAATGAGGTGTCCACCTTCAGGGCAGACCTCGGTGTTCCAGGCAGCGGGGCAGGAAGGTAGGGCTGTGGTCTCAGGAGCAGCGGGACAGGGCCTGCCTTCACTTGTGATGGAACCCTTCCTATACACACTCTCAGGTCCTCGGGGCTGGTACCCAGATCTACAGCCTCCCATCCCAGACCATCCAGTGCTGAAGCGACTTCTCTCCACCCCAGCCCCCCTCCAACCTCTTTCCCTCGCGGAGGGCCCCCACACCCTCCACAGGGCACCCACAGTCAGAACTCCCTGGAAGGCCCAGCAACGTGCCCGTCTCCACCCCTGGAGTTCTCGCAGCTTGGCCCCGGCCTGGAGATGATGGGGAGAGCTGCTCGGCCCCTTCCCAAGGCAAGGAAGGCGGAGGAAGACTGGGAAAGCAGGCTGGTGTTTGGTGTCGCAATTCCGGGCCGGGCCGGGCCGGGACCTTTGCTCTGCGAGATGTCTCCGGAGGGGAGGGGACGACTCTGGAGGCTGCGGGGAGTGGGGTGGTGGGGGGGGGGTGGTGCCTGGGAGGCAGCGGTTTGTGTAAGAGCCGCTCCGAGCCGCCAGGGTGAGGAGAGGAAGGGGAGAGCCCCGGGCCGCTCTGCGGGGACATGCGGCCGCCGGGCTCGGGGGGCAGGGGGCCGCGGTGGCGCCGGGCCGAGGGGGCGGCCGGCCGGCAGGGGCGGAGTCAGCGCCGGGGGCGGGGGCGAGGAGGCCCGGACTCCAGTCGGTCGGCACCGAGCTCCCGGCCCCTGTCTCACTCAGTTTGGGCGCCCCGGCGGCCGCCGCCGAGGCCTGCGGACCGGGGGACTGCAGCATCCTGCTTTCCCAGCAAGGGGGCTCCAGAGACTGCCCCGGCCGGGAAGTCTGGCGGCCCGGGCACCGGTGGGTCTGCGCCTCAGCTCTGCCCTCGGGCTCTGCGTCTGCGTGTCCGGGAGTGGGGGCGGGGGTGCGGGGTGTCCCGGGGCTGTAGAAAGGGGGTCTTTGGGGAGCAGCGAGGGAAGGTGGTGATGGAAGCGCAGCGCTAGCTCTAAGCCCCAGAATAACTTGTCGCGATCAGGGGAGGAGGTCCTCTATGTGAACTGGGGTAACTCCCGGAGGCGAGAATTTTGTCCCGGGAAGTGGCAAGAGGGAGGTTTGTCTTAACTAGCGGTGTTTATCGCGCGGTGGAGGGAGTCTGGATCTCAGATATTGTTCCGGGTTCGGCCCAACGCCTGTGGTCCCCAGTGCAGGAGTAAGGTGAAGGGGCTCTGACAGAAGCCGGGCGGGGGGGCGTCAAATGTTCCCTGACAGCTTGAAGCGGGGTCTGGGGAGAAAATGTGGCACGGTAGCCAAGGCGTCAGAGTTTTCGGGTCGGAGAGACCAGAGTTGGGAGTCTACCTCGGCTCTACCGCTGCCTAACTGCGTGGCCATAGGCAATTTTCTTCATGTCTTGTAACTCCGGTTTCCTCATCTGTAAATTGGGTTTAAGAGTAGCCCTGACATCACAGGGATGTTGTGAGGAAGGCATGGCAAGCCTTGGCACAGGAGCTAACACATACATGGCAGGTAAACATAAGCTGATATGTGAGGATAGATAAAAGGCAGGATCAGGAGGGGAAGGGACCCAGTCTGGGAAGAGTGTAACCTGGATCCTTCCTGCAGGACAGTCCCTTGGTAATGTCCAGGGCTCCAGGAAGAGATGTCTTTGTGGCTGGAGGCTCCTGTGCCTGATGTTTCTCCTGGTAAGCGTCTTCACTCCAGCCCTGTCCCCTGAGCCCGGGCGCCTGCTCCTCTCCTCCCGTGGGAATCAGCCTCCTATATGCCTTCTGCCCGCCCCCCCGGAGAACAGTTCAGAGCTGCTCTGGGTGTTGCTGACCTCCTTCTGCCCAGGCTACCTCTGTGCTGGTTCTCGTGCCTGGCCCTTGCAGATAACCTGCCATCCTTCTCAATCCGGGCTTGCTGCTGGGGAGGCTTGGCATGTCCAGGCCTTCCCAGCTTGGCTTTCAAGAGTTCTGTCTGATCTCTGAGATGGATGGACTTCAGCCCCCGCCCAAAGGACAGAGGTTAACGTCCTCATTTAAGGCATTGAGGTGCAGGGGACTACAAATGGCTCACCCTAGAGCCCACAACAATCCCAGGGTCCCAGAGCCAGAGCCGATGTTTTGCTGCCCTCTGTAGGCGGAGATAGACTTGCAGTTTCCCAGGAGGATGCAGGAGGGACCTGAGACCCCTTGTGTCTCTCTTTCGGGGTTCAGACTCTGCAGTGGAGCTGTGGGAACCAGAAGCACAAGATGCAAGCAGCCAGCCCTTGGGAAACAGCCAGTGCATCCTCAGGGAGGAACCCAGCACACCGCAGTCTGCTGGGGGCACTTCGAGGATGGGGTTGGAGGCGCCGGAGCCCGCGGCCCTGCTCCCTGGTGTGGAGGCCCCTTCAGAGTCCACAGGTGAGGAGCTGCCAGATTTGGAGGACGGGGCTCCCTGGATCTGGGATCAGGACTCTTTACCTTATGAGATCAGGGTTAAGTCCAAAGGCTTTGGCGTCAACTAGATATAAGTGATCTGAGTGTAAATCTTGCATCTGTCTTAGGCTCTTCACGCCAGTATTCTTGCCTGGAAAATCCCATGGATGAAGGAGCCTGGTGGGCTACAGTCCATGGGGTCGCAAAGAGTCGGACACGACTGAGTGACTTCACTCACTTTTAGGCTCTTCTGAGCCTCACTAAAATGGAAATAATAAGAGCACCCATCTTGTAGGTTGTTGTAAGGATCAGCGCCTGTAAGGGCTCAGACAGTACCTAGGACAGCTTGGCGTATGAGAGCTACTTTCTTAGAATAGAGAGAGTAGTCTTGGTATAATGAAGTGAATGAAGGTCACTGAGTGCTCAGGGCAGTGGCCAGCTGGGCACTAAGCCTTCTCCCCAAAGAAGAACATGAAGGCTCTTCCCTGCATCCAGAGCTTCGTCCACAAAAGCGGAAAAAGGGGCCCGCCCCCAAAATGCTGGGGAATGAGCTGTGCAGCGTGTGCGGGGACAAGGCCTCTGGCTTCCACTACAACGTGCTGAGCTGCGAGGGCTGCAAGGGGTTCTTCCGCCGCAGTGTCATCAAAGGGGCACGCTACGTCTGCCACAGCGGGGGCCACTGCCCCATGGACACCTACATGCGCCGCAAGTGCCAGGAGTGCCGCCTTCGCAAGTGCCGCCAGGCGGGCATGCGGGAGGAGTGTGAGTGTCTGGACACCGGAGCTGGGGGCGGTTAGGCTGATGGGGAAGAGGGGACATGTGGCTGCCAGGGTCTGGGGGCAGACAGGCAGCTGAGTCTGCAGGCCTTCCTAAGAGTGGATTAAAGTCTCTTCTTTAGGGACTTCCCTGATGGTTAGGACACTGAGCTTCCACTGCAGGGGGCTCGGTTCCATCCCTGGTCTGGCAACTAAGATCCCACAGGCCACATGGCATGTTTTATTTTTTTGTATCTTCTTTGTCTTTATCCAATGCTCTCCGCTTTTCTGGAGCCTCAAACTATTCTGTCTCCCCACTTCTCCCCTCCTCACCCTGTCCCGCTCTCTCCTCTCCTCAGGTGTCTTATCAGAAGAACAGATCCGTCTGAAGAAACTGAAGCGGCAAGAGGAGGAACAGGCACAGGCCACATCTGCACCCCCGAGGGCTTCCTCACCTCCTCAAGTCCTGCCCCAGCTCAGCCCGGAGCAGCTGGGCATGATCGAGAAGCTGGTGGCTGCTCAGCAGCAGTGTAACAGGCGCTCCTTCTCAGACCAGCTTCGAGTCACGGTACCTGAGAGACCCGGGAAAGAGACGGCTGTGCCCAGAGCCCCAGGTGGCTTCTTGACATCCAGCTCAGGGTGCTTTGTTTCCTTCCTCCTTGCCTTTCCGGGCAGCCTTGGCCAATGGCACCAGATCCCCAGAGCCGGGAGGCCCGTCAGCAGCGCTTTGCTCACTTCACCGAGCTGGCCATCGTCTCCGTGCAGGAGATCGTGGATTTTGCCAAACAGCTGCCAGGCTTCCTGCAGCTCAGCCGGGAGGACCAGATTGCCCTGCTGAAGACGTCTGCGATTGAGGTGGCTGGCGGGGACGGGGGTGAAGGGAGGACCTGAACAGGATGTCTGTGGGAGGAACCTCCAGCCAGCCCCCTGGAAAGCCATGTCCTCCCCGCTACCCCCCGGCCGGGGAAGTAGGGTTGAGGGGCCGCCCTTTCCTCGAAGGTGCCCTGGGCCGAGACCAGCCTGATCACTGTGTGCAGGTGATGCTCCTGGAGACCTCTCGGAGGTACAACCCTGGAAGTGAGAGTATCACCTTCCTCAAGGATTTCAGTTATAACCGGGAAGATTTTGCCAAAGCAGGTGAGGACTGAGCTTACAAAGGGGTTGGGCTGGATGGACACATGCATTTTGGCCCATCATGCAGGGGGTCCATAGCAACTACAGAGCTGCAGGCCCAGGGTTTGAGTAGCTCCAAAGGGAAGGACCCACCTGTTTTTCCAAGACGGAAAGCTGAAATGCTGATAGTTTTCCCTTAACTGCCCCACACCGATTCCTGGTCTCTGTTGTATTAGGCCAGTGGTTCTCAGACTGTGCTCCCAGGAACCTGAGGCAGGGTTTCCACAGTGTCACCTTAGAGCAGACATGTCCTTCACCCTAACTTTAGCCAAACAAGAAGCTCCATTTAAATCTGCATTATATGTTGTGCTTATGAGTAATATTTTGCTTGAAGAAAAGCTAGGAAAAATACTCGAAAACCTCACTGAGCCCTTTAGTAGTTAATCACGAAAAACCTTTCACAGATGTGCTCTTTAAGGATCATGTGGACTGATTTCCTCCTTTTCAATTGCGCTTTCTGAGGAGCCGTGGCATTGGCGTTAAAACACAGCAGACATGCCCAGATGGGGCAGTTTTAGGATAAGAGGGAACACTTCTGTCCCCATCCCATAGCTGGAGTACTTTCTCCAAGAATTAGTTCACAGTGCTGTTCTCTATCTGATATTTGCTTGCAGGCTAAGCAGCGTTGGTTTCCTCATATTCGGTTGCTGGTGACGTTTGTGCTGTGGGAGAAGGGTTGGAAGGTGGAAGGTGTTTTGGAGGGACAGGACTGAGGCTGAACAGGAGACTGAGTGGTTTAACACCTGAGTCAGTGGGTCTGTAGAACAGGGCTGATGCTGACTCCATTCTCAGGTTTGGAGGATCCTGGTTTCCAGGGCAGAGTTCAGAAAGGTTTCTGGTGACTGAGGCGAGCTCTTGTCTGATCACAGGCCACCCAGTGAGCTTTCTAGGTAGGCTTCCCTTCACTATAGGGCATGCGAGGGCTGTGTGGGCACCTCTAGCCTTCTGTAGCGTCCGGTGTGCTGCTTGAACATAGACACCAAATAGGGGTGATGTAATGACTTTTTCCTGCTTTAGAAGCCCAGCCCTGCCCCCTTTTCTCTGGGTGGGAGAAGACCCAACCACAGCCTTCTCCTTCATAACATCCTCCTTCTGAACCCTTGCCTGTTCTCATGTCTGCATGTGTCTTTCAGCACTTACAGACTTGGGCTATCTGAATCTGCATCTATTTATAGATTCATTTATATAAGCAGTTTTCATGTTGTAGTGTTTGTCTTTCATTTCTCATGTTTTCAGTGAGGGGAGCGGTGCTCTTTGGGTAGGACTCCCTCCCCCTCTACCTCCACTACCGCATGCTGCATGTGTGAGCGGCTGGTGACGTGAGCCGACCACGTTGCGGGGGCTCGCTCAGCGAGCAGCAGTGGACCCTCACAGGAGGTGAAACTCCCAAACTGGCTCGTCCTCCCAAGGGGCTGTTTAGCGCCATTCAAGGCTGGACACCTCACCAAGAAGTGCTTTCTAAACAGAGCTTGTCCATTAAGTGGATCAAGACACACTTGATAAACATCGGGGTGAAAGTACAGGAAGTGACTAATCGAGAAGCCTGGAATGGAAAAGTTAGCAGATGGTTGCTAAAAGACATCTGAGAAAACCTAGGGGATGGGGTAGGGTGGAAAGAGTTTGACTGTGTTTGGGAGAAACGTTCGTTAGAACACTAACCTTTAGAACAAGTCATGATTTGTTGAACTTCAGTCTTCTCAGTAAGAAGACTGGTTCTATTTTTTTTTTTAATTTATTCAACAAACACTTATATGGCAGTTTATGTGCCACTCAATATTCTAAGGACCCATTATGAGGTAGGTACTATTATTTCCATCCTAGAGATGGGAAAACCAAAGCCCAGAGAGCTTAAAGAACTTACCCAAGGTCACACAGCCTAGGAAGTGGTAGAGCCAGGATTCAAACCCAGGGAGTCCAAAAACAGAGTCCACACCCTCAACACGCTGCTGTCCCCCCTGTGATGTGGAAAATGAAATGTACTGCTACTATTCAAAGTAAGGCCAGTTGCCAGTGAAGAAGTCTTTTTGTAAACAAACATAGCGTTGCCTCTATTTCTAGTAATGTGGGGCCCTGAAGAGTTCTAAGAAGAATTCTAACAGAATCATTATTGTGATTATTTAATTCAGCATGTCCTATATGCTGGGTTCAGTGCAAAGGAGTCTGTATACTTGACTGTTTAACCATCACAATTCTATAAGTTCAGATATGATTCCCACCTCACAGAAGAGGCTTAGAGAGGCTAAGAAGCTTATCTAAGGTTACACAGCAGAGCCGGGGGACTTCTGACTGAGTTTCCTGGTACCTTCCTAAATGAGCTGTGCTGCCCATGTCACGGGACTCAGCTGGTGGTTCAGTGGTAAAGAATCCGCTTGCCAATGCAGGAGACCCAGCTTCAGTCCTGGGGTCAGGAAGATTCCCTGGAGAAGGAAATGGCAGCCCATTCCAATATTTGTGCCAGGGAAATCCCATGGACAGAGGAGCTTGGTGGGCTGCAGTCTCTGTGGTTGCAAGAGAGTCAGACATGACTTAGGGATTGAACAACAAAGCCCATGCCACAGTCCCCAGCCTCTCTTCTTCCTCCCCAGGGCTGCAGGTGGAGTTCATCAACCCCATCTTCGAGTTCTCCAGAGCCATGAACGAGCTGCAGCTAAATGATGCTGAGTTTGCCTTGCTCATTGCCATCAGCATCTTCTCTGCAGGTGCGGAGGAGGGGCAAGAGGGAAAACCAGCGAGAGACTCAAACCAGAGAGGGCTGCAGGCGCCCGTAGGGCAACGATCGTGGGGGTGGAGGCCCTTGCTATGTTCCTGTGGGATAGGAGAGGTTGGGTGCGGCAGGTCCCTATTTCTGGGGTTGTGATTTGGGGTATGGAAATGAGACCCTGGCCAGACCTGCCACTCAACTCTGTTGGTGACCTGTAGACCGGCCCAATGTGCAGGACCAGCTCCAGGTAGAGAGGCTGCAGCACACATATGTGGAGGCCCTGCATGCCTACGTCTCCATCCACCACCCCCATGTGAGTCTCCCCACCGTCCCTCCCTCCCTCCTCCCCACAGCTCATCCCCAGCACACCTGCTCTCCCTTCTAGAACCCCTCCCTGACTGCATTGAGCACAGACACTTCTCTGCCTCTCCCGCAACTCCCCGACCCCTGGCCCCTCTTCCCTGGGGAGAGACAAAAGGCCCTACTTGTCCCTCTCCTTTCCTAGGACCGACTGATGTTCCCAAGGATGCTGATGAAACTGGTGAGCCTCCGGACACTGAGCAGCGTCCACTCAGAGCAAGTGTTTGCCCTGCGCCTGCAGGATAAGAAGCTTCCCCCGCTGCTCTCTGAGATCTGGGACGTGCACGAATGACAGCTCCTCCTCCGTGTCTTCTGTTTTCCTGGGCCGGATGACTGAGGCTGGGTGGCTGCCTCCTGGAGGTGGAGCCAGATGAAGGACAAACATTCCTGAGGGGTGGGCAGAGGAGATCCTCACGTGGCATTAAAGGAGAGTCAAAGGGTTGGGAGTTTTGTGGCTGCTGAGTAGTCGGGATATCCACACTGTGCTCCCCGTGAATACTGTGAACCCCGTCGAATGGATGAACCTGGGGGCCTCTCTGCACGAGGCTCTTCGGGCGCTGCCCATACTGCTTCTACCACTTCCTGTTTTTCCCCACAGGGCCCCCAGAGAAATTCTGCACTGTCCCTCTGCGGCTTGGCTGTAAGTGCCTCCAGGCTGCCACACTGAGAGGTCTGGCATTGTTTTTATCAGTTCCGTTCAGTTCAGTCGCTCAGTGGTGTCTGACTGACTTTTGCGCCCCTACAACTGCAGCACGCCAGGCCTCCCTGTCCATCCCCAACTCTCGGAGTTTACTCAAACTCATGTCCATTGAGTCGGCGATGCCATCCAACCATCTCATCCTCTGTCGTCCCCTTCTCCTCCCGCCTTCAATCTTTCCCAGAATCAGGGTCTTTTCAAATGAGTCAGCTCTTTGCCTCAGGTGGCCAAAGTATTGGAGTTTCAGCTTCAGCATCAGTCCTTCCAATGAATATTTAGGACTGATTTCCTTTAGAATGTTTGTATAGGAAGACCAAACTGAATTCAGAAGCAGAGAAACCGATTTCTGGATTGGGGGGTGGGAGTGGGGGCCCGACCACCGGAGGCGGGAAGCTAGTGTGTCCTTGAGGGTCCGCTTCCAGACTCAAGAGGAAGGAGGCAGGTCACAAAGTGATAGCCTTGGCCGTCAGAGGGGACCTCCTTTTACCAGTCCCCTTGCGCCGTAAGGAGTCAATGAGGTGCTGAGGTTGGGAGGCCTGCTTCCCCTTCAGGGATCCCGGTGGGATCGCGCGTTGTCTTTCTCTGGGGGAGGGGTGTTGGATTTATTTTTCAGAACCAACGCCTCAGTCGCGCACCTGTATTAGCGCGTGCAGGTCCAATGCCTCGATTTTCCTGAAAATCAAAGGACAATAAGTCCTTCTTGGCCCGCAGGCCCTGTGGGACTGGAGGGGGAAAAAAAAAAAGTCCTCTGAAGCCAAGGGGAGGCTGCCGCGTCCCGGGTTGAGCCTCTCAGAAGGGCTGGACTGCATTTCCCAGCGGGCCCCGCGGCGCCGCCCACGCCCCCTTCCTTGGAGCGCACCGGGCGTAGGTGATAACGCGACCGCGCCTTCCGGCCTCAAGCCGCCCGCCCCCCCGCCGTCCCGAGTTGGTAGGCTCCGCCGCCTCGGCCTCCGGCTTCCCTGCACGGGCGGCTGGGCGCTTCCAAACCGCGAGCGGGGGGCGGGGTGGGAGGGCAGTGAGGTGAAGGGGACGGGGAGAAAGTCTGAGAGCAGCTTATTTTGAGAAGTCGCTTCCAGGGTGAACGTACCATCATCGAAATGGGCTCTATTACCGTGTCGAACTGAAATGTTTGCGCAACCCACACCCACAGCGTTCCCGTGGGCCCTCCCCTTGGCACGTACGCGCCCCATCGCGCTCCCACTCCCTCACGCCTAGGTGTGTGCGTAAACGCCTTTCTCCCGAGACCGGCTCCGCCCTTCGGCGCTCGGCTTGGTGCAGCCCTGTCCCCCCCCCCATCCCCGGGGGTGAGTGGTACGGCCCCCGGCGCCCCCTCAGCCTCCCCTTCCTTCACCTAGTCCGAGTGGTGCGCGCCCCCCTGGTGCAGACGCGGAACTGGCTTCCGCTCCGAGCGGCGCCGGGGCCGGGGAGCCACTGACGCCCGGCTTGCCCGGGGACGTCCAGCCGAGCCCGGCCGGTCCCCCTAGGCCCGGGAGGTAGGAGGGTCCTGACCACTGGTAGGAAGGTGTTAGGAATTGGATTCCCCGGGGGGAAACGGATCCTGGGAGGGAACAGGAGCTCCAGGGGGAAGGGGTCTCTAAGGAGGCCCCAGAGGCATGTGAGAGGGTATGGGGTCTCGAGAGGCAGAGCAGGGGTCGGTAAGGAATAGGGGCGGTGGCGCTGGAGGTGGGGGCGTCCGGGCCGCTGAGGGGGTTCGGGCTGCAAGCCTGGGCGCAGCTCGCGGCTGCAGGGCTGGGTTCCTACGGGGCGGGCTGGTGGCCCTGGATCCGGGGCGGGGGCGGGGGGAGAACTGTCCAGCAGGTGAGGGGGCGGGCAGAGCTGTCCAACCCGGGGGCCCGAGCCGTGCTAAGCACATTGCGAGCGTGTGTGTGTCTGTGTGTGTGTTTCTGTGCCCGTGTGTATATGTGTGTGCGCGCACGCGCGCGGCTTATCTTTGGTTAGGTTTTGAAGAAGGACATTTGATTCTTTAAAAAAAATATATTATTTTTAATTCGGTGTTTCAAAATTGGCTTGTTGGTGAGTAGAGACGCCGTTGTTCATCTTTCCTGAAACAGCTTCCCTGCTTGTCCTCGTGCACCTCTAAATTAGCCCTCCTGTTCCTGTCCTCCCCTCTTCCCCATCCCTGCCTAGCGCCTGCCTCCTTGCTCTCATTCTTCCCCAAGCTGGACCAGTCTGTGCTGATGCGCTTGCAAGGTCACTGCCTGGGGAGGAGGGGGAGGGGAGAGAGCCTCCTGTCGTTGCTCACGTCAGCGAAGATGTCATATCGCTTTCTGGTTCCTGTGGCTTTACTATTAACATCCTGCCCCAAACGGGGGACAGATCCAAGGAGCTGCTCCGTGTGACCATTTGTAAGCTGAAAAGACAGATAATTTAAAGGTCTGTGGATGCAGTGGATGGTAACTGTGTAGAACTTCAGCAGGTAGGTTTAAGTTTGGAGCTTGATGCCTTTGGAATATAGGGGCTAATAATGATGAGTTCTACGTTTTGTAAATGTGGTTGAGGCTAGAGGCCGAGTGGGTGGATGTGAAGACAGAGTGTTGAGTTATAGGTCATGTTAGAGGATTTAGAGTCTTTGTGAGGAGGGGAGAAGGGAGAGAATGGGTAGGAAAGCCTTGGTTATCTCTGCAGTCTGAATAACTGAAGGCAGAGGCTGTTGATGAGATATGAACCGAGGCTAAAAATCCATCCTGTCGCTAGTGGCCGGGATGGTCACGTCTCTGGGTCCTTGTGGCTTTGGAGGGAGATGAACACTGTAGAGCATGATAATGATTTCAGTTTTATCAAGTGATTCTCAGTTCAGAGAGGGCTGGGATCCCACCAAGGATAGAGGTCCGATGCCTAGTATATCAGTAAAAATGCTTCAGGTGTGATCTTCTAGACTTTTGGTTGTAAAGGGCTCCTGGTTTTCAGTGTAAACATAGATTTCAAGGCTCAGCCTTGAGCTCTGGTCCTGCAAGTTCTGTTTTATTTTAAGGTGCTTTGGCTCTCACTAGGCATTTTCCACATGATTCTTTTTTTTTTTTTTTTGAGCAAACATTTTTATTGAAGTGTGGTTGACAGTACACTGTTATGTTAGTTTCATATGTACAACAGTGATCTGACGTTTAAATACATCATAAAATGACCACCACAAACGCATAATTGTTTAGAGAATGAGTTATGCTTTTACCTATCTTCCCATTTCATTTCTGTGTTCCCCTCCCCTTCTCATTCTGCTTGGGAGGAGCTCTATTAACAGAGCTCTACATTCTCAGTATGCTCATGATTCCATAGCAGTGGGGAGACCCAGAGGGCTCTTGTGCGGCATTGTGAGTATATGGCAAGCTTGGGAACTTGGTTGTGGTTGTATAAAAGGGAGATAATCTCTTAACAAAATCCAGAATTAGGACCAAGTACAAACTAAAGGCACATGAGGGAAAAGATAACCTGATAATCAGTAGATGCTGTCAGTGGAAGAGGCTTCTCTAGATTCAAGGAGAATGAATTGTTATGGGCACCGGGCAGCTCTGGGGTAGCAGCTGCTAGCACTGTGCGGTCACCACACAGGGGAGGGGTGGCAGCTCTGCTATAAATAGTGCTGGAGCCAGAGTTGCTATGGAGACAAAACTGAATCCTATTACCTGCAGGCCCTCTATGGGGAGCAAGGGAAAGGAGGGAGAAATATTTTGAGGTTTGGAGAGGTGCTGTAAATAGTTTTTAAAATGGTTAGGTAGGAGAGAAAAAAGATATAACTTCTCATCTAGATCAGGTAGAGCCTTAAGCCTACAGGGAGTGTTTGGATTGTACATGCAGCAGCAAAGAAGGGAGTGGTGTGTAAGAGTGTGTGTAGTGCAGTGGGGTTCTGTGTGTGCAGTGAACAAGGTCCTAGTGTGGCCATGTGTGGGGCACAGAGGTGCAATGCTGGAAGCGTTCAAAGTGGCCTTGGCATGGAGTGAAACATTTTATTTAGGGAAGTATATGGAAATTGAACAGGAAATAAATTGCTGTTAAGACATGGAGTGAGTGAGTGCTCAGTCGCTTAGTCATGTCTGACTCTGCGACCCCAAGGAGCAGTAGCCCACCAGGCTCCTCTGCCCATGGGATTCTCCAGGCAGGAATGCTGGAGTGGGTTGCCATTTCCTTCTCCAGGGTAAGACATGGAAGCTTTTCCTAATTTTGGACTGTGGTTTAGAAATTTCCCTGAGCACCTCTCCCTCTCCTCACAGAAATCCTGTTGTTTCTGCCTTTAGATTCTTTATCTCTAAGATCCAGAAGGATAGGGCCTCATCCGTGTGTATTGTATCACTGATTCAAATCCTGGAACCAGAGTAGAGGCAGAAAACTTATGATTCAGCACCAAGGGCAGAGCTAATATCTGTAGCCACTCGGCCCCTTTTTTGCTTAAAGAGCGAAGAAAAATGGAATGGAGGCAGCAGCCGGGGAAGATAGAGCCCTCGTTTGAGATCACATGGGGTAGAGAAGCCGTCTGTTGTTGTTGTCTGAGTGTAATTAAGTATAGTCTATAGGGTAGTTCCACATCAAGCTGAACGCAGAATGTTGGAACAGAATAATTAGGTTTCCACCTAGAGCTAGGAGTGCAGATTAGTTCTGATTACAGAGTCTGGTTTGATCCTGATGCACCCCGCAGCAGTCCTGAAAGTGACTTAATTTTTGTTATTATGATAATTGAGTCTGGATTGGATTGACCAGGCCTCCTTTTCAGAAACAGCCCCAGAAGTGAGGCTGGAAACGCCCTGGTTTGTAGGGATGGGGAGATGAGCCATTATTTATCCTACTTCTTGACATGTGACTCTGTGAGCTCATAAGCCTGGACAGAGCTCTAGACTGGGGAAAGTGTCATGTTCTCCTATCTTTAGTAGTAAAATGGAAGATCTTCTGACCTGGGTTGATGTGGAGAGGGATGAGTCCCTTAGGTGAAGCGATGGATCTTATCAGTACTTTTTTCCCTATTAGACTTGGCTTTTCAGATAACATCAGAGTTCGTCCTGCGAACGTTGACTCCACGCCTGGTGCCTTGAAGTTTCTCTGAGATGAACTGATGAATTGGAGCCATGGTGCAGAAGAAGAAGTCCTGTCCTCGGTTACTTGACTACCTGGTCATCGTAGGGGCCAGGTAACCCGGAAGTGACTGATTTTGTCTGGTCATCTGGGGTAGCCACAAAATCTGTAAGGAATCCCCTTCCCTACTTCCACGTCGCTTTGCATATCTCATTCTTCCATTATTTGACCCTGATGGGAACTTTGCTGCCAGTTGGAAAAACAGAACAGGCAGATCGAGGCTATTGGCCTGGAGGAAGAGAAAGAGCAAACCTCTGCTCCTAAATAGCACCTTTGTGATTTTGAGCAAATACACTCTTATCTACTTCAGCTTCCTTATTTCGGAAAAAAGGAAAAGTACGTTGTGCTCCTTTTCTGTCTACCCATGCTCCTCGGGGAATTCATTAGCTAACTCACCTTGAAAGATGCTAGTCATCTTACCATGTGGTGATCATTTTACTGTTGCCATTTGCCTTTCATTTCAGGATAGGCATCTTCATGGCAGCACAGACCTCAGTGTGGCATGCTTTCCCAGGTCCTGCAGCTAGGTTACTTTATCCAAAAGAGCATTTATTTCTCTACTGTGGTTAAATTATTATTATTATTTTTCTTTACTGTGGTTAAAACCCGAAAGAGCATGCTGTCCCGTCAGGCTGCTGACCTTGTCTGTATGTTCTCCAGGCACCCGAGCAGTGACAGTGTGGCCCAGACTCCGGAACTGCTACGACGGTACCCGCTAGAGGACCATGCGGAGTTTCCCCTGCCCCCGGATGTCGTGTTCTTCTGCCAGCCGGAGGGCTGCCTGAGCGTGCGGCAGCGGCGCATGACCCTGCGGGACGACACCTCTTTTGTCTTCACCCTCACGGACAAGGACACTGGCGTCACCCGATATGGCATCTGCGTCAACTTCTACCGCTCCTTCCAAAAGCGCGTGCCTAAGGAAAAGGGGGAGGCCGGGCCAGGGTCCCGGGGGAAGGAAGGGCCCCGAGCCCCCTGCGTCTCTGAGGAGGTGGGCCCCAAGACTTCGGAGAGCGGCCCATCCCTGCAGCCACCCAGTGCCGACTCCACCCCGGACGTGAGCCAGTCTCCTCGGGCCAGACGCCGGGCCAAGGCGGGGAGCCGGTCCCGCAACAGCACGCTGACGTCCCTGTGCGTGCTCAGCCACTACCCCTTCTTCTCCACCTTCCGCGAGTGTCTGTACACCCTCAAGCGTCTGGTGGACTGCTGCAGCGAGCGCCTGCTGGGCAAGAAACTGGGCCTCCCTCGAGGCATACAGAGGTATGGTTCACCGCAGCTGCTTGGAACAGGGGAGACATCTGGAGTTGAGGTGTATTTGGCTGGTGAGGGGCGTAGGGATTTCCCTCTAAAACCTGAGGTCCCTCAGACCTCCTTAAATGCTTAATGTTAATGCATGGAAGCGAAAGACTGCTGCAGAGTTAGACCTCCTTCCATGATCGTGCTTGGAGTGATGCTGAGGAGTTGGGTGTTTTAGGATGGGCAGGACATGAAGTCCTTGCTGTGTGTATGTTTTTGCACTTGTCATCACCCTTGTGTGCACCCTGTGGTCCTGGCTGAGCCCACAGAGAAGTCTTCTCCTGTCGCCATCATTAGACGCCCTGTGGTTACGCGGGGCTGCCGTGAGGTATCAGCTCCCTCGGCTTACGTGTCTGCTCCTCAGGGACACCATGTGGCGCATCTTTACCGGATCATTGTTAGTGGAGGAGAAGTCGAGCGCCCTGCTGCACGACCTCCGGGAGATCGAGGCCTGGATCTACCGGTTGCTGCGCTCCCCAGTCCCTGTCTCGGGGCAGAAGCGAGTGGACATCGAGGTCCTGCCCCAGGAGCTCCAGCAGGCTCTGACCTTTGCTCTCCCAGATCCCTCTCGATTCAGCCTAGTGGACTTCCCGCTGCACCTCCCCCTGGAGCTTCTGGGTGTGGACGCCTGTCTGCAGGTGCTCACCTGCATTCTGTTAGAGCACAAGGTGAGAGGGCGGCGTTCTAGGCCGCTCGAGGGGAAGGGCTAGAGCACAAGGTGAGAGGGCGGCGTTCTAGGCAGTTTGAGGGGAAGGGCTTCGAAGTGTGGCAGAGGCTAGACCATCAAAGACGAGGATTAGGGACCACATCTTTATCATCACCTTGTCTCTAAGAGATAACATGATACCAGGTATATAGTAGGTTCTCAGCAAGTGAGGGTTGAATTACGGTACCAGCATCACGTGGGTTAGGGGGCCCAGTGCAGGAGCCATGGATTCGATCCCTGGGTCGGGAAGATCCCCTGGAGGAGGAAATGGCAACTCACTCCAGTATTCTGGCCTGGGAAATCCCATGGACAGAGGAGCCTTGGCGGGCTATAGTCCATAGGGTCGCAATGAGTTGGACATGACTGAGCAACTGAGCATCGTGTGGGATATATTCAGAGAGCTTGGCACTCGGCTGAATTATCCTCAACTGTACCAGCCTAATTCTTTGGAAATCTCAGTAATTCTGTACTGATGAGTGACTCTGGGATTTGGGGAACAAGAACTAAGAAGGTAAAGGAATGACTCAAGGGAGGATTTGGACGGTGCTTACACTGGGAGGTGACAGGCAGGGCGGGGTGTAGGGCAGTGATAAGTGTGGAAACTAAGGTTCCAGGGCCGTGGCCTTGGTGAAAAGAGACTAAACTGTAGTGTCAGAGGCTCTTTTCACTTCAGCCTTACTGATTCTGTCGAGCGATCCCTCTGGTACGGTTTGCGGCAGGTCGTGCTCCAGTCCCGAGACTACAATGCACTCTCCATGTCCGTGATGGCCTTTGTGGCGATGATCTACCCCTTGGAGTATATGTTTCCTGTTATCCCACTGCTGCCCACCTGCATGGCGTCGGCAGAACAGGTGAGTCTCAAGGTGTCTTCTGGCTTTGTCACCTCTGTTCTGACACTCTCCAGGTGAAGGCTCCGTGCCCAAAGAAGTTGTAAATCAGTCCTGGTCCTGAATTCCCTGTCATAACTTATTTGTCCACAAAATCTGAACTGATCTGGTGGGAAAACTTAGGCTTTTTTTTTTTTTTAACTTCTTGTTTTGTATGGGGTATAGGTGATTAACAGTGTTATGATAATTTCAGGTGAACAGCAAAGGGACTCAGCCATACATATTCATGGATGCACTATTTATAGTTTTTACTTATCACAATTAATGTCAGGGATTATAGGCTACTGGCTTCCTCCCTGCAGGTAGTACATAATATGTAAAATATATACTATTAGTTCTCTGAAATCTGAAGCATTCTGAACTTTGGAACACATCTGCCTTCAAAGGTTTTGGAAAAGGGATTGTGGACCTATGTTTTCCTCCCCCTGGAAGAGTCTTGACCTGTTAAGCGATCACAGTAGATTGTGGTTTTGTTCTTTGTCTTTTGCTCAGCTGCTGTTGGCTCCAACACCGTACATCATCGGGGTCCCTGCCAGCTTCTTCCTCTACAAACTGGACTTCAAAATGCCTGATGACGTGTGGCTTGTAGATCTGGACAGCAGTAGGGTGAGGCCCTTGTCTGAGGCTCTGTGGGGCCTAGAATAGGAGTGTGTTCTGTTTTTCTAGATTACTGCCAGGAAGGTCCTAAATTTGTGGGTGATTGCTACTGTGAAACTCACAGAAACAAATTTTTTTGAAAAAATGCTGCTTTTTCTTTATTGTCTTGATAGGTCCTTGGTTAGCACCCAGAGAATTATAAGCTTTAGTTTTTCTGGAGTTAAGTGTTTCCCCGCATCTTCCAAGAGCAGCAGAGCAGTTATGGTTGCACAATTATTACCTACGGCGTAGGTCATCTACTGGTTTTCTGGGAGTGTAGTTTCAAGTAAGAAACTGCCTTTCAGTGCAGATTTTAAAAAAGTATATTATTAACATTCTGTGATGTGAATACATTCAAGCTTCGGTAGGTAGCCTTTATATGTGTTTGCCGTAAAACTTTAGAGAGTAAAGATAAAAGTACAAAGAACGAAACAAAAACCATGATCCTGGTACTGCCCTGGTGGTCCAGTGGCTAAGAGTCCATGCTCCCTATGCAGGGGGCCCAGGTTCGATCCCTGGTCAGGGAACTAGAACTAAGAGTTTGCATGCTGCAACTAAAGGATCCTGCATGTTGCAACTGAAGAACGCATATGCCGTCACGGAGATGGAAGGTCCCCAGTGCCCCAGAGGAACACATATGCCATCACGGAGATGGAAGGTCCCCAGTGCTCCAGAAGAACACATATGCCATCATGGAGATGGAAGGTCCCCCAGTGCCCCAGAAGAACACATATGCCATCACGGAGATGGAAGGTCCCCAGTGCCCCAGAAGAACGCATATGCCATCATGGAGATGAAAGGTCCCCAGTGCCCCGGCCAAGACCTGGCACAATTCCGTGAGCCTATGGGCTAGGGAGAGTCACCAAGAACATTTAGGTATACTGTTTCTCTTCAGGTGTGTGTATCTGTCATATACATGCATATATAATGTATGTGTTTGCATGTATGTAATAGTATTGTATATATATAAGGAGCTTCCCTGGTAGCTCAGATGGTAAAGAATCCGCCTACCAAGCAGGAGATGCAGGTTTGATCCCTGGGTCAGGAAGATCCCCTGGAGAAGGAAATGGCAACCCAGTCCAGAATTCTTGCTTGAAAAATCCCATGGACGGAGGAGCCTGGCGGGCTCTGGTCCATAGGGTCGCAAAAGAGTCAGACACGACTTCATGACCAAAATCAACAACACTGTGTATCTAATTTCCTGTTCTTGTTCCTTACTCTTATGTGAGAGAACCTCTGGAGCAACGCATTCTAAGGCCGCACCTCTGCTCTTTCTCTGGTGCAGGTGATTGCCCCCACCAATGCGGAAGTGCTGCCTATCCTGCCAGAGCCGGAATCGTTAGAGTTGAAGAAGCATTTGAAGCAGGTGGGTGAAGAGGGGAGCAAGAGGAAGGGGAGCAGCAGCAGCTGCAGCGCTGCTGCCGGCAGACAGCTCTTGAGAGAGCCAGTCTCCTTGCCGACTCCCAGTCGAGTAGGTCTCCTTTGCCGTGGGCGGGCTCCAGAAAAGCGGGGTGGCAGGTGAATCTCAGAAAAGAGCCATTCAGATTCCTTTTCATTCACTGTGTGCGCCCCTCCCACCACCCTCTAGTGCATAAAACCACCCCTCACTTTCTGCTGTTTGTCACAGCTGCCCTTCTTAACGGCCCCGGAATATTCTCTGTCTCCTAAGGAGGGAGTCAGCAGTTTGGACAGTCTGGCTCCTTTCATGTTTTTCCTTTGAATTGATCTCTGGTCCCTACAGAACCATTTCTTCAAAAATTCCTTCCTTTGAGTAAACCCCGTAAACGCATTTTCATTGATTGCTTTTCTTCTTCCACTGCATGCTGAACACAGTACCTGAAGGTAAACCGTGATCCCTGGCCCCCTGCCCTACTGTGCGTCTTGTGTAGGACCACCAGTAGATAGCTCTGTGTTTCTTTTCAGGAGCTCCTCATTTGGAGAGTCTTCAGAAGTCTCTCTCTGTGTTGCCTCAGTTACTTACCAATACCTCTAGGTGAAACCTGTTTGGATTTACATGAGTCATTTTGTGTCATCCCTCTCTCTTTCTCTCACTTGGCTCCACTACTGATGCAATATGATATCTTGTTCCAGCTGAGTCTGGTGAGGAGAGCCTCTCTAGCTGTCTTCCTGTGCTGTGTTTTCATTCTCGATGATTGTTTTAGTATGACTAACGGGATGGAGAAGTACAGTCAGACTTGTACTTTACATGTTCATAGGAGCTAAGATCTCTGGGCTCACAGACCCTGTATTCTGACCCCTGTCACTCAAAGTGAGGTCCCTGGACCAGCGGCATTAGTATCACCTGGGCTTGTTAAACGTGCAGAATCACCTCAGACACACTGAATTAGAATCCACGTGCAGTCACATCCCCAGGTGATTCCTATGCTCGGTAACGTTGAAGAAACACTGCTGGGACTGCCCTGGTGGTCTGAATGCCAGTGCAGGGGACATGGGTTCAGTCTCGGGTTGGGGAGGATTCCTTGTGCAGCTACTGAAGCCCATGGGCCCTGGAGCCCACACTGTGACTGGAGAGGCCCCAGCAGTGAGAAGCCTCCTCAGCACAACTAGAGAGAGCCTGCACGCAGCGACCAAGACCCAGTGCAGCCCCCCAAATAAACTAATTAAAAAAAAGCAAACACTGCTGGTTTAAACCAGTGGCTTCCAAACTGGCCCACGGAGCCCCGAGGGTTGATTTAGATCGGGACCACTGAGCATATGGAGCTCTGGGTTCCATATGTGTTTCAGAGAAGCTTTACTTTTATAGGTTTCAACTGTTGATGTTCCTAACTAGATCTCAATTGAAAAACAAGATTTCATAACTAAAACAAATTTGAAAACTATCGCCTTGGACCTCAGGTGTGATCAAGTGGCCTTGATCAGATTGGCTTAAGCTGAAGATTGTGTAATTCAGATTGTTTTCTAAAGGGTAAAGTCTTTGGATTCTTGTTTCAGAGAGGAAGGCTCTTTCCTAGGAATTGATGTTGGCTGGCCGCCCAGGACTCAGCCATTTGTGCGGGACTTTTTCTTGTTCTGCAGGCCCTCGCCAGCATGAGTCTCAACACCCAACCCATCCTCAATCTGGAGAAATTCCACGAGGGCCAGGAGATCCCCCTTCTCCTGGGAAGGCCTTCTAACGACCTGCAGTCCACACCTTCCACCGAGTTCAACCCGCTCATCTATGGCAACGATGTGGACTCGGTGGATGTCGCAACCAGGTACAGGCAAGCCAACCAGACAGTCACAAGCTCTTAAACTGGTCCCTCCTCACTCAGTGATCTTGGGGCAAATTACTTCCATGAGCCCAGAGATTCTTTATAAAATGTGGATAATATCTAGTTATATTTGCCACCTTAGTAAAAGCAGAGGAAATGGTTCATCATATTCTCAGGCCTTTTAGGCCTTGGGTGCAGAAGGGGGTTGATGATTCTTTAAGATACCTCTTCCCTGGCTGTTGGAAGCCTGTTAAATGATGACCTCGGGAGGTGGTCTGAGGCCTCAGATCGTAGGGACCCTTGCTCTGCAGGGCGCGGGACTCGGGTCATCTCACCATCCCCTTCTTCCCCAGAGTGGCCATGGTCCGTTTCTTCAACTCCCCCAACGTGCTGCAGGGCTTTCAGATGCACACACGTACCCTACGTCTCTTCCCCCGGCCCGTGGTGGCTTTCCAAGCCGGCTCCTTTCTAGCCTCACGCCCCCGGCAGACTCCTTTCGCCGAGAAACTAGCCAGGACTCAGGCCGTGGAGTACTTTGGAGAATGGATCCTGAACCCCACCAACTACGCCTTCCAGCGGATTCACAACAGTGAGTCCCCGTCCCTCTGCGCTGCCCCACCTCCTGTTCTGTCCTCCTGATGGCTCTTCCCTTTGCTCTCTCTTCTGCCATAGTCTGAGGCTGCCCCTGCCATTCTGATTTTGCTTGAGACTGTCTCCCACCTTTCTTTTACACTTTGCTTGCTTTTTCTCCCCCTGTTGCCCACTCGAGTCTCCTTTTTTTTTCCTCCACGGGTAGACATGTTCGATCCAGCTCTGATTGGCGACAAGCCCAAGTGGTACGCCCACCAGCTGCAGCCCATTCACTACCGAGTATATGACAGTGGTTCCCAGCTGGCCGAGGCGCTGAGCGTGCCGCCCGAGCGAGACTCTGACTCTGACCCAACCGACGACAGGTGAGCAGCGCCTTATAGCAGCAGGAGGGTTCTCAAAGGCTAGAAGGCTCTCACTGGCACAGTGGCCAGATTTCATAGGGTTTAGCATCAAGGAGATCCAACCAGTCCATTCTGAAGGAGATCAGCCCTGGGTGTTCTTTGGAAGGAATGATGCTAAAGCTGAAACTCCAGTACTTTGGCCACCTCATGCAAAGAGTTGACTCATTAGAAAAGACCCTGATGCTGGGAGGGATTGGGGGCAGGAGGAGAAGGGGACGACAGAGGATGAGATGGCTGGATGGCATCACTGACTGGATGGACATGAGTCTCAGTGAACTCTGGGGGTTGGTGATGGACAGGGAGGCCTGGCGTGCTGCAATTCATGAGGTCACAAAGAGTCAGACACAACTGAGCAACTGAACTGAACTGAGACATCAGTCTGCAAAGCCTTGTGTCATACATAGTTCAGTTGATTTTGTGTTCGTTTCCTAATTCTCTATCTTGTTCGCTGATCTTGAGTTACAAGTGCTCCTCTGTTGATTTTTCCTAATGCGGGTTGCCGATTCTTATCTCTGCCCCCTTTTTCCTGTTTTGTTTTTCTTGCTCTTCACTCTGCAGCGGGAGTGACAGCATGGATTATGACGATTCAAGCTCTTCTTACTCTTCCCTTGGTGACTTTGTCAGCGAGATGATGAAATGCGACATCAACGGTGATACTCCTAGTAAGTATACTTGGAGAAATTAGCCGCTCTGGGTGGGGTTTGGGGTCCTGCGATGGCAGGTCTGCAGCTGCCATCCTTGACGTTTTTTTTTTTTTTTTTAAAGAAAACTTATAAAAATTAATCTTTTAATTGGAGTACAGTTGATTTACAGCGATAGCTTCTACAGTACAGCACAGTGAGTCCGCCAGACATATCCTCCTTGGGTTTTGGCAGACGTGGACCCTCTGACACACGCGGCGCTGGGGGATGCCAGCGAGGTGGCGATTGATGAGCTGCAGAACCAGAAGGAGGCAGAGGAACCTGGCCCAGATGGCGAGAACTCTCAGGAAAACCCGCCCCTGCGCTCCAGCTCCAGCACCACCGCAAGCAGTAGCCCCAGCACCATCATCCGCGGCGCCAGCTCTGTACGTGAGGACTCGGAGGAGGGGCTGAGTGAGAACGGTGACTTGGGGTAGGGCCTCATCTCTGCCAGGAAAGCTGGGGTGAAACTGTCCACTCAACTTGCTACTTTCTCCACGTTTCCCCCAGCCTCCTCTCCGTAGATCCTGTAGTTTAGAGCCTATGAGATACAGTCTGACCCCAGAAGGAGGACATGCAGCCCTGTTCAGGGGTGAGCTCAGATTTCCCCCTTGCATAATTTGTGCAGAGAGAACAGGGGTGTCACGGAGATGTTTCTCACACACGCCTCAGGCTCAAAATCTACCAGGCCTGGCTTGGCCCTGCCCAGCTGAGAAAGACAGGAAGGCACCCCAGGCACTGGGTGACCTCTTTGTATTTAATATGTTCCCAGGAACCTGTCGACTCAGCGGAGACGGACGATAAGGCGGCAGGAGGCGTCCCCAAGTCCCTCCCCACCGTGCCTCCCGGCATGGGCAAGTGCAGCATGGACAGATATCAGTCAGAAACCGGAGAGGGGTCAGTGCGCTGGCGAACCTCTGACAGTCCGTGCCTCCAGCCCCAGTATGGCTTTCCCCCTGAGGAAGACGATGAGCAGGGCGAAAGTTACACCCCCCGGTTCAGCCAGCATGTCAGTGGCCATCGGTGAGAGCCTGCGGATGCCCCTAGAGGGGTGACGGAAGGGCCTCACCCCCGTGGGCCCTGGGGCGAGGGTGGACCAGAAAGTCCGGGCAGTCTGAAGGCTCGTGAGGCCCGGCATTCCCAGAGCTCATGCTTTGATCAAGGTCTGCCTGTAGGAACTGTGGGAAGGGAGTGCAGTGTAGTCAGGCCCATCGCCCAGGACTTGCAGCCCTGCCTGGGGGCTCAGCGGTGCCACTGTGTGTTCAAGGGCTCCAAAGCTGCTGCGGCCCAACAGCTTGAAACTGGCCAGTGACTCAGATGCAGAGTCGGACTCTCGAGCGAGCTCGCCCACTTCCACTGTCTCCAACAACAGCACGGAGGGCTTCGGGGGCATCATGTCCTTCGCCAGTAAGTGCCTGCAGCTCCCTCCCGCCTCAGTCCCATCTCCCATCCGGCAGGGCCTGACCATGGCAGATGCTGCTTACGACTTCAGACGTAGGGCTGGGTTAGCATTGTCAAGCTCCCCTTCAGGTCGTTTGAGTGATGCCAAATAAGGTATTTTTGGGGGAAGTCAACAGAGAACAGGGACAGATTAGTCACTGTCTTTATGCCTGGAGGTTTCAGTCTGAGGGTAAGACGGCTGTTGAACTGAAAAGGAATCATTTTATTAAAATCATGACCCTTGTACATGTATTTCGTGGAAACATTCTGGTCAAATTTGATTTGAGATTTATGTGTGATACCTTCTCTGCCTGGGGGAAGGACTTTTTCACACATATGCCTTGAAATCTACGTGACATTGACTTGTACATAGAGAATATTACCAGAAATGAGGGTGGTGTCAGTTCAAAATTAAAGACAGACTAGGGGCCAGAGAAGGCTATCGTGGGGGGATCACTGTGATGGTGAGGGTTTTTTTTTAGAAGCCCGGAAGGGATAGTACCAGCGTCAGACCGGAAGTACATTATCTGCCAGGCGTTTGCGCTGGGCTGGCAGCAGAGGAGAGGCTTGGGTGTTACCATGGGAGGCAGCCTGAGAAAATGGTTCCTGGGGGTTCTGAGCATTCCTGGCAGTGGCCCTTTTGTTTGTCCTAAGTTAGCAGTGGTCCTTTCTAAGCTTAGGTGAGGGGCTCTGGGATTACGTCTGAAGAGGAGGAGGGTGGAGGTGGTGCTCCAGCCCCTGGAGGGAAGTGCTCTGACACTTCACCCGCCTGACACATGGCTCTCGCCCACCCCCTGAACAGGCAGCCTGTATCGGAACCACAGCACCAGCTTCAGCCTTTCAAACCTCACGCTGCCCACCAAAGGAGCCCGAGAGAAGAGCACACCCTTCCCCAGTCTGAAAGGTGACTACCGCCCTCCTCCTGCCAAGCCAAGGTCCTCCGGGAAATATTTCAGGCCCGTGGGTGCTTGTCAGGAACCCTGTGTATGATCGATTATCTGACCCAGCCGTTGGCTCTCATATAACGCTTCTCATGGCTCTCACTGCACATCGTGTGAGTTCTCTGCTGGTTTTCAGGTGGAAACTGTCTTTCGTAGCTAAAGAGAAGGCCCTGTTGTATCATTTAGGATAATGGCAAGCGGGAGATTACTGCTGCTTCCGGGAGCAACCTTTGTCAGAGGCACATAATCCACATAGGGCTCCTTGGCTGCCACCAGTCTTCTGCCAAGTTCCTCCTGTGGGGACTTAGGACAGACTCCATCCTAAGGAGCTGGCCCACCAGGGGATGGTTGTGAAAAGACTGGCAGTGTTCACAGAGTCAAGAGACCTCTTTCTTTGGCTTCCTGTCAGCTCAGGGCCCCATGAGTGTAGCATTGGTTGGCATCGAGGGGCAATTAAGACCTCATTGGATTTCATTTGTGATCTCCGACAGTTTGACGGGCTCTTCTGAATTTACTCTTTTGTTTGTTTCCTTTGGAGTTTGTGCTGAAATATTTAATCAAAGAAGAAAGCCAGATGAGCAGCAGTTTCGTGTATTTTTTAACTGGCGTGTCTCCCCACCAATTAGTAAATGTTAGGGATCTCAGGAACGTTCTTTGGTGGGGATGGGAGTGAGGACATCACGGCTAGTGGTGCGTGTAGGGAGCTCACCAGGCCTGCAGGGCGGATTGGCCCAGGCGCGGCAGGTTAGGGACGGAAAGGCGGCAGCGTCGCTGGCTCTCGTCCGACACCGCTGCAGGGGACAGGCACCGCCACGCTCTCATCGCATGCGGGCGCTTCACTCCATCCGCTGCACTGGTCCCTCCCACCTGCTCCCATCCTCAGCCGAGCCCCCTCCCCATGACGCCACCCAGGGGCGCTTCTCTCTGCCTCCCTGTGGGCCCTCCGGACCCCCGTGCTAGATGTTTCATGAAACAGCTCTCTCTCATGCATGCGTCCGTTGAGTACCTAAAGGCTCCTGGTGTCGTTCCCCTGCCTCTGGCTCGGAGAGGCCATAGTCTTAAGGACAGTCTTTCCCAGAGCCTGGGCTTGTCCCCTTGGCCACTCGGCTTCCAGCCTCTGGAGGTGCCCGAGAACGAAGGTCGTGGGCACTAAGCTTCGGGAGGACGCTGAGACGACCTGACTGGCAGCTCCATCGCGGGGTGCAGGGTGGTGGTATCACGGTGCACCTACTAATTGTGTATTTTGTGTCCCAGTATTTGGGCTAAATACTCTAATGGAGATTGTTACTGAAGCCGGCCCCGGGAGTGGTGAAGGTGGGTCTTGCCCGTGAGCTCTGCATGATCTTTTTTCTCCTAGCATCTCCTGTGCCTGCCCGAGGGCCATCCTCCTCCCGGAGCAAGCGGCATCACCGCGAGTGGCCCGCCTTGCCCCGCCCCCCCATGCTTGCCCGTGGGGCGTGCTGCTGGTGCATGTGGAGTGGCCTGAGTCTCCATCCCCACCTCCTCCACGTGGCTGGTCTCCACCTGTGTGTGTGTGACACTCCAGGGCCGCCCGCACCCAGCCCCTCCAGGGAATGGGTGCGGAGCGTGGCTGCCCGGGGGCTGTGCTGAGCCTCGCTCCTGGACCCCAGGAGTGACGCAGCCGTCTGCTTCTGCTTTCCTGACTGCAGGGCACAGGCGGGCCTTGGTGGACCAGAAGTCGTCGGTCATTAAACACAGCCCGACCGTGAAGAGAGAACCCCCATCACCCCAGGGCCGAGCCAGCAACTCTAGGTAATAGAGGGCAGCGCTGTCTTCTTGGTTTTTGTTTTTTTCCCGTGTAAATATTGTCTTATTTATTTGGCTGCTCTGGGCTTAGTTGCAGCACTCGGGACCTTTGATCTTCATTGTCATGTGGGATCCTTGGTTGTGGCATGGGAACTCCCCAGTTGCAGCATATGGGATCTAGTTCCCTGGGCAGGGATCGAACCTGGGCCCCTCGCGTTGGGCACGGCCGAGAAGTCCCCAGAGCCGTTTGAAAGGTTCTCAGATGGAGGTAGCGATTCCTGTGACAAACCTGAGGGGTGCTGAAGAGAGAGAAGTGAAACCCCTCCCCACTCAGACTCGGACCCTGTGAGGCAGCCGTCGCTGGTGGTGTGGAGGAGGATGGGGTCGGTACTGGGTCCTTGGGCACACCTGGCCGTTGGGGGGGCTTCGCAGAGGACCTGGTGCTTTGGAAAGTGGCTTCGTGTTTTTGCCCCCGGCGGCAGACATCTAGCCTGGTGAAAGTGGGGGATGCTCTGCCAAGGAGCCGCCGACCCCAAAAGTGGTGTGTGGACCCCCTCCCCCTCAGTGAGAACCAGCAGTTCCTGAAGGAGGTGGTGCACAGCGTGCTGGACGGCCAGGGCGTTGGCTGGCTCAACATGAAGAAGGTGCGGCGGCTGCTGGAGAGCGAGCAGCTGCGCGTCTTCGTCCTGAGCAAGCTGAACCGCACGGTGCAGTCCGAGGACGAGGCCCGGCAGGACGTCATCCCCGACGTGGTCAGGGCCGGGGGCCGGGGGTCGCCCGGGGAGAAGGGGTGGGGACGCCACACTGGAGAGCACGGTGCCCACTCTCGGCCCTGGGCTATCGTTGCAGGAGATCAGCCGGAAGGTGTACAAGGGCATGTTGGATCTGCTCAAGTGCACAGTCCTCAGTCTGGAGCAGTCCTTCGCCCACGCCGGCCTGGGTGGCATGGCCAGCATCTTCGGGCTTCTGGAGATCGCCCAGACCCACTACTACAGTAAAGGTAGGGGTGGGACCAGCAGGGCGGCGTGCTGTCCGCAGAGAAGGAACTTGGCCCCTTGACGGGACTCCCAGTGCCAGGCTGCTTCCTCTGAGGCTCTGGGCTTTTCTTTTCTAGCACGTGTTTTGACGTAGCGGGTGTTCTGTGGTGGGAGAGAACAAGGCCCGCTTTTCTTTCTCTACACTTCTTCCCTTCCACCTTCTCCTCTGTCCTCGCTTCTCCCACCTCATTCCACACCTGGACTCACTTTCTCTTTTTTTTTTAAAGAAACACTTATTTACTTATTTGTCTGCGCAAAGATGGTCTTAGTTGCAGCAAGTTGGGTCTTTAGTTATGGCATGCAGACTCTCCATTGCAGCACGTAGGATCTCGTTCCCTGACCAAGGATCGAACGTGAGCCCCCAGCATGGGGAGCTCGGGGTCTTAGCCACTGGGCCGCCAGGGAAGTCCTCTCTGTTTCTTTTGACCTCTTCGTGTGTTTCATCTTTTCCTCAGAACCAGACAAGCGGAAGAGAAGTCCCACGGAGAGCATCAGTACACCAGTCGGCAAGGATCCTGGCCTGGCTGGGCGGGGGGACCCAAAGGCCATGGCACAGCTGAGGGTCCCCCAGCTGGGACCTCGGGCACCAAGTGCCCCAGGAAAGAGTCCCAAGGAACTGGACACCAGAAGTCTAAAGGAAGAGAACTTTGTGGCATCTATCGGTGTGTATCACATGTCGAGTGTGCTGGAGGAGTTCTGGCTTCTTCAGTGTTCCTGCCTCCTTTCAATCCATCCAGAATCCCGCCTCTCTCTTCCCCACGCTTTGCTTTCCAGACAGGGAGACAGATTTGTGTCCATTCTAGCCGTGTCTCTTTATACTTCTCTATCCCTGATGCTTCATTTACAGTCACCCTCACCTGAGCCTTAAAGTAAGAGCGGAAGTTTTGCTTAGGGGGCCCAGTGGAGCTTACGGCCGGAGTCTGAGCTGGACTCCCCGTCCCTCCCTCTCTTATATACGTTGGGATTGCTTCACTTAGTGGAGAGTTCCTGGAAGCTGTAAGGCAGTTTATGGATGCATCTCTGGGCTGTAACACTGTGACGGTTTGGGTCTCTACAGCCAGCTTCCCCCCCATCCAGGCATCACACTGCCCTCGGACTTGCTCCTCTGGGGCATGTCCGGCCACCCCATCTCCCTGGGTTCTAGACCTTGAGGTCCAGAGTTCTGAGTCAGCTCTTCCTCACTGGACTTGGTATTGGAGCTCACTTTACATGTGGTGTTTCTCCATTCCCACTGAGGCAGTGCCTTGGTGAGCTCTTAGGGTGTCTGTCTGACTCACTCCCCACCTGACCTGGAGTCATCTAGATTGTATCTCTTTCTTTTTCTGATTCTAGATCCCTGAGGAACATGCTTCTAACTGAAGCATGTTTTTGCCACGTCCATGAGCCAATAACTTTTACTCCCTTAAATGGTAATGCGGAGTGGGAAACTGGCCTTCTCTATCCGGCAAAATACTTTCCTAGAGTCAGCCAGCCATGCCTGTCTCCTACCTGTTGTGATGCTCTAGAAACTATACTGACCCGCCAGTCTGGAGATCTGGAGTTTTAATCCTAGATCAGCCCCCAGCAAAGAAAATGGACAGATCGCTTCCCTTCAGGGTCTGTATCTCCTTACCTGGGAAGTGAGGAGATTGGACCCAGTAGACTTTAAAGTTCTTTCAAGAAAAGAATTGCTGTGATGACTATTTCCTCTTCTCTACCCCTACTAAGATGCTCTTCTTGACCATTTAGGGATCTCTGTCCACCTCTACTGGCTAAGATGGGTCTTTTGGCAGGGCAGGCACTGATTCTGAGGGTAAGTTGGGTTTTTGGGTAGCAACAAGGAAGGATGCTAACTGCCTGCACAAGTGGCCTCTGTCCAGTCCAGAGAAGCACCCAGATCTGTGCTGATGCTTCTGGGGCCCTTTGGCTGCACGAGGTAATCATCTGTCTGATCTGGAATCTTTAAAGTTTGCTGTTGCCCGGCTCATTTGGCAGAAAGCACGGTGTGGTAGAAGTTTCCCCTGGTCCAAGGTTACGTGATCTTGAGCAAGTGTTTCAGCCTCTTTGGGATCAGTCTCCTCGCACCAGAATGAAGGAGCTTGATCAAAGGCTTCTCTGGCTCTGACATTTGGAAGGATTTTTACTGATGCACTGAGATGTGGAGAGGAATTTAGTTCTTGAGCTGGGCGGCAGAGGGAAGGCATCAGATCTCTCGATGTTTCACCCCGTCTTCCCCTCAATGAAGATCTCTCTTGATCTCTCGATTTGTAGTCCTGTGCCTGAGACAGAAGCAGCTTGGGTGGTTGGGGTTTCCATTTCATCTGTCTGACCAGCCTCTGACTCTCTCTGTCTTTCTCTCCTGCTTACATTGCATCTGGGGTAGAATTGTGGAGCAAGCACCAGGAAGTGAAAAAGCAAAAAGCTTTGGAAAAACAGAGTAAGGAACAAATGCCCCTTCCCGTTCCCAAGTCTCCCATACCTGCCAACTCCCCAGGCCCAGTCGGGGCAGGCCCCCTTGGTCAGCCCCACCCCAAATTTGCTCTTGGGGGGTATTTGGAACGAAAGCAGGTAGGTGGTGTGTGACACCTAGGTATGTGCTTGTAGGCTGCTTCTGCCCCTTCCCCTTGTGGTAAACCAGGCGGTGATCAGGGCATCCGCTGCGTAAAGGCCCCCAGAGCTGGGTTCTCTGTCACCCGAGTTGGTGGGGAGAACATTTGCCTATTTCAGCGCCCCTCATTGGCTGAATCTCCCGCACCCACTGGAAGGCCTGTGGGTACAGTTGGCAGAGATGGTTGCTGTCCCTCCGTGTTGAGTCTGCAGCTTCCCGACTCTCTGGTGGCTTGCCTAGGCACGCTTTCTCGCTTTCTGTCATTCTGTCCTTCTGCCATACCATTGTGGATGGGTGGGAAAGACAGGGATGCCTTTTAACCCTGGACGTAGAAGCTGTGGGGGGCGGGCAGTGTCCACTGAGACAGCTGGTGTTCTTTAGTCTCCCTGGGCTCCTCCTGCTCTGGTCCCTTCAGATGTTTTGATGGGAAAGCACAAGGACCTGGGGACCCTTGAAGGCTCTCTGGCCCCGGTGGAGCGCTGAGCCTGAGTGCAGCGGAGCGTGGTTTGTCTGTGTAACTTCTCCTCCTTAGGATGATGCGGTCAGAGTCTTCTCTAGTTAAGAAGATGGCTGCAGAACCCCTTGAGACCAGGTCTGATTTTTCCCTGCCTGGTTCTTAAGGCATCTGGGACTTCTTCTTCCAGTGGGGCCCAAGTGAGTGGCAGTCCCTGGAAAGGTGACTGGGACACGCGGAACAGGTCTGCGACCAGGCCGTGCCTCTGTCCCACTCCCTTGGCCAGCCTGCCCCTAGCCTGTATACCCAGTGACACAAGTCTTCCCCTCCTCAGGGCCTGAAGTAATCAAACCCACCTTTGACCTTGGTGAGACCGACGAGAAAAAGTCCCAGGTCAGCGCAGACAGTGGTGTGAGCCTGACATCTGGTTCCCAGGTTTGTGACAACCTTGTTCAGAATCGTGAGCATCAACAGTTCGCTATCTCAGAATACTTTAAGACCAAAACAAAAAGACAACCTTGAAACACCATGAGTATCCAGTCGCAGAGGAATGGTGAAATAAGTAGAGTATATCCATGTAATGGAGAAGGAAATGGCAACCCACTCCCGTGTTCTTGCCCAGAGGATCCTGTGGACAGGGGAGCCTGGTGGGCTGCCATCTATGGGGTCGCACAGAGTCAGACACAACGGAAGCGACTTAGCAGCAGCAGCATGCACGTAATGCAAAATTAGTATCCATTAATGACTGTATTTTCAAAAATTTAGTGACATGGGAAAGTGTTTACAAAGCTATATACAGTGTGAATCAGATTTTACTTTTAAAATATACATAGAAAAGACTGAAAGGAAGTTTGCTAAGATTTAATAACAGTGATTAATGTGGGTGGTAAGTTTATGGCTTTTTTTTTTTAAATTTCTTTATTTCTTTCATGTGTTTTCCATAGCAAGCATATATTTGTTTTACATTCGTTGTTTTTCTTATTCTGTAAGTCCTACATATTTTATATTCAGGAAAAAGAGCTGATTCTCATGACCTATCCAGGGATGGCAACAGAGGGTGGGGATGGGAGGAGGAAGAAGAGACAGTGCTGCTTAGGGAAGCAGAGCGTCTGAGTCTGCATGTCTCATTTCAGAGGACCGATCCAGACTCTGTCGTCGGTGTGAGTCCCGCTGTGATGATCCGAAGCTCAAGTCAGGACTCTGAAGTTAGCACCGTGGTAGGGGAGCACCACGCTGGCACCCTGGTGGGTGGGGTGTGGGTCCCCCTCTGGAAAAAGGGGCTTTCCTCTCTCCTGTGAGGCTCTTCTTAGTCCCAGGTCAGCTTGGTTCTCTTGGCGGAGACGTGTACCTGTCGTAGGTCTTTGTCCGTGGGCTCAGACCCTGAGATTTCACCCAGGGCGTCTCCTCATCTTATAAAGAAGGTACTTCCAGAGGCTGTCTGAACACGCCTTTGAGGCTGGGTCTTTTTTTTTTCTTTTTTCACGGCAGCAGAAGGCTCTAAGAAGCTTGGCATCTCTGGGACGCACCCCTGGGGGAGATCCCTGACCGCCTTTCTTCCTTTGCAGGTGAGCAACAGCTCCGGAGAGACCCTGGGAGCAGACAGCGACCTCAGCAGCAGTGCGGGCGATGGCCCAGGCGGCGAGGGCAGCGCCCACTTGGCAGGCTCTCGAGGCACCTTGTCTGACAGTGAGATCGAGACCAACTCTGCCACCAGTGCCATCTTTGTAAGCTCAACGGGATGGGGCTAGGTTAGAAAAGGTCAAAACTTAGGAGGCGGTTAGGAGGCAAAAGGGAAGGCAGGCATGGATAACCTTCGTATATCTGACCCTCAGGAAAATGTTTCTTAAATTAGCTCTTTGCAGAGTCACCCGATGCCACGCTCTAGGATGTGCAGAACCTTCTCCTGAATCATTGATGAGTTAGGCTTCCTGCCCAGGCACATAAGGGCTTCGACTGCTATGTGGCAATAACCCCTGTATTTAAAATAAACAAAGTGATGCCTTTGTGGCCATGTCGGGGCAACTGCAGCTCTCATTTTGTCCCAGTCAGCCTGTTTTTATTCTGGTCACTGCTTTGTTTATGTCAGATCAGATCAGTCGCTCAGTCGTGTCCGACTCTTTGTAGCACCTTAAAATAGCATTTCATTTTAGTGTATTCCTAACAGTTATTTGAAGCTTTCCTTTGTGAATAAACGTCTACTAAGTGATTGACTAAATGCCAGATTCTGTAAGAAAGAATCAGGGGCGACAAGGCATGATTCCCCTTCTCAAGAAGTTTGCAGTTATGTGTGTTGTTGTGACTGATCTCTTCTGATAGGTGAGGGAATCAAAGCCTTATGGGGAAAAAAACGATCTTCCCTAGGTTATACAATAAGCCAGTGATCAGTAGGAATTAAATGAGTTCTTTTTAGTCCTTGTCTGTAGACACACTGCCCTGCAGTGTATACAGGCATCCTCAGGCAGCGTAACGGGTTCTGACACTCTCGCCACTTGGTTAGGCAGAGCTCAGGATGGGTGTTCTCTGCCTGAGCTCAGAGGTCCTCATCTTTGGTCTGGGGGGAGAATGGGAGAGGAAGTTTAAATGAAATAAATCATGCAGCCCTGGCGATCACTCCTACCCCAGGACCTTGTGTAGCCCTGCTTCTGACAGAGCCAGTGACATCCCAGAGTCGGGGGTAGGGAGAGGCAGCAGAGCCATTCAAACTCATGGACTGTAACTCGCCCTGAGTCTAAACAGACCCTTTTAATTCAGAGCATCTTAAACCCTTCCAGTGTGCTTCTGTTCTGGAAGCTGAGGTACATGCTGTGCCGTAGCTGTCCTGCAAGAAGCCACTCAGCTGTGGCCTCCCTTTCCTGGCACCTTCCCGGGACAGATTCCTACTTATCCTGTGCTTCTGGGTAAGGACGCTTCCTGTGGTTGAGTTGCCGAGAGCAGTTACCTAAATTTCTTGGCTCAAAAAAATAGGTTGCTTTGGCAAGAAATAGCATTATATTAAGTTAATACGGTTCCCTGAACGAAGTCTTTGGCTGTGAACCAGGCAGCTGGCGTTTGGACACACTCATTAGGTATTTATTGCCCAGGAACCTCTGATTGGTGGCTTCTCTGCTTATGCTGCCTCACATGTTGTGAAATGGGTGTGAGAGCTACCCCTTCCCCAGCTGAAAATCTTTCCCAACTGAACAGAAAGCCTAATTAATGTTGTGGAAGTGGCAGATAAAGTGCTGTTTTTATGTGGGAAGATATTTCTAAGAGATGGTAAGAGAGAAAACATTAACATTTGTCAAACACCAGCCATGCGCCAGGGCTAAAGAGCCTGCTTGTCAGTGCAGGAGGCCTATGAGACGTGGGGGTTGGAAAGAGTCCCCTGGAGGAGGGCGTGGCAACCGCTCCAGTGTTCTTGCCTGGAGAATCCCATGGACAGAGGAGCCTGGCAGGCTACAGTCCACGGGGTCGCAAGGAGTGGGGCACAACTGAAGCGACTGAGTGCACGTGTGTGTGCCAGACACTATGAGTGATTTATATGTCTTTTCTCATTTTATCCCTAGAATAGTCCTGTTGAGTGGGTATTATAACCTTCCTTTTACAGATGAAGAAAATGAGTCTGAGAACCTAAAAAGTTTTGTACCAAAGATCACATAGCTAGCAAGAGGCAGGAATCTGATTCTTGGTCATTCTCAGTTTAAACCCAGTGTTCTTTAAGAGCAAAGAGTCTTATAGAAACGAAAGGAGGTAAAAATAAGTAAAAATGAAAGGTCGATTACCTGTTTTGGGAGGCAGTAACCGAAAGCAGTGTTATCAGATTGACTTCTTTTTTAAAAGTTTCTTTTATTTATTTTTGGCTGTGCTGGGTCTTTGCTGAGTGAAGGCTTTTTCTCTAGTTGCAGTGCATGGGCTTTAGGGAGCACGGGTGTAGTTGCCCCATGGCATGTGGGTTCTTCCCAGACCAGGGATCAAACCCGTGTCACCTGCATTGGCAAGTGGATTCTTAACCACTGGACCACCAGGGAAGTCCCAGATTGACTTCTGTTTGAAGTGAGCAGCGTGGCAAAGGCAGGGCTCCTGGAATACATGTGGCTAATGATGGTGGCCGGCGTGTGAGCCTCTTTCATAAGCTGCTTGGTTTCCTTTGCCCTGTCCCTTGGTGCTTCAGCAGCTGACCTGTTGTCTCTTCTTTCTAGGGTAAAGCCCATAGCTTGAAGCCAAGTGTAAAGGAGAAGCTGGTGGGCAGCCCAGTTCGCTCTTCTGAAGATGTCAGCCAGCGAGTCTACCTCTACGAGGGACTCCTAGGTGAGAAACAGACCGAGAAGGCCTCTTGCACAGGAAGGAAGCAGGCTTCGGCCAGGGAAGAGGGTGGCACCGGACAAGTAGCTGCGTGGCCGTTGGCTGATCTCAGTGCGGACATGAGAGGGCATTTTTATATCTGAAGCCGGCAACTATCTGGGTCTGGAGAGAGGAAGGCAGTGGGAGAACGCTAGGAGAGACTGAAGTCCGGTATTAATCAACAGTCTCTATCTTTCTGTCTTCTTTTACTTTCTTGCTACCATGGTCCTTCCTGCTCACAAACTGGCAGGAAGGGACAAAGGATCGATGTGGGACCAGTTAGAGGACGCTGCTATGGAGACCTTTTCTATAAGTAACCACCTTTCTGTGTGTGCTGTTCATCCCTCCTCCTCGGGAGGGGCTGGGCCTCACTTGGAGGCAGCCGGGGCTGGTGGCAGGAAGGCTGCATCTGGGGTGGCGAGTGTGATGTTTCCTTTGTTCTGGAATTTGTAAAGACTCCCTTCCTTGCTGGAAGTTACTCTTTATCTTAGTTAGGCAGCCGCCTTCTTTATATGTTATATAAGCCCCTAAGAAACCCTCTCTTCCACACAGGCAAAGAGCGTTCTACTTTATGGGACCAAATGCAGTTCTGGGAAGACGCGTTCTTAGATGCTGTGATGTTGGAGAGAGAAGGAATGGGCATGGACCAGGGTCCCCAGGAAATGATAGACAGGTGTGAGGTTTATAAACCCTTGGAAAAGGCAAATTTGGCCCCTTCCCCGTTGATTCTGCACCCTCCCACCTGGGGGCTGATGTGTCCTGGTCTCCCGTTCAGGTACCTGTCCCTGGGAGAACACGACCGGAAGCGCCTGGAGGACGATGAAGACCGCCTGCTGGCCACACTCTTGCACAACCTCATCTCGTACATGCTGCTGATGAAGGTAGTCTCAGTGTTGCTTACGCCCAGCTCCTGCCAACACGGAGGACAAGGCTTGTTCCTGGTGCCTGGATCCTGGGGCAGTCGGGAAGCAGTCAGGGCATCCTTTTAGGGCCCTCTTCCTTACTGAAGGTCCGAGGCCTCTCCGCAGCTCATTTATCCCCTTCTCTGAAGCAGCCAGGCTGCTGTACAGCTGGGGAGTGTTGTAAAGGTGACGGATGATGGCGTGCTGTTTGTTTCTTTTGAATTTTAAATGGGCTTCCTTTACTGAATATTTTTAGGATGCCTGTCAAACTCCCCAGAGGATTCAGTGGAAAAAGAATTTTTTTCAAGTAGTAGATTCTGAAACCTTAGAAAGGATGCTCAGAATTTGCTTTTCAGCACTAGTCCTTCATCATATTGACTTTCCCGTAGATGTAAAAAGCACCACTCATTGGAAAAGCAATGAATGGCAGATTCTAGTTTGACTTGGTTATATTTGGTTTTTATAGCCGTGGGAGAGAACTGTGTTCCCAAGTAGAAGAGTCCTGTTCTGAAAGGACCTGGTGGGTAGAAGAGAGTTGTTTTGAGAATGAGTTCCTGGGTTTTTCCTCCACCTGTTCTCCCGGCCTCTTTTAATGTGAAGACATGAGTTGATCCAGTGGAGAGCATACCCTGCGGTCACTCTTGGTTACTGAGGTCCTGTTTTGGCTTTCCAGGTAAATAAGAACGATATCCGGAAGAAGGTGAGACGCCTGATGGGAAAGTCCCATATTGGGCTTGTGTACAGTCAGCAAATCAATGAAGTCCTTGACCAGCTGGCCAACCTGGTGAGCACCTCTCAGCCATTCTTCAGGCTCCTTCCATCACACTGGTCAGCTGCCTAGGCGTGGGCCCCGAGGCCCAATGGAGAGGCTGCCCTGTAGGTCATTTCTTGGCTCAGATGTTTTCAGAATTCCTAGTCTGAACACAGGGCTTGGCCTCTAGATGAGGCATTGGCCCTTCTGTCCTGTGATAGGGTCTCTGCACTGAAACCGCCCCAGTGCAGCCTCTTCAGCATCTGTGTGGTCTGTAGACCCCTGGGATCCACAAGGTCAATCCTGTTTTCTTGACAATACTGAGATGTTATTTGCCTTTTCACCGGGTTGACACGCACACTGAAGGTTCAAAAGCAGTAGTGGGTAAAAACCACTGGTGCCTTAACGCAGTGTAGACAGTGGCACCAAAGCATGCCGGTGGCCCCACCTCTGTACTCCCTCGGTTAAGAAGAAAATGAAAAGCCAGTCTACTTGCAAGTGTCCTTGATGAAGCAGTTAAAATCATCAGTTTTCATCTTCCTAATATTCTATGTGGCAAAATGAGAAATACACATAGAGCATTTCTGCCGCAAACCAAAATGCGATGATCATTTGGAGGAAAAGCAGTTTGTGACAATTTTAGCTGCACGGTGAACTGGCAGCTTTGTTTATGGGACGTCATTTTCACTTGGAAGAATGACTAACAAACTATCGTTGTTTGGAGTTGGGTACTCAGCAGACCTGTGCTCGAAGCTTCCCAGTATTTAAAGGCTTTTCTAGTGAGATTGGTGATGGAATTAATGAATGCGATTTTTTTATATTATGTCATGAAATGTGTCAACACTTGAAAGAGCTTCATAACTTGAAAAACCAGTATTTTCCAGATGCTCAATGTGTGGTGTTGAAAATTCAACTAACCACTCCAAGTGTAACTCCAAGTGTAAAGCAGACAAATGGATCGTACTGTAACAAAGTACAGAGTGTTCACTGATGTGTTTTCAGATCCCACGTTGCAACTAAGTTTAAGAAACTACTTGAGGTTCTGGTGCAGCATCAGAGAAGAATATACATATATATATGGAAAGCCTGGTAGAATACTCCTCTCTTTCCCAGATACATATCTTTGAAGTCAGATTGTCTTTAATATACCTCTGCCAAAGCAACGTGTCACAATGGATTAAATGTAGAAGCAGATATGAGAATGCAACTATTTTTTAATAAGCCAAACATTAATGAAACTTGCAAAAATGCAAAATAACGCTGCTCTTTGCTATTTTTTGTGCTGAGAGACATAGTTATTTGCAAAGTATATGTTATGTATATTGCCATGCAGTGGATTTATTATTGTACTCTTGTATGTAGTCGCTCAGTCACGTCCAGCTCTTTGCAGCCCCATGGGCGGTAGCCCGGGCCTCTGTCCATGGGATTTCCTAGGCAAGAATACTGGGGCGGGTTGCCTGTTTCCTCCTCCAGGGGATCTTCCCAACCCAGGGATCAAACTCGCATCCCTTGTGTCTCCTGCATTGGTGGGCATATTCTTTACCACCTGCTGCTAAGTCACTTCAGTCGTGTCCGACTCTGTGCGATCCCACAGACGGCAGCCCACCAGGCTCCTCCGTCCCCGGGATTCTCCAGGCGAGAATACTGGGGTGGGGTACCACCTGCACCACCTTATTAATGAATTACTAATTGCTTTTAAATGAATTGGGTTTCCCTGTTGGCTCAGGTAAAGAATCTGCCGGCAATGTGAGAGACCCAGGTTCAATCCCTGGGGTTGGGGAAGATCCCTTGGAGAAGGGAACGCCTATCCACTCCAGTATTCTCGCCTGGAGAATTCCATGGACAGAGGAGCCTGGCAGCCTGTGCAGTCTGTGGGGGTCACGAAGAGTCGGACACGACTGCGCGACTAACACTTTAAATGAATTAATAAAAACTTAAAACTTTTGTCAATTATAATTTCTAACATGATAAATACCTATAAATTTAACTCACAAAAACATAAGCTCTTGGGGGTCATCAGTAATGTTAGAATCCTGAGACCAAGAAGTTTGTGAACACGTCCATGGTGGCCAGTGGCCAGCAGATGGCGCTTCTCTGAGGAGACCAATAGGAATTGAATTGCTGAAGGGGATTCTGGGCCCAGACTGCCCTATGAGAGGGAAGCTCGGATGTCGCTAAAGGATCTCTCTTTCCTCAGAATGGACGAGATCTCTCCATCCGGTCCAGTGGCAGCCGGCACATGAAGAAGCAGACATTCGTGGTACATGCAGGGACAGACACGAATGGAGATATCTTTTTCATGGAGGTAGGTGCTGCTGGTTTATGCCCAGAGGAACATTTGAAAGTCATTTGAAAGTCACAAGAAACTCCTAGAACGGATGCCAGAATATTTTTCCCCACTTATCTCATTCATTTTCATGGTCCATTTATCATTAGTTTTCAGTTCAGTCGCTCAGTCATGTCTGACTCTCTGCGACCCCATGGACTGCAGCACGCCAGGCCTCCCTGTCCATCACCAACTCCCGGAGTTAACTCAAACCCATGTCCATTGAGTCAGTAATGCCATCCAACTATCTTATCCTTTGTCGTCCCCTTCTCCTCCCACCTTCAATCTTTCCTAGCATAAGGGTCTTTTCCAATGAGTCAGTTCTTTGCATCAGGTGGCCAAAGTATTGGAGTTTCAGCTTCAACATCAGTCCTTCCAATGAACACCCAGGACTGATCTCCTTTAGGATGGATTGGTTGGATCTCCTTTAGTCCAGGGGATTCTCAAGAGTCTTCTCCAACACCACAGTTCAAAAGCATCCATTCTTGGGCATTCAGCTTTCTTTATAGTCCAACTCTCACATCCATACATGACCACTGGAAAAACCATAGCCTTGACTAGATGGATTAATTGCCAGGCTCTTATGCAAATGAGTTAATGTAATAGATCATTCCCTGTCTTGTCTTTTATATACAGATTGAGTAGATGATACAGTCGCATTATCCATAAATCAGAACAACATGAAATGGTATACACTGGGAAGTCTTGTCTCATTCTTATCCCCTTCCACTCGGTTTTCCAGCCACCTCATCCCTTCCTCTTGTAGGCAACCACTTTTATTTATAACCACTTTATGTCCTCCAGTGGTTTTCTATGCAAACACAATAAAATATAAACATAAATTCTTATTTTCTTACTCTTTTACGTAAAGGTTCAGTTCAGTTCACTCGCTCAGTCGTGTCTGACTCTTTTCGACCCCATGGACTGCAGCACGCCAGGCCTCCCTGTCCATCACCAACTTCCAGAGTTTACCCAAACTCACGTCCATTGAGTCAGTGATGCCATCCAATCATCTCATCCTCTGTCATCTCCTTCTCCTCCCATTTTCAATCTTTCCCAGCATAAGGATCTTTTCCAATGAGTCAGCTCTTCGCATCAGGTGGCTAGAGTATTGGAGTTTCAGCTTCAATATCAGTCGTTCCAATGAACACTCAGGATTGATCTCCTTTAGGATGGACTGGTTAGATCTCCTTGCAGTCCAAGGGACTCTCAAGAGTCTTCTCCAACACCACAGACATAAAGGTAGCACTTCGTATCTGCTGATCTGAACCTCTTTCTCTTTTTCCTTAAACATATCCTGGAGATCTTCCGTATCAGTACAAAAAGAATGTTCTCATTCAGTTTACAGCTGTGTGGTGTTCCACCATGTGACTAGACCGTACTTTATTTCACCAGTCAGTATATATACACCCTTGGGTTTTGCCCAGATTTTTATATTGTTAGTAGTGTGACTCTGGGTGATGCTGTGCCTGCTTCATTTCATGCGTGAAAGGAAGCTTCATCTAAGAATTCCCAGAAGTGGGATAGCTGGGTCAGAGAGAAAATGCATTTATAGTTTTGGTTGCTGTGACTCTAAAGTATCTCTTAATATACAGTTTCTCTTCCATGTTGCTGTTTATTTTGTTGGAAAAAATATGCCGTATGGAGGAGCCATCTTACCTTTTAGGTTTTTTTGCTGATGGCCTCTCCTTAGTGTTGTAACATGTTTCTCTGTCACTGTATTTGGACACACTAGTGGTTCAGTCTGGAGTTTGTTCAGTTTTGGTTTCAGTATTTCGACAAGACTAGGTGGTTGCCTCACAGGGTCAGCTCTCTGCTTGTGGTCAGAGGGTTCACACGTGGGAATCTGGCCTCTGCTCTGCATTAGTTTTCTGATTTAACTTATGGTATTTTTTGTCGTGCAGAATTTAACTTTTTTTGTAGTTGAATTAATTAGTCGTTTATTGTCTGGCTTCTGGATTTTAAGTCATGGCTATAAAAATCCTTTCTTAATCCAGTATTATGAAGGAAGTTGGCCACGTTTTATTCGTTTCTGTCTTTTTAATTCTAAAATGGCTAAGACTCTAAGTACTTTTAGGGGCCAAGTGCAGCTCCTCTATAAAGCAGTGAGATGAGCTAACACCCTGCTGCCTTTTCGTTCAGCTGAATTTGATTTTCACAGTCACAGCTTTTTGAAGAAGTAATCTAGCAAACGTTGGGCGGGGTATCTGCTCTACAACAGAAACTTACATGGTGATGCAGCTGAGAAGGCTGTTGTTTTCATGTCCCCTTGAAGTGATAGAATTTGTCTGAGTGCCCATTGGAGCTGAGGGCTACTTCAGACACCTGCAGCAGAGTAAATTCCTGCAGAGGATCCTCTGATGTGTGGGACCCAGTCTCACCACTGTACACGGAGCCTCGGACAAGGGCGGTGGGGCTTGGGGCGGGTCTGTCAACTCACAGATGCGCCGCCTTGTACTGCAGAGCACGGGCGCTGTGCTCGCTCTGTCAGCGCCTGGCTACTGTGAGGCTGTCAGAGTTAACCGTTCTCAGCACAGGCTGCTGGCTGTGTGATCAGCTGGATGACAATCTGCAAAGACTGTTTAAAAATCACCTTTATTGCCTTTTATCTTAATTACAAAAGTAAGAGTATATACTGGAAATGTTTCAAACGATATAGAAGTCAATTAAGTAAAAAGTAAAAATTTTCCTTCACTTCCTGCCAATGCCATGTCTCACCGTTAGAGAATTTGGCTTGAATCCCTTCAGATTTAAAAAAAAAATGCGTATTTGTATGAATACAGCTTACAATATGGAATTTTATTTCAGTGTTTCTAAAAGTGATACCAGATTACAAATATTGCTACATAATTTGGCTTTTTTCACTTAACATATCATAGATATATCGATAGTATGTCTCCATATTATAGAAATCTGTCTTTTTTAAATGGATGCTCAACCGTTAGGTTTTCTCTGGATGTGCCATGATGTATGTAACTAGTCCCTCCCACTTTTTTTTTTTTTAACAAGGATTAACTGGTCATCCTTGAACATAAATCTTTGCACAGTCACATGAGAATTTCTATAGGATAGATTCTTGGTGTGAAATTTCTGGGTCAAACTATGTATAAGATAGATGGCTAATGAGAGCCTACTGTATAACACAGGGAACTCAATGCTTGCGGGGATCTAAATGGGAAGGAAATCCAAGAAAGAGGGGGTAGATCTATACCTACAGATGATTGACTTTGCTGTACAGCAGAAACTAACACAGCATTAGTAAAGGGACTATACGCCAATAAAAATTAATTAAAAAAATAGACATTTCTGGATCAAGCTTACATATGTTTACGACTTTTTAAAAGCTTTTCATTTTGCACTGGAGTACAACCGATGAACAGTGTTGTGGCAGTTTCGGGTGGACAACAGAGGGGCTCAGCCATACAGATACAGGTGTCCACTGGATACGTTTACAGTTTTGATAGATTTTGCCACATTCCATCCCAAATGTACAGTTACACCTCCACCAGCATTGACCAGTATGACACGTTACTACCTTTGTGTCTCTAGCCTAGAAACTGTGTGTTCTTCTAAGTGTCTTTTCCCCTCCGTTCTTTTTAAAGTCAGTTGTCTTTGGCTGCACTGGGTCTTTGTTGCAGGGAGCGAGGGCTGCTCCTCACGGCAGTGGCTTCTCTTTTGTCGCAGAGCACAGGCTCTAGGCGCACGGGCTTAGTTGCTCCGAGGCATGTGGAATCTTCCCGGACCAGGACTCAAACCCATGTCCCCTGCATTGGCAGGCAGCTTTTTATCCACTCTCCCACCAGGGAAGGCCCTGTGTGATGTTCTTAAAGGGTTATGGAAAGCGGAGTAGTTCTCTCCATATTTCAGATGGAGAGAAGCACAGAGTTCAGCTATAGTAGAATTCAGGTTTCTAAATTCCCACTCAGCTACTTCGGCCCTTTTCTTCCTCAGGCTTTTGAACTCCAGTAAAGTCTTATGTAGGTAGATTAAAACTGATAGTCGTGTGTTCCTTATTCTTTCACCCAGTTTTTATGGAGCACACATTACAGCCAGGCACTCTGCTGGCTTTGCTGGCTTTGGGGTTGCAGGGAGGTAAGGTTTCTGTTGCCCTTATAGGGTTGATAAGCCATTGGGAAAGTCAGGTCATTAAACACCCAGTGTCATAAAGGATAATGAGCATTGTGAGAGATTTATGGGGGGCAGATGTCATGAGGATACACAGCAGAGGGCCGGGGCATTGTGGGTGATGCCCAGAAGTGATCTTTGTGCTTAAGACTTGAAGAAGAGTTAGGACTTAATGGCTGGAGGAGGGGAGGGGAGAGTGTCCTGGGGTGTTTGGGGCAGAATGGTGGGGTCTCACATCACACCTTCATCCCTGGCTCAGGCAGCTTGGGGGACAGAAATGCCAGTTACTCAAGGAGCTTAGAGGGAGGAGCTGCCCAAGAGATGCGGGGTCCAGAGCTGGGCAGGATGCGTCTGAGGTGCTGCCAGTGCGACACCAAAACGGAGCAGGGTCAGGACTCAGAGAGACCGGTCTCCCCTGCAGGAGGGTTTGAGGGTCCTCAGCATGGTCATCAGAGTTACATTCTGTTTCCTACATCACAGCTGTATCAGTGGTGTAGCAGCTGACCCTCGGGTGCTTTCTAAGTGCCTGGCTTTATTCTGAGAATTTTATGCACATTAACTTACTTAATCTTCACAATAACTCCATGAAGTTATTGCTGTCCCCATCTTATACATGAGGACATACAGACACAGATTAACTTGCTTAAGGTGACACAGCTAAGTAAGGTGATGGCGGGAATGTAAACCCAGGCAGGCAGATCTTAGACCGGTGTTCTTACCCCTGGTGCTGAACTGTCTCCTCCGTAACTGAAGGCAGATGGACAGATTCATTGGCCTGCAGGAGAACATTGAGCAAGAGAGGAACTTTGTGAGGAGAACTTCGCGTTTTAATTTATATCATCCTGTGCTGGCATTAAGCAGTGTCCATGTGTCACTGGTATAATTAATTTTTGAGAAGAATCTATGCAGAACTGGAGTTGAGCCAGGATTAGGAAATGTGTTCGTTTCCCTTTCTTTTCCTCCTGGGTGAAGTCTGCCCCAGTCCCCTGCCTTTGTGCCCATCACTAAAGAGATGATTCCTAAGATTGAAAGGTAGAGGCGGGAAATGGCCTCCGCGCACTTTACCTCCAGAACGTGTGAGAGGCAGTCAACCCTGAGCGGAGGCGCGGGCCTCCTTCCGGGCCCACGAGTTCCTCTCATTGGCCTCTCCTCTCGCCAGCACCCCTTCCGGCGGACGCGTGCCCAGCCGTTCAGGGTCTGCGTCTCCCCCAAGTTAGGCTGAGTGTCAGATGAGAACCCTGACCTGGGGGATGCTCCTAGCACCCGGTGCATCTGTCCAAGGGGCGGGGCGGCCCACGGTGTGGCCCGGGCGGAAGAGACCCAGGAGACCAGGGCCGCCAACCGCCCCGCAGGTGTGTGACGACTGCGTGGTGCTGCGCAGTAACATCGGGACGGTGTACGAGCGCTGGTGGTACGAGAAACTCATCAACATGACCTACTGCCCCAAGACCAAGGTGCTGTGCTTGTGGCGCAGAAACGGCTCCGAGACCCAGCTCAACAAGTTCTATACTAAGAAGGTACCTACCCTTGAGCTCCGTGTGTCCGGGGCGGGGCAGGCAACGAGGGCCACACGTTGAGTTCCCTGCGGGGAAGGGACCCTTCCGGGAGCCACGCTGGCCTCCCTCACCACCATCCACATGCCTCTGGCTGTGGCGTGGGCCACATAAAGCTGCCTCCAAGGTCCTGGGTTCAGGGACAGAGGGGTGGGGCGCCCGGGGGCCTGGTCTGACCGGACGGCCGCCCCCTGTGCCGCAGTGTCGGGAGCTGTACTACTGCGTGAAGGACAGCATGGAGCGCGCCGCCGCCCGCCAGCAGAGCATCAAGCCGGGTGAGGAGGGGGCGGCCCCGGAGCCCATGCCTTCCGTTGACTTTCATTGGTGTTCATCCGCCCGGAGAGCCCCGCGGAGGTCACAGGTCACGGCCTCGGGACTCGCCCCCTCCGTTAGCTGATAAGGCTCCTCCCTTGCCGCAGGGCCGGAACTGGGTGGCGAGTTCCCCGTGCAGGACATGAAGACTGGCGAGGGGGGCTTGCTGCAGGTCACCCTCGAAGGGATCAACCTCAAGTTCATGCACAACCAGGTGGGTTAGAGTGGCAGCCCGAGGCTTCCAGCCCCGGCGCTGCAGGCGTCCAGTGTCCAGGTTCCCCCGTGAATGGGAGCCAGGCCTCCGGGGCTAGTGGGAGCATCCGGGGCTAGTGGGAGCATCCGGGCAGCTGGGCCAGAGGGCAGTCCGAGGGGAGGGCGCAGTGACACTGGCCGCCCCCACCCCGCGAAGCGGCGGCAGGGAGCCTGTGCAGGGGGGCGGGGAGAGGGGGGCCGCGCCCCGCCAGTAGACTCAGCTCAGTGTGAGTGGGAGCGTCTCCCCGGCCCTTCTCTTGTTCCAGGGTGTGCTTTTGCTTGTGGTTTCGCTGTGAGTCTAGGCCAGCTGGTCCTCTGGTGTGCGTGAAGCGTGTGTGAGAATTCGCCTTTCCACCCTGCTGATCCTCCTTCCTGTTCTCTTCCTTCCTCTGAGCGCCCCACTCCGTCCCCTGCTCCGCAGACCCCACTCCCCTGCCCGCCGCCCGCGACCCCAACGGGGAGCACTTCGGGATCCATCTTGCCCTCCCTGTGGTCCCACCGTAGGAGCTGGCCGTTTCTCCTCTTGGTCTTCTAACACAGCCTTACGTTTTCTCTCAGTGGACGCTCCTTAAGCTAATTCCTTTCTGAGGCCCGCGCGTCATCCCAGGTCCGTTCCCAGTCCTGGCTCTTCACACAAGTGCCTTCCCTCAGCCTCCCGAGGCTCTGAGCCAGACCCGAGTGTGCAGTGAACGCCTGGCCTCGGGGGCTCCCTCCCCACTTCCATTTTAATTCTTCTTTCAGGACCCCCTCAGGGCAGCTCGGTGTGCTGGGGAGCAGCCCCCCGGCTTCCCGGCAGGGTACGTGCAGAAGCACGTTTACTATCGGTCAGGGTAGTGCATTAAATAGTACACTCGAGACCTGAGGGTCCACCCGCAGAGGGTTTACTTAAGCAGTTTTCTGGACCATGAAGGCGCCAGCAGTTCTTGGGGACCAGGCTTTGGAATGCACTTGAGGGTTGTGGCCTCCCCCAGAGCCTCACCTTCTGAAGAACAGGTCTCAGTGAATGACCCCCATCCGCCCCCGCCCGACCTCCCATCTAAGCCTTACACAGTGTGTACAGGCCGGTCTGTGGGTTACGGCTTTGCCCCAGGAGAGAGATGCTGTGGAGAGGGGAGGTCAGACCCTGACTCACTTTGAGATCCTGGCCTCGGGGCCCAGTTTTCACCTCCTGATAGTCAGCTGGAGTGGAGGAAGCGGTGGCTCCCTGGTGGGGCTCTGCTGAGGAGGGGAAAACGTGGCCTTTGGAGTCAGGATGTACTCAGATTCAGATGCCAGCTGTTATCCTCGGGAAAAACCTTCCTGACCCTTGGTGTCCTCATCTATGCAACATGGGTGATACCAAACCTGTGCGGATGCCCCACCCCGGAGACGTGAGGACAGACAGACAGTGTGTGCAGACTCCCAGTAGGCTCTAAGTGGTAGTTATCACTGCCAGCACCACGCACTCCGGGGAGAACCTGGATCCTGTCTCACAGAAGATGCCCCCACCTCCCCCAGGACAGTGTGAGGAGAGCTTTGTGCGTGCCAGCCCTCTGTGCCGGAGGAGGACGCATGGTGGGGTAGAGCGCTGAGGGGCCGGGGCGGGGGCCCCGGGGTGCCGGATCCTGCCAGCGCTGCCCTGGGCGGAGGGTGTGGGCAGGCAGCCCAGGCCGGCAGAGGGGCCTCGGGGTTGGCTTTGACCATTAAAACTAACACCTTCCTTTCTCTCCCATGCTTTCTCCTCCGGCCAGGAGCGGAAGGTACTGCCCTTTCTGCTGTCTTTGCTTCTTGGCGCTTTTGAGCTGTGTGTGTGTGGGTTCTGGTGCCCTCCCTTCGGGACATAGGTTTCCGGTGTGGGCACAGGGCTGCAGCTGGGAGAGGGGGCTCTGTGGGCGGAGGGGGAGCCTCTGGGCCTTACCGCTCCCTCCCTCCCTCTCTTGCAGGTTTTCATAGAGCTGAATCACATTAAAAAGTGCAATACAGTCCGAGGCGTCTTTGTCCTGGAGGAATTTGGTAATTACACTATTTTGCTCTTAGGTCTGGACTCACATGGCAGTAACTCAAACCTCGGAGCTCCAGAGGAGGGACTAGAGACAGAGAAGAAGCGCCTCTCCAGAGAGGTCAGGAGGAGCAGGAGCATAGGGAGGACGAGAGAAGGGAGGCAGGAAAGCTAGCTAGTGCTGCCAGGGAACAGGCCCCAGAGCAGCGGCTTAACACCGGCCCAGAGCTCCGCTGGTGCTCAGGGGGGCTCCTCCAACCAGCCCGCCGCCCCTGGCTGGGCCTGACCAGGCGGAAGTCAGAAAGTCCTGGGGGCAGAGCGGCCTAGCCGCGCCCCCGCTCATCTGTGCTCAGCTGTGCTCACGTAGCCCGCCTTGGTCCCTCTAGCAGCCCAGCGCCTCGTCCAACTGCCCCGGGGCCACGCCAGGGTCCGTGCAGCCTCCAAGCCAGAGGAAAGCGTGCAGGGGCGCAGGCAGGCCTAGGGAGCCGGGAGCCAGGCTCCCCCCTACACCCAGGGCTGAGCGGCATCTGGGTTCTCACCCTGGGGCTTTGAGTTCCTGCTGTGTTTGTGCTTCATTCTTTTGTGCCCCTCATCGCTGCTATGAAAACCTTCGTTCTCCAGCAGGTAAAGTGACCTCGCCGTGCTGCCTCCCCAGGCCCTGCCCACCGCCTCGGGCCCTGGTGGGCGGGCTCCCTTCGCCCAGGCCAGGCCAGCCGCTCCCATCGCCAACCTTCCCTAACCTTCCCTCCACCCTCTTCCTTCCCCACGTCCTCCACCCGCGCTGGCTCACCGGTTCTGTACGCCTTCCTCTCTTCTGCCAGAGAGATGTTTCGGGGGGCGGGGTGGGCTTCTGGCTCAGAAGGACCTGGGCCCCTTGTTCTACCTTGGACGAGTGTATTTACTCTCTGTTAACCCTGGGCCCCAAACTCCCCTCCCAGGGTCAGGAGGAGGAGGGGCCCCCTGGGGCGTGACGCCCCCACTTCTGGTCTCGGGGCTGGGACGGGGCTGAGGCCAGGGGACCCACTTCCCTGCTCTGGCCGCGCGGCAGCCCCGCAGGGCTGGGGCCAGGGGTCTCAGTCTTGGCCCCTGGGCCGTGGACCTGTGTGTGTCTTGCCTGACGCTCCCCGTCACTTCCCCCGGGTGCCGTCCTCGCCTGTCTCTTCTGCTCGGTGTGTCTGCTCCAGGGCCCTCTGACGCTCTCCCTCACACGGGCAGGCCTGGGCCTCTCCTGCCATCAGGGAAGGAAACTCCCGAGTCTGGTGGGTTTAGTGTCCCGCCCCGGCTTCATCCCGCCTCAGGAGCCTCCGTGTCTGGGCTGGGAGCACAGGGCATCTGCTGCCTTGACCGGAGGGTGGGGCTGGGCAGGGGGCTGAGCACTCGGGGGTCCCAGCAAGGCAAGGCACAGGCTAGGAAACTGCTCTTCTTCTGGCCGAAAGCTGGGCGCACCCGCCGTGGTCCTCAGGGGCCAGGACTGGAGCGGCGGCCAGCGGGGCAGAGCCCAGCCTGCGCTCAGCTGGGGCGTTGCCTGTGGTCGAGCCACAGCTGTAGAGCCGGGGCCACTGCGGACTTCGGCGTCTGGGCCGGTGTCCCCTCGCAGGGGCTGGGTGAGGCCCAGAGGGGAAGGGGACCCTGTGCCGGGCGCCGCCGCCTGGGGGAGCGCGGCGTCATTGCTCTGAAGTGTTGAACTCTCTTGTTTTGTCTCTTGCCCGTCCGGTTGTAGTTCCTGAAATTAAAGAAGTGGTGAGCCACAAGTACAAGACACCGATGGTGAGTGTGTCACCAGCCCCACCAGCCAGTCTGCAGAGGGCTCCCAGGGCGACTCCAGCAGGAGGGGGGAGCAGGAGTGGGGCGGGCCTCGCAGGGCGCGGGCGATGGCGAGTGGTTGAGGCGAGTGTGGTCTGGAGGCCAGAGGTGCCGCTGGAGTGGAGCGGGCCTTTGGCCCAGCAGAGGCGCCAGCCTCCCCTCCTGCAGCCCGCTCTGGCCTCGCGGGGGCTTTTCGGCTGGAGGCCTGGAGTCTCCCACTTGGCAGCCGTCCATGAGTGAGGATGGCGGGGCCTGCGGCCCCTGCGCCGACCCGGCTGCTTCTCTGCCCCCAGGCCCACGAGATCTGCTACTCCGTGTTGTGTCTCTTCTCGTACGTGGCTGCAGTCCGCAGCAGTGAGGAAGACCTCAGGACCCCGCCCCGGCCCGTCTCTAGCTGATGGGGAGGGCGGAAGGCTGCCCCTCACTGCTGCCCCGGCACGATGCTGCCGAGCGCGCCAACGGCGTGTCCTCTGCCGGCCTCTCGCCTCAGCTCAGACGGCTCTCAGTGTGTGTGTCTCAGCGTGTCCACAGGGCTGAGCTAGTCTCTCCCGCCTTTCCCTCCCCTCCCCCAGAAGACCAGCCTGCTGTCCCCTCCGGGCTCAAGAATGTGTGTGCACACGCGCGTGCATCTCGGGCCAGTGGCTCCCAAGAACGCGCAAGGACACGCGGTGCGAGCCCCCCTGCTGTGTGCTGTTGAGACGTCTGTTGTGGTTCTTGTCCGTGACATCGTGGCTCTTCATGGCAGACCTGGCCTCTCCGCCCTGTGACCCAGCAGGCTCATCCCTGCCCCCGGCGAGGGATAGGTGGGCACGGGAGGGGTCAGGGGCGGCAGAGCCAGCGGAGCCCACCCTGCCCCCTCTGACAGTTCCCAGGCCAAAGCCGCTGCCCGCGGGCACAGGCCTGCCTGGCAGCTGCTCCCACAGCCTCCCCCAACAGCGGTCTGTGCCCACCCGCTTCGCTGCTGAGTGGCAGGTTCCCTGCGGCCTGCCCGCCTCAGTAGGAGACTCCCAGGGCCGTGGGCTGCCCCGCCTGGAGCTGGGTGGGGTGGGGAGAGGCCATTCCGGGCCCCACTCGTGTGTGAGGGCAGGCGAGCCTGGGAGTGAGCAGCAAGGGACTGTAAATATTTTGGCTCCACACTATTTATAGAAGGTGTACAGAGGTGTGAATGTGAAATAAACGTCCTGAACTCCCCTTGGGTTCCTGGCTGCCATGCATTCAGTGAGGCCCCTCAGCCCTGCTCGAGGAGGGCTGGCCCTGGACTCCATAAAGGCACCTCGGCCGGAGGCAGTCAGGGAGGTGAGGCTGTGCCGCCCCACCTTGCCCCGCTGCCTGCTCCAAGGGGCGGCCCCAGGGTGGCTGTGCTCGAGTGGGCCACTAGAGGGAGCCGCCAAACTGGGCTTTGACAAGGAGCAGGAATTCAGTGGGGTCGGAGAGACGGAGGCCCGGGCCTCAGCTCCCCAGAGAGGTGTCAGGACTGGGCCTCCCCCAGAGCCTGGAGACCGGGAATGTCTGAGGCAGGGCAGGACTCCTTGGACCAGCCTTCATGGAACTTCTCTTCTATACCGTGGAAAAACCACTCTATCAGAGCACCTCTGAAAGCTGCTGGCTTCCTCCTCCCACAAGGACATCAGTGATGGGCTTCCGACCACTCGGCTGGGGGGAGCAGGGCCCTGGCCCCCACACACCTCCCTGGTCCCGTCTGGTCCAGACAGCAGGACCCTCTCCCCGTGCAATGCAGCTGTGGGTGGGCAGCAGGTTCTTTGCCTACTGGGACCCCAAAGCAGCTGGGACGCTTTCACCCCAGGCCTTACGGGCAAAGAAACCCAGACGCCCGTCACTACCCCTCACCAGGCTACCGTGACCACAGTCACCAGGACGACGACGGCAGAGCCTGGGGCTTCTGGCCCTTTTGCTAATAGTGCACTTTCCCTGTGTCACAGCTCCTCGGTTTCCTCAACGGAAGGTCAGGGAGACCGAGTTCCTTCTATTATTGTTTTGTGAATTTAGGACCCTGTTCTGGTCCTCATTTAATTCATCCAGGAGAAAGAACACCTGCCTTGCTTGTTTTCAATACAGACTTTCCTGTGCTGCTTGTGAAAACAGGCGCCTTGGACAGAAGTCAGTTCTCAGTGGCTGCACTCATCTTTTATTGCCCTCACACGCGAGAAAGCGCGGCAGGCCAGAAAGGCCCGTCGCCAGCCACCACTTCCAAAGCCCACACGGTCTGAGAGCTTCTGCATGGAGCTCTTGAGGTCAGAATGTGCCCACTCGTCGTGACTATGCTGCCCTATGGGTGCCCCCCAACTCCAGTGTACACACTTGCACACACATCCAGCAGCAGGAAGGTGGCCTATCCAGCTTCCTTCCAGGCTCCTGGCACACGGGCCGGCTCCAGCTGCATCTGTAATACAGGTTCCCGTCTGAGTGAGCTGGGCTGAAACCTTAAGAGCCTACTTGACCCCACCTCCTGGTGGCCGCCCCTGGGCCAAGGGTGATCTGGAGCACATACCTGGCCATCCACAGGGAGCCAGCCCGGTCACTGAGGTACTGCGGGAGAGGAGGCGGCCATGCCGAATCCGTGCTGCAACCTCCCGGCACCGCGTGTAGCCCCGGCCCCCACCCCCAGCCTTCAGGAAGGCTCAGGGAGCAGCTCTGGCAGCAAGGTGCAGGGGCCAGTGCCACCCGGCCGTGCCAGCTGCTCTCAGCAGAGCAGCAGCGTGGGCCAGCGCAGCAGGGCAGAAGCCCAGCGTCCCCAGGGCACCCGGCCTTGGCCTGGCGGCTCCTCACCTCGAACCTCCAGGCGGCACTCGCACTGGGCGTCCCCTTCTAAGTTGGTGGCCCTGCAGGCGTAGATGCCCCCATCAAAGGGGCAGGGCTTTCTGATCTCCAGGGTCAACACTCCCTGCTTGCTGAACATGCGGAAGCGGGCATCTTTGCCCAAGTCCAGGCCATTCTTGAACCAGGAAATCTTGGGCTGCAGATGGGAGGGCGGGAGGGAGCACACTCAGACTGAAGGAGCCCCGAAGTTTGCTTCTCCTCTGAGCACCTGGCTGGAGTCCCAGACTGGCCAAGGCCGAGGACAAACAGAGCTGGCGGACTGTCTCGGCCCTGTTCAGAGAGGCACCTGACCCCCAGGGGCAGCCCAGGAAGAGGACTGCTCGAGGTGGGAGCCCACAGGCCGCTCTCCTGGGTCGGCCTGGACCAGCGCCCCCAGGTCCCTACCTTGGGGCTGCCCCGAACGGCACAGCAGAGAGTAGTGTTATAGCCGGCAATGACCGATCGGTTCACCAGTGGGCGTGTGAAGCTGGGAGCCTCAGAAAAGTCCAGGGCCTTGTACTTGGGCAGCTCATACGTGATGCCTGTGGGGGTCAGAACTCAGCACCCAGAGGGCTGCACCCAGCCAGGCTCGCCCCCCGGCCCTGCCCACCCCGGGGGCTGGAGTGAGGGCCCAGCACCTGGTCTGGGGATAAGGACCGGCTCCTTAGTGGTGGCTGCTCTGTCGCTGGGCCCCACTGTGTTATGGCTGAAGACCCGGAAGTAGTAGCTGTTGCCAATGATGAGCTCCGACACGACACAGTGGGTGCGGCGGTAATGCTCCAGGACGGTGAACCACTCCTGGTGGGAAGGGAAGGGAAGATTCCCTGAGGCAGGCCCTACGCACTGCCAGGGCCTCTCTCAGGCACCCCTGTTGTCTGCACCCACACTGTGGAGAGAACCAGGGCAGAGAGGACGGCCCCGCCCAAGGGCAGGGAAGGGCAGCTGGGCCCTAGGCAGGGATTGGGGCCCGGCCCCAGGCTCACCATGGTCTTCTTGTCGGCCTTCTGAACTGTGTATCCCCAGAGCTCTGTGTTCCCATCATCTTGGGGTGGCTTCCACTCCAGAGCCACATTGAAGCCCCACGCCTCTGCGACCTGGATATCCTGGGGCGGACTTGGCTTGTCTGCAGGAGACAGACTCAGCTAGAAGCCCACGGCTCTGACACTGAGTACAGGCAGGGGACGCCAGGCTCCAGCGGCCCCCTGCCTGTCAGGACCCAGCTGCCATCCTCGACAGGGGCTCTGGGCCTCCCAGAGGAGGGGCCCTGGGCCTGCAAGATGGCGAGTGGCAGCCCCACTCGGGCTGGAGGGGCTGCAGGGGCGCCCAGGGCCACGCACCGACGACCTGCAGCACCAGCTGGGCCTTGTCCTCCATGTCCTCCACACGCAGCGTCACCTGGTAGATGCCCGAGTGGGCGCGGCAGGCGGCCCGGATGAACAGGATGGTGTCCGTGGGGCTGTTGCGGATGCTCACCTCCTCGCCCGCCAGCGGCCGCCCCTCCTTGGTCCAGGCCACCTGAGGCCGGGGCTTGCCCTGTTGGGGAGCACAGCTCAGCGGAGAGCCTGGCCTGCCCTCTCGGCCCGTGCCCAGCCCTGCTGAGGACGCGAGAGTGCGCCGGGGCAGGGGCCAGCCAGCCCTACCTGGAAAGGAATGAGGAGGTTCACGGGCTCCCCGACCTTCTTCTGGATGGTCTGGCGAAGGTGTCTGGGCAGCTGCAGCCGAGGCCGCTCTGTGAGCACAGGAGAGCGGCTTGGTGGGGCCCACAGGCCCAGGACAAGGCTGGAGAGCCGCAGCTGGGCTCCCCTCTCCTTCCGCCGCCCAGCCCCGGCCCCAAAGGTCCCAGGGGCTCCCGCCGCCACCGAGCCTCACACTGCGACACAGGCTCGGACCAGAGCGGGTGAGGGACTTGTTTACGGACCGACAGCCAGTCTGTCACAGGCCAGGATGCTAATCTAAGCCTTCGCCTCTACGCCCCCTGCTGTTTCCTCCGTCCACTCTGAGCAGCAGTTCCTCAACCGTCCACTCTTTGCTGGTGACAGACTAGTAGAAAGTGGATCCCTCCAGGGGCCAACCTGACCCCAAGTGACCTCACTGCTCTGTCCTGAGCACGTGGACAATGCCGACCTGATGGAGCTGAGAGACCCCCAGAACAGCTCGATGGTGATGGTGCAGTGACCTACGCCTTCCCTGGTCCGAGCCACGGACTGACAGGGAGCAGCCAGGCGGGAGGCCCCACATGTGGCACCCCCGACGTAAGGGAGCCGGCCCCTTGTCCCTGCCCAGTGCTCTCCTCCCTCTGGCAGGCTCTCCCCAACCGCCCCCACCTCCCTGCATGCGGGGGGCACTCACGCAGCAACTCCTGCACCGTCACAGGCTCCTTCGTGGTGACGGGGGGCCAGCCCCTGCCATATTGTGCGCCCGCACACGGAAGAGCATGCGGGCGCCAGTGGGCAGGTCCTTCACCAGCAGCGACGTGCGCTCTATCAGCCCCGGCAGGGCAGACACCCACTCCGAGCCTGCGGGTGGGGTGGAGGCGGCAGTGAGGCCGCAAGGCCGGTAGGGTCTGCATCCTGCTGCCCACCTTCCAGTGGCTGGCAGGCCCAGCAGGGGGCCCGGCGGCAGCGCCCTCACCAGAGCCCTCCCGGCGGTACTCCACGCTGTAGCCGTCCAGGCCTCCGGCTCCCGAGCGCTCGGGGGGCCTCCACTTGAGGGAAACGGTGGTGTCAGAGACATCCTCCACCGCCAGGTGGGTGGGCTCGCTGGGCGGGCCTGGGCAGAGGGGAGGCAGACGGGGTCTGAGCGAGGCTGCACCCGTCAGCGCAGCTGAAGGATCCAGGGAAATCCTCCCCCTTCCACTGGCCTTCAAGCACTTGAGAAATAGGCCAGCTTCGTTAAAAGACATGTCTCTAGAAAGACTCAGAAACAAACGCACACCCAGACAGCACCAGCAATTACAGAAGAAAGATCTAAAAAGACAGCCCAAACACCAACATGCTTAGGAGTTGCTTCTTTCAGACAGTGCAGGAGACGCTATGGATGTAATTCAAGGGAAAACTAACCCGAAACGTGTAAGTTTCCTGGCATTGTACAAGTGAGCTGAGAAAGCTGCAGTCAGTCCCTGAAGAGGGAGGCCTCAGCCCCTCCTCCACAGGGCACCTTCTTCCTGCCATCTCACCAAACCTTGCCGCTCCCTGTGTCCGCCCCACTACGGCCAGCCACCCTGTCCCCTAGACTCATGGGTCCTGACACTGACAGGGATCCTCAAGAGTGCCACACCCTCGGGGGCTGCTCTACCTTCTCAACCCCTATTATATACATGTGGAAACTGAGGCTCAGGGAGACTGTGACAGTCCTCCTGGGGACTTTCTCAACTCCCATTATACAGATGCAGAAACAGAGGCTCGGGGGAGACCATGACTCCAGACATTCCTCCTGGGGACTTCTCAACCCCCATTATACAGATGTGAAAACTGAGGCTCGGGGGAGACCATGACTCCAGATATTCCTCCTGGGGACAAAGGCGCTGGCTCTGGTTCCTGCTCCGAGGCACCTTCCACAGACAGACACCCTTCACGCTCTCAGCAGCCCCCTGCCCTCACCCCTTCCCTGGCTCACAAACCCTGGCTCTTCTGAAGAGCGTGGGGAAGGGGGGAAAAGAAACATCTATGCCAGATGATCCCCCTGCGTGCTCTCACTTCATCTTAACAGCAGCTTTGTGAAACAGACACTGTCATTACCCCCACTTCACAGATGCGGAAAGTGAGGCTGGAGAGGTGAGTCTCAGCTCCACCCCCTGCCAGCTGGGCTCCCAAATCATTTACTTCCCAGAGCCTCCCTTTCTTCACCTGTGAGATGACGGGAATGAAGGAAGTCGAGGGGTGTGAACACAGCCCACAGGGCGACTGTAGTTACTGCGCCCTGGCCGCGGTGGCCTGGGGCAGGGCTGGGGGCACCCGCAGGCTCACCGATGGGCATGAAGGGCTGGGAGGCGGGGCTGGGCCTGGACATGCCCACGGCGTTGACTGCGTAGACCCGCATCTCATAGATCACGCCCTCGATCATGCGCCGCGCCTCGTGGCTCAGCTCCCGCAGCAGGTCAAAGTTCAGCCGCATCCACCGGTAGCTCTTCTTCTTCTTGCGCTCCAGGATGTAGCCTGCAGGGGGAGGCAGGCGCGCTGGTCTGCCTGCAGCTCAGCCCCCCGCCCCACGTGCCCCGCCCGGAGCTTGGTCCCATGCCCTCAGCTCACCCAGGACCGGCTGCCCGCCGTCGTAGGCCGGGGGCTCCCAGCACACCGTGCACGAGTCCTCGCCCACCTTGCTGATCTCAGGGGCCGCGGGAGCATCTGGCACATCTGGGGGAGCGGATCCTCATGTGCCCTGCCCAGCCGGGGCCAACGGTGCCCATCCCCTCACCACCCTAACCAGCAGGCTCCCCCGTGCCCTCACAGGCTAACGCCATCTTTCCAGAATGTGGTTCTCAACAGGTCACCAGCCTGCAATCAACTGGCTTCGGCTCCCCACTGCCTGTGCACCCAGGTCCAAGTCCCAGCCCGCTCTACCCATCTGAGAGGGCCCCGCAACGTCTGCTGAGAGGACTGCACAGACGGGTCCTCCCTGGTGCCCCCCGCGCTCTCCCCGGACCCCCGCCTCACCGATGACCTTGACCGTGAGGCTGACTTGGTCCCTCCCCCACGGGGTTCTTCACCGTGACCACGTAGACACCCTCGTCCTCCTGCTCGGCCCCCTCGACGGTGAAGATGCTGCGGTCCTTGGTGGTCTCCACTCGGACCCGGCCCTCTGTCTCACACAGCAGCTGGCGGGGGGAGGAGGAGTTGGGGGGTGGGGGACTCAAGTCAGACCCCAGGGCTTCCTGCAGCCTCCGCAGCCGCTGACAGCCCTGAGGTGGACACGCAGCTCAGCCCGGGTCTGCTAGGGAGACACAGCCTGAGTGGGAACTGCACCGTGTGAGTGTCTAATCCAAGACCCTTTCCCACCACCTGCCCGGAGCACAGCCCTCACTTTGTCACGGAACTTCAGGCAGTCGCCTGTCCTCTCCATCCTCAGTCTGCCTTTCTGACCTAAACGACCTCACACAATTACTGTGAGGGTCTCAAAAGACCTCAGCTGGGCAGAGGAAGCAGCAGTGCGTGGAGGAAAGAAAAGCCAGGAGCAGTGCCCCGGCCGCGACTCCGACCGAAAAGGGCCAGGGACCCACTCACCCGTGGGGAGGGAGCACAAAGTCAAGGAGGGCTCAGGAAGACAAGAGCCAGGGAGCCCCCAAGTCCGGAGGACTTCCTTGGGTGTGGAGGGTGGAGACCCTGCCTGGGGCAGGAACACAGCTGGCCCAATGGGGCACCTCAACAGAGCCCTCGCCTAAGGGCGGATCCCACGTGGACAGAAACTCACTGCAGCCAAACGAGCCTCCTCCAGCCTCACTCACCTTCTTATCAAACACCCACTCATCACCGGCACCTGACTCCTCTGATGCATCAGGGGCTGGCCCTGCTGGGACCTTATTCCCCTGGAAACAGGACGGGAAGGAAGGAGGGAGGGAGGAGGAGGAAGGTCTGGTTTGGCCTGGAGGGAACCCCACCAAGCACCCTGTCCTTGCTCTGCCCACCCCCGGCCAGCTGTAGGGCGTGCACAGGTGGGGTGGGGAGCATGCTGGACCCATGCCCTCATTTTACAGATGGGGCGTGGGGGGAGGGGTCCACAGTACCTTTGTGATGGTCTTCTGCCAAATCACAGTGGGAGCAGGATCCCCAGAGATAGGGACGTCCAGGCGTAGCTTGTTCCCGGCCACCACCACGATGGTGTCCGGCACGCGGCCGGGGCAGTCCAAGTGGATCTTGGGAGGTTCTGGCAGGGAGACAGAACAGGTCAGAGAAAGAAGAAAAGGCCCCAGGCCTCTGAAAAAAGGGAAGACTAGAAAAAGCACATGCCCCTGGGTGTTGGTTTATTTTCTGAATTTATTTTATCGAGGTATAGCTTGCATACAATCAAATGCCAACACTTGAGCACACTGCTTAATGAGTACTAACAAACATACACCTGTGTAACCACTGCCCGACCACACCTAAAACACTGCCATGTGCCCAGGAAGTTCCCAGGGAGGTTCGTAACATTGGGTCACCTACGATGGCATTTCTCAGATTGTGTTTGGGGGAACACCAGTGTCTTCCTAGAAAAAAAAAGTTTCCGTGGAAAACATGTAAGAAACCCTGGGTTAAACCAAGGTGAATAGGACTTTTCAGAGCCTCTGACATGCCCACGCGCTTTCTGAATCAACAAGCGGTAGGACAGATGGATGGCTCAGAGTTTCTCAAACTCACTGAACCCTGTTTGGAAAGCCCTGGCCTAGAGCCTGCCTCAGCCTGGACAAGTCTCCTGAAGTTAAAATCCTAAAACGCCTGATTACAGTTTAAGGTTAATAACAAACCCCACAACTGTGATGTCCTCTGCAAGCTCACACACACTGCCTCAGGTGGGCGTTCCCATCACCCCACTGGGGAGCCACGTCGGGGTCCCCGTTTTAGAGGTGAAGAAACTGAGGCTGAGAGAGACCGCAGCTGGCCTGCGGTCAGAGTGGCAGAGCGGAGGCCGGGCCTCAGGCTGAGCCAGGTCCCGGCTCCCGGCTCCCCGCTTCTGTTGAGTGGAGAGGAGACCCTGGCGGGGAGGCAGCATGCCGGGGCCTGAGACTCACCCTGCCTGGGCACAAAGTCAATCTTGACCTCTGCAAGAGATGGAAGAGCAAGTGGCACCAGGGTGCAGGCCGGGCCCAGCGGCAGGGGCCCCTCTGCCCCTCAGCACCAGCTCACCCATGAAGTGGAGCTTGGCAGACAGGTTACAGGCGAAGCCTTCCGGCACAAAGCTGTAGTCCGCCTCGTCTGCGGGCGTGACGTCGTCAATGGTCAGCTTGTGAACCCTGCAGGGCAGTCGTGGCTCAAGGGACCCTGCTGGGCCACGCACGCTTTGCCTCACCAGACACCCCAGCCAGGGCTCCAGGAGCCCTCGCCCTGCCCTGGCTCAATGGTGTGCAGAGTGTTTTCTCGGACTTCCCTGGTGGTCCAGTGGTTAGGAATTCACCTGCCAACGCAGGGACGTGAGTTCAACCCCTTGTCCGGGAAGATCTCACATGCTGAGGAGCAACTAAAGCAGTTGCACCTAGAGCTGGTTTTCCTCAAAATGAAACACCACCGCAATGAGAAGCCCCAGCACTGCAACCAAAGGGGGCTCCCGCTTGCTGCAGCGCGAGAAAGCCAGTGCACAGCAACAAGGACCCAGAACAGCCAAAATATAATTTTTTTTTTTTTTTTTGAGTGCTTTCTCTGCTTTTGAAGTTTTCCACTCCCTTGTCTGCTTTCAGAGGTAGGCAGTGTAGACATGTCCCTTTGGCTGGGCCCTGGGAGACTGGGCAGGGGCTTGTCACATTGATCTCTGTGACCTTGGGCCGAGCACGGGCTGGCCCAGACACTCAGGGTACGAGTAAGAGAGTGGGAGACAGTGACGGCCCCTGGCCAGAGCCGTGCCCCACGGCGCCCCGCCCTGCCCTGGTCAGGAGCTGGGGAAGAGGCTGGGGGTCCCAGCCTGTCTCTCTCACTGCTTCATCTCTGTCTCCGACTTCCCCCTCCATCTCTAAGGGACCCGCCTTTTCCGTACGCTTCTGCCTCTCCACACTTTGGTGTATCCCTTTTCCTCTGTGTGTCTGTCCTGACCGTGTGTCTATCCCCTTCTGCTCATCTCTCCCTCCTGTCTCCCTGTCTCTGTGTCTCTAGCTCACTCTTAACGCTCTCTTTTCCGGTTCTTCTCTTTCTTTGCTTCAGTCTGTCCTTCTGTGCGTCTGTCCCTCCCTCTGCCTATGTCTCTGTTTCTTGCTGTCTCTCTGTGACTGTCCCTGGCACACGCTGCACACTCACCGCCCGATGTGGGACACCTTTATGCGGCTGTCAGGCACCAGCTCCTTTCCGTTCTTCAGCCATACGCCCCGCACGTTCTCATCTGACACCTCACACTTGAACACAGCCTGGTCCTTTGAGCCCACTGTCAAGTCTGCGATGCTCTGGTACACCTCCAGCTTCTTCTCTGGGGGGCAGGGCAGAGCCAGTGAGCTGGGGCGGGTGTGTGTGGGTGGGAATCCCTGCAGAGATCTCCTGGGCTTGTGAAAACACATGAGTGCGTGCATGAGTGCAATGCTTGTGTGCCTGTGACGGTGCTGTGTACACAAGGAACCTAAGTGCGCCAGGGTGGGTGACACTAACCAGGCCCATATGAACCTCCCAACGCTCTCCAGGTGGTCACCCCAGCATCCCCATTTTATGGATGAGGAAAGTGAGGTTTGAGGCATTGAAGTGGCATATCCAGGACCATGCTGGCCTCGATGCTGGCTTTGCTCAATCCCTGCCCATGGCTGGGGGCTCACCCTGCACGATGAGCTCAGCCAGAGCCTGGCCCCCACTGGTGCGCAGCGCATAGTGCCCAGCATCCTCCAGTGTCGCCTCATTGATGATCAGGTGGTGCTTCTGACCGTCCTTCTTGAACCGGTATTTAAAGGTCTCCTCCCGGGTCAGCTCCACCCCGTCCTTCAGCCTGGCCAGAGGGTGGGCAGCAGGTGCCAGGGCCCCCTCTGGGGACACACCAGCCCCCCAGCCCTGCCCCACGACCCCCTGCCTCGGCACTCACCATTTGACCTGCGCCCCCTCCTCAGACACTTCACACTCAAACTCCACTCGCTGTCCCACCATCACCAGCTGGTCCTCCAGCGGCCGTGTGATCAGCACGGGGGGCTCTGTCAAGCGGAGGGAGCATGATGGGCGGGCTGCTCTGTGGGTCCCCCTCTCAGGGTCTCAGGGCCCCAGGCCCACCTTTGACGAAGAGCTCGGTGCTGCACTTTTCGTTGCCCACCACACACTGGTAGGCTGCGTCGTCCGCCAGCGAGCACTGGCTAATGGTCAGCGTGCGCTTGGTGCCAATAGACTCGAAGATGTACCTGGGTAAGGCCGGGGTGGGGGCAGGAGACCCATGGACTCCCCGCCTGGGCCCTGAGTGCCCCCTCAAACGCCCATCGGGACCCCTGTGCCCCCACCCTAAGGAACCTTACTTGCTGCGGAGCAGAAGAGGCCCATGGACCATTCCCGATGGGAGGAGTAGAGATCGAGAGAAAATGAGCAGGGAAAGAGCCGGGAAGAAACAGAGACGAGAGTTAGAACCCAGAGAAATGGAGAGAGACAGAGATAAGGAGTGAGAGCTGGCCAGAGGGCGGGGGCGGAGAGAGAGGCAGGTACGCAAGGTTGGGGGGCAGCCCTCCCCCGCCCCAGCACCCCCAGGCCCCAGCCCTCACCTGCCGCTCATCTGAATCTCCTGTCCGTTCTTGAGCCACTTGACCTCCGCGTCAGGGTCGGCCAGCTCCACCATCAGTCGGATCTTGTGGCCCTTGCTCACCTGGTAGGCCGGCTGCAGCTTCTTCTGAAAGGCTGAGCACCCCCACCCTCAGCCCCCGGCTCCCCAGGCTGGCCCAGGCCAGGAGGACACGGTCCCGCCTCCCCACTTCTCTCTCTGTGCCTCTGCTGTGACTGTCTCCTTATCTCTGTCAGCTCCTTGTCTCTCTGGCTTCCTTCCCTGGGATCCACTTCACCTGCTCAGCTCAGAGCTAGGGTTCGGGGCTCCCAGAAAGGCAGGAGCTTGGCAGGAGAATGGGTGGTGGGACAAATGGGCCTTCTCTTCCTCTCCGGTCTGTTTTTACGGCAACCCCCAGGTTCATGCCCTCCTTCTAGGCGCCTCTGCCGTCTCAACTCGGTTTCCAGGGCCTCCATGTCAAGCCCGCGATTGGGAAGGGCTGGCCCGAGCCCTCGCCTCTGACCCGCCTGGGGTGGGGGCCGGGGGCGCTCACCTGCACCCACCTGTTGTTTGCCTGTGAGGGGGCTTAACCAGGGTTTTCTCTTCCCGGGTCGGGGGAGGGGGCAGTGTCCTCTGGGCTAAACTGGCTTCTTCCCCTTCTGGGGGGTATGGGGAGAATCAAGCAGGCTACTTTTTTCCCCAAGGGCGGGTCGGGGAGGAAGTGGCCTCCTAGCTTTGGCTGTGGAGAGGAAGGCTGGCCTGGCCTCCGTCCTCTTCCTGTGGCATCTCTGGGCTAACTTTGCCCTTTTCTTTTTCTGTGCGACCAGATGCCAACCCGGGCACCCCGGCTTTTCCCCCCGACAGAAGAGGATGTTCACTCAAATGGTCCCTTCCAGGGTGTCTCTGAGTCCAGCTGGACGCCACTCTCTTTCCCAGAAGCGCGTCTGCGCGCCGCCGTGCGTGCACGTGCCTGCGTCTGCGCGCAGCCGTGTGTGCACGTCACGTGCACCTACGCAGGCGCTCAGCCAGCCCTAGCCTTGCCTGGCTCTGCGCTGGAGGCTCACCTGTGCTTTTCTTCTCGTCCCGCTTTATGCCCTTGAGCCTCTTGAGCATGCCCCGCAGGTCGGTGACTCCATGCTGGAAGGCGATGCGCTCGTACTCCGACGGGGGTGCCTGCCGCAGGATCTCCCACACGTCCTCCTCGGCGGGGGCCTCCAGCCTGCGGCCACGAGGCGAGTCAGGGCCCCCGTGGCCAGGACACAGTTGCTGTCCCCCGCCTCTCCGACCCTTCCCTTCTGGTGGGGCAGCTTGAACTGGAATGGATCCTGCACCAGTTCTGGGGATCATGAGGCCTTAGGTGCTCAGTGTGGGGGACTGGGAGGGGCTCCTGGCTGAAGTAGGGGTGATAAGGGCCAGGGGGGATGCTTCCTGGGACACTCACCTCGGGGTCCGTAAACTGCTGCTCCAGGCAGGAAAGAAGGGCAGTGTACACATTAGAGACGGAACAGAGAAGAACAAAGGTGACTATTTTGAGTCCATGCCTTTAGCACTAACCCTTGTGCTCTCTTGCCTGTGCTTCGTCAAGCTGGCTCTGCACCCTTGTAGAAGCATGTTGTCTGTACCCTGAACTATATAATATGACATTCTCCATTCTCAAAGCTGTGTCTCCCTGGCTGGACCTTTAAAGGTATAGAATGCTTTTCATTCGTATGGAGATAAAAAGTTACAAAAGATAACAATTATCTTGTGGGGAGTTTACGAGAACATTGTGACCAAATCTACCTGGAGGGCTACAAGAACAAAGCATTCTACTAAGAAGTCTGCAATAACCAGCCACAACCCCTCCCCCTTTCAGTAGAAAAGAGACCAGAATTCTAACTGGGGTAAGATGGTTCTTTGGGACATTAGTCCACCATCCTCTTGGTTTGCTGGTTTTCTGAATAAAGTCGTTATTCTTTGCCCCCAACAAGTTGTCCTTCGATTTACTGGCCTGTCATGCAGCACACAATACAAGTGTGGACTCAGTAACAAAGGCACGGGTCATCCCTCCGTGAACCACAGCACATGGGGCCTCACCTCCACTTTCCTCCCTGCGCTCACACCTTTGTATTTACAGGGCACCCGTGGCCTTGTTTATTCCTCCTGAGCTTTGATAGGTGAGTGTCAGGAAAGCTGGAGGCTCAGAGACTCTCCCCAGTCAGTGGAGATCCTCACCCAGATCCTCACCCAGGTCAGTGTGATCCCCAGCCTTGTCATCTGTCATCTGTCCTGGTGGGGATGGCCCTGCTACCCTCCAAGCACTTGACCCCAATGTTCATTCTTTGGGCTGAAGCAGCACTGGCCGTAATGCAGTGTCCAAGAGAGGGAGGGACAGGACCCAGAGGACACGAGTTAGTTGCACCTAGGGGGGCTAGGTGGGCAATTCTTGAGGCTTTGGAGCCCTCTCCCAGCTTGTGGGTCTCCAGAGCCTATTGGGAAGAGCCATCACAGACTCAAGTGTAGGCTGGTCATGGGAACAGTGTGAGGATGTTAGTTCATGGGATGTAACCTCTGCTGAGCCCTCTGACTCTTCCCAACACCTGGACTGTTCCGTCTGACAGACAAGGAAACCAGCTCCAAGAGGTGCATGACCTGCTTGGGGTCACACAGCTGGAAAACCACAGGGCCAGCATCGGGGAGCCACGTGTTCTGGGAGCTGCTTCCCTGGGCTTACCTCTTCCTCAGCAGCGAGCTGAAGTCCAGAGTCCCAGCATCTTCATGGCTGTCACTGTGGAGAGGAACCCCCAGTGAGGCCACGACAGAGCCAACTACGAATAGAAGGGTCTGGGGGCGGGGTGGGGCGAGGGAGAGAGAGGGACACTGACGGAGTGGGCGCGCCCAGCCGGTCTCAGACCCCTGGGGTAGCCATACAGGTGGATAGGAAGGGGTACCTGATGCGCCGACCGCCTCCAGCCAGGCTCCTGCGGGGATAAGACTCAGATTTTTCACCTGCCCGGGGAGCTTACTCTTTTCCACACCCATCCATTTCAGTCTGGCCATTCACATTACCCCAAGCCCTGGTCCCTATGTTATGCACCTGCTCTGACCCCTGTATCAACCCCAGTCCTGGTCCCCCCAACATCCCACCCCAGCCCTGGGCCCCCACATCACCCTGGCCCTGACCCCAAGGGGCCACAGACCCCAGCACTGGCCTCCCGCACGGGCCCCGAGGGGAGAGGGCCACTCACGTGCGGCGGAAAGTTGATCGGAGGTCCACATCTCCAGGGCCAACAGCCTCTGGTTTCAAAGATGGGGGATAAGAGTCAGGGGGTAGGTTTTAGAAGGGGCCTGCCCAGGAGCCCTGCCCTGGGATCTCCTGGTGTCACAGGCCTGCCCACCTATGACCCCTTGACAGTGGGCATCTGTCCCAGGAACCTGCCCTCTGAACCTTTCCCAGCCCGCGTTGAGGAACCAGGGATGTGGCGCAGTTCATGGTTCCCAATACCTTCCAGATTCATCTCCCTCCCATCTCTCAACTCACCCTTCACCTCTTCACCAGTGCCTAATCATCAGACACCAAGATGACACCCAGAGGAGATCTGAGGTCAAGCCCCACCCCAACCCTAGAAGCCCCGATGTATTTCATGCACGCTTCTGTGTGAATAGCACTGAGCGTGTGATCAGCCAGTGTATGGCCAGGCCTCAGCATCCCTCTTAGTACTGGGAAGTGGAGGCGGGGGTGGGGACCGGACCCATGGGGAGCCTGAACCCAACAGACGCCACAGGGCCCCTCACCATGGACAGTGAGGTTGAAGTTGCAGCTGTCAAATTTGTCCTTGGTGGACACCTCACAGCGGTAACCACCGGCAAAGGTGGCCTGGGCATCCATGATGCGCAGCTCAAATAGGTAGACCTGTGCAGGGGAGGTGTCAGGGGAGGCTGGAGGCCAGGAGACAAGGCCCTGCACCCGAAAGGAGACTGGGTGGCTGGGGACCACCGACCTTCTCACCCTTCGGGGCTTAAATGAATCCATTCCGTTTTGGATACATAAAAAAGGGGCCCCTTCTCAAGACACAGTGCCGTCTGCTGGCACAGGGTGGTGATAAAATAGAGATCAAGGGTGGCTATAAGGCAAGGGGCATTCGCTTAGTGTGAGGCATTTGGGGAGTTTCCTGGCAGTCCAGTGGTTAGGCCTCCATGCTTTCACTGCAATGGGCCCAGGTTGGATCCCCGATTAGGGATTCTGAGAGCCACGCAGTTCAGCCCCCCAGAAAAGGCATTTTTGCTCAGGGAACTGCCCACACAACTGAACATGTCTACCCTACCCTTCCAGTAGCCCCCTTGCCTGGGCCAGGACTGTGGAAGAGTGGGAGGAGCAAAGGCTGGGAGTCAAAGCACAGGTTCCAGGCCTGGCTCTGAGTGACCTGGGACCAACAACAGCAACCTCTCAAGCGTTGGTTTCCTCGTATGTGTAGAGAATTGTTGTGGTTGCTCATCGAGGGCCCTGTGAGCTCTGATAACCTTCCATATGGGGCCTTTGCACCCTCACTGACTGGTGCCCCCCAGGCTTTATTATGCCCCTTGAGACTATCATAGCTTCCCTACTGGTTCAGTGGTAAAGAATCCACCTGCCAATACAGGAGACAGGTTTGACCCCTGGGTCGAGAAGATCCCCTGGAGGAGGAAACGGCAACGCACTCCTGGGAAATCCCATGCACGGAGGAGCCTGGTGGGCTACAGTCCATGGGGTCGCAAAGGTCGGACACGACTGAGTGCACATGTGAGACTATCACGCCTCTGAGCCCCCATGTCCTTCTATGCCCCCCAGTAACCCTCCTCGGAGCCTCGCCAAGCTCGCTGTGTGCCGCTGACCCCCCAACCAGCTTTGCAGGCTTCTCTGCACCTCCTCTGTGGCTCAGGTCTCAGTGCCTGCCTGCCTCTCTCTGCGCCACCCCAGGCCTTCCAGGGGCTCTCCACATCCCCTCGCTGTGCGTCCCCGTGACCCTGCGCCTGCGGGCCCCACCTTGCTGGTCCGATCGTAGCTGTCATGCAGCTGCAGATGCTGCCCCACCTTGCTGCTCAGGTCCACCCACTTGCCCTTGAACCACTTGACCACGGGCGGTTTCAAGAGGCTGGCTCCGGCCACGCGGGCTGAGAAGGTGATGCTGCCACCTGCAGGAGAGGGGTGACCGTCTGGGCTTGGGGGACGCCCTGTGCCTCCATCCCCTACCTCGCCCCCGGGGGCAGCAGCCCCACACTCACCCACGGTCACCTCGCCGTCCTGTGGCCTCATCACAAAGAGGCCGATGGGGTCGCCAGAGGCACTGGGGCCCTCGGGGGCCACGGAGCTGGACCCTGTGGCAGAGGCGTTTGAGACCTGCCCTGGGACACCCCCATCCACCGACCCGGCCTCCCTGCCCTGCTCCTCTCACCTTCAGGACTGGGGGCACCTGCTTCCACCTCAGGGGCAGAGGTCGGGGCCTCTCCCGGGGCTCCAGGGGCCTCTCCCGGGGCTCCAGGGGCCTCAGTGGGGGCGGGAGCAGGGGCTGACACAGGCTCCGTTTTCCCTGGAGGGGATCAGGTCGGGGGTTGTGGAGCAGCTTCTAATCAGAGCCCCACTGCCCCCTGCCCCGGTTATCTTGTCCCTGGGCCTTCCCATCTTTGCAGGAAGTCCGTCTAGCCTGCGTTTCACCTTCTCCCTGCCCTCACCAGTTGTCTGTGCCCTCATCTCAGAGGGTTGGCCTGAACATCCCTCCTCTCCTTCTCCAGGCTCTGGTCTTGGTCCAGCCCATCAGGCTGGGCTGGGGCTCGGCACACAGCCACAGGGGCTTCCCTGCCAGCACACCCAGCCCACCAAGTTCCCATCCATGTGGGGGTGTCCAGCGGGAGGTCAGTGTTACGTCTGACTCATCTCTGAACTTCCCCCACCTCCAGAACGGCCCAGATGGGCCAGGGAGCCCTCGCGGGGACACTCAAAAAGGTCTCGCTACAGAAAACGGGAAAAGGCCATGGCGGGCTGAGGGCGCAACCAGGGCCAAGGTGGGAAAGTGGGAAGACAGCTCCTGTGCCGTGATTGACAGAGAGCTGGCGGGGCTGCTCCAACTTCAGGGAAGGCTGCCCAGGCGCTTACCTGCATCTACGACCTTGAGGTCAAACTTGACCTTGGAGGAGCCAGCGATGACCGCGTAGGAGCCCTGGTCAGCGGGACCCACGTCCCGCACGGTCAGCGTGTGCCGCGTGCCCTCGGCGGCCAGGCCGTATTTGTCACTGGCGCTGATGTCGCTGCCTGCCCGCTGCCAGCGCACCTTCAGTCCTGCCCGCTCTGTCTCGGCCTCGAACACGGCAGGGCTGCCGGTGGCCACCTCTGCGGACCGTGGCTTCTTGCTGAAGGCGGAGACTGAGGGGCCGATGGAGTTTGCAGGGGTCCCCTGGCTTGCCCCTGGACCCCACTCCTACATCCCCTCTTATTAAATAAGGTGATGGGCGCTTTAATGGATCACCTCGTTTAATGCTCCAAGGGCTTTATGAGGTAGGTGCAGTTGTCATCCCCAGAGGAGGGCTCTGAGGCTCAGAGAGGTTACGTGACTTACCCAAGATCACGCAGCCAGGAAGTAGGAGAGCCAGGCCTGAGGAATTTTGCTAGGTGTGTCCCTGAAGAGCCCACCCTCTCTGCTTGTGGAAGCCCAGCCCCCACCAGCTGGGGCCCTTGGCAAGGGGCCAGCACTCTGCCTACTTGGACGTGGCTAAATTTGTCCTCTAAGGGCCTGGGGCTGGGAATCAGCAAGTGAGATAAAGCTGGCCTGGGAGAGGGCTGGGGCTGGGGGGCTGATCCCTGACCTGGACAACCTTGGAAGGCCAGGGCGGGGACTCCGGGCTGTGACTTTCTCTGCCCTTGGCGGTGGCTCAGGGACCTCTTGCCCACCCTCTCCCCAGAGCAGAGGCCCTGCATCACCTCAGTGTGGGGGCCATGCCTGGTGTGGGGGCCACAGGGGCACAGGCTGGCAAAGCAGAGACTCTCAGAACTAAAAGTAACCCACCGAAGCCCTCTTTGTACAGCTGGGGAAACCGAGACCCAGAGAGGGGAGGGGCCCATCCAAGATGTTCAGGGAGATGGGCTCGAGTCTGGAGCCATCCTGGGGTGCCTCCTGCAGCAGCCTTTCCCCAAAAGGCGAGCCGGGACCTAACCTTGCTGCAGAAGATGGGGATGCAGGCAGGGAAGGGGTCCCCGGGGCATCCTGAGAGTGGGGCGATGGCCCTGGGGGCTTCCTGTCTTGGCTGTCTTCCTCTCTGGGCCCCTGACCCTGGTTTACCCTCACTCTCATCAGAACGATGAGAAGGAGAAACTGAGAATCGAAAAAGGACCCAGGAGGACAGAGCCCCTGTCCTGGGAACCCCCTCAGGAGCTCATTCCTGGGCCCACCCCCTAACCGAGGATGTCCCCAGCCCTCCCTGCCCCACGGTCGGCCCCCAGCCCAGGCCTGGAGCTACCTGGTTTCTTCCCTGGCTCGGGCATCTTGAGAGAGGTCACAGCAGGAACCGAGCAGGCACAGGCCACCCAAAGAGACTCTGAGCAGGGATCCGGTCCCCGACTATATAAGGGGCCGCCCCCTCTCCAGACCTTCCTTATCTGCACCCTGCCCGGCCACCTGCTAAATATAGACAAATTCCTGAGATCAAGGGCTCTCCAGGAGAATGTGTGGTCCTGGCTTTCTCCGCTGGCCCTTGGCCCCTCCCCCAGCAACCCCACAGGACAGATCCTGCCCCCCAACCCTCAGTGAACACAGGGGCACCCCAAGCCCTGCCCGTGTGTCCTTGTGACAAGCAAATTGAGCGGTGGGAGTGTGCGGGGCCCAGAACCCTGAAGCTGTCGGGTCAGAGGCGTCCATGTCGGGTGATGGTTACACCCACAGACCCCGAGTCCCTGCTTCCCTCCTGAGTGTCCTTCTGAACCCCCGAAACTGCCTCCACACCCCTACCCCACCAAAGTCGCAAAGAATATCAGCTGCTACATAGGAAGAAGTGAATCACATGTGACCTACTGTGAGCAAGACCCACTATCAGGGAAGGTCATTTGTCCCCCCTCCCATCGTCAGGAGAGAGGAATTCTATATACAAGCATTGTCCGTGTGGTCAACACTTGCCATCCCTTTCAACATAAATCCATTCTCTTATGCCATTTTAACCATGTTTAAACTGCATCTCATGTCCCTGGGCCGTCTTTCAAAAGGAATCAGGACTTTGGGACTTCCCCAGTGGTCCAGTAGTTAGGACTCTGCACTTCCACTGTTGGGGGCCAAGATCAGTCTCTGGTAGGGCAACCAAGATCCTGCATGCCATATGACACAGCCAAATATTTAAGATAAATTACTCCATAAAGATTCAAAGAGACTGGGCTCCACTCTCCCTCTCTCGGGGCTCAGAGATCCATGGAGGGGTGTTATGGTTGAGTTTCCCCAGCCTGAGGGCTCAGGGCACTCCGGAGGGTATCTGCCCCAACACAAACGGCCCCAGAATCTGGATTCTCTGGGGTCTGCAGATTGCTGACGAGAGTTCCCTCACTCCTAGGCTGCCGGCCGCCTCTTCTTGCTACTGTTGGAAGCAAAACCCTTACAGGTTTCACGGCTCATGTTTTTCTGCCTCTCCCCTGCTGTGGGCCAGAGGCCAGCGTACGTGGGAGGAGTTCACTTGTCTCAGGGTCCTGCCAGCAGGGATTCCGTGAGCTGCTCTGCTCCCGGGAGCTCTGGGGCTTCATTCTTGCTCCTGATCAAGCTGCACTTTACCCTCTTCCAGACACATGCAGCTTCCCACCTGGCAGGAAGGCCATGGCAGCCCTTCACTGCATGTGTAACCTTGGACAAATGAGTTGACTTCTATGAGCTTCAGTTTCCCAGTCTATAAAATGGGGCATTGGATTCCACTTCTCAAGGTTAATATGCAGTAAATGGCTAGAATATCCAGTGTTGTTGCCCTTGTAATCATCATCATCATCAACATTGGGCTCATAACAGAAAGACTCAATGAGTTTAAGCCTCACTGAAGCATTAAAAAAACAGCCATTTATCGGTTACAGAGAGCTTTTTAATGATTTATTCCTCTAAGAACAACTGAGAATCGACTCCTTCCATGGATTGTGACTTCTGGTCAGGCAGTGTCAACTGTCTGTACAACTGGGCAAGGTGTCAACCAGCCCGAGGTCTGCAGCATCCAGCAGTGGTGGGGATCCTTAGTAAACGCACAGTGGATACACGAGAAGAAGGCAGATCAGATGTCGGGGTGGGGCGCGACAGACAAGGTGCACAAAAGATTCTAAAAAACGGGTCAGTGCTGAAGAGAACTGACTGAGAATAACTTTAGGTAAATAGGTTTCTTGAGAATGCTGATGGTGGGAGAGGTGTGGGGAGAGAGGGCCACTGGAAAAAAAAAAAAAAAAGGGTTCAATATACACAAATAATGACGGCTTCCAACTCCCAGAGCCGTGTGCCTGGTACTAAGCAAGCTGACCCTTCGCTGGGGCCAGACGCCCAGATGGCCTTCTGGAACACGGGCCGGTGCCCTGCTGGGAGGCGAAGGAGAGGATGTGGGGCGGACTGGGGCCTTGGAGGAGGAGGGGGTGGGCGGGGAGGTGAGGCCTGGCCCGCCACAGTCCTGCCCCTGGCCCCTGGGAGCTTCCCTCCTGTGTCCGGCCGCCCGGGGGAAGGGGTTAATGCTATGGCCAACCAGGCGGCCTGGCGGGCCCGGTGGGCTCAGGCCTGGGCTCAGTGGGGCGGGTGGCGCCGCTCGGCCAGGCCCCCGCGGCCCAGCACTTCCCCGCTGAACTGGTAGGTAAGCTTCTTCTTGACCTTCTTGACCTCGCCTGTCTTGCCGTAGTTGCGCAGCGCTCGGGCCATCTTCTGGTAGGTCATCTTCTTGCGGTTGCCCTTCTGGATGCCCCAGCGGTGCGCCAGCGCCTCCTTGTGCTTGGACGAGAACTGGAACGTGCCCTTGTCCTTGTCCACCCACCAGATGCTGTCCTTCATGTCGCCGCTGCGCAGCAGGTCCAGCAGGAACTGGTACAGGCGGATCTTCTTCTTGCTGCCTGCGGCCGGAGACGCTCAGCACCCATGGTGGGGACCCAGCCCGCCTCCCGGTGACGTGGGACCGCCCCCTCCTTCCCTTCCCGGTGAGGTGGTCGCAGGGGCGGGGCTACGGCCAGCGTGGCGCATGCGCACGCCCACAGCGCACGTGCTCAGACCGGGATACGGGACAGAGGCTCCCACCCCGCCCCACGGAACACACGCCAAGAGGCGTGTTGGCAAACACACACCCATAGGCAAGCACTCTGCTCTGTGGCCGGGCTGCCGCGTCCGTGGGCCTTGATCGGGGTGGGGATGGGGCACAAGGGTGGCCAGGGTCAGGGCTGGTACCAGGCTGGGTCCCCTACCTGTCTCCCCGTGCAGGAGGCCAGGCCCTGGCTCCAGGCCGTCGGCCTCCCCGTCGGACACCTCCAGCGGGGGGCTCTGCCGCTCCCCTTCCTCTTCATCCGAGCTGGGCCGGGCGGGAGACAGCGAGGGGTACGGCAGGCACATCCGGGGCAGGTAGGAGACCTGGAAAGGAGGCAGAAGGAGGGTTGGGGTCCCTGAGGGAAGGTGCAAAGCTGAAGGCAGCCAGGTAGGGGGGTTCCGTGGGGTGAGAGAAGAGGGGGTCCTGGGGCGGGGTGACCAGGGAGGGGCGGAGGGGTATGGGAGAAGGCTGGGGACACTGGAGGTCGGGCTTGTTACAGGGTCAGACGGGGTCCCCACACACAGGGTGCCGGTTGTGGGGACAGAGTGGCTCCTGACACCCCGCCTGTCTCCCTGGTTTGGGCGGAGGGAGGTGCCATGTGGACAGGCCGCTGCCCTGGGGTGAGGGGCTGAGGAGGAGGGTCGGTAAAGGGAGTCAGTGGGGAGATGGAGAGGTCAGCGGATTTCAGGACTCAGTGACTTGGATGCCAGACCCACGAGGAGCCAGTGAACGGGGTGGGGGCACCAGCCCTGGAGTTTCAGAGGGCCCGTGATGAGGCCCCAGGGGGTCCGAAGGACCAGTGGGGGGGGGGGGGATGGGGGTGGGAATGGTCCGGGCTCTGTCCTCGGTGGGGCGAGAGCGATAAGGGGTGTGGGGTCACGAGGTCAGCCGAGGGGTCAGGAGGCAGCCGTTGGGGCTCCGGCCACCGTTGGCGCTGTGGGGCAGGAAGCCCGGTTGAGTAAGAGCCTGTGTCAGCTTCCTGCGGAGCGCCCGCCTCACCACAGGCGCAGAGCCGGGCGGGCCGGGCCGAGGCGGCCCTGCAGGCGCGCACCTGGTGACTGAGGCTGGCGTGGGGAGGAGCCATGGGGGCGTCGAGCACGTGCATCTGCTCCAGCTCCATGTGGCGGTAGAGCTGCTGCAGCTGCGGGGGCTGGACGCTCTGCAGCTCCGTGAAGTGGTTCTCGGCGAAGCTCTCGAACTCGCTGTGCACGTGGTGTGGGTGGAAGTCCCAGTAATGGTCTGGGGGCCAAAGCAGGAGAGACTTACGATTGTATAAAATATTATATGAGCAGTAATAGTATATATTATATACGTTATATATAATAACGAATATAATATATATATAACAATAATAGCATATATTAAAATAATAGCATCAGGCCGTGTTCCCTATCATAATCACCACCGCTATTCTGGACTGCAGATTGGCATTAATCGTAGCACCACCCACCCTGCTATTTTCCGACCCCCAATTCCATAGATGGGTCTTCCCCAGGTAGCTCAAAAGGTAAAGAATCTGCCTGCAATGCGGGAGACCTGGTTTCGATTCCTGGGTCGGGAAGATCTCCTGGAGGAGGGCATGGCAACCCACTGCAGTATTCTTGCCTGGAGAATCCCATGGACAGAGGAGCCTGGCGGGCTGCGGTCCATGGGGTTGCAAAGAGTCAGACATGACTGAGGGACTTTAGAATACTCAGAATATGCTACAGATGACACTGAGGCTTGGAGAGGCTACACGACCCGTCCCCAGTCAAAGGCCATGTTGGAGGCAAAGCCTTTGTTCTCAACAACCAGTCTCCCCTGCCTCCCATGCCCATTACAAGCATGCTGGCTTTTGAGCCAGAGTCTGAATCTGGGCCCTTTCCTTTCTTTGTGGCCTCAGGCACATGCATTGACCCCTCTGTCAAACAGGGATCCTAGAAACTAGGAGGACTCATGCAGGTTCACATTTGTAAAACCCCCTAGCCCCAGAGGCTGCACTTGGGAGTGTGTGGAGTCGCTTCTCCTCCCCTTCAGACGCAGCAGAGGTTCCTGAGCTGACTGGCTGCCCACAGGCACAGCTCACTGCCCCGTCACACGGCCGAGGTGTGACTGCAGAGTCACAGGGCTGACATTCCTCAGCTGAGCCCCTCCAAGGCCGTGTCCTTGGGGAGCTGTACCTGAGTCCCAGGGAGGTTGCCGCAGCACCCGAGGCTTTCCCGGAAAGCCCCTGGTGGGTGCTTTCAGAGTCTGCGGTAGGGTGGATTTGAGTTTGGGGAACAGCTCTGTGCCACTGGGAGCCCTGCCTGGGCCTGGAGCCGGTCTTCAACGTGGTTACTCTGGGCACCTTTTCCAGGAACAAAAACCACCACACGTCTGAGGACTTCCTGGGTACAACTTGGAGTCCAAAAGAAGATGTGACAAACTGACAAGAGGAATTTTTCTCTTGTGACCCAGAGAGGGAGTGTACAGGATGCTAAGACAGGCCACCATCTCCGGGACTGGCACAGGGCCCTGCAGGGGGACCATCACCAACCGCCTGTGCGTGTCTCTGTGTGTCTGTCTGTCTCCCCGCTCTCTCTTTCTCTCTCACAAACACATCGCTGCTCACACATCCCTGAGAAATGACACGTGTTGTCTTGGCCCTGCCCTGGCTCTCAGAAGACTCACTCATTTTCCAATCCTGCTCTGTGGTGGCTTTGCCTTGTGACCCTGAGCAAGACATTTTATCTCCCTGAGCCTCTGATTCTGCAAAAGTCAGACCCAGCTGGGCGGTTACTGAGGTCCGATTCACACGTGGAATTGTTTGAACCCACAGTCCAGACTCCCGCTTCTGTGAAGCTGCATGGCGTAGGGGAGCTAATTGGGGCAGAGCTGGGTTTGAGTGCTGGCTTTGCCACTCACCCTTGAGTGACACTGGGCAGGTCGTTCTGCTTCTCTATACCTGTTGCCTCCGCTGTGAGATGGGGTTAATAACTACACCCAGCTCTCGTCATAGGCTTGCTGTGAGGATTAAATGAGCTAATGCTTGCAAGGCACTTCGAATGGAACCTGGCACAAAGTAAGACTCAGTAAACATTAACTATTATCATTCCAGGCTTCCCAGGTGGCTCAGTGGTAAAGAATCTGCCTGTGTAGGAGGAGTTCCAGGAAACACAGGTTCAATCCCTGGGTTGAGAAGATCCCTTGGAAGGAAATGGCAACCCACTCCAATATCCTTGCCTGGAGAATCCCATGGACAGAGGACCTGGTTTGTTCTAGTCCATGGGGTTGCAAAGAGTCGGACACATGAGCGACTGAGCACACACACACACCCATTATCCTTATAATGATAATTATTATGAATGTTTAATGCTGTCTTTAGAGAGCCTAAATCAGCACCTGAGCAAACAGCAGATACTTTAATACTTATCAATTCCTCATCTTCCCCTTCTCTCTGCCACCTTAGTCCATGGTCCAGAGAAGTAGTTTGAGGGATCCTGGCTGTCTCTTTCTCCCAGAAGCTCAAGTTGGGACCCCAAGGTTGCACCAAGGGCAGAGGACTGGTTTTTTTTCACCTTCGTATTCCCAGTGCCTGGATGCAGTAGGTGTCTTGATACTTTTGAACTGTGGTGTTGGAGGAGACTCTTGAGAGTCCCGTGGACTGCAAGGAGATCCAACCAGTCCATCCTAAAGGAAATCTAGTCCTGAATAATCATTGGAAGGACTGATGCTGAAGCTGAAACTCCAATACTTTGGCCACCTGATGTGAAGAACTGACTCATCTGAAAAGACCCTGATGCTAGGAGAGATTGAAGGTGGGAGGAAAAGGGACGACAGAGGATGAGATGGTTGGATGGCATCACCAACTCAACGGACATGAGTTTGAGTAAGCTCCAGGAGTTGGTGATGGACAGGGAGGCCAGGCGTGCTGCAGTCCATGGGGTCGCAAAGAGTCGGACCCGACTGAGCGACTGAACTGGACTGAACTGGACTGAACTGCAATGCAGTAAGCACTGAACAAGCATTTCCTGAGTGAATGCGTGAATCCTGGCTTCTTAAGAACTCTGACTCTCCTCCACCAAATTATCCAAATCTGAAGGGGAAACAAAACAAAATGACACTTATTTTGTACTTTCATCTTGCCTTGCATTAATAAGACCCAGAAATTCTCCCCTTGCTGAAAGAGAGTTGGCTCTTTGGGGCTCTGGGGTGCTTGAGTTCCTTTCAGGTTCCTTTCAGCTGTAGATCTGCCCTGGAGCCCCACTCTAGGCCCTTCTCATTTTGCCTTCTCCCGCCCAGGCCAAAGTGCCCAGATCTTCATAGAATGCCTTATCCTGCCCATACATGCATGCCAAGTCCCTTCAGTGGTGTCTGACTCTTTGCCACCCCGTGGACTGTAGCCAGCCGGGCTCCTCCATTTCGGGGATTCTCCAGGCAAGAATACTGGAGTGGGTTGCCATGCCCTTCTCCAGGGGAACTTCCTGATCTTTATAGAATGCCTTATCCTCCCCCTCAAATCCTCACACCTACTCCAGGTCTTTTTTGGGTTTTTTCTGGGGGGGGAGTGGGTTTTGGCCATGCCGTGTGGCGTGTAGGGTCTTAGTTCCCCTACCAGGAATCAGACCCATGCCACCTGCATTGGAAGCACAGAGTCTCAATCACTTGACCTCCAGGGAAGTACCCCCTACTCAGTCCTGGCTTGGGGGCTCTGGGTTCTCTCTCTCTCGGTCCCCACCTCTGTCCCAGCTGCACATGAGACCCACGGACTTGTTCTGGTGGTCCCAGCTTGAGGCCAACACTTCACACAGCAGGTCTCAGCACCCCCGATTCGAGTCACTTTGGGGGCCAGAAAAGCTTGCAGATTTGAGGCCCTTCGGAGACCCATGCAATCTGCAGTGCTGGAAGGAGACGGGAGAGTCTGGCCTTTCACAGTACCCTGCAGAGGTTTGTTTGCTCACTGAGGCTCAGGAACCCTGCCCCAGGGTCGCTGAAACCTGCAACAGAGACTCTTGGGCGACAATTAAGGTTTCAAAAGGCCCAACACCTTTCCTCTACCTTTGATTTTGAGTGCTCGGGCAATTATATAATAAACACTGGTGTACAGGGATGAGTTGTCTGAAGGAACATCATGCCACAAGTCCATCCTTACGCAAAGGTCAGCACTCTGGGCTCTTTGGACCTTATTCCTAGATGACTGCCCAGAAATGCTTTGCTAAATCCCTGCTTGTCACTTTGAGAGGTCACCCAGACTCTCCGGCAACTTATGTCCCCTTAGTATGTCCCCTTTCTGCTCCTCAAAAGGACATAGTGTCAGGACTTCCCTGGTGATCCAGTGGCTAAGACTCTGCGCTTCCGATGCAAGGGGCCAGAGTTCAATCCCTGGTCAGGCAACTAGATCCCACAGGCTGCAGCTAAGACTTTGAATGCTGCAACTAAAAGAAAAAAGATCCCACATGCCACAATTGGATTAAAAAAAAAAAAAGACCAGGCATGAAGCAATGAAGATCAAAGTTCTGTGTGCCACACCTAAGACCAGGCACAGCCAATAAATAAATATGAAAAGTTACAATACAGAGTATAGCGTCCTTCACATATCCAGAGAGAGCTCTGGACCTTCCCTTCTGGAACCTGTAGGGCATTCAACACGTACTAGGCTTCAGTCAATATTTGGTTAAATGACCAGTGGAAGCTTATTTTTAACGTGTTTTTTATGTACCAGGCACTGTCCTAAGTACTTAATCCATATTATGTCACTCAGTCCTCATCATAGCTCTGACAAAGTGGCCTCTATGGTCTGATCTTCCTTTTGCATATGAGGAAGCTATGACTCAGAGACATAAAGTCCCTTGCCCACAGATAGTCACTGGTAGAGTCAGGATCCAAGCCCACCTGTGTATGATTCCAGGGACTAAACTCTTACCCCTATGCCATACCTCCGCTGAGGACCAAGAGAGCTAGTGAAAGCTTTAAGTAAGACGCATGGTGACAGAATTTACGGACTGCTACTATCCATCTGTCTGTCTACCATCATTTACCCCTCATTCATTATTCATCATCTATCCATCATCCATCCACCATCCAGCATCATCCATCTGTTATCCATCCGTCTATCCATCCATCCACCCATCCATCATCCAAATATCATCTATCCATCATTCACTCATTCATCATCCATCATTTAACCCACCCATCCATCCATTTATCCACCCATCCATCACTGAACCTTTGTTCATCCAGCCAGCAATGACCCATTCATCAACATCTTTGACTTCCACCCTCTAAACCAGCTTCCAGTCTGGAACTAAAGCCCTACCCACACATCCTTATTGCTACTCAGTTTTTTTGTGTGTCACTAACACCTAGATGTCACTAGGACAAAAATAAAATGATTCAAAACAATCCCCCCCGACACACACACAAAATGCAAGCCTAAGTGTCATTCAGTTGACCTTATCTCCTTCAAGCAGAAACCCCAGCCTGAAGTCATGGCTCTCACCAGGAGAGGAGAAGTAAGATCAAGACCAAGAAGGAAGATGAGGAATTAAGAAAGCAAGGAATGAGGAAAAAAACCTTCGCAGGAAATCACAGGCCACTGGACAAGGGCTCCTTAATCCCAGCCCTCCTGCAAATTATTCAAACATGGAAACTGAAGTCCCTGCAAGCAGAGAGCTCCAGGTCTCACGACCCTATTTTTTCACACTGTATCCTAATTATTACGATTTTAGTTCTTCCCTTTGTTAAAAAAGATAAATCTGGCAGGGCCTGTGTTTTATTCATCCTACAGCAACTGGCAATGTCCCTGGGATGGAAGCAAGGTTTGGTAGAGGAAGGAAGGACACTTCAGAAGGTGAAGGAAATGAATGGATGATTAGAAGACTCTGAATAAACTGTGGTATGTGAATAATAATAAACTGTGAATCTATGGGACGAAAAGATGAAAAGTGTATAGACAGGTGGAATGAGGGAGAGAATGGTTATACTTTGGAATTCTATTTCCTCCATCAATCCCACTGCAAATAGCATTAGGATGGCTATTATCAAAAAACAGAACAACCGGGGCCGACTGTGTAACGCGGGGAATGACATTCACTATCCTGTAATAACAGAATGAAAAAGAATCTGAAAAAGAATACGTATATACATGTATATATACACATATATAATCAGTGAATCACTTTGCTGAACACATGACATTGTAAATTAACTATACTTCATTTTCTTAATGGTTAAAAAAGCAGAAAATTACGAATTTTGGCAAGGATGTGGAGCAGTGGGATCCTTGTGCACTGTTGGTAGGAGAGTACAATGGTGCAGCCGCTAAGGAAAAACGGCATGCTTGGTCCTCAAACAATTAAAAATAGATTTATCTTACAACCCAGCAACTCTACTTCTGGGCATATAGTCTCAAAGAACTGGAAGCAGGATCTTCAAAGAGGTATTTTAACACCTATGTTCACAGCAGCGTTATTCACAGCAACCAAAAGACAGAAGCAACCCGCGTGCCCATCAACAGATGATGGGCAAACAGAATGTAGTGTATCCACATAACGGAGTATTACTCAGCTTCAGAAAGGAAGGAATTCTGAGGTACACGGCAACACGGGTGAACCTGGAGGATGTTACATGCTAAATAAAAGAAGCCAGTCTCGAAAAGAGAAGTACTGCATGACTCCACTAAGATGAGGTGCAGTCAAAGTCATAGGAACGGAAAGTAGAGCGATGGTTGCGGGGGGCTGAGGGGAGGGGGCAGCGGGAGGCGCTGTGTAATTGGTCCAGAATGCCAGTTTCGCAGGGTGAAGAGTTCTGGAGCTGGATGGTGGGGGACGGTAGCACAGCAACATGTCCTTGAGCCACTGAACTCTACGTGTGCAAATGGTTAACGTAGTACATGTTATACCGTATGCATTTTACAACTTAAAAATAATAAATAGCAAATTCTGTGAGCCCTACCTTGAGAATCTATCCTGAATCTGTCTGCCCCTTTCTGTCTGTCTCGCCACCACCCTTGGCCAAGTCGCCGTCATCTCTTGTCTGGATTATTCCAGTGGTTTCCTCCCGGGCTTCCCCCCTGTTCCTACTCTTGCCTCCTCTCCACCTATTCTCCACCCAGAAATTAGAGTGATTTTTAAAAAAAAAACTTATTCAGTGGAACCACTATGTATTGGGAGAAGACAGCAAAACTTCCAGAGAGATAAAACAAAACTAAACAGGAAAAAAATTAAACAAAACCCCAAAATGGTTACATTCAAAAAAGAGGATATGGAATGACATCAGATTTCCTAAGAAAAACTCTAGTAACCTGAAGACAGTAGAGAAATGCTTTCAGTTTCAATGAGGAAAAAAAAATTTTTTTTTCAACTTAGGCTTCTATACACAGCCAAACTACTGTTAATCAGGTGAGACCACAGGTGAGACCATAGAGGCAGCAGGTAACACAAACAGCAGTAAAACCTTACCTCCCAGACATCCGCTCTTAGGAGAGCAAAATGCTATGAGTAACAAATGCTTACATAATTTTCCCTTTCTGAGCCTCTTATATGGAGCAGCTCACTCCATTCTTAGGGCAGTCCTGTGAAGTAGGTCTCGTGAGTGAGAAGCTGAGGCCCAGAGGGGTGAGACATCTTCCCTGTGGTCACCCCACCAGATAATGGGGAGACGGGACGTGACCTCCAGCAGCCTGGCTTCCAGGTGGGGGCCTACGTCACTGCAGCTCAGCCCTCAAACACAGCGATGAGAAAGTACAGGTAATCAAAGTACGCAGCGTGGCTCAACTGTGGGCAGTGTTCACATGGTCCAAACCATGGAAAATTCAGATGTCAATTTAACAAACTTAGAACACAGACAAAGGGACTTCCCTGGTGGTCTAGTGGGTAAGACTTCATGCTCCCAATGTAGGGGACCAGGCTTGAATTCCTGATCAGGGCACTAAAAGCCCGCATGACGTCAATGTCGAGTGTTAGTCGTTCAGCCGTATCCGACTCTTTGTGACCCCATGGAAGGTAGCCCACCAGGCTCCTCTGTCCATGGAATTCTCCAGGCAAGAATACTGGAGTGGGTAGCCATTCCGAGCGACTGATCTGATCTGATCTGATCTCCAGGAGATGTTCCCAACCCAGGGATCGAACCCAGGTCTACCACATTGCAGACAGATTCTTTACCCTCTGAGCCACCAGGGAAGCCCCCACAGGTGAGACATGGCCAAAAAGTGAAAAAAAAATTATTAAAAATAGAATACAGAGGAAGACAAATGCTGTATGATCTCACTTATATGTGGAATCTTTAAAAAAAAAAAAAAGTAACAATTCAGAAAAGGAGGTCAGATTAGTGGTTGCCAGAAGTAGTGGGGGATGGGGGAGATTGTGTGCCAGAGGTCTAAAGTGCAAACTTTCAGCTGTGAGATAAATAAGTCCTGGGGATGCCAGGCACAGAATGACTAGGGCTAACTGCTGTATGGTAACTTCGAAAGCTAAGAGTAGCTCCTGAAAGTTCTCATCACAAGGGGAAAAACTTTTTGTAACTGTATGAGGAGGTGGATATTAACTAATGTCGTAATCATTTCGCAATGTATAGGTGTGTGAAGTCATTAACTGTTAACACCTTAAACTCACACACTTATGTTGTATATCATAACAGCAATAAAATGAAAAAAAAAAGGGGGAAAGTTACTGTAACTATTTTGGTATGTGTGAAGAAGTATGTGTGTGTGCTATAAATAACTAGAAAGTCAAATACTCATCTTTCATAGTACAATAGATTTGTCTAAGTAAAAAATCAAGCTAGATTCATCTCCACCTGGCATATAGAAAGTCCTCAATAAATGTTTGTGAATTAATAAGTAAATGCTATTCTAAGTCTATTTCAAACTTTCATGTATATACTTCCGTTGCCCTGTAATAGAAAGACTGGAAAAATAGCTTTTAACTATCTCTGAGGCACTTAATAGGCCATGGAGAAACAACTCTGATAAATTTATGTAAAAAGTAGCAGACTGCAGAACAGCATGATACTACAGTTCATTTCTGAATGGATAGGATATATGTGGATGTATACACTTACAAACATGTAGGATTATACACCTCAAATAAAGTATCTGCTAGAATAGACCAAGATGGCTATCGGTGCGGGGTGAGAATGAGAAGTAGGTAATAATATTTTCCTTCATACGCTGCTGTATTTTAAAATTGTTTGCAACGGGTATTTCTTATTTGAATAATTAAAATTAAACATCTATAGTTTCTCTGGATGTTTACCAGACACACACACACACACACACACACAAGGTAACTCAGATTGTGTCGTTTCTTTGCTCAGCCCCCTCCAGTGGCTTCCTGTGAGGTGTGGGAAACACGACAGGCTCCCGCTGCAGCCCTCGGGCCTGTGCGGCGCTCCCCTGCAGACCGGCCTCCCTCCCTGTCCTTTCTGCTTCCTGCGCTCCCTGCCCACCCTGGTCCCCACCCAGGTCCCTCCTGCTCTTGTACCTGCTGTTCCCACTCCTAGAACACTTGTGCCTCCCTGTCTGTGCATTCAGGGCACTCAGATTTCCACCTGAGGGCCTCACCCGGGGGCCGTTCACCCCTGGAGCTCTGTCCTGCGGGCATACCCCTGGCAGCTTAAACCTGACATCTGTACCCAGAGATGCCGTCTGTGACGAGTCCTTCTTTAGGGCCCTCACATGCAGATGGCAGAGCCTGACTCATGGTACTCTGCTTTCTACAGGACGTCTTTAGAACATGTCTGCTAATTCAACTGTTCCCCGTCTCTCCCTCTCACTGGACTGTAAGCTCCACGAAGGCATTGGCCTTGCCCGGCCTGCTCCTTGTGGCAAATCCAGCGCCTAGAACAGGGTCAGGTCCACAGCATGTAAAAGGGGGCTATCTGGCGGATGGACAAGAGATGAGATGAGTGGACAAGTGGACTGGACAACAAGCGTTGGAAGGACAGGTGGCTGAGGGGGAGCTGGGTGGATGGCAGGAAGTGGACGGCTGGGTGGATGGCAGACTGGCCAGCTGTCTGCTGGGTCATCGGGAAATGAGCCTGTTGATGTCACAGAACCTTCTGTGCTTCTCCACTCCCTGTGGACCTGCTGGCTTTCTCTACAGTGCCCGCTCCATCAGCCAGCCCCAGGCCTACCTGGTTTCTAGAGTATATAAATAGTACCCCTGTATTACAGGAAGACAGAATGCAGCTTTGATAGACCCAAAGGAAAGGCACCCCGACCCAGGGAGACTGAGAAGGGGTCAGGCCAGGGGAGAAACGATCCCTAGAAGGGGTCAGAGGCAGCCCTGAGCTTGCAAGGACCTGAGCGGTCCTGCTGCCTGGAGCCACCAGGGGGCGCCAGTCCTCAAGCAGGGACCTGCTTAGGTCCCAGACTCAGCAGAAGCAGGTGTAGGGCTGGTGTGGAGTCAGGGAGAGTCAGCCCCCGACCCTGCCAGTAGGAGCTGGAGATAGAGCTGGAGGAGGGAGACTCTCTAAACTGTCTCTGGATTTTCCCCAGAAAGGATGCACTTCTTGTAGAAGTATAAAATTTAAAAGTATGGGGGTGGGGGGAGGATGTTTTTAAAGTCTTTCTAGTCCTCAAGTTCTGAAAGGAGCCTGTGTGTTCCCAGATATGGCCTCGAAGGATGTCCACCCCTTACTCCCAAGATATGGTTTCCGGTTGTAATCTTTAGAATGGATGTCAGGTGTGAGTTCCAGGCAAAACTGCAGGCTTTGCCTTCTGGATGTGAGGGCCCTAAATAAGGACTCGCCGCATATGGCATCTCTAGGTACAGACATCAGGCTTAAACTGCCAGAGGTGTGCCAGCAGAATGAAGCTCCAGGTGTGAGTGGCCCCCAGGTGAGGCCTTCGGGTGAAACCTTCCTTGGCTGTGGCAGAGCATGCCTGTCCCTGTGGGGTTGCAGACACCCCGCTGTCTGGCTTGCGCAGGCCTCCAGATCCCCTGAAGAATCCCTCAGTGAAGACCTAGTAACCGGGCCACCTCGCCTTTGGTTCAGATATTCCATCAATACGCCGAGATCTACCGCCGGTGACCTCTCTTAGCCCCTGCCCAGGTCCCAGACACTGAAGGTCTCTCTCCCTTTCCCTGAATTTGCTTCAGGACTGAGCCTGGGCCTTGGGGTGGGGGGCAGTTAGACCCAGATGGAAAAGAGCCCTGGCCCAGGCCCCATCCTCACCCCCACCACCAGCAGACAGGGCTTCAGCCCCTGCTGAATGAACAGCTCTCAAACGGGAACGGTTCTGCCCTGCCACCCCCACCGCCAGGGGATATTTGGCAGCTCTGGAGACATTTTTGGTTGTCATGATGGGCAGGAATGCTGGCAAATACCCTACAAGGCACAAGACAGACCTCACAGCATAGAAGTATCCAGCCCAAATGTCAATAGACAACCGCTGTTCGTCACACACAGCAGGGACTGGGGCTGCACCAATGGAGTTCAGGGTCACGGGCGGTGACAAGAATGGAGAGGAAGACGGGGGGTTGGGGGAGGACAAGACCCAGGGTTTGATCCCCGGGTCGGGAAGATCCCCTGGAGGAGGAAATGGCAACCCACTCCACTATTCTTGCCTGGAGAATCCCCAGAACAGAGGAGCACAGCAGACTACAGTTCCATGGGACCGCAAAGAGTTGGACATGAATGAGAGACTAAGTGGAGCCAAAAAAAAAAAAAAATGAGAAAGCACTGGACCTGGAGCAGACAGAGCTGGGTCCCAGCGACCAGTTGCGCCTCCTCGTACAAGTCCCGTAGCCTCTCCGCCTGTTTCGTCAGGTGTAAACAGGCCAAAAGGATTGGATGAGAAGATAAAGCAGGGAAGAAGCTCACCCACGCCTGCACACTAAGGCTGCTCCAGAAACGCGCGCTGCGGGTGTGGGATGTTGGTGGGGAGCAGGAGCGTGGGGATTTAGGGTAGGGAATTCATGTCCCTGAGAGCTAACTGGATCCAATCCTCGGGATTCCAAACAAGCCTCAGGAAGGGTATGCTTTTCCCTCCACAGAACGCAGCGGCACTGGGGCCAGGCCAGGCTCGGGAAGTCAGGGCAGGGCGGGGCCCGCTACTCACCGCTGTGGCTTTCTCCATCACTGCTGAGATAGGGGTAATATTCGTGTGTTTGGCGTTGGTAGAGATCCGTGTCATAGGGAACTAGGTCTTCCGATGGCTGCTGAGAGAGGAGGAGGTCAGAACTCTGAGTGTGGCGGGGAGACCCCAGCCAGGTTGGCAGGACCCCCCACCCCAGGATGTTGGGTCCACACTGAGTCCCTTTATCAGGCCTACAGCCCTCTCTCTGCTTGCAGCTGGGAGAGGCCACGCAGAGCGCAAGCCGGGGACCCAGGGGTGCAAAGGCCTCGGCTCCGGCAGAAAGGGGGTGACAGAGACCCTGGGGGTCAGAGGTCAAAAGAAGACAGGTCTGAGGGGACAGCCCAGCGGCTCCCCTGGCCACCTCACACTCACGCCCCACTGCATGCCCAGGTCCCAGCCTCACACACTCACCTGCTCACGGTCACACCGACATGCCTACACCACCCCCCAAATGCACACAAACTCCCCCGACACACTTCTTCCCACACTCCCAACGTGTGCTGGCACACACACATCCACTCACAGCCCTCACACTCACCCCAGGCACACATGCCAGTACACACCCGCCTGTAGGCGCTCGCAGAGTCCCTGGGTTGACACGCGAATCCACCCCCTCGCCTCCAAGTGCACTGACACACACACTCACGCCCGTGTCCTTGCTCGGTCACTCATGTTCTTGCACGCCCATCGCCCCGCACACAGGCTTGTCCTCCTGCCTGTTCCCCCAGGCCCCCAGGCTCTCTCGCTGCCCGATGTCCAGGTCCCAGGCCAGCTCAGGGCCCCCACCCCCACGCTGGCTGTTCACACCGATGGGCTTTACAGGACTCACCCAGCGCAACGCTGGGGCCATGGCTTTGGGGGCCTCTTCCTCCTCCCCTTTCCTCCGGGGACACTCCCTGGTCCCCCTCCCTCTGTCTCCCCATCCCTCTCCCCCTCACCCCACTCCCTGGCCAGGCAATGGGACATGTACCCAGAGGCTTCCCAACAGTCACCAGGCCTCTCCCCACCCCCGCGCGTGTGCCCAAGGATTGCACAACCGCCACCCCGGCCCTCAGGGCTTGGTTTGGGGGCCAGAGCTGCCTTGGGAGCCCACCCTCCCAGGACCCACTCCATGTCGCCCCTGGACTGGGCCAGGGGGCTCATGGGGCTTGCGTGGAGCCCAGGAGGACATGTCTCCCACTCGGCTCTAGCTGGGGTTCAGGGATTGAGAGGTCAAGGGTCAGAGGCAGGGTGGCCGGGCCCCAGGGCCTCTGGCTGTCTTGAGGCAGAGTGGGCTCTTCCTGGGACCACCCCCCCATCACCCCCTGCCTGTCCCCCTCCATCTTCTAGGTGCCAGGTGGGGGTGGAGGGGGCCAGGGCCAGGTCAGAGGCTGGCTGGCTTGTCCCATCCGTCGCGGCTCTGCGTGGAGCCTGGGGCTGGGTCTGCAGACAGCACAGCCCTACAAAAGGGTGTCAAGCTGGGGTGCCTCCCTGGGGCTCCGGGGCCTGCCTGGGGTGGGGTGGCCGGGGGTAGGGGGAAGGGAGCTGCCTCCAGGCCGGGAAAGCTGAGTCAGATGGGCAGGCCCGGCCAAGCCCTTCCCAGTTACCCCCAGGGCTCCCCGTCCCCAGTTGAGTGGGGAAGGGGGTGAGGAAAGGGAGAGGGGTCCTCTCAGAGGGGACCGGTGGTGTGACACCTGCCGGAGGCTGCAACTGTCACTGAGGGCGGGAGCGGAGGGGCTCTGCCCCAGACGGCCGCCCTGCCGTCCCTGGGGTCCCCTGGGACGCCTGCTTTTTCACCTCCGGCCTCAGCCACTGCCCTCGCTCCCGTCTCTCCTTGGACGAGGTCCTCCCTCAGCCCCAATCTCAGCCCCAGGAAGGCACTGCCCTCCTCTCCGCAGTCCCAGCCCCAGCTGCCTGGCCAGTCTCTGCTCCCCTTGCTGCCCCGGCCCCTGCCTCTGTCTCCACCACTGGGGGCCCAAGGCCCAGACCTCTCGGGTCAACAGGCACGTCCTCTGCGCCTGGTGGCGGGGACCCAGGTTTAAGGCAGCCTTGGTCTCCAGGAGCACCCAGTCCAGGGCCCGAGACCTCCGGCCTCTTGCCTCCTGCCCTCCAGCCCTTCACCGTCCTGGGGACCGGCTTCCCTCCACACCAGCCTTCCCAGCTCCTCTGCCACCAGCTCCCCGCTGCCCTCACCACCCTCAGCCTGGCCCCCCCCAGGCCCGTGGAACCCCGGCTGCCACCCAAGCCCCATCTATAAATAACCGTTCAGGCCCCATCGATCACAGCCCCACCGTGGGCCCAGCCCTCAGCCCGCCAGGGCGTGCTTGCTCCAAGGAGGCCGATGGCCCTCTTGCTTGGGTCTCAGGCCCTGGGGCTCCAGGGAGGAAACACCAACTTCCCACTGATAGGGGAAGGCAGGCGGCCGGCTGGCGGGCAGGTGGCGGGCGTCCGAGGGCCACGGGCTGGGGTGGTGGAGGAGTCCCGATACTCACAGGGGGGACGAGGGGAAACCCTTCCATTTTGCACGCCTGTAACATCCAGCCGAGCTCCGAGCCGGTCAGGTCCCCTGCCTCGGTGGGGGCCAGTGCGGAGCCCCTGGGGATGGGGCGCCCCGTCGGGGGGTGTGGGGGGGGGCTGGACCGCTTCGGGGCGGGTGCAGGGCTCAGGCCTGCCCCTTGAGCTACAGGAGCCCTGGGTGAGCCCCCTCCCTTGACATTGCAGGGCCAGCGCAAGTTCCTGATTTTATCGAAGGCCTGCCGCTGGGAGATAGTCCCCTTGGGGTGACATCACCACCCCAGCCCGTTTGCATAAATCTCTTGCGCTACAGGAAGTCTCTGGCCGGCTGGGGCAGGTGGTGCTCCAGGGGCTGGCCTGGGAGGCTGAGGGGGCCAGGCCCCCTGCCCAGAGGAAGCCGGGACTGTGAGGGGTGGCTTTGAGGCCTGGGGTGGGGTGGGAGAATGGGAGGGCGGAAGGCTGGCTGCACCACCACGAGGAGGGCCTTTCTGCCCCCCGGGGCCTGCGGAGGCTCTTTCACCCCAAACCCCGCAGATGCCTACTACTTTTGAGACCCCCCACGTGGCCAACAGTCACTTCCTTGGGGGATCGGAGCTGGGAAGGGTGTCCTCTTGGGGCCTCCACGCTCTGGGGTCAGCCAGGCTAGCTGAGGGCTCTGGTCCAGCTAACTGCCAGGCCTGGCTCTTCCTGGGCCCCTAAGCCCCCAACCCCTCGGTCTTACCCAGCCTGGGGCTGGGCCCTGGGGTCTGGTCTTCAGCATGGTGCTGGTTTCTCTTTCGTTCCACCAGCTTCATTTCCACCAGAAGGATTCTTACACCCTCCCCTCCCAGCTTCCTAAGCATCACCATGCCTCCCATATCTCTGTTCCCAGCCCAGATTTCTCAGTTTCCCCACCCCTTACCAGTGCCTGACTGCCAATCGAGTCTTCCCAGTTCACAAACTTTGCTTGTCTGTCCATCCATCCATCTGTTTTCCCATCCATTTCCTTATCTGTTTTGTCAATCCATCTAATCACCCATCAAGCCAGCCATACATTTGTCTTTCAGTTTAATCCAGCTCTCCATTCATCCATTCATCTGTTAGTCTATTATCCATCCCCCCATTTGTTTATCTTCTCATCCACTGAGCCATCTATACGTTCATTTATCAGCCCATCCATTCCTTACTCATCCACATTTCCATCTGTGTATCCATTGCCTGTCCAGCTGTCAGTCTGATCATTCATTGGCCCATTCATTCATCTAGCCATCCATCCATTTATGCATTCTACCATATCAGCTGAGTTCTAGGCTTCATGCCCTTACGATATGGCTCAGATGGTAAAGCGTCTGCCTGCAATGTGGGAGACCTGGGTTCAGTCCCTGGGTTGGGAAGATCCCCTGGAGAAGGAAATGGCAACCCGCTCCAGCACTCTTGCCTGGGAAATCCCATGGACACAGACGAGTGGCAGGCTACAGTCCACGGGGTCACAAAGAGTCAGACACGACTGAGTGGCTAACACACACAGGGCTTATGATCAGTTCTGGGGAAAGAGAAAGGTATTGGACAAGACTCCTGTCTTCAGGGAGTTCCCAATCTAGTCTGCAGGGCAGAAGGATGAATAGAAGCAATTTGTAAATCTTTGGTCTCTAGTAAGCCCACTTCTCCAACTCATTGAGACCTCACTTTCCTCTCCTGTGTAGTCTTACCCTTTGCTCTAAGTCCCGTTCGCACTAACACTGCGTCCTCCCTGTCAGTGGAACCCCAGACACCCGAGTGCTTCTTCACTTGCAGTGAAGGCCAGGGATTCACAGGCCTGGATTCACCATTAGACCCAACCCACCTACATCTTCACTGAGTTTTTGCCTCCACCTTTGGGACTCTCCAAGGAGTTCAGGTCCCTGGTCCTCAGGACACCCTAGGAACCTGACCAAGGCCCCTCCCCAAGAAGAGGGGAGAGGCAGGCTGACCTGGCATCTGTGCCATCCCTGACCCCACTTTCTCATCAAGAAGGCCTTGTCCCCACTGACTGCATGGCTGTGAGGGCGGGCTCTACTGCACGAGCGCCACGTCCTGCTTGATGTGTTCCAGTATTCTTGCCTGGGAAATCCCATGGATGGAGGAGCCTGGCGGGCTACAGGGGTCATGGGGTCACAAAGGGTCGAACACAACTGAACAACTGAGCACACACACACACCAGGAGGGAGTGCGTTGCTCTCCTCCGTGACTGCAGACAGCAGACCACGCCGGCTCAGCGTTCCTGAGCCCCAAGTCTCAAAGGGCCACAGAGAAGTAAGAGACTCCGATGTTCCAAGTCTGGCCAAGCCCAGGGTAAGAAATCTCGGGAAACAGGCTGAACTGATTCCCACTTTCTGTGCAGCTCGAGCAGCCTGTATCCATTCCCATGTCAGCAAGTCCTCCCCATCCTTCCTCCCAATGCCCGTCCTCCCTAAGTGCACCAGAAACCTCTGCCCAAGGCTCGGATTCCAAGGGACCTGCTGAAGTCCTAAGCCTTAGGAATAGCAAGACCCAGCTTCTAAGCAATTCCAAGCAGAGCAGAAACAGGCTGATCATCCACAACCCCAGGAGCTAGCAACTCCTTCAAAGGGGTGAGGCGGGGATAGTTATTGTCTGCATGTCCAGCACTGGGCTGAGTGCCTCCACCCTTGTGATCTCATGGAATGGGGACAATCATCTGTTATCCTGAGGCCCAAGAGGTTGATGACTCGCCCAGGGTCACACAGCTTGTGAGTGGGGAGCTGGGGCCTGGACCTGCTTTCTGGGGCTCTTGGAAGGGCCGGATCCCAGGGCAGGGGGAGGAGGCAGAAGGAAGAGGAGTCAAGTGTGGAGCAGACTGGGGGACCGGGGGGACACAGGGGCCAAGGCGGTCAGAACCGGGGAAGAAGAGAAAGGCAAAGACATGGGAGAAAGAGTCAGAGAAGGCGGTAGAGCAGAGTGAGGCCAGAAAGAGCGGGCAGGCTTTGGGGGGACACAGAGGAGGGCGAGAGGGGACAGCGCCGTGGGTCCTGGAAGGCTACAGGCCCTGAGGAGCCGCCTCCGTCTTCTGCAGCAGAGGAAACGGGACCAGAGAGAGTCTGCAGTTTGCTGGAGGTCACCAGGAGCGTCTTGTTGACCCCGCGGCTTGAGTTTTTGTGGGCAAGAAATTGGTTTGAGATAAAAAAAACAAAACTTAGGTGCTCCAGGGAGTGAGAGGCGAAACTGTTTTTTATTTTTATCTTTTTATTTGTTATTTATTTTTGGCGGCGCTGGGTCTCTGCTGAGGCACGTGGACCCTCTGGTTGTGCTGTGTGGGCTCCGCTGCCCCACGGCATCATGCAGGGATTGAACTCATGTCCCCTGCGATGGAAGGCAGACTCTTAACCACTGGACCACCAGGGAAATCTCTGAAACATTTTTTTAAATTACGTTAATGTTTGAATAGGTAATAGATACACATGGTATGAAATTCAAAAGGTAACAAAAGAGGAAATGGTCCCGTTCCCTGTTATCTGATTCTTGGATATTTTTTCTGGAGGAAGTCTAGCAGACAGAAGCACAGAGGCAGATAAATTCTTTTTTTAATTTCACACAGAAAGTAGCACACCAAACACACCACACTTCACTTTGGTTGTTTTTCCTCACTAAATCCATGCCCATGCCCATGCACATAGAGCCGTCTTGTTCTTTTTAATGACTATATAGTATTCTACTGTTTGGGTAAACTGTGGTAGCTTCACATCCTGAGAGACTTCATTCATTCAGAAAACTGCAGGAAACATTTATGGACAATTTAAAAGATAATTATAAAGCGCACACCATCCAGGTCAAGAAATAAAACAGTCAGCACTCCAGAAGCTTCCCCCCAATGTCCTGCCTCTCTCTAGAAGGAAGACTATCCTAACTTTTCCAGTAATTATTTCCCTGCTTTCTTTACAGCTTTTCCACTTAAATAAACATCTCTAACAATATAGTTCGGTTTTTACCTTAACAGATTTTAATCTTTATATGAAGAGAATCATGGTGTAAACATTCTTGTTGCACAGAGCTGTGGTCCATTTCATTGCCGTATAGCATTCCATTGTTGCAAAAAGCTACTTAACCAGTCTCTCACTGAGGGATATTCAGGCCGTTTCCAGCCTTCTGCTGTTACAAATAATACTGCAATAGCCAAAATTTGCTAATTTACACACACGCAAGTGTATGTCTAGGATAAATGACCCAAAGTTGAAATACTGGGTCAAAGAGTAGTGCTTTTTTTTTTTTTTGCAGGAAAGCTAGAGAGGAGTGTCTACTGGAATAGTTGGGGGACGATGTGAGTGAAAGTTCATTTCCAGGACTGGCGGGATTGCAGTGCTGGCTCCAGGCGGCAATCCTCACGCCTTTGCCTCTGCTTGTTTCTAAAAAACACCCTTCAGCTGTAAAAAACAAAACCCGTTTTCCTGCCTTACACAAAAACCATGTAGGAGAAAGGCCTGCTTCTGTAGAAGCAAATGCTCAAAGGGAGAGACACTACAATGTTACAAATTCTTTCTCTGTATTTAATTTTCCAACTCTAATCTTGACAATTAAGAGATTTGACAGTGCAAAGAAAATCACCACAACCAAATACAGGCTTGAGTCAAAAATCTTTGTGCACCTCCCTGCAGACACTAATAAATAGTATCAGGAATTACCTAAAATAGAAACAAAAACTCCTTCAATTGTAAGTAATATTGAAAATGCCACAGCTTTCCATCTTAACTCATTGCAAAAGAGACCAGAGAGTTATTTAGATGCTATCAATGTAGGTGCCCAGATAGTTCTTTAATTTTTAAGTTTTAATTTTTATTTTTTTTTATTGATGTACACACAGAAATTTTTGACTTACCTCTTTTGAAATCAAAAGAGACTTTTTTTTTCAGTTGATATATGTGATGTATATAACATTTTATTAGTTTTAGCCTGTGTACTGCATGCATTTTTAACTTATAAGTAAACAGGTAGATAAACATGGGCTTCCCAGGTGGCTCGGCAGTAAAGAATCTGCCTGCCAATGCAGGAGACACAGGTTCGATCCCTGAGTTGGGAAGATCTCCAGAAGGAGGAAGGGGCAACCCACTCCAGTATTCTTGCCTGGGAAATCCCACGGACAGAGGAGCCTGGCAGGCTACAGTCCATGGGTTCTCAAAAGAGCCGGACACGACTGAGTGATTAACCAACGAGGCGCACGTAGAGATACTGTCGCATTGTCTCGAGTGAAGGTTCTCCCCACTTAGCCTCCCACCAGCAGCCCGTGAGAGTGCTGTTCTCATGCTCACTGGACAAGCGGGCAGCCACGCAGGGCTGGGCCCTGCAGAGAGGGCCAGGCGGTCAGGCAGGCCTGGGTGGTGGGGCTCTGGGTGGCCTTTGCCTGCACTGGGCTGGGCTCCTGCTGGGGCAGGCTGGGTGCTATTGCAATCACAAGGCCGGCAGGCAACAGGAAACACGGGGCCCACGTCCTCGACGCTGAGTGCACATGGGGGAGAATCGTGGCCCCTTCTCTCGCAGGCCCCTCAACCTCAGCCCCAAAGAGCTCCAGACGCCCTCCACCCTTGCAAGCGACTGGTCCCGACGGGACGCAACGGGGCCCGTGGGAGGACTCAGGCCTCACACAGCGAGCTGGGAAAGGTGATCAGAAAGAGCTGAGCCCGTGTACAGAAATGGCCGTCTTGCAACTTCCTCTCATGGTTGAGACACTGGGAGGGGCTCCTTGGGCCCCTCCAAGCTCTGAGCTCCGGTCCGAGCGCCGGGCTGGCTGTGGAGCGCGTTAGGACATCTTACAAATATTTGCTCAGGGCCTCCAAGGGTCAGGCGACCAAACAAGCAAAGGCCCCTGTCCTCCGGGGGCTGATTCAGGGGCAGGCGGGGTTGGTGGGGGGGCAGGGGACACACGGAGCAGGCGAGGAGGCAAGCGCTATAGGAAAGGGGATTGCCCAGCTTAGGGCTGCGGGCGTGCGGGGGGGCGCATTTGCAGTGTGCAGGGGAGAAGGGCAGGCCTCGAGGAGAAATGGAGCATGGGGTCACTGAACCACCCCGGGAACAAATGCACGAACCAGCCAAGCAGACACCTGGAAGAAGAGCTCCAGGCGGGGGGACCAGCAAGGGGCCAGTGTGAGCAGAGCCGGGGCGGGAGGGGGAGGAGGTGAGAGGCCTGGGGAGGGGGCGGGGGCCGCTGAGGGACGACGCTGTGCGTTGTGTGGAATATGGTCCTGACTCCGGGAGAACAGGAGCACCACCGCAAAGTTCACTTTCTCATTCAGATCTGAAGTTGGGGCTCTTATCATGCCCCCTGGGACAGTCGAGGAAACTGAGGCTCAGAAGGGGGTCCATGACTCAGCCAATCGAGAGACAGGCAAGGCTTAAACCAGGTCTGCTGGAGACCCAGGTGGTACCCAGGGCAGGCGCCCATAAAGTGCCAGGGGCTGGGACCAAGGAGACCAGCACCACCGGCTGAGGCCCTCGTAGCCCGACATTAACTCGCCCCACCTCCCATGACCCTGTGAATTTAGTACCAGTACCGTTTTACAGACAAGGGTCATGGGGTTCAGCTGGCGAGGGGGCTGCCCAAGGACACACAGCTGGCCCAGGGGGCGTGTGGGGGTGGCCCTGGGGCATGTGCTTCTGCGGCTGCCTCCATCTCGAGTTTCTCCTGTGGGTGCTTTCCTACCTAAAAGTGCTCCTTAGCTCTGGCTTGTTCACAGGCTGAAGTCCAAAGCTCTGAGTCCTGTGCTGGAGTCTGCCACCCCCTCCAGCACCATGGCCAGCCTTTCCCACCCTCCCCCACCCTGAGTGGACCAGCCCTGCCCCCACCTCCAGCCCAAAGACACTACTCAACATTCCCAGAACCTCTTTCTCAATCTCCCACGGCCTTTGCTCACAGTCCCACCCCCTTTCACACTCGAAGGCCTCCTCCATCTTTTTTTTTTCTCCTCCATCTTTTGAGGGCTCCCCTTCTCCAGGCTAAGATGCTCCCTTCCCAGGTCACACCGCCATCTTTCCCCTGTGCCCTGCTGAGTCTCTCCTGGCACTCTGCACCAGCTCCTGCCCACCTCCCCACCCCCTGCCACACTCCCACCGGCTCCCTGGCTCCAGAGGCTAAGCAGCAGAGATCTCCAGAGTGGCCCGATCTCCACCATGCCCTGAATCTCAGCTCTCCTCCCCCAACCCCCCTCCACACCCTTGTCTCCTGTTGACCAGGCCTTTCAGACGGGGAGCTCACCTCCTGGCCACATCACTCAGCCTCCGGCACCTCAAACCCACCGCCACCCACAGCGACTTCCTCCTGCTCACCACGGGCAGCACCCGCCCTGCTTGCTCAGTGAGGACAGGAGCCACTCCCCCCAACTCCACAAGGCCCCCTCCTCTCCTGTGGAGCCCCCGACACCACCCTCTCCTATCTAGGCACCCCTGGATCCTTCCCTACCACTGACTGTGTAGCCCCTTCCCCTCCCCGAAGCTCAGAGGCCTCGATTCTGTAGAGGTGCCAACAAGACTCAGCCGCAGCATGGTCCAGAGGGCAGAAAGAGACAATCTGTGTGAGCCTCTTCCTTGTATACAGCAGGATTTCAATTAGTGCACGTTTCCCTCACTGGCCTCCACAAACGCCGAGTGACCCTCGTGGAGGTTAGAGTATGGTTCTAGGGACCTTGATTTCGAATCCTATCCCTGCCCTGTGTTTGCCGTGTGGCTGAGGGCAAGTCACTTCTCAGAGCCTTGGTACTGTCATCTGTAAAATGGGGGCAACAGCAGGACACACCCCAGGGGGCTGTGAGAATTAAGAGACCGCACTGGATATGTTTCTATCTGATGCGCACACCCAGCCTCCCTCTGGAGGAGGAAGGCTCGGCCCTGTCTCCAAGGGCTCAGGATCTCTGCGGCCCTCAGTTCCTTGGAAGCTCCCGCCCCCTGGCCTTTCCAAAGCCTCCTCGGAAAAGCTGAGCAACGTGAGGAGCCGAGAAGCTGTCGGACGAGAGCCTTGAGAGCAGCCTCTCGCCCTCCTTTGCCCTGCCTGCCCTTCTCCCCTCCTCCCTGCCTGAGCAACCAGCTATCGGGAGAAGACTGAGGGGCCCCAGGTCTGGAGTAGGGACACTGTGGTAGGAAGAGGGTAATCAATACGGAGCTCCTGTCGTGGGCCAGCGCGCTAGACATTTACAACAAAGCGATGGCACAGCGATCCATTTCAAGAGATGAGAAATAGGCCTCAGAGCCGACCCTTATACCGCTCCAGGGCAGAAAGCAGAAAGAGCCAGAATCAGGGTCAGACCAGGCTTATCTTAATCCACAGTCTGTGCTCTCAGCCCAAAGCTGCCCCAGCGTGTGTGCTGGGAGCCAGCAGGACAGGGGTCTCTGTGCCCGGTGTGTGAGTGGGAGGGTGCTGAGGGGGCCAGTGAGTGAGGCGCTGACTTGATTTCCAGGCTGTGGGATTCCAGGCTAGTCTGAAGCTAGGGGTCCCCGGGCAAGCGCGAGGGGCAAGGAGGAGACAGGCCTGGACCCGGAAGGAGTTAAATGCATAAGGGGCCTGGGTGAATCAGAGGCTCCGCAGGCTGAGATGGAAATTCCCTGTGCATGGCGTGTGGTCACCCAGAAAAGGGAAACGGTGCTTTTCGGAGCAGAGGACGGCGGGGGCTCCAGCCCGGGAGCAGATGCCTGCCTGGGTGGGGCTGGCGAGGGCGTCGTGACCAAGGAGGCCTGGCTTCCGGGTGGGAAGAAGGAGGCAAGGAGCCATGAAGCCAGGCCAGGCCTGGTCATCATGTGGTGTGTCCATGGGCCCTGACAGATGAATAGGAGTTCACCGGGCCCAGAGGAAGAAAGGGCACTTGACTTGAACTGCGGGAACCACTAGAGCCCAGGCCCAGGGGTGGGACTCAGCATGGAGAGCCCGTCCCCCCGGGCTTTTGTTGGGGACCTCTTTCCTATCCCACCCGAGGGACCCCTCCTTACCCCCCGGAAGCACCCGTCGCCTTCTCCTGGGGTCCCCCAGCCTCAGTCTCCCTTCCAGAGTCCTCAGTGTCTTGTCACTCATCTGCCTCCCGCACAGGACTGTGGGCAGGTGCCATGCCCTGGCTCCAGAGACAGTTTCCGCCTGCTGCGGCTGGCATGGCGTGGGTGCTCTGTGTTTGAACACTGACAATCCACGGAAGAGGATTCTGACGTTCAGAGAAGTTAGGCGAAACGTGGTCCGCTCGCTGGGGCTGAGGGGGGTGCGGGAGCCAGGGCTCTGCTTCAGCTGGGACTTGGTGGGAGGCATGGAGTCGGGCAGGCAGAGCCTTCTCCTGGGGCCGCGGAGGGGGACCTGGGCCGCTGACGACCAGGTCTGGCAGCTCCAGGGTCCAAGGCCTGCGTCCCCCTCAAGCTTCGGGCCAGCCTGGCTTCCTGCTTTGTCCCCGGGGCTGGGAAACTTGTGTCTTCCCTGGGAAGGAGACGGGCGGATGAGATGGAGCCAGGGCCAGTCAGATAGACAGACGAGGGGACTGGGTGTTAGGAAACCCTGACTCCTGGGCCAGACACTTGCCCACTGTGTAGCCTGGGACACGCGCCTTGCCCTCTGCACCCCAGCATCCATTTCTGATGGAGACGGTGGGACAGGCTCTATCTGGGGACGAAAAGAACCGACCCGCTCTGCGCCATCATGAGAGAGCTTGTTCATGATTTGAAACCAGTGTTCCTTGTGCTGGCTTCTGTTTCTTCCTAGAACAATCCCCTGCTGCAGCGCCAGTCCTGCCTGCGGTTCCCAAGCAGCGTGAGCCGTGGTCTCAGGCCCAGCGTCTGTCTGTCCCGGCTCAACTCTGCCCCGCAAGAGGACCTGTGACCCACACCAGCCGGATGAGGGGGCTGAAGCCCATCTCAAAGACAGTAGATTGCTGGGGCCTCCCACCCAGAAACAAGCCCCCTGGAAGGCCCCGGGTGCCCCCAGGCCCACCGCAGCACCCCAGATTCCTTGCCCCCACCATCCCCCCCGGGAAAGGTCAAGGAGCTTCTGGAGCGGCTACCCTCGGGCAGGGCCGAGCAGCGTCATGGCGGCCATCGGGGCTGGAGCTTTTCCAGTCACGAAGGGGAACTGAGAACTGTGGGAATGTGCTCCGGGCAGGCCAGAGTGGGCCAGGCCCCGGTGGGAGGGGGCTGCTCCAAGAAGCCCAGGCTCATGGGGTCCTGGGGGTGGTGAGGAGTTGAAGGGGACCCCCCACCTCCAAGCAAGTGGCTGAGGGGCCGGGGCGTGTGGGGGTCACTGTGAGGTCCTGGCAGGTTGTCCAGAGAGAGCTGGCCGGGGCAGTGGGAGGTTGGGGAGCTGTGTGGGGAAGGAAAGAGGAAGCCGTGTGGAGCGGGGGAGGGGGCCGCAGGGGTGGAGTGGGGGCCGGGGGGCCTGGAGCCACTCTGGCCGCAGCCACTTCGCTTCTCCCGGTTTCGGTTTGTAAATAGCTGCTGGCTCCGTGGGGGCGGGATGGGCCCTGCCCCTTCTGTGGCCCGTGTCCAGGCAGGTCCAGGTCTGAGCTGCACAGGCTCCCGCCCTGGGTTTGAGGACCCCCCACCATGGGCATCGAGGCTGGCCCGGCCTTTGGCCTTGATGGGCAGGTTCTGGCGGGCCCAGTTCTGGGCAGCCCCAACCTGTGGTCACTGAGGTAATACAGCTGGGATAGAACTTGATGACTTGGCCAACACTGGACTTATTTATAACTGGGCCTCCGTGGGCAGAAGAGCAGCTGCGGAGCCGCCAACTCAGCACTTGGGCTGACCCCAGGCACCAAGGCAGGGGACGCGATGGCAGCGGCCAGGCCGGCCTCCCGGCCCCTCAGGCTGAGCATCAGGGTCTTGGGATCCTGGAGGCCTCTCTGGCTGGAACCAGTCCTTGGCCGTCCGCGATGGACAGGCCTTGAGACTGAGGAGAAGCCACTTAGGAAGTGGGCCCCTCAGAACCTCCTGGGCCGAGTGGGGTGGCTGAACTCAGTCAGTGGACCGGTCAGCTCCCCAGGGGCACCCAGGCCTCGGCCTTCCTGCAAAGAAATTCTTCCTCCAGACGTCAGATGCTGTCAGCAATCTCCACAAGCAGCCAAGTCATCTGCCCTCCCCTTCTTGCAAGAGCAGCTTGAAAACAAAACACATTCGGGGAAAAGGCAATGCCGAGTTCCCGACGCCTGGTCCTGGTGGTGGACCCTCAGGCACCTGACGCCTGGAGAAGGCTCCGGGCCCTCCCAAGGCCCACGTGTCACGCCCCACAGGCACCCACCTCCTTGCTGGACAGACCAGAAGGGCTGGACCTGCCCCTAGCCCTACTCGTCTTTCTCCTGAGAAAGAATGTGAGGGCGTACCAGACCCTTTCCTAACATTTGTAGGAATACAGAGGATCCGATCTTTCTCGCTCGGAATCCTTCCGAGCCAACCTTGTCAGCCACCATTCTCGGTCTATCCCCTCCACAGCCTGTCTCCCTAACCTGGTGCTGGCCTTTCGCGGCCTCCACACCTCAATTGGAAGTCTGGTTCCCCCAGCGGCTGTGCTCTCCCCTGCCCCCAATCTCTCCAAACCCCTCTCTGTCGAGGCCTGTGCCAAGCCCCACCTCGGAGGGTCCCAGTCTCAGGGCCCATCTGGTCCTCAAAGCTGAGGCTCTTGGGATGGAATATATCAAGGAAGGTCAGAATTGGGCCTGAAATGGGCGAGCGATTTTAGACTTTGAGTACCATGATCACCTCAAGTGGAAGAGGAAAACCAAGGCCTGGGGTGGGTCAGGGATGGCCAGAGGCACTCAGAACAAAGGACAGGGCTGAGACGAGAGCTCCCATCCCTGGACCTCGGCCCCTCTGGACCACCCGCTCGCCTTGGGCGGCAGCTCTGCCTGGCCCCTTCCTCTTGGCGGAAGCTGTTGGGGATGGGAGGCGTGGGGGCCCTGGGGTTGGGGGGTAACTCGGGCCATCTACTGCCCAGGTCGGGGCCTGGGCTGCGGGCCCACTCAGGCCCCTCTGGGCAGGGTCGGCGGGCGGCCTGCCTGGAGCCACCCGGGCTGCAGCTGCCCCTGTTTCCACATCGGCAGCAGCAAGTCCGGCGCCTGAGAAAACAGGAAGCGCCCAGTCACCACAGGAAGCGTGTGTGCGCAGCCTCCCCGCCCCCGGGCCATTGCAAAACGCCAACAGCCCCGTTACCACAGGCACCACACCGCGGCGGCCGGGATGCTCGCCGCCAGGTCCGCCCCGGGGGCCGGGCCGTCGGACTTGAGGCCTCACCTGCCTGGCCCCGGCCTCGGGCCGCTGTCCAGCGGGGGCAGGGGTGCGGCCTCGAGGAGCCCGAGGCCTGGGCTTCCAACCGCCTGCCTCTGGGTGTTCAGCCCCATCCCCCAGAGGCGGCCGAACCAGGCCCCCGCTGGCCATCGAGAAATCAGAATATGGGGTCAGGGGTCACAGAGAAGCCGCCTCTCCGGCCTAAGGGTTAGCGCTGGAGGACTATTTGACGGCTTGGACCTGACCTGGCTCCATCCGCCAGCCTGCCGAGGCCGCAGCCTCAGAGCCCGCCACCCCCACAGCCCCTGGGAGCTGTCTGCCGTCAAGTCCACACCTGCCACACCCTCTCGGCCCGGCCCCAGCCCTTCCCGACCGAGACTGAGCCCGCCCCTGGGGTCCTGCCACCCGGCCAGCCTCGAGGGGGCCGGGAGCGGGGGTGGGAGTCGGGGCCCCTCCTCGTCCCGCCCTACCTGCCCCCACTCACCTCTCCTTTCCGGCTCACCCTTTGGAAGGAGATGGGAGTCCCGCAGGGCCTGCACTGCTCCAGCCCCGCGGACAGCAAGGAAAAGAGAAGAGAGCAGAGCATTTCATGGCTATAATAAATCAAAGGGGGAAGTCGGAGCAGGAGAAATAAGAAACTTCCCTACCCTGGGCACAGGGACCTGCCAGGCGGCAGCCCCCGGCACCCCATGGCTTTCCCTCCTCCTCCCTGCATCCCTGGCGGGGGGCCCGGATAGGGTGCCTTTTCCCCTAGGCCGAGGTACCCCACCTGCCCGGAGGTCCCCTGGGAACCCTGGAGGCCCAGGCGCTCTCAGCAGTGGGCCTCAGTTTCCTCCAAATGGGCATAGGGAGATTCAACAAGGCTGTTCGTCTGAGGAGGCAAGGGCTTAGACTGCCCTACATAGACAGCTGAAGATGGGTAGGGCCCCTCTGGACAAGGACCCTCAGGGCATGAAGGGGGCGGGTGGGGGTGGTGGTGAAGCGTTTGAGAAGCAAATGGGCTGGACAAACGTCTGTGAAAGGAGACGGGAGAGTCAAAGCAAGAGGCAGGAGCACGGAGTGGAGGTGGGGAGAGCCCTAGACTGAGAACAGGCAGGATGGTGACCTCAACTCTGTCCCTGCACTTTGTCAAACCAGACCGGGGGGCCCAGGGCCTGGGGTCCACAGGGCAGGCCCCAGATACACGCAGTCACTGAACACATCACGTCTTCCTGGAGTGTCCACGCAGGTAGAAACTGAGAATACAAACTGATTTTTTTTTTTAAGTGTGCGTGGGGTGGGGGAGCCCACCTATTTAACAGGATACAAATCTGTATGAATTTTTAAGACAAGAAGAAGGAATTTCAGAAATAGGTTGGCTAGTTTGGGCCCTATTGTGAGCGACACCTCCAGCTTCCCCCGCTGTTGGGGTGTCTTTACTGGAACCCTCCTGGATGAAGCCTCCTCCATCGCAGGCTCACTCCCCTTTACTCCAGGGGTCTCAGCTCTCACTCAGAGCAAATGCTTTGGGCCCCACCTGGGCTCCCAGCCCCCAGGGTCTCCCAGCAATGTCTCCTGAACAGCTGTCAGCCTAGAGCTCGGGGTCCTAGGAGACAGCAGCAGGGCCCAGGATCCCTCTGCGCCTCTGAGATCACGCTGCTTCACTCACAACCTCGTCAGGCAGATAAGATAAGAAAGTGGCTGTGACTGTTGGAGAGTCCGGGCTGCAGAGCCAGACAGATTGGGGAGCCTGCAGTGTGTGACCCTGGGCAAGTGATCTCGCCTCTTGGAGCCTCAGTTTCCCTACTGGGGAAAGGCCTCACTTGAAAGCCGGTAATGTAGGACAAAGGAGATCATGGTCTGGGGCCTCACGGTGACCGTGTGGCCAGCAGCACACAGCGACCGCCACTCCTGTCTCCTCCCAGAAGCCCCCACTTCCTCCCTCCTTTCCCTTTCACCTGCCTGAGAACCTCTGCTCCCTGCTCTTCTCTGCACGCCCAGGGCCCCTGACCTCCCTCTGACCTGTCCTGATCTGGGAGAGTACCCGAGCTAGGGTTCCCAGCCCTACCCCAAGGCACTATATCTGTGAGGCGAAGTCCTTGGAGGCTCAGCTCTTGCCCTGGCAGGACTCCCCACTTCTACTCACACACTTCCTGCCCTCCCAAGACACCCCTTTTCATCCCCAGACAGCCACACGGTTTGAACAACGGGTAGTGTTCACCAGGCACTCTGTGCACACCACATCTTGTAATCCTTGCAGTTGGAAGTATTCTTATCCCCATTTCACAGACGAGGAAACTGAGGCTCAGAGAGGAAGAGGGATTGGTGTGAGATCAGCTGGCTAGAGAGGGACAGCTCTGAGCTGAGAACTCAGTTCTCTCGTCCATTAACCCAGGAGAAATCCTAAGCAAACCGTGAGGCGAAGCAGCACCTCTTTGTTTGGAAGACTTTGAGTCCTTTGGGATGTCACTGTTGCCCAGGCTCACGTGTGCGTCCATGCGAAGTAGCTTCAGTTCAGTTCAGTTCAGTTGTTCAGTCGTGTCCGACTCTTTGCCACCCCATGAACTGCAGCACACCAGGCTTCCCTGTCTGGTAGCTTCAGTCGTGTCCAACTCTTTGCAACCCCATGAACTGTATAGCCCACCAGGCTCCTCTGTCCATGGGATTCTCCAGGCAAGAGTACTGGAGTGGGTTGCCATGCCTTTCTCAATGAGGTTTACCAGACCCAAGGAAAGAACCCATGTCTCTCACATCTGCTGCACTGGCCGGCAGGTTCTTGGTTCACAGTCATGGCCTATTCCCAGTTCCCCGGCTCTGTCTCCATCCCCAGAGTCTCCTGCTTCTCCTGGTTCAAGGCTGCAGTATGCCAGAGTTAGAAAAATTCCAGCCTCAGGTAACCATAAGATCAGATATTATAAAATCCAGAAAGGTGAGCAGACTCCTGAATCCAATGCTCCCCCTGGCTCCCTGCCCTGCGCATGCGTGCCTAGCAGTGGCTGGAGCAGGCCCAAGGGGGCAATGTTCCCTAGTGGTTAGAACCAGGGCCTTGCTGCCAGACATTCATGGGGTCTAAATCTCAATTTTGCAACCAGAGACACACCACTCCACCCCCCACTGCATAAGTGACAGGCCTAATATGGAGAGAAAGACGCCTCTCCTGACCTGGAGATTTCACAGAAGGGAAATTTGCTTCTAAAGGCCAAAGGCTCAGCCCTTCTTCATGCATGGCCTCATTTAAGCCTTGTTACAGCTCTGACGAGTAGGTACTATTATTACTCCCATTTTACAGATGAAGAAACCAAGGCGAAGGAGTCTTCCCAAGGTCACATGGTCCTGCAGAGGCTTGAACCTCAGGCCCATGTGACTCCAAGTCAGATGCACTTACCCTGCCCTAGACAAGTCCCCCTTCCTTTTTTTCCTAGGAATTTTCCCTACCACTGCCAGCCCACAAGTCAGAGGCCCTGAGTGGCAAGTAAACCTTGACTGGCTGGGACTGAAGGGCTGGGCCCTGCCCAGCTGTGGTGCAGTCCCCAAATGCCTGACTGCTCTCACTCTTGGGCTGGGCTGGGCTGGCGGAGGGCCGCCTAAGCATGCAAGGGGGTGCGCCCAGCTGCAGCAGGGACTCCTCTAGGCCCCAGCTGTCCTTCCTTGGGCCAACCCTGCAACTATATTGGTGTCCGACCCACTCCTATAGGAGGGGTGTCAGCCCTTCCCGGAGGGGTCTGCAGGTGGGGCCAGGAAACTAAGAAGCTGGACTTGTGCTTCTCGCTTGTTTGGACTCCTTTCAAGACCGGGTGGTGCGGGGGGAGAGGCCTCAGCAAATTTGTATTTGTGATTTTGTAATCTTTTTCTTAAAGAGGGCCCCGGAGTGTACAAGCATACCCAAACCTAGCTCTGTTCCCGGGGTTGGGGGCAGTACAAAGAGTTCCATTCCGCTCCCAACTTGTTTCCTGATGGCCAGCTCTGTGACTTAAGGCAGGCCCCTCAAATCCTCATCTACACAGTGGGGATCAAGCCTGGAGAGTCAGCAAGAACAGGCAGGGGCCATGCGAGGAACTCAGGGTACCCCTTCTTTACAAAAAGGCCCAGATCTACAAAGGGATTTCACCAGCCTGCGCCTGTCCCATCCCCAACGGCGCTGGGGTGGGTAACTGGAGCTCCTACCCCCATTTTCCAACGGAGATGACTGACGTTTGGAACGGGAACGTGCAGGCTGGAGCCCCATCCCCCACGGCTGCAGGGGATCAACCCCCGGGGTTGGAGGGAGGGGGCAGCCCGGGCTGACAGTGGCTCCGGGGAGTTGGGCCGGAGGGTGCGGGGGCGGGCTGGGCGGAGGCTGGGGGGAGGAGGCGGCGTCCCGCACTGTCTCACCGCAGGACCGACCTCGGCCCTTATCTGCTCGGGCAGCTTCCGCCCCCCGCCCAGCCCCCGCCGCAGGCCTGGCCCGCGCCTCCGCCTCCAGAGGGCCAGGCCCGGGGCGCCCCTCCCCCGCGGCCGCCCGCCCCCAGGGAGTGCCCGGGCTGCTGCCCAGCGGAGCAGAGAGGGGCCCGGCCCCCAGGTGAGCAGCCGGAAGTGATAAACAACTGCTGGGAGGGGGCACCATCACCAGGAGGCCCTCCCTGCGGCAGCACGTCCACCCCCACCCCGACGGGGGCTCCCCATCCGGGCCCCCCCGACCAAATACGGGAGGGCTACCGGGGTCCCTTAACGCCCCAGGGAGCAGGAGAGGCAGTGGCGTTGGTCTGCAAGGTGTTCTGAGGGACAGGAGCCCACCACACACACACACCACACACGCACCCGCGTGCACACACGCACGCACGCACACTCGCATCCCTGGCACAGGTGTGGGAGGGAAGAGAGCCGTGGAGACACCTTAGAGAAAGTGAAATGCAAGCCACAAACTGGAGGAGACGTCTGCCTGTCTGCCAGGTCCAACTCATGAAGGATAAACATCAAAAATACATAAAGGACTATTGCAAATCCATGGAGAAAAAAATAAACAACAAAAAACAACCCTCCTCATGCAACAGAAAAACAGATACAAGACATGAACTGGCCTTTTTACAAAAGAAACACGTTTGTCCAATCAACATCTAAGGGATGCTCAAGCTCATTGGCAATGAGAGAAATGCAAATAACGACCACAATAAGATGCTATTTTACACCCTGTGAGGGGCCAAAATGGACGAGACTGACAGCACCAAACGTTGGAGAAGAGGTGGGGCCACGGGATCTCCAGTGCATTAGTCAGAGTGCAACTCCAGACAACCTCTGGGGAAAACAATCTGGCCTTATCTTGTAAAGCCCAGCAGATCCCCCTCCAGGATAAAATCAAGAGAAACTTTGGCATGTGCTCCAAGAGACAGGGAACATTCAAAGCTGCACTGTCCTGAATAGCAAAAATCTAGGAAATATCCCAAATGCCCATTGACAAAGAGAATGGGTGTGTTACAGAGGACTCGTTCACACAGCGGCACATGGCTCAGCACTGCAAGTGGACAAGCTTCTCCAGTATTGTGAATCAGTCTTAGTGCCCACGAAAGTGTTAGTTGCTCAGTCCTGTCCGACTCTTTGTGACCCCATGGTCTGCCAGGCTCCTCTGTCCATGGAATTCTCCAGGCAAGAATACTAGGGTAGGTAGCCATTCCCTTCTCCAGGGGATCTTCCCAACCCAGGGATTGAAGCCGGGTCTCCTGCATTGCAGGCATATTCTTTACTGTCTGAGCCACCCAGAAAGCCCTTAATCGTTGAGGGCTCAAAGTTCCCATATCGTTGAGGGAAAAAGCCAGTCCCCAAATACTTCCTATGAAGTTCAAAACCAAGCCAAACCATATCTCTACAACAGATGATGTGGGTCCCTTCCTTCTGCTACTTTTATTTTTAGGAGATGATGTGATTACCCACCCAAAAGACTCAAGAGTAATACTGAGAATGGACCAGAACCAGTAAAAAAATGTAGTTGGCTTACCAGGTATCAAAGGAGTGCATAAAATCATTTGCCTTCCTGTGCACTACATTTAAAATGTAACATGAAATACATTCCTTTAACTACCTGCAAAGTGTAAGTATTTAAAAGTAAGCTTATTAAAGCAGGAGGAGAAGGGGACAACACAGGATGAGATGGTTGGATGGCATCACCAACTTGACGGACGTGAGTTTGATCAAGCTCCGGGAGATGGTGAAGGACAGCGTGCTGCAGTCCGTGGGATTGCAAAGAGTTGGACACGACTGAGCAACTGAACCGAAGTGAAGTTTATTAAGAGTTAGGCAGGACCTATATGAGAACAATTGTAAAAAAAAAAAAAAAAAGAAATTCTGAATAATGTAAAAGAAAACAGCTCTTTTCCTTATTTAAAAAAAAAAAGCCAGATTGGACAGAATATTGTATTGCCTGTCATGTTTATTTATTTTTTGTTTTTTTTTTCATGTTTATTAAAAATAAAAAAAGAATTGTTAAAACTCAGGTTCCCCCAAGAAGGAAGCAGAGATATGGGATTTGAACGGGGTAACACGTAAGTAAATCTATGAATAAACGTGAATTAAATGGGGTGATTCAGGAGTTAAGACTCCGCCTCCCAATGCTGGGGCTGTGGGTTCAAGCCCTGGTTGGGAAACTAAGATCCTCTACCCCTGAACTAAGGTCCTACTTGCCTCAACTAAGACCTGGCACCACCAAATAAAGATAGATATATATTTAAAAATTACATAAATAAAAGCGAGCCCTGCAAAGTCTCAGAACACGGTGTGTAGCGCACAGGAATTTTATCCCATTCTGTGCTCCTGAGGTAGGAGAGCAGGAAAGGGAGACATTAGACTGATTTGGACAGATGGACAGACTCTCCTCATGGTTATTGGCAAGAGCTTGTCTTTCTTTCCAGAAGCCCACAGTGGGGTGAGGCTGAGGAGGGTAGGGGGTGGAGAAGCCCTGTGTATTCAGGAGACAGGTCTCTGGGCTCCAAAGACACGACCACTGAGGGCCTGGACAGACCCAGAAGGCTTCAGAGAGGAGGCGGCCTTGTAAATAGGCTGGATTCCAATCGACAGAGATGGTGGAAGGGGAAGGCCAGGCCAGGCCTGCCGGGGTGGGATGGGAGTCACACGGGGGCAGTGAAGGCAGGGAGGCCGCACTGAAAGGAGTGAGGCAGGGCTGCACGCTGCCAGGGCAGGAGGGAGCCTGGCCACAGGGAGCACCCTCGGTGGAGTCACTGGGGCACCGCCAGCCAAGCTTGGGGATTCAGAGGAGACAGCTCCCCAGAAACTCACGGGGAGCTATGGCTGCTCTAGGAAGAGAAAGTTGAGACAGAGTTAGGGGTCGCGGGTTCCAGAAGGGCATGTCCAGTGTGGAGAGGCAGAGCCGGAGGTCATGGTAAGAGCAGCAGGGCTCCGGGTGAGCTCTGGGCTCCGACTCACCCCACCCTGGGCCCCCTGAACCTCAGACGCCCTTCTCCAAGCGACTGCTGCCTCCCTGCAGGCCCCCACAGAAAGCCCAGAGAAGGGCGGCTCTCTCACAGAAGCCACGCTCTGGAAGCAGGAGGAAGGCGCCCGGCCCCGGGCCTCCAGCCTGGACCGCCAGAGAAGGAGAGGATTGGCAGGGCCTGGGCAGTGCCGGCCATTGCCCGGTGAGGAGCAGCCTCACCTTCCAGAAGTAAGGGGGCTGAGGCCGCTGAGAAAGGCCCCCCGGTAAAGGTACCAGAGCCAGGAACAACGTGTTAGTCAGACCCTGGACAACTCAGTGAAATCAGAGAAATTGGTCTGCGCCACCCCCACCCCCACCCCGGGTGCCAGATGCCTCCCAACCACAAAGAAAGCAGTGTCCAGGCTCACCTTGCCCTGCCGGAGTGTGCTGGCCCACTGCCGTGACCTGGTCAGTCCCTGAAGCCTCCAAACCGATTGACGAATGTGTGGGAAGCCGTTCATCTGTGCTCAGCAAGGAGAGGAGAGCACGGCCCCCACCCTGCGTCCCCCCTGTTCATTACTGTACTACCTTCTTTTTTATATATGTATGTTTTTAAATTTTTTCTCTCTTTTTTTTTTTTTTCTGGTCGTCACAGCTTATGATTTATTATGAGAGAACAAATGGTAAATACATAAGTCAACAAAGATAATTTATATAATTATGAATTGAAATGAATGCTGCAAAGGAAAAGGTCAGAGAACAATGCAAAGCAGCCTAGTTTATTTGAGGGGATCAAGGAATTCTTTTCAGAGAAAATAACATTTCAGCTGAGCCTTCACAGATGAGTAGGATTTTAACCAGGCAGAGAAATAGAGGAAAGAATGTCCCTGAGAGAGAAGACAGTCCCTGTGAAGCATCTGAGGAGGGAATGCTGTCCCTGCCCTCCATTTGAATAGCTGAGGAAGTCCCACAGCTGCTGCTACTGCTGCTGCTGCTAAGCCGCTTCAGTAGTGTCTGACTCTGTGTGACCTCGTAGACGGCAGCCCACCAGGCTTCCCCGTCCCTGGAATTCTCCAGGCAAGAACACTGGAGTGGGTTGCCATTTCCTTCTCCATTTTTCTCTCTTTTAAATTTAATTAATTTGGCTGTGCCTTGTCTTACTTGCAGCACACAGGATCTTTGATTTTCATTGTGGCCTGCAGGATTCTTTTTTAAAAAATTCTTTTATTTATTTACTTATTGGCTGTCCTGGGTTTTCACTGCTGCATGGGGGTTTTTTCTAGTTGAGGCCAGCAGGGGCTACTCTCTAGCTGCAGTTCATTGTCGTGGCGTCTCTTCTTGTGGAGCACAGGCTCAGGGCACCCATGGGCTTCAGTACCTGTGGGGTGTGGGTTTGGTAGTTGCGGATCCCGGAGTCTACAGCACAGGCACCGGGGCTTAGCTGCTCCACCGCACGTGGAATCTTTCTGGATCAGGGATCGAACCTGTGTCTCCTGCCTTGACAGGTAGATTCTTTACCACTGAACCACCAGGGAAGCCCCAGCACGCAGGATCTTTAGTTGTGGCATGTGAACTCTTAGCTGCGGCCTGTGGGATCTTAGTTCCCTGACCAGGGATCAAACCCATGCCCCCTGTGTTGGAAGCGTGAGTCTCAACCCACTGGACCACGTGGGAAGACTTGATTTTCTCTAGTTTTTATTTGGACTTCCCTGGTGGCTCAGACGGAGAAGGCAACGGCACCCCACTCCAGTACTCTTGCCTGGAAAATCCCATGGACGGAGGAGCCTGGTAGGCTCCAGTCCATGGGGTCGCTAAGAGTCGGGCACGACTGAGCGACTTCACTTTCACTTTCCACTTTCATGCATTGGAGAAGGAAATGGCAACCCACTCCAGTGTTCTTGCCTGGAGAATCCCAGGGACGGGGGAGCCTGGTGGGCTGCCGTCTATGGGGTCGCACAGAGTTGGACACGACTGAAGCGACTTAGCAGCAGCAGCAGGTGGCTCAGACAGTAAAGGTCTACAATATGGGAGACCTGGGTTCGAGCCCTGGGTTGGGAAGATCCCCTGGAGAAGGAAATGGCAACCTACTCCAGTACTATTGCCTGGAAAATCCCATGGACAATACATGGGCTTATATATATATATATATCTCAATACCTCTAATCATCCTCCTTGTCAAGAGTTTAAACTAGCGGATATATTTAAAGATATTTCTACATTTTTCTTTTCTTGCTCGTCCACATCCGGAAACCCCTGGCAGATCTAACTCACCATTTTTAACAGCTACACTTTGGTCCCCCCACTGAACTCTACCTGGTCTCTTCTGGCTCATGACCATTTTCCAGTCTCATCCCAACCCCCAGTACATTAGGGAGTCTAATGATGGAAATTCCGGCCCGAGTGAGAGGAAAGGGCAGAGAGAAGGCAGCATGTGGTGTTTCTAGCTGAGTCTTGCCCATCCCCTTACTGGCGGCCAGCAGTCCTCAGCTCCTAGTGGCGGGAATGCTGACTGTGTTATTGTGAAATCATTTGTATATTGTGAAGTGCTTTGCATGTGATGGAGTGATTTACATAGGTGGGGAGGGCATCTTAGAGATCCCAAAGCAGCATCCCTGAGTGTCCTCCTCCCTTTACAAAGTAAGTTGGGGCTTCCACTTCAGAGCTCAGGAAGCGGAACAGGACGGCGCCCCAGCAGACCTAAGGGCCTGGTGGATGAGGCAGACAGGACTTTCAGAGGAAAGTTGATCCGCTGTGTAGTTGCGGGTCTAGGAAGGGCAAAGGTGGGCAGGTGCGGTAGAATAGGGCAACTGGTGTAGCACGTGACAGCCCCGCGCTGTCGGAGCCCCCCAGCATCAGAGTGACACACGACGGATGAAGGACCCACCGCAGGAGCAGATGAGGGTCAGAGGCTCAGAGACTCCCACCCCGGACACAATCTCTACCCAAGGGGGCACCCAAGTGGCCCTTTCCTGGTATTATATAGTCCTGGCTGATTCCCCAAGAAGAATGCAAAAGTGGAAATACCAAACCAGATTCCCATGATCCTGCAAGTGAGAGGTGCTCTCACATGCTCTGGGTCCAGGGACACCCAGGTTTGAATCGGACTTCTGTCATCTGTGCGACCCTGCGCTAACAGTCCCCACCTTAACGGGACAGACCAGAAGGAACAGAGTGAATGGCACGTCATCGACGTTCAGTTAAAACTGCAATTATAATAATAATGATGCTAATTTGCTGCCCTCGTCTAAAGTGACGGAAGCACAGAATCTCTGCTCCCCAAGGTTTGAAGTTTACCGGGCAGCAACGTCGGGTCACCGTGCACTGGACTCCAAAGGGTTACAAGCCCTGGAGACAAAAGGCTTGAGGTTCCCAGTGAAAAACCAAAGCATAAAAATAATTCGATGAGTAAGAATAAAATTCCCTCTTCTGAGGTTCCCGGGGCTAGGCCCCTCCCTGTGGCAGGAACTTCCCCTTTCCCTGGCTCATGGAGGAGCCAGGCCCGGCTGACTCAGAGCAGGAGCGCGGCAGCCGTCCCCCGCCCCGCACACCCGGACCCCGGCCCAGGGCGGCGCCGTCCTGCGGCCGAGCGCGCCCCCGTGCGGCCGCGGCCGGCACCGCCGCCCGAGAGAGGAAGCGGCGGCCGGGCCCCGCAAGCCCAAGTCCCCCGGCCGCTCGCGGTCCCTGCGGGGGCCGCTGCCTCCGCCCTCGCGCAGCCAGGCCGAGCCGGGCGCCCACGGCGCTCCCACTTCCGCCCGACGCTCCCCGCCGCTGTCCCCGGTCCGGCCCGAGCGGAAGTGCGCCAGCCTCCTGGTCCCCCCATAGCCTCGAGGCGGAAGCGCGCCCCTTTACCGCCGCTCCCCCCGCGACCCCGCGGCGCGCGGCGCGCCGGGTTCCGGACAGGTCCCGTGTGACGTGGCCGCGCGCTGGGGGCGGCTCCGGGCCCGGGTGGAGGGGGGCGCCGGGCCGGGCGGGGCAGAGCCGGGGCGGGGCGCGGTGCCGCAGCTGGATGGCCGGGGCCGCCCGGAGCGCCGCCGCCGCCGCACGGTGAGTGACCGCCCGACGCCCGGGGCCCGAGCCCCGGACGGGACGGACTCTGCCGATCCCCGTGTCCAGGTCAGACCTGGGCCTCTGGCCCGGGAGTTAAAACTTCCTTGGGCTCTTCTCCTCTGTCTACCCACGCGTCGTCCCCATCTCCCCCCGCTCCGCATCCGTCTTTGGCTCTCCTCCTCTTCACTCTGCCGCTCTTGCTTCCCCCGTTCTCTCTTCTCTCTGACTCGGTAGCCCCATCTCCTGTTCCACACTCGGGGCCCCCTCACCTCTAACCGTGACCCGCCTCTGCCTCCCAAGCCCGGCCTCCCGGCCGCAGTCCCGCCTTTGGTCCCCAGTGGAGCCCAGTGGGTTTCCATCAGGGTCCCGTTAAGGCCTGGAGATCCCAGACCTTAGCGTCTCTTCCAGCTGCTTCCCCTTCCTCCCGTCTCCATCAGGAGATGAGGAAACTGAGGCAAGGCCATCACCGGCTCAAGGTCACAGCCGGCCTGAGGCTGGGAAGACCACATTTAAACCTCATGCCCGAGTTTCCAGGTTGAACTTCCCTCTTGGTTGACTCACATCCAGATCCTGTGATCTGCCCGCCGGGTACACCCGGGCTGCCACTTAACACCAGGAGGGCTCTCCGTACCTTCACCATGCCAGGCAGGCTCACCCGACGGGCAAACTCAGCTCACCCTCACGACCAAGTGAGGGAGGCCACACTGCTCTTCCTCGGAAGAGGAGGAGACTAAGGGCTCAGAGAAGGGCTTTAGGGACTTGTCCACAGTCAGGCGAGGAGGGCATGGCAGCCCACTCCAGTATTCTTGGCTGAGAATCCCCATGGACAGAGGAGCCTGGCGGGCTACAGTCCACGGGGTCGCAGAGAGTCAACAGGGCTGAGCGACTGAGCATAAGCGTGGAGCACAAAGTTAAGGGTGGGTCTTGGATGCCCGTGCCCCGTGCATCTGGGAGGCCTCTCCTCACTGAAGGAGCCTCTCTCTTCGGTCTTATCTCACCTCCTGTCTGTCTCCGGGCCCCGGGGTATTAGACTCATTTCCTAGGAAGAAGCCCTGATGGTCTTGACCTAGCCCAGCTGCTTGGCTTCCGCCAGCTGCGCTTCCTAAGCTCGTCCCGTCAAGCTAGACAGTGCCGCCTCCAGCCGCCGCTCCTGGGGGTATCCTCACTGGGGCGCATCCTGGCAGCCAAGCTTTCTCCCCTGGCAGCCAGACACCCTGATGGGGCGGGCCTGCCGGTGGCTGGAGGGAACCCAGCCAGCGCCTCACCCTGTCATTAAGGAAAGTTTAGCCCTAGGCGGACAGGCTGACACAAAGTCTGGAACTGGCTCCCAAGGAAAAAAAAATGTGTGGTCCTTGGAAGTGGGGTGTGGAGGAGCAGAGCCCCATTGCTCCGTGCACCCCTCACAGGGGTCCTTGGAGGCCCTGGGGGAGGCAGGCAGGAGGGGCGGGTGCTGTGGCCGCCGGGAGCGCGGGGAGGGTCCAGGTGCCACGTTTTCTAAGCAGGTGCTCGGCCAAGGGTGGCCACTCACGCAAGCGGCCTTTGTGTGTTTTTTCAGCACGTGGCATGCCTGGATGTCCCTGCCCCGGCATTGGCATGGTGGGACAGAGACTCCTCTTCCTCGCGGCTCTTGTCCTGGAGCTCCTGGGAGGGGCTGGGGGCTCCCAGCAGGCCCTCCGGAGCCGGGGGGCGGCAGCGGCCTGTCGCCTGGACAGTAAGGAGAGCGAGTCCTGGGGGCCCTGCTGAGTGGAGAGAGGCTGGAGACGTGGATCTGCTCCCTCCTGGGCTCGCTCATGGTGGGGCTCAGTGGGGTCTTCCCGCTGCTTGTCATTCCCTTGGAGATGGGGACCACGTTGCGTTCAGAAGGTGAGTGATCCCCCCCGGCACCCAGGGGGCAGCAGGTGACCTGGGGACGGCAGGTGACCGGGGAACCACGCCGCTGCCCTTCCTGGGAAAGCCAGGTCTCGTCCCAGGCGGCAGCGTGTCTGAGGTAGAGGGCTGGACCGAGTACAGTTCTTCCCCGCTGTCCAGTGAGCCGGGGTGTACCGGCTTATTTGTTCATCCATTTGTGCACCTGTTTATTCTGAAAGATGAACGTCAGCGAACGTTCACTGCGAAGCAAGAAGCAAGGCTGGAAATAGGACGCCAGGCTGCCTGGGGTTCAAAGCCTGGCTGTGCCACTTTGGGTAATATTGCGTGAGTTCCTTAACTTGGCTCTGCCTCAAGGTCCCAACCTTAAAAATGGGGATAATAACAGTATAAACTTCATAGATGTTTTTGTGACGATTAAATGAACTAATATCAGTAAAGCGATTGGAAGACTGCCCAGCCACTGAAAAGCCTGGCGGATATCATCCACCCTGGCTTCCAGACCTGGGACGGGGGCGTTCTTGAACACAAGTGGACCTGCCTCCCCTGAGTGTCACTTTGTACCATATTTAGCGAGTGAGGAGTGAGTTTGGGATCTTACTGAGACGTGAGGTGGTGGTACTGGTGGGGTGGGTGGGATGATGCAAGAGAAGATGGTTGCTATTCAGCCCGTCTTGATGTTATACCTCTGGGGTAATACATGAAACACTGCACACAGACTTGATGAGCAGTGGGCCTGGGTGTCACCTCTGGCCAGAGTTTCCTTTCTGTCTCATCCATGCTTAGGCGTGGATTGTGCAGGCTTACGTCCCAGGCTCCGAGCACAGCGAGGCTGGCTTCATGTGGCAGGTGGTGCCACGGCGACCCCTACAAGGGTAGGGGTGGTGGGCCCAACACACCACATAAATTAAGCAGTTGAAAAAAAAAAAAAAAAAGAAGACTGCCCAGCGCTGGGAAGGGCTCCATGTTCACCAGCCAGTGCCCCATAAAAAGCACCGCCTCTTGCTTCAGCCCCCCTTCAGCGTGCAAAAGGGTGCTCAGACCCAGAGCCCCCAGAGCAGCCTTCCCTGGAACACGGAGAGGCTGGCAGCCCGCCTCCTCTGGGGAGGGCACCTGGGAGGTGGGTGCAGGCGTGGCAGAGGGCTTTCCTTGGCTTCCCCTTCCTACCATGTACGCATGTCCGCAGTGGTGTTCTGTGATGAAAGAGAAACAGGATCAGATGGGGAGCCCTAAAGATGCAGGTGCCTGTCGCCCCCAGCCAGGACAATGCCATGGAAGTTCTGGACCAGCCCTGGGAATCTTTGAAGCGAGGGTCTCCCAGGGACTTGTGCTGCCTGCCAGGCTTAGGAACTGTTCATTCAGCAGATGGACATGCACGCAGCTGTGCCGGGCCCTGGGCTGAGGGCTGGCACCGCAGCTGTGAACACAGCCCTCTTCGGGTCCGGCGCTCCTGCCCCTCTCACGGCATGCCTGTGGGGTCAGCCTTGGGAGGACTTGGATTGTTAGCTCCATTTTACAAATGGGGACTCATGGGCACAAAGGAGTTCTTCGAGGAGCCCAAGGTCGCACAGCCTGGAAGCAGTAGCTGCCCTGGGATCACACTCCCTCCACCAAGCTACCTTTTCCCTCTGGGCCTCAGTTTGTCTACTGAACCAAGGGCCCCTTTAGGGCACTTCCAACTCTGGGTATTCTAAGTCTGCACAGGTTGTCAGATCTCTGCCACTTCACTGAGAGTATCAGTGGCCAAGAAGGGAAAAACTCCTCTTTAATAAGGATTTCCTGTACATGTTGTCATTTAATTTCCTCAAGATCACTGACTGTCAGATAGATACAATTGTTCCCAGTTTACAGATGATGAGACTGAGCCCTGGAAGTAATCTGCCCAGATTTACCAGCTGCTGGCTTTGGGAGCCGGGGCCTGTCTGCCCTCTTAGCCCGGAGAGGTAGTGGATCCACAGGCGCCCTGCCGGACATGGTGGATTCCTGCTGAAGACCAGCCCCTGGAGGGGCTGGAGGCTGGGGGCCCGGGGAGGCCAGCAGCCCACGTCCAGCCTTCCAGAGACTTGCAGTGTGGTTGGGATCACACTAGGAGCCCAGTAAGCTGGGTGGGGAAGGGGTCAGGCCAGGAACCCTGGCCTCGGTTCCCAGGCCCCACATCTCTGCCTTGTAGCTGGTGCACGGCGCCTGAAACAGCTGCTCAGCTTTGCCTTGGGGGGACTTCTGGGCAATGTGTTTCTCCACCTGCTCCCCGAGGCGTGGGCCTACACAAACAGTGCCAGCTCTGGTGAGTGAGGCCACAGGCTGGGGGGCCAGGAGGGTGGTGGGCAGTGGGTGGGAGCTGGTGCCCAGGCCCAGGAATGGCCTAGGCCATGCCCACTCTGAAGAATGACTGAGAGAGCGGTTCCTGGGCCTCTGTCACCGTCCCAGTGCCCCAGTTCCAATGGGGGCCCCCCCACCCCAGATCTGTGGCCCTGGCCTGGCCTGGCTTGTCAGTGCTGCCCCCTGCAGGTGGTGAGAGGCAGAGCCTGCAGCAGCAACAGCAGCTAGGACTGTGGGTCATCGCTGGCTTCCTGACCTTCCTGGTGTTGGAGAAGTTGTTCTTGGACAGCAAAGGGAAGGAGGAGACCAGCCAGGTGAGCCCCAAACTCCAGAGCTTACACAGGTCAGCCTTCATTCTGTGGTGGTACTAGGGCCTGGAGGCCCAGGTTTTGAGTCAGTTCAGTTCAGTTCAGTCCCTCAGTCGTGTCTGACTCTTCGCAACCCCATGGACTGCAGCACGCCAGGCCTCCCTGTCCATCACCAACTCCCGTGGTTTACTCAAACCCATGTCTATTGAGTCAGTGATGCCATCTGGCCTTCTCATCCTCTGTCATCCCCTTCTCCTCCTGCCTTCAGTATTTCCCAGTATCAGGGTCTTTTCCAGTGAGTGAGTTCTTCACATCTGGTGGCCTAAGTATTGGAGTTTCAGCATCAGCCCTTCCAGTGAATATTCAGGTTTTGAGTCAAGCCCTAAAAAGAGGGTCTCTCGGCCCTTTCCTGGGAGCTCGGGGAGGTTGGGCCAGCTTGTCTCGAAGGATCCGGGCCCAGCCCCTGCTGTGACTTGTCCCCGTGGATGACGGTCACAGCAGTGTGGACAGCAGAGGGCCTGCTGGGTCTGGGGTCACCCGGCTGGTTGAGCAGCCAAGTCCAGCCAGACAAAAGGGGTCTCCCCTGTCTCACTCCCTTTGTTTACCCTGGCCGAGTGGGGGGCATCTAATGTCACCTCTCCCCCTTCTCCTGGCCCTAGGCCCCCAGCAAAGACCCCGCAGCTGCTGCCGTGCTCAATGGAGGCCACTATCTGGCCCAGCCGGCTGCAGAGCCCGGCCTGAGCGCCGTGGTCCGGAACATCAAAGTGAGTGGCCCGCTCGGGCCCTGCCCCCCCACAGCCGCCCCAGCCCGAGTGGCCGGCCCAGCTCAGGCCTGCCTGCCCGGCTCAGCCCAACCCTGTCCCTCCTCACCCAGGTCAGTGGCTATCTCAACCTGCTGGCCAACACCATAGACAACTTCACCCACGGGCTGGCCGTGGCCGCCAGCTTCTTAGTGAGCAAGAAGGTGAGTGAGGCTGGGGCGGGGGCGGGGACGCAGGCCATCGCGATGGGCACGCAGGGCTCGCATTGACCAGGAGGCCCTGCCTCCAGTCACCTCCTCCATGCTCCCTGCACCTTACCCCAGCCTCCTTACTGTGAACACTCCCTCGTTGGGACCACAGGCCTCAGCCAAGCTGCTGGACTTGGCCCCTGCCTGCGTCTCCATGCTTCTCCCCACTCCTGCTCCCTCTGCCCTCTGTGCTTGTGCCCTGAGGTCTGTCTGCCCTTGAACTGGCCCACCTCATCCCCCTCTGGTGGCTTCCTCCTCCCTGCTGCCTCTGCTTGGAGTGTTCTTTCTCCCACTCTCATCCTTCAGGCCTCCATTCCAAAAGCACTTTCTCAAAGAGGCCTCTGCTGACCCCTCATCTGTCAGGCCCCTCGTGTCCCATGGCCCCTGTCACGGTGTGTGGTCACACGGCTCTTTCTGTGTTTACTCAGTCCTTGCCTCTCCCCGCCGGATTGTGAGCTTCTTGAGGGCGGTTTCCTGGTCTGTTTCATTTGCTGCTGTATTTCTAGTAGCCAAACAGTGTCCAGCCAGGGCACCCAGAGCAGATACTGGTAGGATGAGCGGACAGCTGGGTGCCCTCAACACAGACCCCCACACACACTCCCCTCCCTGCAGATCGGGCTCCTGACCACCATGGCCATCCTCCTACATGAGATCCCCCATGAGGTGAGTGCCACAGGGTCCCCATGATCAGCCATGTGGGTGTGCAGCTGGTGGGGAGTACTGTGGGTGGGACTGCCCAGCAATGGTTGGCTTGGGGGGCTGCACCAGAGACCTGGGGCTACTCAGCCTACTCAGGCTACACCATTGCAGCCACGCTCCAGCTTCCTCGGGACTGGGGGCCCAGCAGAGGGGTTGTGGGCCGGGGGTCCCAGCGATGGGGCTGCTGCTAGGGGCTCGGTGCACCCATCCACACCTGAGATGCTCAGGGCATCTGGCCCCACCGGGGCCCAGAGTGATCGTCTGGACCTCCCCTCAGGTGGGCGACTTTGCCATCTTGCTCCGGGCCGGCTTTGACCGATGGAGCGCAGCCAAGCTGCAGCTCTCGACGGCACTGGGGGGCCTGCTGGGCGCCTGCTTCGCCATCTGTGCACAGTCCCCCAAGGGAGTAGGTACGGGCGTGGGGGTGGTGGCGGTCTGCAGAGGGGCCCTGGCTGAAGGGCACGGCTGCCCTGACCCGGGTATCTGAGCCCGGCTCTGCCCAGGTCCACCCCGAGGGAGGGGGCGGTCGGTACACATGGCCGCCCAGCCCCCCCAGCCAGTCAGGACTCCTCCCCCTGCTACAGAGGAGACCGTGGCCTGGATCCTGCCCTTCACCTCCGGCGGCTTTCTCTACATCGCCCTGGTGAACGTGCTGCCCGACCTCCTGGAGGAAGACGACCCGTGGTGAGCTGCGCGCTGGCACTGCCATTGGCAGGCCCCTGCCCGCTGCCCGTCGGCCCGTGCGGCCCCTGAGCCCCGGCCCTCTCGCCCGCAGGCGCTCCCTGCAGCAGGTGCTTCTGCTCTGTGCGGGCATCGTGGTGATGGTGCTGTTCTCGGTCTTCGTGGAGTGACTGTCCGGCGCCCCACCCCTGCGCAGCAATAAGAGACTCGGATTCACTCTGTGACTGTGTGTGTGTATGAGTGAATATGCGTGTGTCGGAGAGCGAGTGCGCCTCCCACCCAACAAGAGGGTGGTGTGCGTGTGTGTGGTGTGCACGTGACCAGAGGTGTGTGCGAGGCCGACACTGTGACCCCCGACGCCCGGGCCCGCCCACGGGTCTTCTCCCCCTGCCACCCTGGGGGCTTGCACCCCTGGAGTCAGCAGTGAGGCACGGGAGCGCCGGTCCCGGGCAGAGGCCTCTGTGCGTGACGCCGGGAAGAGTGAGCCGCCCAGGGAGCCAGGCCTGCAGCGAGCCCCAAAGCTGGCCCTGCCGAGGCCTCCGTGGCTCTGGGCCTGGGGGGTGAGCCCCTGGGCACGTGCACCTGGCTCCAAGCAGCCAGGGACCAAGGCTGGGGCACCTTTTCTTGGCCGTGGCCCAGTCTTCCCTTCGCCAGCTCTGAGGCCAAAGAGAGGAGAGGCGGGTGCTTCGCCCCCCGGCTCCACTCAGCGCTGACGGTCCTACCGCACCCAGTGTGGAGCTGGGAGATGCTTTCTAAGACCTTTTCCCCATCAGCCCTGGGCCGGCTCCTGTTCCTCCCACCGCTGCGAACGTTCCTTGGCAGCGCCGGCAGCCCTTGCCACCTCCAGCTGCCAAACGGCAGCCAACAGGGCAGCGTGCGGCCCTGGGCCAGTGTCCTCCCCGTCCGCCCGGGTGCTCCTGCCAGCCCGGGGTCCGGCAGACACTGGGAAATGGTGGCCGCCCGCCCCCCACGCGGGCCCCCTTGCCCAGCCAGTGCGGGTGGGGCTGGGCGGGGGCGGTGAGGGCTCCACGTTGTCAGCACTCAGGAATGTGCTCTGGGAGAATGCTGAAGCCATCATCCCCAGCTATTTCCCTTGGCCGACACCCAGGTACTCAGCTGGCCTGCTCCACAGCCAGGCTCCAGCCTCGTGGGGAGGAGTTGCCATCAGGAGGGGCTGTTCGGTTTTATAGCAGTTTTGCTGTGGTTCCGTTTGTATCTGTAAATAACTTGTATAGATGAGATGCAAATAAATATACACGAACTGGCTGCCTCTGTTCTGCACACGAAAGCTGGGCACCCCGTGTCCCTGCCAGGTTGGCTGCTCTGCGCACCCCAGCTCCTGCAGGTTGCCCAGCCTGTCATCCCCGCCTTCCAGCCCTCTGCACTCTTTTGAGCTGCTTCTCAGTACAGGGTATAAGCATTCCACATTTCCCTGGCTTGTTCTGCTGTTAAACTTATGTCAATAAAACAAGCCTGGTTCTAGGCCATTATAGCCCGTCACCCCAAGGCTGGTGTGCTTGCAGACTGGTGAACCAAGGGCTTCTTCCCAGCCTGGCCTGAGTAACTTCACCACGGGAGGAAGCTCTACCCAGAGTCGTCTCCAGGTTTGGCCTCCATGAAATTTTTTGTTAAAAAGGAAAAATGAGATCTTTATTCTAAACCACACCCTCCCCTCCAGTGAACAGGCTGAGTAAAGCCAGCATTAGGCATGGGAAGGAGCTGCTTCCTGGGAGAAGGGGACGGGGAGCAGTGGGCCCAGGCCTGATGAACGGAGGAAGCCAGGGCTGTCCCCCAGCACCCCCAGCCCTCAGCAGGCGTGGGGCATCGATGCACTCAGCCCACCGAGGGAGGCAGCCAGGTCCCGTTTACAGATGGGGGCTCCGAGGTCAGGGGTGAGAAGCCTGTGGCCTCACTCAGGTGGGGACACCCAGGAGAGGGACAGGGCCCTATCAGAGGCTGTGCTGGGGCTCCTCCGGAACGGGGTGGCGGGGGCAGAGAGTCAGTGGGACCAGTCACCAAGGACGGTGCAGTGGGGGTACCCCCTGACCCAGGCTGCTGGCCTGGAGGCAGTGGGAGAGGGAGGGGCCTCTGGACTGGCCAGCAGTCAGTAGCTCTGGGATTGTGGGCACAGCCCTCAGGTGGGATGGGAAAAAGGGTAGGGGCTCTTGCCATGGGGTGTTCTCAAAGGGTTGCTGTCTTAACAGGCCGTTTGGGGGGTGAGGGGGACAGTCAGACCTGCTGACGGTAACAGTAGGTTTTATGCCCACTCCTAGGTTTGAATCCTGGCTGTGCCATCTAAGAGCTGTACAGTCTTGGCCCAGCTGCTCAGATGCATCCATAAAACAGGACTGCCCTACTGGTGGCTGAGATTAACTAGACAGAATTATGCGTAAAATCCGCAAAGCATGTGGCCCCCGCCAAGCCCTCAGCCAGCGGTGAACCACCCGGTCAGCTTTCAGGCGGCAGAGCTGGAAGAGTGGCAGGCAGATGACCAGCAGACGTGGCCTGCTATCACAGGGACGGGGCTGCGGGCAGGACCAGGAGTGGGAGAGGACACGGCGTGAGTGGGGTCAGGCCTAGAAGGGCTCTTGGCGGATCTTGCTTGAAGCTCATTTTTCAGCAGGAGGAAATGGGCCAACAGCGAACTAGGACGTGGAGACAAACAGAAGGCTTGGCAGCCAGGAACCAGGGAGCCAAGGCCCAGAGCCTGGCTTTACCAGGAAGCAAGGTCGAGGGCCAGAGCACCAAGATTCAAAAGGAAGGGAAACACTAGTTTGGCTTCTGTGTAGGCCCCTCAGGCGAGCTGCAGGTTAACAAGAATTTTCAGAAGCTCAGACTGAGCGGCGGGGTGGGGAGTGTGCAGTCAGAGGGGTCTGGAGGCCAGAAGACCCCAGGGAGCAGCTGGGGCGCACACTTATCCCTGCCAGGGGGCCTGCCCTGACAACTGGTCTGAGGCCCACGGCTCGCTCGGGTTTCCAGCAGCAGCACCTAGGGAAGGGCCTCCGGCACACACCCCAACTCCTCTACCAAGGACGGTGAGACAGACAGGCAGCAGCAACGGGAAGCGCCCTTTATTGCGCGAGTCCGCCGGCGGGGGCCCTAGGCGTAGTACTGCAGGTTGGCCTTCTTCTTGGCCTGCACCTCCAGGATGCCCTCCATGTAGTCCTCGTGCGTGAGCTCCGTGGCGCCTCTGCGCAGCGCGATCATGCCCTGTGCCCAGACAGACAGACAGGCTCTGCGTTCCTCCTCACACCCCAGCTCCCCAGACAGGCTCTCGGGTCCCTCCCTACGCCCCAGAACAGGCTCTGGGTCCCTCCCCACGCCCCAGCCTCCAGACAGACAGGCTCTGAGTCCCTTCCCACACCCCAGCCCCCCGACAGAGACACAGGCTCTCAGGTCCCTCCCTGTACCCCAGAATAGACAGGCTCTCTGGCTCCTCCCCACGCCCCAGTCCAGCTCCCAGTCCAGCTCCCGGAGGCCTCCACCTTCTCAGCCCCTCCCTTGGCCACCTCCACCAGCCTGAGCAGGGAGGTGGTATGAAGCGCCCACCCTCTGCGGCCCACACTCACCGCTTCCACACACACCGCCTTGCATTGGGCCCCGTTGAAGTCATCCGTACAGCGGGCCAGTTCCTCGTAGTTCACGTCAGGACTGTGGGGAGGTGGGGGCGAGACTCAGTGACTGACGGGGAGGGGCCAGGAAGAGCAGCTGTCCCCCACACGCTCCCTCGGGCAGCGAGGTCAACTAGCCCGGATCACAGGCGAGTCCCTGCCCCACCGGGCCTCGTCCCTCCGTCCCTCTGCACTGGGCAGAAGGGAGGCGAGAGGCAGGAAGGTCAAAGTAGGTTAGACCAAGTCATTTCTAGTGTCTCCAGCCTTCGAGATGCACCTGGACCCCAGGATCCAGTCTGGGGGGAGCAGAAGGTTGTGGAGACAGAAGGCAGCCATCTGTCTCCCAGGCGGGCGGGCCCTGCGCCGGCACAGCGCTGCGGCGACTCACCTCCTGCGCCAAGCATTGCACTTGACAGTATCACAACCCCCAGAAGGTTGCAGCCCCACCCCCAAGTCCCAGGAAGAAAACCAAGGCTTATGCCACCTGCGGACGGTCACACAGATCTGAACCAGGTCTGCCTGGCCTCTGGCAGCGTTCCCCTGGGCCAGGCTGGGCTGTGTTCACCTGCTGGGGCAGGGGAGGCCAGGAAACGGCCGGGGCCGGCACGCCTTCCAATCCAGGGGCTGGGGGTGTGTGTGCAGGTGAACGCTAAGGATCCCGGGCCCCAGTCAGGTCAGGCACCTGGGAGAAAGGGAGGCCGCTGCGGGGACAGAGCTGTGTGAACGGGAGGTGGAGGGAGAGAGGAAGCCCGGGGAGGCTCAGTACAAAGAGGACTGGGACGGCTCTGCCGCCCGAGGTCTCAGCGCCTCGCTCGAGACTTTACCCACCTGACGTTCATCTTCCGGGAGTGGATCTGCATGATTCTGGCCCGGGCCTCCTCGTTGGGCATGGGGAACTCGATCTTGCGGTCCAGGCGGCCTGAGCGGAGCAGGGCGGGATCCAGGATGTCCACTCTATTGGTGGCTGCGATGACCTGAGAAGGAGACGCAGCCGCTTGAATGAGGAGGGAGCTTCAGACAGGCGACAGGCACAGCCATGACAGGCAAGGAGGCGGCCCGGGTCAGCTGAGATGGCACCGGATATTCAAGACCGCCTCTAATTCTAACTCGAGCTGTGCCAGTGAGACAACAGAAGATCCCTGACTTCTCAGCGCCCCTTCCTCCCCTGTGCAGACAACACCCACCTTCACTTGGGTGTTGGGCTGGAAGCCGTCCAGCTGGTTCAGCAGCTCCAGCATCGTCCTCTGCACCTCCCGGTCCCCGGCCTTCTCACTGTCAAAGCTGGGCCCCGAAGGAGACACTGGTGAGGCCACGGCTCGGGGGGCGCCCTCCCCTGCTCCACCAGAAGCCCAACCCAACCCGGGGCGGAGAGGAGTGCCGCTCAGCCTGGGGGCCCCAGCCCAGGGACAGCACAGAAATGGTGTGAGAGGTGAGAGCTCCTGGGCTCAGGTGCTGAACTGAGGACAGAACAGTGAGCAAAACCCGCTGCCTGGCCTGCGCCCCCGATGAAGGTGCCATCACAAACTGAGCTAAAACTCAGAAGAAATAGAGAGATCTGGCCCAGACTTGGCATGGGACAGGGGGCCCAGGCAGCTGGCCCTGAGGAAATGTCCCTCAGGCTGAGATCTGAAGGCTGAAAACTGGGCAACCGACCAGCAGAGATCAGGGAAAAAGGAAAAGCACATTCCAGAGAGAAAAGAGCAGGAGGCAAATCTCTGCCAATGAGTGGGCCTGCAAACAGGGGCCGCCTGGAGGAAGCTGGGGGCGGCGGGGGGCAGGTGAGGGCAGGGACGGGGTGAGGCTGGAGGGGACCTGGGGCACCAACACATGGGCCCTGCAGGCCGTGGCAAGCCCAGCGTTTATGCCACAGAACAGTGGGGAGGCCCGGAAGGGGAAAGCAGGCTCTGTCTGCGTGAGGGGCTGGTGGAGCTGGTGAGTGAAGCTTTGAGAGGAACCTGCTGGCAGCTGTGAGGAGAAAGGATGGTGGGGGAAAAGAAACGAAGCAGGGAGGCTAGTCATAAGAGCATTAAGCAGTCCAAGCACACGGAGAGCGCCGCCAGCATCCCAGGGCGAGCAGGCAGCAGGGTGGGAGAGCGGGGACTCAGACCCAACCTGGTGGGGCCCCGCACGCCTCACCGCTTGGTGCCGATGGCGTCCAGCTCATCGATGAAGATGATGGACGGCGCTTTCTCCTTGGCCAGTGCAAAGGCGTCCCGGACTAGCTTGGCGCCGTCCCCGATGAACATCTGCACCAGCTGGGGGCCGGCCAGCTTCAGGAAGGTGGCCTGGGGTGGGGGGTGACAGAATCAGGCCAAAGGCGCAACAAGAGGCCCCTTCGATTCAAGCCCACCCAGCCGAGTCTCAGCTCCCACCCACCTCCCCCCATCCTTCCCAAGGCACTCACCTTGGTCTGCGCAGCACAGGCCCGGGCCAGCAGGGTCTTCCCTGTACCTGGAGGCCCGTACATCAGCACACCCTTTGGGGGCTGGATCCCTAAGTTCTCAAACTTCTCCTTGTGGTTCATTGGCAGGACAATGGCCTCCACGAGCTGCCAGGAAGAAGACCTGGGTGAGGACAGCGAACCCTGTGGGCTCTCACAGCCTAACCCTCTCTGTGGCCCTCCCACTCAACTCAGGGACACCGCCGTCTCCTTGCCCCACATCCAGAGGACACAGAACGCTCGCTCCCACCAAGGCTGCTGGTGGACTCCCAGGACAGCAGGACAGGGCAGAAGGACGGGTTAAGAACAGGAGCCTGAGCTCCGGTCCTGGCTCTGGCCCTAACCATCTGAGATTCCGAGCAAGCCATTCAGACCCTCCAAAGCTCAGTCTTCTAAACTGTTCCATGGCTTCTTCCCTGCCTCCCTAGAGTGTTGCGAGGATAAGAGGCACGGGAGGAAAAGTGCTCTGGTCACTGAAGAAGAGAAACACAAAGGCTGGTGAGGCGCCGGGCTTCCCTCACCTCCTGAATCTGCTTATCCAGGCCCCCGATGTCACTGTACTGCTCCGTGGGCCTCTCGTCCACCTCCATGGCCTTCACTCGCGAGTCGTACTCGGTGGGCAGGGTCTCCAGGATCAGATAGGAGTCTTTGTTCACACCCTGGGGACACAGCATGGAAACCTCAGCTCTGCCCCACCTCAAGGTCTATCTATATGACTGGGGGACAGGTGTCCACAGAGTGAAAGGAGAGCCACAGGACCGGGCAACACAAGAATCAAAGGGCAGGCAGCTCTGCAAACGTTCAGGACCCACAGTGACCTGGGCCGGGGCCAGGGGCTCAGCTCAGCGGTGGGAGAACCTCACTGGAAAGGGCCCGCCTGGGCTCAGGGACACCACTCACCACCAAGTCTCCCGGCTTCAGCTTTTCGGCATCCACCAAGCCAATCACAGGCAGGAAGTAGGTCTGCAGAAGGGTTCCAGGTGCAGCCTCAGTCACGGCCCCCAGGGAGGCTCCTGAGTCCTGTCCCACATCCCCCTCTCATCCTCCGCAGCTCTCCTCCTGCTGCGCCAGCCTCACCTGCCGTGTAGAGGTTTTGATCACTGCACACTTGCCCTTCCTTTGGGAGTCTAGATCGATGTTTGCACCATCTTCCTCTTGGTCGTTGGGATCAACGTCTAGGAGCTGGGAAAGGAAGAAGCTCAGATCAGGAGGCCTTGCTCAGCCCCCCTGTACTCTGCAGAGCCCAGCACTTCTGGGGCCTAGACAACCTCAGCACTCCCAGGGCTCGCCATCCCTACCTCACTCCTCAGCCTAGCCCCAAGCCCAGCAAAGGTGCAGTTTATAAATCGGAAGATCAGTGTGATCTCTGCTCAGAGATCATCTACCCCTCAAGGAAGAATACCCAGTAGAAAAAGAAACACAAAGCTTCCGATCCCTTTTCAGGCCTGTATATACCCTAAAAACTTACAGTGGGGAGAAGAACCTGAGAGGTTTAGATCCTACATGCAATTTAGGCCTCAAAAGGCCCACCCACTCTTTCCCCAATGACAGGCTGCCTCCAAGCCACACTGACCCCCTCTTCCCCTCCACATACACACACACCTCGATGACGTTGGAGACCAGGTAGGGCAGCGTCTTGTTCACTTTGATTTTCTCACTGTTCTCTTTGATCTTGTCCTTCATGGCCTGGAGTTCGTGGGTGACTCGCAACACTTCGCTCTTCATGATCTGGGATGAGGGTGAATAGAAGGAAACATTCAGCCTTACCTCAGCTTATCCGAGGGCCACTTAATTAGAGCACCTTATCCAGGCGGCCGGAGGAACCCTCCTGCACCCCTTCACTCAGCTGGAAGGCTCTCTGAATGCTCAGCCTGACTGTGTCCACAACCAGCAAAGGTCGAAACCGGAGGCCTGTCGGGAAACCTCCAGGGGAAGCAGTTGTAGTAAAGGGAAAAGAGCCAGACTTTGAGTTGAGCAAACACGGGTTTCAGGTTCTGCCTTTCGTTACAGACTCCATACCTCACCACAGTAAAACACAAAACAAAGCAAAAAAACCTCTTTTTAGCCTCAGTTTGCTCATCTGTAAAATGGGGGTTTCTTAAAAGACAGACTCTCAAGAGGAATACCGAAAAGACCGAGCTGGGAACGGCAGTCAGACCATTCCTTCTCAGGCCTGGTCTCCCACCACCCTGGCCCTCTCCCCTTCCCTTTTAAAACTTAAGTTTTCTTTTCCCTTTTTCTGGTCTGAGGAGGAAACCGCGGTCCCCACATCTCTCCGAGGGAGGCTGGGGACGACGTGAGAGCACCAGGGCCTGCCCTGTGTGTGGGGACGCCGGCAGGGACAGGGGGCTTCACTGCCCACCTTGATTTCACTGTCCAGCAGCCGTGTGCGCTGGATGATCTCTTCTGTGGACATCTTGAGAACTTCCTCCCCGATTCCATCTTGCTGTGAAAAAAATTTTTTTTTCTTAAATTCAAGGCAGTTAACTCAGCACTGTGAGTGAGCCAACTCTTTGCCTGAATTAACCCACTATCCGCCAAAAAACCCAGAATGCAGTCCCGACCCGAGTCGGGACCGGGCTCGACCTTGACCCCCGCAGCCACCGCCTCCCCTCCCGCCAGCGGGGTCTCCCCGTGGCCGGGGCTCCAGGTCCGCCAGCGCGCACCTCCGCTTCGTCCCACACGGTCGCCATCTTCTCCTGCCGAGTCACTGGACTCTCGAGTTTCGGCAGCAGATTCACCATTCGGAGGAGCAGCCTGAAGATTACACCTGGCGGCAGCCGCGGGGAGAGACCAATATTACCTCTCTTTACGTCTGCTCTTGACTAGTGAGACTCCGTCAACAAGTCCTGACTCTTGAAAAAAATTAGCTTGGGCCGCGTCGCGGCGGCGAATCTGCTGCTCGGATTCAAAAGCTGGAGCGCAGGCCGCAGGACCCGCCCCCGCGGCTGCTGAAAAGTTCCCGCCCTCGTCCTGTTAGTGCCGCCGCGAGAGGAGGATGCGCCACTGGCTGGCACGCCCCGAGGGGCGGGACCTGGGGCGGAAAAGGAATAGAAAGGGGCGGGAGAAACGACCCAGTGTCCCCAGGGCCCTTGGGAAATGTAGTCCTAATCAGGCGGATCACAGGGCGCTTTTGAAGGAGGAGGGGTGGAGGGGGGCGGTCCTTCAACTGCAGAATCGGCCTAGTTAGGAATTAGGGGGTTCCCCAAAATAAGTGGGCCTCATCCAATCAGTTGAAGGCCTGAATAGCTCCAAAAGGCTGAACAGCCCCAGAGACAGAGGGAACTCCTTCCTGACTGTCTTGAGCTGGGTTTCTTCCAGGCTTGGGTGCCGTTGTTAGTCGCTCAGTCCTGTCCGACTCTTTATGACACCGTAGACTGCAGCCCGCCAGGCTCCTCCGTCCATGGGGATTCTCCAGGCGAGAATACTGGAGTGAGGGGCTTCACTGGTGGTCCAGTGGTTAAGAATCTGCCTGCCAGTGCAGGGGACATGGGTTCGATCCCTGGTCCAGGAGGATCCCACATGCCTTGGAGCAACTAAGCCCGTACACCAAAACTACTGAGCCTACGTGCAGCAACTACTGAGGTGCGAATGCTCTAGACCCTGTGCTCGGCAACAAGAGAAGCCACCACAGTGAGAAGTCCACAAACGGCAACTAGAGAGCAGCCCCCACTCAGCACAACTAGAAAGAAGTCCACACAGCAACGAAGACCCAGGACAGCCAAAAATAAAATAAATAAATAATTTAAAAAAAAAAAAAAAAGAATACTGGAGTGAGTTGCCATTTCCTTCTCCAGGGGATCTTCCCAACCCAGGGATGAAACCCAGCTCTACCCTCCCTGCAGGCGGATTCTTTACTGACGGAGCCACAAGGGAAGCCCAAAAATATTGATCCAGGCTTGGCACTTACACTGAAATATCAGTTCTTACCCTTGCTCCTTGGAAGAAAAGTTATGACCAACCTCAGTTCAGTTCAGTTCAGTCCCTCAGTCGTGTCCAACACTTTGCGACCCCATGAACTGCAGCACTCCAGGCCTCCCTGTCCATCACCAACTCCCGGAGTTCACCCAAACTCATGTGCATTGAGTCGGTGATGCCATCCAGCCATCTCATCCTCTGTTGTTGCCTTCTCCTCCTGCCCAATTCCTCCCAGCATCAGGGTCTTTTCCAATGAGTCAGTTCTTCTAATCAGGTGGCCAAAGTATTGAAGTTTCAGCCACAGCATCAGTCCTTCCAATGAACACCCAGGACTTGTCTCCTTTAGGATGGACTGTTGGATCTCCTAGCAGTCCAAGGGACTCTCAAGAGTCTTCTCCAACACCACAGTTCAAAAGCATCAATTCTTCAGCACTCAGCATTCTTCACAGTCCAACTCTCACATCCATACACGACCACTGGAAAAACCATAGCCTTGACTAGACGGACCTTTGTTGGCAAAGTAATGTCTCTGCTTTTGAATATGCTATTTAGGTTGATCATAACTTTCCTTCCAAGGAGTAAGCATGTTTTAATTTCATGGCTGCACTCACCATCTGCAGTGATTTTGGAGCCCCAAAAATAAAGTCTGACACTGTTTCCACTGTTTCCCCATCTATTTCCCATGAAGTGATGGGACCAGATGCCATGATCTTCGTTTTCTGAATGTTGAGCTTTAAGCCAACTTTTTCACTCTCCTCTTTCACTTTCATCAAGAGGCTTTTTAGTTCCTCTTCACTTTCTGCCATAAGGGTGGTGTTATCTGCATTTCTGAGGTTATTGATATTTCTCCCGGCAATCTTGATTCCAGCTTGTGTTTGTTTCTTCCAGCCCAGCATTTCTCATGATGTACTCTGCATATAAGTTCAATAAGCAGGGTGACAATATACAGCCTTGACGTACTCTTTTTCCTATTTGGAACCAGTCTGTTGTTCCATGTCCAGTTCTAACTGTTGCTTCCTGATTTGCATATAGGTTTCTCAAGAGGCAGGTCAGGTGGTCTGGTATTCCCATCTCTTTCAGAATTTTCCACAGTTTATTGTGATCCACATAGTCAAAGGCTTTGGCATAGTCAATAAAGCAGAAATAGATGTTTTTCTGGAACTCTCTTACTTTTTAAATGATCCAGCCTAGATCAGATCAGATCAGATCAGTCGCTCAGTCGTGTCCGACTCTTTGCGACCCCATGAACCGCAAGCACGCCAGGCCTCCCTGTCCATCACCAGCTCCCGGAGGTCACTCAGACTTGCATCCATCGAGTCAGTGATGCCATCCAGCCATCTCATACTCTGGCGTCCCCTTCTCCTCCTGCCCTCAATCCCTCCCAGCATCAGAGTCTTCTCCAATGAGTCAACTCTTCGCATGAGGTGGCCAAAATACTGGAGTTTCAGCTTTAGCATCATTCCTTCTAAAGAAATTCCAGGATTGATCTCCTTCAGAATGGACTGGTTGGATCTTCTTGCAGTCCAAGGGACTCTCAAGAGTCTTCTCCAACACCACAGTTCAAAAGCATCAATTCTTCGGCGCTCAGCCTTCTTCACAGTCCAGCTCTCACATCCATACATGACCACAGGAAAGACCATAGCCTTGACTAGGCGAACCTTTGTTGGTAAAGTAATGTCTCTGCTTTTGAATATGCTATCTAGGTTGGTCATAACTTTCCTTCCAAGGAGTAAGCGTCTTTTAATTTCATGGCTGCAGTCACCATCTGCAGTGATTTTGGAGCCCAGAAAAACAAAGTCTGACACTGTTTCCACTGTTTCCCCATCTATTTCCCATGTAGTGATGGGACCAGATGCCATGATCTTCGTTTTCTGAATGTTGAGCTTTAAGCCAGCCTAGACATTTTATTAAAAAACAGAGACATTACTTTGCCAACAAAGGTCCGTCTAGTCAAAGCTATGGTTTTTTCAGTAGTCATGTATGGATGTGAGAGTTGGACTATAAAGAAAGCTGAGCTCTGAAGAATTGATGCTTTTGAACTGTGGTGTTGGAGGAGACTCTTGAGAGTCCCTTGGACTGCAAGGAGACCCACCCAGTCCATCCTAAAGGAAATCGGTTCTGAATATTCGCTGGAAGGACTGATGCTGAAGCTGAAGCTCCAATACTTTGGCCACCTGATTCGAAGAACTGACTCATTTGAAAAGACCCTGATGCTGGGAAAGATTGAAGATGGGAGGAGAAGGGTGAGATGGTTGAATAGCATCACCTACTCAATGGACATGAGTTTGAATAAACTCCGGGAGTTGGTGATGGACAGGGAGACCTGGCATGCTGCAGTCCATGGGGTTGCAAAGAGTCAGACATGACTAAGTGACTGAACTGAACAGTGTCTTGTGCCTGTTGGCTTTCAGACTAAAATGTACACCAGCAGCTCCATGGGAACTCAGGCCTTCTGATTAAGACTGAAACTGAACCAGCAACATTCCTGCGTTTCCAGTTTGCCCATTTACCCTACCCACCATGGAGGTTTCCCACCTCTGTAATTGTATGAGCCTATTTCCTTATAATAAATCTTTTTACATACACGTATGTCTCCTATTGGATCTGTTCCTCTGGGGACCCCTACTAAAATACTTCTTAAAATCTGTTATTTTGAAAACTGAGAAATATATGAAAAAATTGAAAGAATAGACAGTGAATACCTATGTATCTTCACCTAGATTCACTAATTGATTTGCATTTTCTTTTGCTGTCTGTTTTTCTGAACCATTTCAAAGTACATTGCAGACATCATGCTGCTGCTGCTGCTGCTAAGTCACTTCAGTCGTGTCCAACTCTGTGCAACCCCATAGACAGCAGCCCACCAGGCTCTGCCATCCCTGGGATTCTCCAGGCAAGAACACTTGAGTGGGTTGCCATTGCCTTCTCCATTGCATGAAAGCAAAAAGTGAAAGTGAAGTCGCTCAGTCGCGGCCGACTCGTAGCGACCCCATGGACTGCAGCCTACCAGGCTCCTCCGTCCATGGGATTTTCTAGGCAAGAGTACTGGAGTGGCTAGACATCATGTTACTTCACCTCTAATATTTCAACTTGTGTCTCCTAAGAGTAAAGACATTCTAATAATGGAACTCCAATACATTATAGCATAGTATATTGTCATACCTATAGAATTTAATATTGAGGCAATAAAATCTAATATATAGTCCATATTAAAATTTCTCCAATTATCTCCAAAACAAGCCTTAGAGCCTTAAAAAAAAATCCAATATCAAGTCAGAAATCACACATGGCAGTCCATTGTTAGGTCTCTACAGTTTCCTTCAGTTTAGAACAGTCTCCCAATCTTTTTTGGTCTTTCATGGCATCGACATTTTTGAAGCATCCTGGCCAGTTGTCTTGTGTACTCTGTTCTCAACACAGCAACCAAAGGAATTGTTTTAAAGCCTCGTTAGATCATGTCACTTCTCTGCTCAATACCCTGCAGCAGCTGCGAGACTTAGAGTAAAAGCCAAGGTCCCCGAAACAGCCTCCCAGGTCCTGCGGGGGTTTTTGTGCTTGCGTGCTAAGTCACTTCAGTTGTGTCCAAACTCTGTGCAACCCTATGAACTGTGGCCCACCAGGCCCCTCTGCCCATGGGATTCTCCAGGCAAGAATACTGGAGTGGGGTGCCATGTCCTCCTCCAGGGGACCTTCCCGACCCAGGAATTGCACCCACATGTCTTACATCTCCTGCAAGGGCAGGTGGGTCCTTTACCGCTAGCACCGCTTTTTTCCTCCCCAACAATTTTCTCCAGGACCTCAACTCCCACTCCTTCCCTCCCTGCTCATGGTTACATGGCTCCTTGTCGCTTGGAGATCAGGCCAGGCCAACTCCTGCCTTGGACTCTGTTCTGCTGTCCTGAAATGTTGTTTCCAGGATATTTTCTTGCTTCACTCCCTTACCTTTGCTCCTTCAAGTCTTTGCTTAAATGCCTCCTCATCCAGACCCACTGACACAACCTTTTAATGTTTCAGCCTGCACCTCCTGGGCCTTTTCTGCTCCCACGCTCCTCGACTGCTTACCCTGTGCTATTCTTAAAATTATATATCTTTATTTTGAAAATCTAAAACCTAAAGAAAAGTTGAAAATATAGTGTAAATAATTTTTTTCTTGCATCTTTTAAGAAAATATTATTGATTAAATACCCCATCACCTCATATACTTTGGTGGGAATTTCCTACAAACAAGGACACTTTCCTACTCAAGCACAATACAACTTCAGTACCAGTAGGTTAACCTTGATATGTTTCTACCATCTAACCCTTAGACTCTATTCAAATTTCATCACTTGTCCCAGGAATGTTCTTCACAGCATTAGAGGACAGACTGATTCAGACTTGGATTCAGTCCAGAATCAAGATCAGAATCAAGCATTGAATTTAGTTGTAGGGCTTTAGTTTCTTTCAATCTGGGATTGTTTCTCAGTCTTTTCCCTGGCTTCGTGACCTTGACACTTTTGAAGATTACAGTTACTTTGTAGAATATTTCTTTCCAAAAATAAAAAAAATCTGGCGTTAACAGTCTTTTAAAAAATTAATCACTGTATGTATTCTTTAGGTGTGGCAGGTCTTCATTGTTACGGGCTTTCTCTGGTTGCAGTGAGCAGGGGCTACTCTCTAGGTGTGTGGGCTTCTCCTTGCAGTCTCTTGTTGCAGGGAGCAGGCTCTAGGGCTCCCGTGCTTCAGTAGCTGCAGCACGTGGCTCAGCAGTCCTGGTGCGGGGGCTTTACTTGCTCCACGGGATGTGGAATCTTCCAGTCCAGGGATCGAGTCCATGTCCCCTGCATTGGCAGGTGGGTTCTCATCCTCTGGACTGCAAAGGAAGTCCTGCAGAGTATTTCTATGTTTGTGTTTACCTGGTGTGTCCTCACGAGTGCATTCACGTGACTCATCTTTGCAGGCGCCTCACAGAAGAGACGCTGAGTTTCTCACTCTGTTCATGTGGGTAGCAGCTGATTTCATTTTGTTTCATTACTGGAGATGTCGATCTCTCTCAATGATTAATCTGGTTCTACAAACCTTCTCCATGGTGAGGGTTTCCCCTTGAAATTAACAAATATTTTGTGAGGAAGTACTTTGAAACTATGCAAATATCCCATTCTTTTTTTTATTAAGATTTTAATTTGTTCATTTATTAACATCAGTATGGATTTTTGTTTCATTAATCATTACTATGCACTGAATTTTGTATCCCTGCCTCCAAATTCATAACATTGAAGCTCTAACCCTCAATGTGAAGTATTTGAAGATGGGACATTTGGGAAGTAATTAGGGTTCGATTAGATCATGAGAGTGGGACCCTCATGATGGGATTAAAGAGAGGGAAATCTTGCTCTCTCCTCTCTACATAAAAGCACAGAGAAAACGCCATGCAAGGACACTGAGAAAGGGCTGTCTGCAAGCCAGGAAGAGGGGCCTCACCTGGGACCAACCCTGCTGGCACCTTGATTTTGCACTTCCAATCTCCAAAACTGTGAGGAAATACATTTCGATTATTTTACCCACCTGGTGTGTGGTATTGTGTTATGGCAGCCTGAGCTGACTAGAACAGTCTTTTTTTTTTAGAGAGGGGACATATGTATACCTATGGCTGATTTGTGTTGATGTGTGGCAGAAACCAACACAATATTGTAAAGCAATTATCCTTCAATTAAAAATAAATAACATTTATTCTGTTTATTTATTGGCTGCCCTGGGTCTTTGTAGCTGCGTGAGGGCTTTCTCTGTTGCAGCGACTGAGGCCTACTCTCCTGGACTCTCTCGTTGTAGAGCGAGCGCAGGTTCAGCAGTTTTGAGGAACCGACCTAGTCTCCCTGTGGCATGTGGAATCTCCCCGGACCAGGAATCGAACCCATGTCCCCTGCATTGGCAGGCAGATTCGTATCCACTGGACCAGCAGGGGAGTCCTCTGACAGACTTTCTATGTGGCTGGTTTGCTGTGTTTGCTCTGTACCACATCCTCTTGCCCACCCCTGCATGTCAGCACTTAAAGGTGCTGCTCACCAGCAGGATCTTGCCTCCAGCTCCCACTGCAGCCTGAGAAGCCTGGAGGGTGGTGGAGGCGCTCGTCCCTGTGTGCAGAGAGACAGGGGTGTCTGAGGAAGCCCGCTGCTCTCCCCCACCCTTGGGCAGACCATGGGCAGGGAAAGTCCGATTCACTAGGACGAGGTACAAACGGTTTTATTTTTCTAGAAAGAGCAAAGTCCAGAGAGGCAGGGGGGAGGGCAGCTGGGCCTGGCAGAGCTGCCGTGGGCAGGCCCTGGGCCCTGACTGAGGCTGCAGGAGGCCCCTCCCAGCCCCTGCCCCAGGAGTAAACAGGCACGGTAGGGAGCTCAGCCGGTCGGGGCCTTCCAGCGTGAGGGCAGAGAAGGAACAGGGGAGGCGAGGTGAAGTCCACGACCTGCTGGGTCACACGAAGCCAGGCTTCATGGACGAGCGGTGGCAGTTGGGGCAGCTTCGTGTCCCGTTGTTCTGCAGGCACCTTGGCAGGGAGGGGTTGGTGCAAAGGGCACTGTCCGCTTGGCCGGCCTGGCCTCCCACCCTGGACCCAGTTCCCTCTTCCCCTCCGTGCGGCAGGCAGCCCTGCTGGTCCTGTGCCTGGGGAGGCCTGCAGGCCAGAGCCTGGGCCAGGGGTCAGGCACGGGTGATGGAGGCACTTCTGGCCCTGGGCGCCGCTCTCCCATGACCTTCTAGAATTCTCTCTCTGTGGTCTCTTTGGGGAGAAAAACAGGGCCGCTGGGAGGGTTCGATGAGTGATTAGACGGGAAACTCTTAGAACAGGCACCCAGGAGGCCCCAAAAGCACAGCCTAAGTGTGATTAGGTCCCAGGGAGCCCCCGAGGGCCCGCCGGCAGGGCACTCACCTGAGGTGGAAGATGTGGGAGCACGGCAGGGCCTGCAGGCGGCTGTTCTTCTCGCCGATGGACTCGCCGCACAGGCCGCAGTAGAGCTCGGTCTCCTCCACGCACTCGTGGAAGCGCACGACGTGGGCACGCAGCTCCCGCTGCAGCCCTTTGCTGCGGTAGATGCCCTCGCTCAGGCAGTGCAGCTTCAGCTGGCCCAGCTGCAGCGGGGTGCAGACGAGACCAGGTCAGTGCGCGTGAGCAGCTGCTCCGAGACACCGTCTGTCCACCCGGGGCCGCAGGGTGCTCAGTACACGGGGGCCCTGACCTGCTGTGCTCCTGCCTTGCTGAGGGCCCTAGGAAAAACATCTGGCCCTCTCCGGGCCCTAGCTTCCCTTCATGAAGAGTGAGGGGGTCGGCGAAATCAGTGATCCTCACTCCTAGAAGCAACTGGGGACCTCATGTGTTTGAAGGATCTTTATTGACCGGATCTGCTGCCTCGACGCCCTATTCGTTAATGTGCTTTCCTGTCTCTGTTCGTTGCATACCCACAGCAGCTCCTCGACATTTCTGATGATATTTGGGTAAGCCAGAGCAGCTGTTGTCCAGCCCAGGCAGGTGTATTTGGCATTTTAACGGGACTGTGCCCTGACCCCTGAGAAAGGGGCATCTTCTAGAAGACTCTGAGGCTATTTTCAAAAGGTTTGGATAGGATGATGAAATTTGAAGAGGCTGCATAGACTCTGGGAAGAACACAGGCTGTGGCGGTAACACAGGTCAGTTACCAGGTGTGGGGCCTTGAGCACCTCTCTGAGCCTCACTCTCCTCCTCTGTGAAAAGGGGCTTGCTGTACCACCGTGCAGGAAGCCAGTGAGTCCTGGAACCCACAGCTAGAAGAGCCCTGGGGTGCCCACCTCCCTATCAGTGGCAGAGTCTTAATGACCATCAAGAAACCCTCTGAAAAGGGGCTTCCCTGATGGCGCAGTGGTGAAGAATTGGCTTGCCAATGCAGGGGATGCAGGTTCAATCCCTGATCCAGGAAGATCCCACGTGCCGCGGGGCAACTAGGCCCCACACATATGAGCACATGCTCCAGAGCCCAGGAGGCCACACCTTCTGAAGCCCAGGTGCCCTGGAGCCTGTGCTCCACAACAAGGGAAGCCACCTGGGCGGGGAGCAGCCTGTGCACCGCAACCAGAGAAAAGCCCAAGCAGCAATGAAGACCCAGCGCAGCCAGAAAGAAAGAAACTTTCCAAAAAGAGAGAAAGAAACCTCTGAGGAATTCTGATGTCCCCCGAGCTACGGAACTCTCACCCTGCCCACCCCCCCAAGTGCTGAGTGGACGAGAAACAGCCAGGGTCAGGGGGTGACTAGGGGCATCTCCTGGAGATCAGGAAGGACTCAGAGCACGAGCAGACTGGTGGGGGGGGGTCTCCCCACCCACCCTAGATCCCACCTTGGGCTCTTGACTCCAGACCCAGCAGACGGAATCGGGTCTGACCTTGTTCCCCACCTCCTCCGCCAGGTCCTGGGCTCTCTCAATGGCATCCAGGGCCTGGAAGGGGAGATAGGCCAGGGCTGCAGGCAGGGCTGACGGACGGAGGCCTTGGCTTGTAGGGAAGGAAGGGCAGGGAGGGGCGGGGCTCAGGAGAGAAAAGAGACTGGAGTACACTGGCCTGAGCTGCCTCAGTTTACCTGGATACAGAATGGCAAGAACACTCCTATCTCACAGAGGGTTATGAAATCGGGCTCCGTAGCTCAGTCGTGTCCGACCCTTTGCAACCCCTTGTTGCCCGCCAGACTCCTCTGCCCGTCAGATTTTCCAGGCAAGAATACTGCCCTGGGTTTCCTACTCCATGTGAAATCTTAGGAGGTAGTTCAAGCATCTTGAGTTCCAACCCCAGGTCTGGCCCTTTACGAGCTGGGTGATTGGGCAAGTCACACCCTGCTCTGAGCCTGGAAAGTGACCTGGAATGCCCTGGCCTCACAGATCTGGGGTGAGGCTGATACTGGACAAGGGGTCTGAAAGAGCCCAGTCGTGAAGCAGACCCACACGCCCTTGGCTGACATGTGGGAGCGCTGGGGAGAGCTGGCCATAGGACAGGGGTCCCCCTCACCTTGTCCAGCGCCTTCCTGGCCACCCAGCACTTGGCCACGCCCAGCAACACCTGCACTTGCCCCAGGCGGTTCCCGATCTCGGTCATGATGCTCATGGCGGAGTCGTACCTGGGGAAGGCTGTCTGCGCAGCCGGGTTAGGGGTTGGGATCAGGCCCTGCCTGGCCCGCACCGCCGCCCCCTGCGTCCCGGTGACCTCACCTGCAGGTCCCCACGGCTCCGGTGGATGTCAGCAAAGCAGAGCAGGCAGAGAGCCTGCAGTGGACGGTCCCCGTGCTGCAGCGCGATCTTCATAGACTCCTGTGATGGAGCTGGACCCTCAGGCCTGCGCGTCTGCCCCCTACCCTAGAGGCATCCTCGCCCCGTGGGCCCCTCTGACACCCTCGGAGCCCGGTACCCCTTTCCTGGTGATGAGTCCCCGTGTACCGAACCCCTGAGGATTGACTGAGTCTCTGAGAGCGGAAGTGGCTTGACCGAGGTCACCAGGTTATTAAGTGGTAAAGCTGGGATTCCGACCTAGGTCGGTGGAACTCCAGACTGGCTCGCTTCCGACTTAAAAGTGTCCCACAGAGTGGGTATTGGGCGGGGGGACAAAGGAAAGCCGCATCCACTGAGAACAGCCTATAAGGGAATGAGATTTGGGGCAGACGGGGTAAGGGGAGCAAGCACACCCTCCAGGGGCTCAGCGGTAGAGAGGGGGGACCAGGAGCCAGCCTTGGGGGGCCTCAGCGGGCTGGGCAGGCAGGAGGAAGCCCCGGGCCCCGGCCCCGCCCACACCGCCCGCCCACCCGCATGCCCGCCCGCGCTGCGCCCACCTCACAGCATTCCATGGCGCTGCCCAGGTGGCCCAGCAGGCGGTACGCTACAGCCATGTGATACTGGCTCATGGCCCGGTACTTGAGGCTCCAGCCTTTGCCATAGTCGTTGACGAGCTCTGCAGCCTTGCAGGGGAAAAACAGGGCTTTCTCGTAGTCCTGCAGGGGACAAAGGGAGGGGCCGGGATGGGAGGGCGCATGCTGAGTGGCGGGAGCTGCCCCTAATTGGAGCGCTCCATCGAATGCTCGTTCATTCATTCATTCACTTATTCTGGTGTCCAGGAAAACCGTGATCCACGCGGAGGGAACAGCCTTGCAAAGGGGTGGGCTCATGAACGTGAGGGTTTTCATCTGGTTTGCCGACGTATGCCAAGAGCCTAGCACAGTTCCTGGCTCGGAAAGTACTTGCTGAATGAATGAATGAGAATGAGAAGCAAGAAAGGCAGCTGTCTTCTCCTCTCAGCCAGTCCCGGTCGGGCCCCTGGCCTTCAGAGATGCACAGAAGGGTGGTGGGGCTGTCAGAGCCCACCCTCACCCCCCGCGGGAGTTTGCCTCCTGGCGGCCGGTCATCACTGAAGGCTGGATGACGGACTGCCAGCAGAGTCAGCCCCGAGAACACAGGACAGACTGACTGAGGCAAAGAAATCATCCCCTTCCCTTCTCGTCAGACTTCCAAATGTCTTCTCAACCTGCCAGTTACGAGTACATGACCGCACCATCACTCCGTTAGGAAACAGAAGAAAATGGGAGACGGCCCCCTCACGCGCCTTCTCGGTCAAGCCCACGGCGGGACTCCGCACTGCCGCGGGCCTGCTCCTCCCTGCTCCTGCCAAATTAAATAAACCCCCCAGGCGGGCTCTGGAACCTCCCCAGTCTCTCTACTGAGTCATCCCATCACCGTAAAAACAGTCTGGCATTTCTTACCTCACCTGAAAAATAAAAATAAAACAACCACCTTTGACTTCACGTCCCATTCAACTATTACCCCGATTCTCTGTTCTTTTTTGTAGAAATACCTACTTGAATTGTTATTTGATATCGGACAAGCTAATATGACCCAAAGAGAACTCTCGGTAACCCCAATATAAACCTGTTTCTAATAAACTTAATATGTACTATGTACTTTTTAATTCGAAGCCATGTAAATGTTTTATAGACTTAAAAATAGGAAATTTAATTTTAAAAAACCTAAGATTAGAAAACGGAAACAAATAACCTTAAGTGTATATTATTATAAAATTACAATTAATTTTAATATAATTATAATATATAATTAATCATAATATCATTATAATTATATTATATATTATATTGTATATTTTAATTATATATTATATAATAATATATAATATATAATTTTAATTATACCATAAAATTATATTATATATCATATTATATAATTATAATATTATACTATATTATATATTTTATATATTAATATTATATTTTCTATAATATTATATATAATATATAATACATTATATTATTGTATATATTATATAATTATAATATAATAAATTATATAATTATAATATAACATATAATTATAATACAATGTAATATAATTATAACTATAAATATATTATAAATACAATGTAATATAATTATGTTACAATATAAATATACTTTAATTATATGATTGTAATTATAATATAATTAAATATGACATGATTATAATATAAATATAATAATACATAATTATAATATAAATATAATATAGTACTCTTATAATCATAGTATGGATGTGAGAGTTGGACTGTGAAGAAGGCTGAGCGCCAAAGAATTGATGCTTTTGAACTGTGGTGTTGGAGAAGACTCTTGAGAGTCCCTTGGACTGCAAGGAGATCCAACCAGTTATTCTAAAGGAAATCAGTCCTGGGTGTTCATTGGAAGGACTGATGCTAAAGCTGAAACTCCAATACTTTGGCCACCTCATGCGAAGAGTTGACTCATTGGAAAAAACTCTGATGCTGGGAGGGATTGGGGGCAGGAGGAGAAGGGGACGACAGAAGATGAGATGGCTGGATGGCATCACCAACTCGATGCAACTCCGGGAGATGGTGATAGACAGGGAGGCCTGGCGTGCTGCGATTCATGGGGTAGCAAAGAGTCGGACACGACTGAGCAACTGAGCTGAACTGGATAATATAATTATCATAATGTATATAATATAATTATAATATAAATATAAGAATATAATATATAATATTATAGAAAGATAATTATATAGAATATATAATGTAATTATAATATAATTATAATTATATCATATCATATAATATATTATTATAATAATTATATATTACATATTATATTATAATAATATATTATAATGTAATTATAATATATTTGGAGAAGGCAATGGCACCCCACTCTTGCCTGGAAAATCCCATGGACGGACGAGTCTGGTAGGCTGCAGTCCATGGGGTTGCTAAGAGTCGGACACGACTGAGCAACTTCACTTTCACTTTTCACTTTCATGCATTGGAGAAGGAAATGGCAACCCACTCCAGTGTTCTTGCCTGGAGAATCCCAGGGACAGGGGAGCCTGGTGGGCTGCCGTCCATGGAGTCGCAGAGTCGGACACGACTGAAGTGACTTAGCGGCAGCAGCAGCATAATATATTAATTATATATTAAGTATTATATATTATATTATATATTATGTATTAATTGTATTATATATTTGTGTAATTATTTATATATAAATATTTATATTATATATTATTTATATATTATATAATACAATATACTAATTATTAGATAAATTATTATATAATTAAAATATAATTTATAATTAAAATATAATTAAGGTATATTATATGATGATTTCATAATTCACTTAATATATAACCTCTTATTAATATAACCATACAGAACAAGCGTTATTTCAAATGACCTTAAAACATACATTTGAACAGTTCAACCATAGTGGGATATATTATAAAGACAAAAGAACAGCAGAGAAGTCTTAAACCTCATTTGTCATCTTTTTTTTTTTTCAACAATAGTGGTATATTGTCTTTTGAAATTATTTTGTGTACTTTGTAAGATAAAGTAAATATTTAATTATGTTGTTAGAAACCAAGATTTTCAGCCTAAGAGAAGAAAAGAATCAAGTTTGAAATAAAGAAAATCCTGAAACATTAGGCTTGAGTTAAAGATTTCAGTATAAAGTCCAATTGTCCTCGAAACTGAGGAGATTTAGTAGCAATAACAAGCCAGTGGCAATGAGCATCCTGAGAGCCCACATCTGGTCTTTACCAGTCTGGAGCAGGAAATATAGTGGGCCCTTAGCACCCAAGGGTTCCACAGCCAATCAAAGCTTGAAAATATTGGGGGGAAAATAAAGAAAGTTCCAAAAGAGCAAAGCTTGAAGTTGCCAGGCACCTGACTATTAACCTAGCATTTACAGTGTATTAGGTTTTATATGGCACCTCACTCCAGTACTCTTGCCTGGAAAATCCCATGGATGGAGGAGCCTGGTGGGCTGCAGTCCATGGGGTCGCTAAGAGTTGGACACGACTGAGCGACTTCCCTTTCACTTTTCACTTTTGTGCATTGGAGAAGGAAATGGCAACCCACTCCAGTGTTCTTGCCTGGAGAATCCCAGGGACACGGGAGCCTGGTGAGCTTCCATCTATGGGGTTGCACAGAGTCGGACACGACTGAAGTGACTTAGCAGCAGCAGCAGGTTTTATAAGTAATCTGGGCTTCCTTGGTGGCTCAGTCTAAAAGAATCTGCCTACCAATGACGTAGGTTCGATCCCTGGGTGGGGAAGATCCCCTGGAGAAGGAAATGGCAACCCACTCCAGTATTCTTGCCTGGAGAATCCCACAGAGGAGCCTGGCGGGCTACAGTCCGTGGGCCTGTCGACTTAGCGACTAAAACAACAACAAGGGATGATTTAAAGAATATAGGAGGGGGCTTCCCTGGTGGTCCAGTGGGTAAGACTCTAGACTCCCAACGCAGGGTATCTGGGTCTGATCCCTAGGCAGGGAACTAGATCCCATGTGCCACAGCTAAGACCCACCGCAGCCATATATGTAGGTTCTATGCAAATACTACACCATATTATACAAGAGAACTGAACATTCCTGGATTTGGGTATCCTCAGGGATCCTGGAACAAATCCCCTGAGAATACCAAGGGCTGACTCTACACAATACCATGGGACAGACCGTTGTGCCAGAAAACAAGAATGCTTTCTTTCAAAGACTAAAGGAAGTCTCGTCAAAAGGACATAGGGGTCATGCTGAAGAGAATTCCACTGACTAAAATTAAGATAATGTGCGTATCAAGAGGAACAATGATTGCAAATGACTGAAGACTACTGAATATTTTTTTAAGTCCAAGATTTCATGATGAAATACCAAAAAGAGGAAGCAAAACCAGTGTGATCGTTGGAGTCGACTATCACATCAACTCGTTATCCTGAAACATGGCAATTAAAGGAGAGGGATGAAGGATTTATCTACCTTTCCTTTAGGAACTGCTTTTCAGAGCAATCAGCTAGCTCTAATTAACGAGGAAAATCCCAGCTAACAATTGTAGCAGGCATCACAGAATGTGGAAATCACCGTTTCGTGAGAGTTGACAGAACTGATTCAGGCGACAGACACCAAAAAATGCTCAAACCATTATGGAGAACACTGTTGCTGAAGTGAATATTCACCAAGTGTCACCCCACAAATTAAGCTACTGGTCCTGCAAGGAAGAAGGCAAAGCTGAAATCAGTGGGATCAGGTGGTCACTTGCTCGGACGTCGATATGGTGTCTCATGAAGCACGCAGACCTGCTTATGCAGGTTCTCACCAGAAATGAACGACCGACAGGACTTCCCTGGTGGTCCAGCGGTTAAGACGTCCCCTTCCGACGAGGCAGGGGGTGCAGGTTCAACCCTTGGTCGGGCAGCTAAGATCCCACATGCTTTGTGGCCAAAAACCCAAAACATGAACAATATTGTAACAAATTCAATAAAGGCTGCACATTTAAAAAAAAATAAAATAAAAAATGCGTGACCTAGATCTTACCAAGTCATTTTTAAAATTCTCCTTCATAGAGAGTCATGGAGACAAAGAAACAGCTTATGTGACTCCTTGAGGAAGCAATGAGACAATAAGATGGAATACGAATTAATCTGGCTTCTGCAGTAAATCATGGAGAATAAAGAGTAGTGTATTAACTTTCTATTGAAAGTGACATAATAATCACTGCGGTGTGTGGTTCTTGCTTGTGCTCCAGTTCAAACAAGCTGAGAGTTAAGGCGTATTTTTAGGATAAACAGGGAAATTTAAGAGATCATTGTTCACCATGGTGCGTGTGAGAATAGTATTGTGATCTTCTTATTCTCAGAAATGCTTACTGAACTACTTTGGGGTAAAATTTCATGATATATCTATAATTTTTTAAAAAAATTTATCTGGCTGCTCCAGGTCTTTACTTGCAGCATACGGGATCCAGTTCCCTGACCAGGGACCGAACCCCAGCTCCCTGCGCTGGGAGCACAGAATCTTAGCCACTGGACCACCAAGGAAGGCCCATAATGTATGGGATATAATGTGATATAATTTTATATCATAACACTTCAGTGAAAAATATGTATGTCAAACATGGCAAAATATTAATAATTGTTAAATATAAGTAGCCGGTATATGATGATTCACTATATCATCCTCTATGCATTCCTGTATGGTTAATTTTCTTCATAATAAAAAAAGGTTTTAAAACACCCCTATCTCTCTCCAATCTTATTTGATCTCACAGAATGGCTTCCCCAGATGTCTCACTGCTGCAAACAAAATCCTCAAATGAAGGATGATCCATCAGTCCATGGATGACTCTTATTTCCTCACACCCAACTACTTTCCCCGGCGGAGCTAGTGGTAAAGAACCCACCTACCCATGCAGAAAACCTAAGAGATGTGGGTTCGAACCCTGGGTTGGGAAGATCCCCTGGAGAAGAGAATGGCAACCCATCCAGTATTCTTGCCTGGAGAATTCCATGGACGGAGAAGCCTGGTGGGCTACAGTCCACGGGGTCTCAGAGTCAGACACGACTGAGTGACTCACATTTTCACACTGACTTTTGCAAGGTTTATTAGGCATTATTCTGTGCCAGGGGTTGACATGCCCCAAGGGCTGAGCGCAGCCTGGATGTCTGCAGGAAGGAGAGCAAAGACTCAGGGCCAGAAGCCTGAGGTCACTGGCTCTACCACTTTCTTCTCCCTGCTATCTCCCTTTCCCCTAACCTGCTGGATCCCACCACCTCCCACCTTCTCTCACACACCTGCGATAGCCATGCTGGCCTCCACCCTTCCTGGAATACGCAAGGCAAGCTCCCCCAAAAGCAGAGCTGTGCTTTTACCATTCCCTTTTTCATTCTTCTGCCAGATTTCTGCATGGCTCATCCTCTCTTCTCCAAGTCATCAGACATCACCCCTACTACCCTGTTTGAACTTGCAACACCCCCTCCTCAGCCCTTCCAACCCCCTTTCCCTGCTCCCCTTTTTCCTAAGCACTTTCCACCACGCTGTATACTTGGCTTTGCTGATTATTTATTCAACTTCCTTCCTCAGCTAGAAAGCAAGCTTCGTGAGCCCAGGAGCTTGGCCGTCTTTTTCACTGCTGTATCCTGATCAACTGTGCCTGGGGTACAATAGATACTCAATACATGTTTGATGAATGAATCCTTATGACCATGTAATAAGGCGGGTTCCATTCGCCCTCATTTCATAGGCTTGGAGAGAAGTGACTTGCCTAAGATCACACAGCAAACATAGCAAAGTACGGGTTTAAGGCCTGTCCTCACATAGGAGCTTCCCACTCCCCCAGGAAGTCAGACAGACTGAAGCTTGAATGTTGACTCTGCCCTGCCTGGCCACATCTCTGAATGCTAGGCCACCTCACTTGTGTCTGACTCTGCGACCCAGTGGACTGTGGCTCATCAACCTCCTCTGTCCATGGGATTCTCCAGGCAAGAAGACTGGATTGGGTTGACATTCCCTCCTCCAGGGCAATCTTCCTGACCCAGGGATCGAGCCTGCCTCTGTCTCCTGCTTTGACAGGTGGGTTCTTTACCACTCGTGCCTCCTGGGAAGCCTGGCCATCTCCGTTCCTCCCGGCTAAGTCTTTCTCTTCTCAGACTCCCATCTGCCTCGCCCCTGCTTCAATGGGAGGACTGAACGTGGTGATGCAACAGGGAGCACGGCTCCTCGGAGGCTCTCTGGGAGCTGGGGCCTCCACCACCCTCCCCTGGGGGCCCCGGGGCGCACCTTGACCTGAGCATAGAAGCTGCCCAGGCTGCAGCAGACGCGGCACTCGAGCATGGCGTCGTCGTTGTTGTGGGCATAGCGCAGGGCCTTCTCGAAGCTCTCCAGGGCCTTCTGGAAGAGACTGAGGCCCAGGAGGAAGGCATTGCCCATGCTCAGGCTGACCTGGCCTCCGAGCTGGGCGGCCGCCCTGGTGCCGGGCAGGCCAAGGCAGGTCTTGCAGTAGGAGATGGTCTTGTGGAACTCACACAGCTTCTCGTTGCTGCGCGCCAGGTTCAGATAGCTCTCCAGGAGGAAGTTGGCGTCCTCCAGCTCACGGGCGGTGTCGATCTGGACCACAGCAAACTGCCCGGCGCGCTCAGCCTCCACCCTTCCAAGCCCCCCCACCCCCTAGCCCAGAGCCTCAGACCCGGAGTGCCCACCCCTAGCCTCAGATACGCGCGGGGCTCCCCAGCCAAACTGGAAGCTGCAACCCAGGAGCCTTCACCTCCCAAACCCAGACCCCCCACTTTCAACTTCATCCCGAAACTGGTCTGCAGTCTCCACCACCCGCCCAGCCCCCCGGCCTCGAACCTGGAGCCAGTGTCCCCCTCCCCAGGTTTAGACTCAGAACCCCACAGGAGAGCACTGGAACCTAGACTCTGAGACCTGGCCTTGAGTGCCTCACACCGCGAGGCTGAGAACCTCAGACATCGAAGCTCAAGGCCACAGGCCCAAATCCAAAGCCAAGACAGAGCATCCAAGACCCAGGGCCTGAGATGTGGAGGATTCAGGGCCTCAGGCCCTGGCCGCCAGCCTGGGGGATACGGGCGAGTCTGAGGAGGCGGGCGGGGGCCGGGAAGCCTGGGAGAACCCCGCCGGGCCCCACCTGCCCAGCCTGGCCGTGCTCCCACCTTGAGCATCTCCTTATAGCGGCCCATCTCCGAGTGGGCCGTGACGAGGCAGCCGAGCACGCGGAAGCGCCCCACGAGGTCTGAGCTCTTCTCTAGAACCTTCATCCACAACTGCAGCGCCTTTTCCGTCTGGTTAGATTGGTACAGCTGGAGCCCCTTCTCGATCTGCTGCTTCGTCTGGTCCTGCCCCATCCTCCCAGAGACCCCTGGTGGCCCCGTGCCTCTAGGCTCTCATGGGACCACCCCCCACCCCTGGTGCCCACTGCCCACCCAGTCCCGAGCAGGCGCAGGGCCTGAATGGAGAGCGGGCGCCACCCTGGGAACAAAGCCGGTCCGGCCCCTGTGCGCAGCTGTCCCTGCCAGTTGGGGCCACGTGGCCGCCAAGGAATGTCAGCCACAAGGTCACGCGGGCCTCTGCCGCACCCGCCCCCAAGCTGGGAGGAAGGTGCCTGCCCCCTCCTGCCCCGGGCACCCCCTCGGGCATCTCTTTAGCACCTCTGACCCTGGCCCCCCGAGCCCCCCTGGCAGAGCAAGCTCTCCCTGCAGCCTGAGAGTTGGAGTAAGCAGGGATGAAGCTGGGCACATGGGCGGCAGGGAGGCTGGAGTGGATGCCCAGCTCTGAGCCCTCCTCTGCCACCTCATCACCATCCCCAGAGCCACCCTCCCCGGCTCTGCTTCTGTGAGGGACTGGCCAGTGAAGCCACATACCCGTGCAAAGGCCCACCCCATCCCAATGAGTCCTAACCTACAGCTCAGCCCAGCCAACAAGCTGCTCACCTCTCTGGGCCTCAGTTTCCTCATCTGTACAATGGAACTGTCATAAGCTAATAAGCCCTCACCTATGAAGGGTAACAGCGGGACCCTGGACCAGGCTGCCAACTTTCGAATGCTGCCTTTAACTTTTATTAGTTCTACGGGCAGCATGCCTTTCGGCAGGAGAGCAATTGTTCCCACTTCACTGGACTGTTGGAACTATACGCCTTAGTGGCTGGCTGGGACAGTGCCTGGCACGCGGGAAACACCACGTGACAATAAGCAAGAGGTTACCTCAAGCAGCATTCGTCTGCTCCGTGGCAAATTGCCCACGAGGAATAGAAATTGGTTTTTGAAGGTTTAAAAAAATATCCAGTTCCAGGGACGCACAGTTCTGAGCTTTAGTCCACTGTGGCTCTCTTTGCTTGGCAAAGCAATAAAGCTATTCTTTTCTATTTCACCTCAAAAAAAACAAAAACAAACAAAAGATATACAATTCCAATCCCAGTTTGAAAGAGTCCCTTATAATGAGCTTGAATGCCAGACACCATGGAGAAGGGCGAGGTCTTACAGAGGGAGAGGGCAGACCCATGAAGGCTCCTGGGGTTGCGAGAGGGCTCTGCCAAAATTATCAGCTTGTCTCACTGTATCTTTCTCTTCCCGATCTGCAAACCAGGCTCCTTCCCGCCCCAGGGCAAAGTTGTCCTTTCAGAGTGGACAGTGGCTTTTAGCATACGAGCATCCCTCACTTTATTGCAGTTCCCAGATGCTTGTCTTTTACAAACGGGAGGTTTGCGGCAACTCAGCATCGAGCAAGTCTATTGGCACCATTTTTCCAAGAGCATGAGCTCACTTCGTGTCTCTGTGCTGCATTTGGCAGTTCCCATAGTATTTGGAGCTCTTTCATTACGTTTCTTATGGTGACGTGTAATCAGTGCTCTTGGCTTAACATCTTTTTGTTTCGTTTTGTTTGGTTAACCTTTTGGCCACATCGCGTGTGGGACACATGGATCGCGTGTGGGACACATGGGATCTTAGTTCACCGACCGGTGACTGAAGCTGAGCCCACTGCGTTAGGAGCATGGAGTAGTCTTAACCACTGGACCACCAGGGATGTCCTGTAATCAGTGATCTTTGATGTTGATGGTTAGCATTTTCAGCAATAAAGTATTTTTCAGTTTAGGACTGAACATTGTTTTTGTAGGCATAATGCTATTGCACACTTAATAGACTACAATATAGCATAGATATAGCTTTTGTACGCAATGGGAAACCAAAACACTCGTGTGACGTTTTCTGGTGATGTTCGTTTTATTGTGGTGGTCTGGAACCAGACCCGCAGTATCTCTGAGGTGTGCCTGTATGCACAAAGTTGAGCGTTGATCTAGCACTAACACCAGAAGATTTTCATCACCCTGGAAAGAAGCCCTGTGCTCATTAGCAGTCACCCCTGCTTATATGCGATATTGACTGCAGACCTCAGAATGTGACCTATTTGGAGACACCATGTCTTTTTGGCCATACTGCCTGGCTTGTGGGAGTTTTGTTCCCTGACCAGGGATTGATCCTGGGCCCTCAGGAGTGAGAGCTCAGAGTCCTAATCACGGGGCTGCCAGGAATTCATCTTTAAAGAGGTAAAACGAGGTCACTAGAGAGGGCCCTGATCCCATAAGACTAGCGTCGTAAGAAGAGATTAGGACAGACACACAGAGCGGGAGAAAGACGGCCATAGACAAGTCAAGGAGAGGGGCCTCGGAGTGAAACTAACCCTTTTGACACCTGCTCTCTGACTTTCGGCCTCCAGATCTGAGACAATACATTTCTGTTGTCTAAGCATCCCCGTCTGTGCCCAGTGTTAGGGCAGCCTGAGCAAATGGACACACCCTGCAACCACAACCTACTTTCTGTGGACTCGTCGGCTCTGGACATCTCATGTGAATGGACTCGCACAACATGCGGCCCCTTGTGACTGGCTCCTTTCAACACAATGTTTTCAATATCGTAGCGTGAATCGTTATTTCATTCCTTTTTTGGCTGAATGGTACTCTAGGGCTTCCCTCCGTGGCTCAGCTGGTCAAGAACCCGCCTGCAATGCAGGAGACCTGGGTTCGATCCCTGAGTTGGGAAGATTCCCTGGAGAAGAGAAAGGCTACCCACTCCAGCATTCTGGCCTGGAGAACTCCACGGACTGTATAGTCCCTGGGGTCGCAGAGAGTCGGACACGGCTGAGCGCCTTTCGCCTTCGGTATTCATTGTACATTTATGCCATTTTGCTTATCCACTCATTAGCTAATGGACTTCGGGTCACTTCCCTTTCCGATTATGAATAATGATGCTTTCAACATCCATGTACAAGTTTTCATACGGACAAGTTTTCGTATCTCTTGAGTATATACCTAGGAGTGGAATAGCTGAGCCATAGGGAACTCTGTGTTCACCTTGGGAGGAGTCTGACTGCCCCAGGGTCTTTGCCCCTCACGGTCCCTTTTCTCCTCCCTACTTCGAAGTTCTGCCCAGTTAAGGCCCAGTTGAGATGGGCCAGCTTACTATACTCACGGAGAATTAAATTCCATTCTGATACAAGATGTATCTCTATAACTTTATATTCATTGATGAGGGTATTGGCTTAGTATCTGTTTGCCCCTCTCAACTGTGTGGGCAGGAACTTTATCTCATTTTTCATTGACCCGTCTCCAGAGCAAAACCTGGCATGCAGTGGCCACTCAATAAAAATGTTCAATGAATGAATGGGAAAAAACAGGGAGGAATGAAAACTTAATTTTGAAATTTAAAATAGCTGCTCCAGGCTTACAGCTAACCTGCCACGCCTCCTTCATCCTGGGGAAGCTGAGCAGAGGCAGAGATCACTGCCTCTTGTTTGCTGCAAGCAAAACAGGTCCAGAGTGGGACAGTCTGGGCATGGCGGGGGAGGAATCCATGCCCCAGGGTCATACGTCGAGGGGACAGAGGAATAGGCCCTCAGGACTAAAGACATTGGGCTGTCCCAGGGGAAGTGTTTTTTAATTTAAATTCAATTTTCAAATTTATTTAACTGCTCAGTCATGTCAGAATCCTTGTGACCCCGACTTTAGCTCACCAGGCTTCTCTTTCCATGGGATTCTCCAAGCAAGAATACTGGAGTGGGGTAGCCATTCCCTTCTCACGGGGATCTTCCTAACCCAGGGACCAAAGCTGGGTCTCCCACATTACAGGCAGATTCTTTACCGTCTGAGCCACAAGGAAGCCCATTTAATGAATTAGTTAGTTTATCCTGGGCCGTGCTGGGTCTTCGCTGCTGCGCTCGGGCTTTCTCTAGGTGTGGTGCAGCAGGGGGCTGCTCTCACTGCGGTGGGCGGGCTTCTCCGTGCCCTGGCTTCTCTTGTTGCAGAGCATGGGCTCTAGGTGCACGGGCTTAGTTGCTCTGATGTCCCCTGCCCTGGTGGGAGGTTTCTTAGTCACTGGACCCCCAGGGAAGTCCTGGGGACGTGCTCTCAAACCTGGCGCACAGGAAGCTGGGCAAAGGGGGAGAGCTGGGAGCCACTGGCACAGTACTGTCTTAGGACAGGTGGGTCCTGGGTTGATCTCCAGAGGGGAAGGAAGCTGGACCCACAGGGAAAGTGCTGAAGAGCCAGCAGGTTCTCTCCCATTTGTGGTTGAGATACAGTCCAGCCCTGAGTCTGCCTTGAGTCTTTGGCAAGAAGTAGATGGACACTCTGCCTCAGCATCCCAGAGGAATCTGGAACCACAGACTTACAGGTACCTGGGAACTCAAATGATCCCAAAACCTGACTGACTTTTCTCTGCCCCCGAGTGAGCCATTTGCTGACTTCCGAACATAGTTAGGTCAGGGTCATGCTCTTTTTGGAGAAGGCAATGGCACCCCACTCCAGTACTCTTGCCTGGAAAATCCCATGGACGGAGGAGCCTGGTAGACTGCAGTCCATGGGGTCGCTAAGAGTCGGGCACGACTGAGCGACTTCACTTTCACTGTTCACTTTCATGCGTTGGAGAAGGAAATGGTAACCCATTCCAGTGTTCTTGCCTGGAGAATCCCAGGGACGGGGGAGCCTGGTGAGCTGCTGTCTATGGGGTCGCAGAGAGTCGTGTATGACTGAAGCAACTTAGCAGCAGCAGCATGCTCCTTTAGGGTAAGGGGGTGGTTTTTGTACTAGCATCCGATCAGCCACTGGCAAAGTGAGAGACCAATAGGAGGCTTACATTGCCCGAGCTGAGCACTTCTTCCAGCTTATAGATAACTGGGTGGCACCCAAGGGTGAAGTGACCTGCCCAAGGCCACACTTTGACCTCAAGACAGAGCAGGCAGTGGACCCCAAGCAGTGTGACTCCAGGGGTCTTACTCTTGATCATGACACTGTCCCAGGAGAGAGGGAGAAAAGTGAAGGGGACATAGATAGCCATATTCAGGAAGCTTACTGATTTTCGCCAGACACACCAAGCCCACTGGGAACCCTGTCCAGGCTCTGACCTGGCTGGGCAGGAGAAATGTACACAAAGAAGGCTGAGGGACTTCCTGGTGGTCTAGGGTCTAAGACTCTGAGCTCACAATGCAGGGGGACCGAGTTCAATCCCTGGTTGGGAATTAGATCCTACATGTTGTAACTGAAGATCCCCCATGCAAAATGAATATCAAAGATCCCGTGTTCAGCAACTAAGACCCAGAAGCCAAATAAATAAAAAGTAAGTATTTTTAAAAATTGCTCTTAAAAAAAAAGGCTAAGGAGAGGGTGAACGGAATCAAGCCTTACTCACAAAGCCCAGAAACAAAGGCTGACCCAGGAGAGCAAGTCACAAAATGAGTCTCTTTCTGGGCCACTTACCCTCACAGGGTGATGGGACAGCAAGGGCCTGGGGGTCTGTTGTTCCAAGTGCCTGCTGTGTTGGGTACCAGCTACATGGCCTACATTTTAGTGCCCTGGTTGATAATCAAAAGTAGAAAATGAAATTTGGGCCTGAAGCGGGGCTCACAATCTGGCCTGCTGAAGATTCCCACATAAAGCGGCTACATTTACTACCTGGGATAGTTCATGTAAGAATCCACACTTCCTGCTTCTCCTGAAGACGGGAAGCTCAAGCAATCCCTGGGCTTGTGAGTTCTCAGTCAACTGGTCAAAGGGTCAGTGTCTGGGCTCAAGGGGTTGGTGTCTGAAGGCAAGAGACCAACAATGTCCCCCTTCACCCGCTGCCCCCACCTCCTGCTGTTCCTGCCTCGACACTGAAGCCAAGCGTCACTTACCATCTTAGATTGGCCTCCTCTTGCAGGCTTGAACCACCGGCTTGACCCCTGCAGGCCCCTGACTTTAACAGCCCCTGCACAAGTGTAGCTGGAGGTGACATCCCAGGTCCCTTCTGCCATGATTACTCGTATCCTTGAGATGTCTGTCCCTTTCAGCAAACTTCGTTTTCCTATTTGTGAACGGGGATTTACCTTTCTGGGAAGGTTTCTGTGAAAACCAAACAAGATGATAAAGGAAGAACTTGGCTTTGCGAACAAGACATGGCACAAACAGCCCTCTAAAGGACCCCCTGAACTTGGCGCTTCAGTTTACAATAGTGAACAATTTAGAGATGACCTGCATCCAATAGGAAAGTCATTGAGAAACCATGAAATGCTATGAAGGCTCTAAAAGTGAAAATCGTAGATACCAGAGGGAAGGGTGCCCGTGAAACAGTAACTGAAAAAAAAATGCAGATGGCAGAACATTCTGTACATTGAGGCATGATCTCATTTTTATTAACAAAATTTACATATGCACACATCTTTGTATAGAGAGGAATTCTGGACGCGTACCTCCCCCATCTGTTTGACAGTCAATGAGCTATGGGACAGCGATGTGCGCATGCTCAGTGGTGTCCAACTCTTTGCAACCCCATGGACTGTAGCCCTTCAGGCTCCTCTCTCCATGGGATTCTCCAGGCGAGAATACTGGAGTGGGTTGCCATTTCCTTCTCCAGGGGATCTCCCCAACCCAGGGATCGAACTCACATGTCTGAAGTCTCCTGCATTGGCAGGCAGATCCTTTACCACTGGCGCCACCTGGGACCTGGGTCTCATTTGGTGGAAGAGGCTCCTAAACACACATAAGCTTTTTCGACCACACACTAAACCTTCTATATACATTTTGCATTTAAAACAACAACAAAAAAATCCTCAACCGTTATAACCTTTAAAAAGGCCACTGTGTCATGTTCGCCCCAGGCTCAGGGCACTATTTCCACTGCAGGGGTGACTAGGTTGGTGACACTCTCTGAGCTGGTGGGCCACTCACAGGTTCCCCTCTGCCAAGGGCCTTCCCTGGCTGCCAAAGGGGCTCTCCAGCAGCAGAGGGGCCCGGGAACAGGTGGCACACCAATCTCCTCAAGGAGCAGGAAGCTGTATTAGCAGCACTTCTGCCAAGGGTCTCTAAAGGACCTAGCTGTCATTCATTTCACGGCCACTGGGGGCCTGCAGAGAATTCGGGTACTGGCTGGAAGCTAGTGGCTTATAAGCGGGTGTGAGATGTTCCTCCCTTTTTTCTGGAGTGGATGGATTTCTAAATAAAAATCTAACATAATACAATTTGGGGGAAAAAGCACATCTGGAAGCTCTTGACAGAAGCACCCATCACCTTTGGATATTTATTTGTTCACTTACTCATTAAATGTCTCCTGGATGCTTATTATCTACCAGCCCCTAGGGCTCCAGTGAAGACTTCCCATGTGGCTCACTGGTAAAGAATCTGCCTGCAAGGCAGGAGGCCTGGGTTTGATCCTTGGGTCAAGAAGTAAAGGAGAAGGAAATGGCAACCCGCTCCAGTATTCTTGCCTCGCAAACCCCATGGACAGAGGAGCCTGGTGGGATGCAGTCTATGGGGTTGCCAGTTGGACCCGACTGCGCGACTCAACAGTGGAACAGGGCTCCAGTGAAGAACGCCACTTCACACTGTCCCTGCCTTCATGAAGCTCCATTCTAAAGGTGGAATGTATTTATTTTTAAAAAGATACGTCTTTACCTCGCTGTGCCACGCCTTAGTCGCAGCGTGTGGACTCTTCCGTCGTGGCGTGAGAACTCTTGGTTGCGGCATGGGAGATCTAGAACCCTGACCAGGGAGCAAACCTGGCCCCTGCATTGGAGCATGGAGTCTTCCCAGGCAAGTCCAGAAAGGAAGTCTTCATTCTTAATTAACAGCTCTATTGGCTAACAGGTAATCATAGTGGACGATGCAGGCAGGGCAGGTCTAAAAGACTCCGGGTCAGGCAGGTCACTCAGCAGGCAGCAGGAGGAGCTGGGAGAAGTGGAAGGGACTGGGCACTGCAGAAACAGCAGGAGACGGGCTCCGAAGGGTAGGAGCAGGTGGTCCCAGGCTAGTGCAGAAAGGAAAAGATGCCTCAGGAAGTAGGCTCAGTGAAGGCCAAGCACGAAAGGGATGTGCCTCATGACTGCATTGGTATGACAAATCCAGAAGGAGATCCAACCAGCCCATCCAAAAGGAAATCAGTCCTGAATATTCATTGGAAGGAGTGATGCTGAAGCTCAAACTCCCAATACTTTGGCCACCTGATGAGAAGAACTGAGTCACTGGAAAAGAGCCTGATGCTGGGAAAGATTGAGGGCAGGAGGAGAAGGGGACGACAGAGGATGAGATGGCTGGATGGCATCACCGACTCGATGGACATGAGCTGGAGTGGACTCCGGGAGTTGGTGATGGACAGGGAGGCCTGGCGTGCTGTAGTCCACGGAGTCGCAAAGAGTCAGACACGACTGAGCGACTGAACAGAACAGAACTGAACTGAACTTTGGGGCTGGAAATGGGAATGGGGGGGCGGAAGGTGAGTGATGGCTAAAGAGTACAGGCCTTCTTTCTATGGTGATGAAAATGTTCTAAAATTAGGTTATGGTGATGGCGCAGAATGCTCAACGTCAGACCTGGCTGCTTTGGTGGGCAGACTCTACAGTGTGTGAATTACATCTCAGTAAGGCAGTTCAAAAACACTCAAAACCACAGGCGGCTTCAGGTCACTGGGAGCTTTCATGAGGGCGTGGGGATGGAAGTGGGGGCTGAGGTTCTATGGACTTGGCTGGAGTGTCAGCCGAGGGCTTCCTGGCCAAAATGTGTTCATTTTCCCATCCCTAGATCTGACTGTGATTTAGAAGAACAAGAGCCCTTTCTATAGCTGGAGCCTGTGCCACTAAAGAGAAAGTCAACGTATGCAAAAGAAATCGAACACCAGATGGTGGTGGTGGTGGGCTGGAAAGGGCTCCTGAGGAAGAGCTTGAAAAATGCAGAACGTGCAAGAGAAAGCCGTGTTACGGTCCCTCACGGAAGGGCAATGTCATCACACGTTAGTTTGACAGTCCCAGAGGTGAAGGAACAAACCTGCGTTTTCATTTCCTTTCTGATGGCTCATCTTCATCCAGGACTGAGATGCTCAGGTGAGCACAGTATGTGATGTTCCTGGGAGACATAGGGAGATTGTGTACTGACCGAGAAAGCCAGTAAGCTGGGAACTAGGAGTGTGGCAAAAATTAGGTACCTGAAGAATCTATTAAAAAAAATAATAAAGGTGACTGAATGGGAGCTTTTAAAGAAAAAGAAGAGGTGATGGAGGTGATGGAATTCCAGTGGAGCTATTCCAAATCCTGAAAGATGATGCTGTGAAAGTGCTGCCCTCAATATGCCAGCAAATTTGGAAAACTCAGCAGTGGCCACAAGATCGGAAAAGGTCAGTTTTCATCCCAATCCCAAAGAAAGGCAATGCCAAAGAATGCTCAAACTACCGCACAATTGCACTCATCTCACACGCTAGTAAAGTAATGCTCAAAATTCTCCAAGCCAGGCTTCAGCAATATGTGAACCGTGAACTTCCTGATGTTCAAGCTGGATTTAGAAAAGGCAGAGGAACCAGAGATCAAATTGCCAACATCCGCTGGATCATGGAAAAAGCAAGAGAGTTCCAGAAAAACATCTATTTCTGCTTTCTTGACTATGCCAAAGCCTTTGACTGTGTAGATCACAATCAACTGTGGAAAATTCTGAAAGAGATGGGAATACCAGACCACCTGATCTGCCTCTTGAGAAATCTGTATGCAGGTCAGGAAGCAACAGTTAGAACTGGTCATGGAACAACAGACTGGTTCCAAATAGGAAAAAGAGTACGTCAAGGCTGCATATTGTCACCATGTTTATTTAACTTCTATGCAGAGTACATCATGAGAAATGCTGGACTGGAAGAAACACAAGTTGGAATCAAGATTGCTGGGAGAAATATCAATAACCTCAGATATGCAGATGACACCATCCTTATGGCAGAAAGTGAAGAGGAACTAAAAAGCCTCTTGATGAAGGTGAAAATGGAGAGTGAAAAGGTTGGCTTAAAGCTCAACATTCAGAAAACGAAGATCATGGCATCTGGTCCCATCACTACATGGGAAATAGATGGAGAAACAGTGGAAACAGTGTCAGACTTTATTTTTCTGGGCTCCAAAATCACTGCAGATGGTGACTGCAGGCATGAAATTAAAAGATGCTTACTCCTTGGAAGGAAAGTTATGACCAACCTAGATAGCATATTCAAAAGCAGAGACATTACTTTGCCAACAAAGTTTCGCCTAGTCAAGGCTATGGTCTTTCCGGTGGTCATGTATGGATATGACAGCTGGACTGTGAAGAAGGCTGAGTGCCGAAGAATTGATGCTTTTGAACTGTGGTGTTGGAGAAGACTCTTGAGAGTCCCTTGGACTGCAAGGAGATCCAACCAGTCCATTCTGAAGGAGATCAGCCCTGGGATTTCTTTGGAAGGAAGGATGCTCAAGCTGAAACTCCAGTACTTTGGCCACCTCATGCGAAGAGTTGACTCATTGGAGAAGACTCTGATGCTGGGAGGGATTGGGGGCGGGAGGAGAAGGGGACGACAGAGGATGAGACGGCTGGATGGCATCATTGACTCGATGGATGTGAGTCTGAGTGACCTCCGGGAGTTGGTGATGGACAGGGAGGCCTGGCGTGCTGCGGTTCATGGGGTCGCAAAGAGTCGGACACGACTGAGTGACTGATCTGATCTGATGTTTTTTGCAGAGGGCAAGATTAACGCTCCCCCACCCCCGACACAATTTCTTTTTCTTCTATTAAGTGTTTTTCTTATTTCTGTTTATTTTGGGGGCCATGCTATGCGGCACACAGGATCAAACCTGTGCCCCCTGCAGTGGAAGTGTGGGCCACAGTGGACCACCAAAGAAGCCCACAACCCAACTTCTTTGACCTCAGTGAGCTCATCCGCCAAGTGGGGACGCGAACAGTAGGTCCCCCCAGGGGCTATACCGATGAGTGCGTTCAGCGTGTGTCCAGCACTAGGATGGTGGTCAGTGAACACGAGCTGGGACAGGGACTGCATAGACACTTCGTGGGCTGGCATCCCGCACAACCCACTCTGGAAAACGCTACTCCAGGCCCACCCCACACAGAGCCAGTCTGATGAGAAGGCTGAGGCCTGGCCCGCCTACCGGCCAGAGCCGCTTTCAGGTCCCTGCACAGGCGCCAGCCTCACAAGGATGGGCCTCCCAGGGGAGTGAGGCTGACGGCAGCAGGAAGGGGCAGACAAGCTCCTGCCTCAGCCAGGGGGCCTGAGCTTCCCGGCCCAGGGGCTGACTGCATCCGCAGTTCACAGAGGTAGGAGGTGAAGCCTCGGTATGGGGCTTCTGGAGTGATCTAGAGTTACTGAGTAGTGAACCCAAGAAATCCTAGAAATGTGACCTTGTCCTAAGGTCAGAAAGAGGGGAAAAGGAGCCCACGCACTTTGGTCTGGAGTGAGGAAGCCCCAGCGCGCGGCACCTCGGTGCTCGCTGGCTGCCTCCCTGGGGGCAGGAACCCCGCAGCCAAGGAAGGGACTGGCACTCACAGGTCTGGGCCAGTGCCGCAGGGTGGCGGCCACTACTGGCAATCGAAAAAGCACAGAAACGAAGGCTGCCGAAAAGTTGTGTAAGTGCCTCCTGGGTAGTGGGTCCATTGAGAAGAACGCAGGATCCATACAGAAGGCACTTTTCTGGAAGAAATCCTGTTCTTTCAGGAGTCTGGGGTGGTCCCACTGGATACTAACAGGTACGTCAAAGTGAAACCATCCTAGAGTGCCCACCCCTTCCTCAGGAAGGCCAATCCCTCTGTCCCAAAGGCCACCCCCGCCCCAACAATCAGTAACAAAGAAGACAACAGCAGTTCTTCTCAAACAGTTTAATAGCAAATAAACAAAGGAAGGTACCACACTTGGCAGATACAAAATGACTTTTTGTCCGTGTGTCTGTGCAATTAAAACAGATTTAGGTTCCCCATTGGGACAAAAGGAAAAACACACAAAAAAGGAAGATTTCCTTTTAAACACATACTCCCTTGCTCCAAACTTGTAACAATTTTTTTTTCTTTTTTAATCCACTACACAAACTCTGTGATCAGGTCAGAAAAGCGACAGGGGCTCTTCTTGCCTTTTTTTTTTTTTAAACCATTAAAGTAAAATCCATAATTTTCTACATAGTACAACACAAGTTCACACAAAAAAGACATTTTCTTTTGCAAATCAAACAGGAAAGAAAGGAAAAGCTCAAACAAGGTAAAGAAAAAGCATTTCTACGGCTGAATCACGACTTTGAGTTGATTGAATCCCGTTGTTGCTGCAGAACAGACTGTGCGTTTGGTCATAGTGGCAATTTTTTCTCTTCACATTGTGAAATCACTTTACATTGTTTTCTAGTAGAAAAGGCAAAAAACTGTACAAAACCCCTAGTGTTAAATACAACGTTTGTACCAATAAAAAACTCACACAGGTTTGTCTCCAAAATGTAAAGTTTCTTTTTTTTTTTCTTTTTAAATTATTCACAAAAAGCAGCTGGAAATCAGAAAGGCAGCTGCCGCTCCAGGGTCTCAAATCCATTAAAACCACCACAAAACAATTAAAACAATCAGAGAGAGAAAAAGGAAAAGGAAACAGCGTCCAACATTTGGCATTTGGTTTTATCCACAGGTTTTCCCAGAGCTCCTCTTGGAATTGAAAGCAAAATATATTGGCAAACATGGGTTCTGAATACACAGGAAGGGGAGCCTCGGAGCCTTCTGCCCACAGAGGCCGCTCTGTGCAGTCAGACTGTGGGGTGCGCGGTGGTCTCGCTCAGGCTGGGGGTTCCTGGCCTCCTTCCATCCACTCATCCCTCTGAAGAAATGAAGCAGCCTACCATCCACTGGGCCTCCACCTGGCCACCCTCTCCTCTGGGTAAGGGGCACCCCGAGCTAACACTAGGCTGCCTGCCCGGTCCCGGGGCCGAGACGCTGCCGAGACCCTTCCTCATCACCTGCAGCGAGGATGATGGGGACGGTGCTTCGACCCTCCCCACCCCGCCCCGCCCCCGGCTCCCCCTCTCCACCCTTCCCTGGACAGCCCTACTTCCCAGCTCGCTCGCCACCGGCCGCTCAGGCCTGGGTGGAAGCTATCCCAAACACCGCCCCCTGCAACCTCTGACCTCCACAGACCCACCCCGAGACCTCACGTCTCCTCTGGCCTTGCCCTTCCCCACGCACCTTCTCACTCAAATCCCTGCAGACCCTGAGGCTGGATGGTGCCCCGAGAGAGGAGGGCAGGCTCCCCTCAGGGAACCAGGGACCAGGGCTTGCCTGGCACCCGGGGACAGTAGCTATTTGGCTCTTCACCCAATTTAAAAAAATAAACACAAAAAACCGCCCTGACCCCACCCCAGCAGCTACGCACGAGCAGAGCCGCAGTGAAGAGCCAGACTGGGCTGGCAGGGCCCGGGGCTGCACAGCAGTGCTGGCAGGGGCACTTGTGCTGGCAGGGGCACTGCCGCCTGGTGCAGGCAGGCCTGCCTGAGCGGCTCCGCGCACTCCCCGCCTCGGGGCAGAGGGATGCCTGGGCCCCTGGCGCGCTCAGCCCCCTGCTGCCCACAGCCCCCCTCGGGGTGCTCTCTCTGGACCCCTTCCCCACCCGTCTCTGAGCAGAGCAGCCGGCCCCCGGAGGCCCCCCAAGGCCTGGAGGCCGTGTGAGGAGACAGTCTAAATGCACAGGCAAACGCTCTAAGGGCAAGAGAGGAGAAAGTTGCCACTTCAAAACAAAACAATACAACCTTGGAAAAAAAAAAGTCAACCCCACAACAATTTAAAACAGCTTCTTTGAAACCCTTTTAAATCGGTCAGTTTTTGCACAAACTATAGGAAACAGAGAGGTGAAGGTGATATATACGGAGGTGTGAAGAAACAGCAGGAAACATGCAAACTTGGTTTTTCTGGGCATCATCTTAGTGGGAAAGGAAAAAATTCAAAACAAAAACACAAAAACAATACAAAAACAGAAAAAAAAATTGAAGCATCACATTTTGCTGTGGAGACTGCAGGAACAGGCCTGGGGCGGGCACGGCGGGGCTGGGGCAGGGGGCCCGCGGACTCCCCGCAAGGGGCTCCAGGGCAGAGCCGCAGGCGCGGGGGCTGCCTGGGGCCCACGCTGCAGCTGGTGGTCAAAAAGGAAAAAGGGCTCAGGGGTTTTCTGCAGTTGCGAACTCAGAAAAAAGAAAAACAGGAACACATGCGGTCTCCTCAAGCCCTACAAACTGTATCAGCAAAATGTGCTCAGGAGCCTCGAAGGTTTCAGTGACATCTTTTATTTCATTGTTTACTCCAAAGTTGTCTTTAAAACTAAACACACCGAGAAGCAAAGCCTAGAAGCGGACCGGCTGTGTGCTCACAGGAATACAAACACCACGCGGTATGTGCTAGTAGGGCTGCTCTGAAGACAATTACAAAGAATTGGAATCACAAAATCAAGTGGTTATCTTATGAAGTTCTAGAAAAATAGATTTTTTTATATTCAAATGCAAGTTTAAATATTTCCCCTTCAGCAGTCGTTCTAGCAAAACCAATTTGGCAGCACAAAAGAAAAAAAAAAAGGAAAGAAAAAAGAAAAACAAAGAAAGAAACAAACATAATAAAAATACACATCAGCATCAAAGGTCAACACAAGGTCAAAGGTGAGAGTTCAAGCATCAGAGAAGCTGAAGAGACAGGGATTTGGACGATGTACTTGACGCCACATCGACATGCTTTAGGCACAACGATGAACAAACGGCAGGAATCTAGAAAAAAAAACAAACCAGAAAGAGGGAGACCCACTGAGTTACACAGAGCAATACATCCAAACAGAGAGAGAGAGAACAGGACACTCACTGTGTGCAGCCCTGAAATGAGGCGGCGGGCAGGGAGGCTGGGCGGGGACGGGACTCTCGCACATGCTAACAACGGACACGGGGAAGTCAAAAAGGACACGGAGGACACCGAGAAAACATCCAACTGCCAGAGACACAGGGGACCTAAGGCTTGGATTTCCCCAGAAGCGCCCAAATGCATCCGAAAAAGCAGCTCTCGGGCGGGGCAGAGCCTCAGCCTCCCGAGTGCCACTCCTGGTCAAGTGCCACTCCTGGTCGAGACTCAGGGAGACAGCTGGAGCTGCTGGCTTGAGGGAAGGGGGGGCGGAACTCTTTGGGGGAGAGGGCCAGAATTTCTCCCCCTTACTATGGGGATGGCCCTCTGTTGCCAGAAATCCAAGCTCTTAGCTTCCACGAGGGCCCTGGCCACCCCTGTGGGACCCAGGAGACAGTGTCTAGTTGCATTCAAGGCAAATCAATTTCATGATGAAATTCAAGGAAAAAAACGAAACTACAGCAGAAAACACACTTATGTAAGTGAGAACCCCACACAACAGAAAAGGATCGCTTAAGACTTGACTGCGAGTCTCCCCTCTCCGAGCTGAACCCTTTCACACCGTGAGACTTGTAGGGGGAGCAGCTTCTCCAAAACACCATCTTTGGCCCGGGGAGAGAACTGTGCTCGAGGGCAGCACTGCTGTGGGAATCGCGGAGCCGGGGACAAGACCGACAGAGAGAAGCGCCTGCGCACAGCCGAGGGAACCCACAGCAGGTACGAAACCTCGGGGTCTGGTATCAGAGGCAGGCTGATTACACCTTTAACTTTCATGCCAATAGCAAAGGGGTCCCAGAGCCCAGGACAAATAGGTATGCAAATAACAGTGAAACGGGGGAGGGAGGGAGAGGGACAAAGGTGGGCGCAGAGTGGAGTTCCGGGCTTTGGAAAACCCCACGCGGGCCAAGGAGGAAGACAGAACAGAAGGTGAGACCGGCAGCAACCTGGGGAGCACAGCTCTCTCCTCCGCCAATTCACAGCGTTAACGCCTCCCCCTCGGGCAGATTAGCTGGGCTGCAGACGGCCACAGAAAGTCAGTAGTTTCAATCATACACAGCACCCTGTGTGTACAACAATCACATTCTGGATTCTACAAAATCCTGGCCTTTTCCAGAGATATAATTTAGGTAATAAATATTCTCCACCCCGGAGCTGTATAAAACTTCTATAAAAATAGAAACGACATTCTTGGTTCCAGCCGGTTGGGATTCAGAACAGCGCCTCCCCAACCTAGCATTTTTTTCTTTTTTTTGTTTTCTTTTTTCTTTTTTATTTTTATTTTTTGCATTTATTTAAAAAATCCCATCATGACCCTGGAAGCCTTTGGAACAGTTTTATCCTTGAAACACAGGACACATTTCTCCCAGTGCGCGGAATTCAAGTTTACGTGGTTCAGCTTAAGAAGTATGTTTCATGTTTCTTAGAGGACAACAGACCCAAGTTATCACTATGAGAAGGGAACAGCTGTCCCAGCTTCAGTGGGATAATCCACCACCACCAACTACCCGCACGACAGCAAGACGGTCAACGCTCGTCCGAGGCCCGAGGACAGCAGGACAAGGAGGGCGTCCCCGTCTGACTGACAGCAAAGCAACCCGTGATCTCGCCTCTGCCGCTAGGGGGCAGGGCTGATGTCTGTGAGGCTGAGGAGCCCAGGGACTTGGTCCCCGGCCTTGGCTACGGGTCACATCCTAACAGGGCCACATTCCCGACAGCAGGTCCTTCCCGGGCCTCCCCACTACCAGCGCTTCTTGGAGCAGCGGCAGAGCCCGGAGGCTGTGTGGGTCACAGGCAAGAGTGAGACCTGTGGGAGGCAGCAGGGAGCTGCCTGTAAGCACGAGGACAGAAGTGAACGCGTGACCCTGAGGTAAATGGACACTAACCCACACGGACGCTGTAAACGTCCTGCGCCTCCTCTGTCACCAGGGGCAGAGCACGGGGCTGGAGGGGTCAGAAGGGGGGCTGGCCTCCATCCAGACGCCAAGCCTGGGCCTTCTCAACCAAGGAGGCAACCGCGGATTGCTTAGTCCTTCTAAGTACTGGGTGCTGGCCACCGAGAAATGCAGGACCAGCTCAAAGGGACCCTGGGATTCGGGTACACTGAGAAGCAGGCTCCTCCTCCCCCAACGTGACGGCTTTTGATCGCTCTGCTCAGGAGAGGAGCTCCCTTCTGCCAGATACCATAAGCCCTTCTTGGATCTACCCTCACGAGAAAACTGGCTGGGGATGGAAGTGACATTCCTTGCTGTGGTCAATTACCAAAAAGGAAACCTGACGGTGTCTTCCTGAGAGGCCTTCTTTAAAGGGACCTGGTAGACATGGGCCATGGTCTAACGGTCTGGTGTTGAAATAAACCAAACACGACCTCTTTGCTTGGCTTCTTCTTCCTAAGAGCCACCAGCCAGGAAGGAAGGGCCAATCCAACACCAATGGCTGGCTGGGTAACGGATGACAAATCCCTGCTTTTTGCATGTTAGGCTAATTTAATACGTGCATTATTTCCAGAGACTTGTTACCCTCTTCTTAGGTAAGAGGGATAGAAATCCTAGATGGGAATCTAAAAAAATAGCTGGCAAGAACGCAGACTTTCCAGTGCAGGCGGCTAACAGAGGAATTTCAGCCTCCAGCTCCCAGGGCTGCCGGGTTTCAAGTCACTCTCCCTCTCCAAAGCCAAGCCCACCTGCTCTGTCCCCCAAAAGTTCTTGGGTATCAGTTCTCACGTCACCCACTCTTGTGTTCAGGAAGATTCTGGGGGTCCACTTTTGTCTAACTTCGTCCTCTTTCTTGGGATAGTTTGGGGCAAATTCTGATCCTCTTTCTTAATGTTTCCCCATTTCCCCTCCTCCCCCAGGGCAGTTTGATGTTGGTCCTTCTCAACACACACTGGTTACAAACACAGCAAACTTTTAAATAAAGGAGAAAAAAAAAAAAAAAAAAACAACTCAGGATATGGCACCTAAACTCCAAAGTAAAACAATGGAAACCAAAGCACAAACTTGTCCTCTGTACGAAGCGAAATTCCCACAGAAGGCAGTAGCTGAGTCTTCAGGGCAAGCTGTGCCTGCGAGAGTGGCAGGGATCAGGGTCCAGGGCTGTCAACACACAGCCTTAGGGCTTCGAATCATTAAGGGTGCTCCTCCCCCACTTACCAGAAGACCCTCTCACTCCAGTCTCAGAGGGGAGCACGCTCAGTAGGGTTTGCTGTCGTTCTTCGAACGTTTGAGCTGCACTTTAAGCCGCTTCATGCCGATCTGAAAGCCGTTCATGGACTGGATGGCAGCTTGAGCCGAGACAGGATTGTCGTAACTTACAAAACCTGTGGGTCCAAGCAGAAACCCAGTGAGGGGTGTGAACAGGCAAGGACAGCCTCAGTCCTTCTTATGCAACAGGATCCTGACATGAGCGGAGTCTCAAATCTCAATTTTTCTCAGCAGGAAGACGACTTCTTGAAATTGTATCACATGAAACAAATCAGGTTCCTAACAGTATCAGCTGACATCTACACAGTATCCTAAAGTATTTTTTGGCCAAGTCATTTTCCATACATTATTTTTACCTCTGGAGCGACAGTGTGGGTACAAATCACCATTCCCACCAGAGAAATGAAAAAATAAACTGAGGCTCAAAACGAAGTAATGTAATCTACTCAAAGCAAAGTTAAACTAAAGGTACGCAAAGTCAAACTCAGCTCTTCCTGCTGTCAGCCCCTCTCTCTCACTCACTGGTAAGAACACTGAGCCCCCCCACACCAGAAAAGCACCACATACCGAAACACTTGCTCAGGTTGGTCTGCTTGTCTATAAAAACCTTGGCAGACACGACATTCCCAAAGGGCATAAACATCTGCAGCAGGTCCTGGTCTCCGAACTCCTGGGGCAGGTGGTAGATGAACAGGTTGGCTCCTTCTGGACCTGCAAGATTCCCACTGACTGAAACGGCAGCAGGGTCAAGCACGCCGTCCCCCGCACCAACTGAGTCCCATTTCCACCCGTGTTGAAACTCTCAGCATCCCCAAAACATAGAAATGTGTCTGGGGAACTAAAAAGATTCTCCAAACACAAAGCAGGGAGCTGAAGGGCAATCACTGAAACAGGTTCCTGCCCTCTTTCCTGTTTCACCGACAGAGGGCAGAATTTGACCCTGTGGGAGGATGGCATGCTGGGACAGTAGCAGGCAGATTTGCATTTGGAGCAAAAAAAAAACAACAGTAGAAAGAGATTATAAGTAAAATGGGTTTCAAAAGAGTGCCTAGAAACTAGAGGGCCAGCAAAGAGGTCAGTAGTTGCCAGAGGCAGGTGGGGCAGGGACCGACTAGAGAGAGACATGAGGGAATTTCTAGGGGTCCTGGAGATATTCTACATCTATGGTGACAGGAACGTGACTACCTGTGCTCGTCAGAGCTCACAGAGCTATAATCACCAAAGGGTGAATTTTACCATAAGTAAATTGTGCCTCAGTAAAAATGTATTTTTAAAAATACATGCCTATGATAAATAATCGGGCTTCCCTGATAACTCAGTTGGTAAAGAACCCGCCTGCAGTGCAGGAGACCCCAATCTGATTCCTGGGTTGGACGATCTGCTGGAGAAGGGACAGGCTACCCACTCCAGTATCTCGGGCTTCCCTTGTGACTCAGCTGGTAAAGTCTGCCTGCAATGCGGGAGACCTGGGTTGGATCCTTGTATTGGAAAGATCCCCTAGAGAAGGGAAAGACTACCCACTCCAGTATTCTGGCCTGGAGAATTCCACGGACTGTATTGTCCATGGGGTCACAAAGAGCTGGACACGATTGAGTGACTTTCACTATATATGATAAATAACCAAAGCTCAAAAACAGAACATGTTTTCCTCTTCAACTCAAGGACTTCCCAACCAAACAAAAGCTTTAAAAAGTATTTTTACTGGAGTATAATTGATTTACAGAGTGGTGTTAGTTTCTGCTGTGCAGCTAAGTAAATCAGTCACATGCATACACATGCACACCCACTCTGTTTTGGACCCCTTTCCCACACAGGCGTCAGAGCGCTGCGCAGAGCCCCTGTGCCCCCGGGCCCCAGCGGTCTGCCTCTGTATCTCAGTGCGGACGTGTCGTCTCCCTGCTTACCCCTCACCATTCTCCCCCTTGTAAACCTGTTTCTTTTCTACATCTCTAACTCCTCCTGTTTTGTAAATAAGTTCATTTGTAGCATTTTTTAAAGACTCCACATGTAAGCAATATCACATTTATCTTTCTCTGTCTTACTTCACTTGTCATGCTGATCTCTAGGGTCCAACCATGTTGCTGCAAACGGCACCACTTCATTCTCCTTAATGGCTGGTTGTATATATGCACCACATATTCAAAGAAGAGTTTACTACAATGGCAGTCCAGCCAGCCTCCAGCCGCCCCGGCCTCCCTGCTATCGTCAGATACTACGGCACACGCTGCCTCATGGTCTCTGCGCTTGCTGCCCCTCCGCCCCATTCCTCGTCTTCCTTGAGATACACACGTTGCTCGCTCCTTCCTTCCCTAAGGGTCTGCGCTTAAACGTTGGTTTGGAGAAACCTCTCTTTATGTAAAACGCTATCTTCCTGGCACTCTCTACTCTGCTCTCCTGTGCGTCATTCTTCAGAGCACCACGGGAACACCTCACGCTTCTGCTCACCGTCTGTCTCCAGGGCTCCAAGAGCTCCCTGTCAACACAGCCCAGGGCAGGTAGTAAATGTCCAGCTCAGAGCAGGGGAGGGCGCGCTGCACCGGGGCTCCTTGGGGCTAAAGCAAGAGAGGATGCTTGTCTTCTCCTACATAAACACTTAGATCTTGCCAGCTCCTGGCTATGAAAACTCATCAAATAAGAGCACAGAGATGTCGGCAGGATTTTCTACTCAAACCACTTTCAGGCCTATTTCTGCTCAGAGAGCCTCTCCTGAATTTAATACCGTTTGTGTCAAAGCACACCCTGCCCCCCGCATCGGCCCACAGGCTGCACCGTCTCAGCGTCCCTCAGTTTTTCCTCAACAAGGAAAAGCACAGATGAGACAGTGAGGAAAAGGCCAAGTGACAGAGTCAAAGGGGACACTCAGACAGAAGACATCCCTAGTAGACTTCTAAGAAGGAAGACTCTCTCAAAAACAGACTGCCAAACGGTATCAGACACAAGGAGGCCAGTATGCTTCCTCACCTCAAAGCTGCAACCCCACGTGAGGAGGGCGCGCAGAGGTCCTGAGACGAGCCACAACCAGAACACATCCCAGTGCAGACCACAGTTTCTCCGTCTACCCTTGACAACGCCAAAGAGCAGGGCTGGCCTCACCACCTGAACGGCTCTCCTGGACTTTGCCTGCCTTTCAGCGCTGGCACAAAGGGTGTGCCCATCCCGCCCCGAGTCCAGTCTCCCCACACTCACCTTCCTTCTGGCTCCCAGCAGCACCGATACTCTGCTGTGTCAGCAGGTTCTGGTTGTACAGGGTGGGGAGCGCTGCGGCAGCGTACTGCTGGATTCCCGAGTAGGCCTGTGTGAGGGCCTCCATGGTGCTCCCGGTGCCGTTGGAAAGGCCGCTGCTGCCCAGGCCACCATTTAATGCAGCCATCCCTGGGTGGGGGAGGAGGATCGACAAATTGCAAAGACTCAACTGATGTGAAAAACAAAACCCGAAGTACACCCTGTCATCTCCTCCTTAGTTCTCCCTGAGAAGGAACAGCATCTGATGGGCCAGGTTTTAGGACGGTCACCAGGGCCCATGGCTAACGGGGCGTTCTAAACGGCCACACCCAGGGGCAGCTCATCCTCCAACCTGTGCAAGAAGCAATACCATTGACACGTGATCTGCCCCACTTTTCTGGATTTGCTGCCATTTTCTCCTAAGAACTGGAATGTGGTAAAACGAAAGTCGGAGGACTGGGGACCAAAACGAGTGCGCACACTGTATGACAGATGTGGGCAAACCCTATCACCAGGACAGCCACTAGCGTTCACTGAGCGTGTGCTACGCGTCAGACGCTGTGCTAAGTGACGTGCTCAGCACGTCACTGTATTCTCATTTAATTAGACAATCCTCAGAGAACTCTAGTCCCACTTCACAGACAAGAAAATGCCCTTAGAAAGGTGGTCTTAAGGTACAGATAGTTAACGGACTGACTCAAAACCCCACGGTCATTTCTAACTTCACTGGGCCACCCCCAATTGTTCTCTCTACGTGTCCCTACCAGAGTAGTTTAAAATGTGCTACCTGCACAGAGTGACTGGAGGACTTCCAGGGACCGGCCCTCACCTGCCAAAGAGCTGACGTTGAGGCCTGCTGTTGCTCCAGCTAATGTCTGCAGGGCTCCAAGGGAGGCGATGGGGTTGACGGAGCTGCTGCTGCTGGAGCTCGGTGAGGACCCTGCTATCAGACACCCACCAGTTAAACTCAAACCAACACTTGCCTTCCCGTGTCAACACGAGCCAAAGCACAAGCTGTGTTACTCAACTCTTCATTCTCTTTATAGGGAGGCTTTCGGTTACCAAGTCCCCCACCCTCCGCTCACCCCAGTGAATGATTCTGGTAACAACATGTTCCTGCAGTACACAGAAGTGATGATTACAACAAACTGAAGACTATGAGAGCTCTCTTAATTCAGAAGAAGACATTTGAGACTTTACTGTTCATGATCTGACCCCTTTAGAAATGGGTGTTAACTATTCTCCAGAATGACAGAATCCGCACGTGGGATTCTGCCCAAGGCCCACGAGGGCCCCCAGCCCCTATCACACGCTTACCTGAACTGGTGAGTACGCTGAGGGGACTGCTGGACGTGGTGAGAGCACTGGTGCCACTTGGGGTGTTCTGAGCTGCACTAGCTGCAGCAGCCAGTGCGGCCAGGTTCTGTAACTGCATTGCATTTAACCCTGCAACATCCAAAGCAAGCGATCAGCCAGCAGGTAGGAGTGCCCTATATCCACTCTGGCAATGACCGTGCAGACTGGCAGAAGGCTCATCCCAAAGTGGAACTGTTCTAGGTATAAGCCTCACAGGCAATACTACAGAGCTCCAAAAAGACTCAGATATCATTCAACTCATTAAGAAACTTGACACTTCCTCAGATAAGACATGTCTAATACAATAGCAGGCCAGCCCTAGTGAGTGAGCATTAACAAATGAATGGGCAATTAGGAAATCAGAAAAAAAGGAGTGTATTCTGTGGTCTACCACGGAGACAGGCAGACTGAAGAGAACAATGGCAAAGCCCGAGGCAGAGAATCAATCTGTATCTGAGCCTTCACTCATGCTTTACAGGGGATCTGTTCTCTGCAATGGAGGCGAACCAAGTAGAAAATGTAGCAGAAATCCAGAAGACCATGGAGGGATGACACGTGAAAACTGCAAAAGCAGAGAGAACAAAGAAAAAACCACCACCTGAATAGCGGGCTAATCATCAGGAAAACAAGAGAAAACAAACTCTGAGGAGAAGACCTCCAAGTGGAACCTAGCAACACTGGCAAAAAGAGAGCAAAAAACCTGAGCTGCACCAACAACGTGTGGCAAACAATTTACTAGATGATGGAAAGGCAGATGGGTAGGGGTGGAGAATTAATGAGAATAAAGAGGCTACAGCACAGATTTACAATCTGGCAACTTTCTGAAAACACAGCAACCTTTGAGTCCCTGGGACAAAAAACGAATCCATCAGACTTCCCCGGTGGCACGCTGCACCTCGCCTAGGAGGAGCCCTTCCTCAGATGCACCTGCCGCGCCGTGCCCCACTGCCGGAGGGGCGGGGCTGGGCAGCTCTGGAGCAGTCCTGTCCCTGCCTCGGGTTTATCTGTGGAGCCGCCTTTGTTAACAATTCAGGCATCTGTCGATTAAGTTTTGGGTGTATGTTAACACCAAAAACAGTAATTACCTAAGGAATAACATGTATCAGACACTAACTTCTGAGGTTCTAGCAGCTGCAGGCAAGCCACACACACAGAAGCCATCTTAAGACTTTTCTTCTGAGAATCACTGGAAAAGTCACTTTATTGTGGAAATAATTCCTGCAATTTTCTCCTTATCAAAGTGGCTGCAGACAGTCTGCAGGTACTAACAGCTCTTTTTACTAGAGACTTAAAGGGGTGGGGAACAGACAACTGCAGAGCAATATGACACCAGTAACTAAACGAGCCGCCTTCGAGAGAGAGGAGGTATGAATCCCAGGATGTTCATCTTATGTCAGGTTTATGTAATGAGTGGGATTTTTTTTTTCCCCGCACAAACAGTAGAAAACTCTCAAGACTGCCGTTAGCTGCGTCTGTTGGCTTGGCTGCTGCCGCTCCTCCGCACCAGTGAAACACTTACCTCCCATCGGGTGGAGGCTGCTCAGGGTGTTGAGGTTCCCAGAGGAGGCAGTCTGCTGAAGGAGCTGCAAATAAAGCTAGACATTACACCAAAAAACAGAACAAGAGTGAGAGTGAGGGCTGGTTCTGCATCTGGGATAACTCTACAGCACAGCAAAGCGAGAGTGCAGAGGCCCCCAGAGAGAAGAAAGTCGAAGACAAGAACCCAAGCAACACAACAAAAACACGAGGCTCATGACAGCACAGGACAGCAGAACACAGCTAAGGCCCTGGCCCGGAGGACAGCTGTTAGCCGGGTCCTAGGCCAGGCCCAAGTCCCTGGCAACACAGCGCAGCAGCAGAGGACAGGGGAGGGGAGAAGTGAGCTCAGCTCAGGCAGCCATGCAGCCCACTTCAAGAGTGTCTGCAGACGAGCGACTGCCGTGTCTAATCTCGCTCCCAAATCCTCCTTGGTCAGGTCCACACACCTTATTTTATAGGCTGTTACCATCTGGAGACCTAATTTCTACTTTAGCCGACTACTTAAAATACCAAACGGGACCATTTCAGGCTCTTTCTCAGAGTATCCTTTACCAGCCACGATGAACTTGTGACTAGATCAACGCTGTCGTGATTAGAATACTACGCATTCATCTGCTGCTGCTAAGTCGCTTCAGTCATGCCCGACTCTGTGCGACCCCATGGACTGCAGCTTACCAGGCTTCTCTGTCCATGGGATCCTCCAGGCAAGAACACTGGAGTGGGTTGCCCTTTCCTTCTCCAACGCATTCATCTAGCCCCATTCATCTCACCATTGCAGATGGCCAAATGGTGGCTCAGTCTGCATTCATCCACGAACATTCTCTTTCAATGAGTGTTCCGTAACAAATAAAACAAAAGGACCTGTCCATAAGCTATGACTCTCCATGGCCTCACCCTAGTGAACTGCAACCTTGATCTAAGCAACCTGCTAAAACCTTGTGTTCCATTCAAACCCAATCATTGAATGGCTGGTATTCTTGTTTCTGGATGCTTTGTTCAGTCTGTTATCCATTCCTAGAAACTTCTGACCTGGCTCCTCTGTCATCATGAATGTCTCTAGTCTACAGGCATTTCAGAGAAGTTCACAAACTTCCAGAAGCAGAATGAAAAAATGTACACACGTAGAATTTTATCAGCTTCTCAAAGGGCTCCACAGCCTGGAAGGTTAAGAACTACTGCTCTAGTTTCAGGTCCACACATTCTAGTGCACCCTGATCAACGACGGCGTGCTATCACTTACGCAGCCCATCAGCTCTCACACGTCTTTATTTGTCTTCTTAAATATCCTAGCCAATGAGCTCAGGCCCCAACTAGGGACTGTACATACTACTTGGCACTTTACTTCCTCCCTAAATGAGACCAGCTCTGAGCGTGGGGATCATGTTTAACTGAAACAAAGAGGCCACAGCTCTCAACATATACCACCATGTGCCTGCTGGATATGGCATGACAGCAGAAAGGTGAGTCTTCCCTAAAAGAAGGTTCCAGACTCTCTAAGAAAAGCAAGCACATGTCATGGAGATCATTTTCAAAGCATGATCATTCTGGCAGAAGACTGAAGTCCTCTGAATTTTCTCAACTTATAAGCAATGTTCTAGCACCAAGGAACAATTTAATCTGCAGAAATAGAACAACCATCTAGGCTTTCTGATTTCAGAGAAATACCAGCAAGGATAAACTTAGATTTCTTCTAATATTTTAGTAACATGGAAACCAGAGGGCATCAAATTAGCCAAAACCTGGAACCGAGGGCAGAAACCACTGCCTTTCCTCTGTTTCACGTAAAACGGTACTTTAAAGGAGGAGGAAGGGATGACTACGCTCGTGTGTGTATCTCCAGACTATCCACACTCATCCAGTGCTTTCACCACTCGTTTTCCCTCTTTGGTAGCTTCACAGACGACCTGTTCTTTCTGAGTCAAAGATGAGACAGTTTTAAGTGTCTTGTGCCATCTGTGATTCTTTTGAGGGTTAAAGCAGTGACAATCCCCTGTAATATACCCTGCAGACCTAATAAATCTAACAAATTAGAGCCCGCTTTTGGATTATATGACTCAAACTCGACAAGACAGAATTCAAATGAAAGGAAATCTATTTACTATTTAGTGAACTCAAATAGACACCTGTTAATACTCATTTAATAATGTCCATGTTAATCTCTTGACCTCTCCTGTCAATGGGAAAATCTACTGTCATACTCTTCATGGAAGGCTCAGGAAGGATTTTATTGATGGTCTCTACATCTACTAGAGGAAGAGATGGAGAAAGATACTTGGTAGCTAAGAATTCTGCAGGAATTTTTTTTCTTGGGGGCAGGGACACATGTCTCTAAATCTTTGTTTTAGGAAATTAGTATTTCACTCTAATTGGAGCAGAAACTCAAGATATAACCAATGATGTGTGACAAGAGCGAGCGAGCCAGTGCTCACGAAAGGCTAACGTGACAAAGAATATCGTGTTGCCTGAATTTTTATGTAAAACTTGGATATGCTACAAGTTGTGAGTGCTATTATATATTTTAGCTAGGGACAGCAGAAGAAGAAACAGCTGGGAGCTTGCACAGCCTGCAGAAAGCAAACCACAAAGACTCACTGCTAAATACTGGGGTCCGAGAGTATTTAGACCAGCAAGGTTTCCCCACACAGAGGCTGCGCTGATTTGCTGCATCTGCTGCTGGAGCTGCTGGGCCATTCTCTTCTGTTCTTTGTCCTTCTGTGTATCAGCAAATTTTACCACCATGGGGGAGGAGCAACCCTATGAAAACACCAAAATCAAGGGGTCAAATTCCTCATTCTGGTGAAGGGAAACCTTACTTTCCAGGGCCGCACAGGCTGCATTCTCATCTTATTCAGTGCCAAGTGATTCTCCTCTTTGAAAGACAAACAAGTGGCAAAAGGTAATTTAAAAGGGTCAACTAGTTGCAAAATGCTAATTTTAAAGAAAGCACCAGTGTTTCAGATGTTTGGCTTGCTTAACTTTTAGGGCTTCCCAGGTGGCAATTAGTGGTAAAGAAGCCACCTGCCACTGCAGGAGAACTAAGACACTCAGGTCCGATCCCTGGGTTGGGAAGATCCCCTGGAGGAAGAAGTAGCACCCCACTCCAGTATTCTTGGCTGGAAAATGCCATGGACAGAGAAGCCTGGTGGGCTACAGTCCATGGGGCTGCCAAGTGCTGGACGTGACCAAAGTGACTTAGCACACAGCAATTCTCAGGGCAGTCAACGCTGTGCACACCACCGGCTTCGGTGCTCAACGGTCCTAGCACTCTCACGCTGAGGAACCTTCCCTTTCGTCCATCTGCCCCCTACCTCCATGGTCTGTGCTTGGTGCATTGCCTTGATAGCTGTCTGTGCCATGGCTCTTGTTGTAAAAGTCACAAACGCGCAACCTGGTGAGAGAAGAATCAATAGCTCATCCATTCGTTTAATGATTTATCTGACCGACACTTGCTGAGCACCTTCTATGTGCCCAAGTGCCATGCTAACAATACAGACGTGATTCTGTCTTTAGGAGTTCATGATCTAGTGGGGAAGATGATGTATTACAACAAGGCGATACATGCGTCAGGGAGAAATCAGGGAAGCACAAATAGGAGAGAAAGTGCTTGAAAGATAAAGGAGGAATCGCATTCTCTAGTTTCTTTTGTGAAAGGCGTGTTTCCACTTTGGCATAGAATCTCTCCAAGGAGAGAAACAGAGAATTTTAATGCACGACACTTAAGTGCAGAATGCAGATTCCTTGGGGGAATTGGGATCAACTGACGGGAATCATGACGGGACCTAGAAATACAACACCATACTCAACCCTCTCCATCTTGGCAGTATCATTCATGGTGGCTGGAGATCACTGGTTTCCACTGACCCAATTAAAAAGAACTCCAAATTTAAGATGAGTACTTTTAAAGGTGCTAAAGGTACTTTTAAAAGTTAAAAGTGTACCCACCTCGGCTCAACCCATCAGGTCCCCTCAGTATCCGGCATTCTTCAATCTGTCCAAACGAAGAGAACATGACTCGGATGTCATTTTCAGTGCACTTCTTGGATATCATACCGATAAACAGCTTCCTGTCTTCCACTGCTGAGAGAGTAAACACAAATGCTTCGCTGTTACTGCAAGAGGTGGCGCAGCAGAGCATTGTGCCTTCCAGCCTACTGCACTGACTTTAAGATGCATTTCGTTTCATAATTTAGCACCTACTATTATAAATCATAATTGGGAGCACTTAGATGAAATATAGTAGCTTCAGGATCTTATGAAAGTTACTTAACCATTCTGTGCCTGTTTCCTTGTGTGATTAATAGAGGAAACTTAGTTTACCTCAGAGGCTGCTGTAGGTATTAAATACCAAGTGCTCAGCATCCTGCCTCGTACTTAGCAAAGTCTGCTCTCACTAGCAATACTGCTGTACCAAAAGATGAGTTTTCTCACTTAACTGATATGACAAAAGAAGCAGAATACACATTCAGTGAAAGTAACTGTCCACTTTCATATTTTGGTTATTTTCTTGAGGACTAAGCTTTTCTTCCTAATTTTTTAGGGAGGGAATTCCTTCAGTTCCCCTCCTCACTCTGGCTGATAAGAAACTATGCAGATCAGAGGCATTCCAGTTCACTCTCAGACGTTCTTGTCATGTTTCCCTGTCAACTCTATCTCATCTATTTACCGTACTTATTTTAAAGAACAATTCAGATGACAGATTACTTACAGCACTGAATCACTATCTTCCACCAGACACAAAACTTAACTAAAAATGCATTAATTCTGAGTAAGTAATATATTAACTGAAACCATGAAACTCCTAGGTGAGTTGGGCTTGGTAAACTCCTTTACATGAGTCTTGGCAATGGTTTTTTTTGGATTTGACACCAAAAGCAAAGCAACAAAAGCAAAAAAAAAAAAAAAAACAGACAAAAAACAACAAGTGGTGTTACATCAAATGAAAAAGCTTTTGCACAGCAAAAACCAAACAAAAAGCCGTCAACGAAGAGGCAACCTACTAAACAGGAGAAAGTATTTGCAAATCATGTATCTGATAAGGAGTTAATATGTAAAATGTATAAAGAACTTAAAGAACTCAACAGTAAAAGAAAAACAACGTGATTTAAAAATGGGCCGCTTCCCTGGTGGTCCAGTGGTTAAGACTCCATACTTCCAAGGCAGAGTCAACAGAGACACAGAAGATGCTCAGTATCACTGATCATCAGGGAAAGGGAATCAGAGCCACACCGAGGTATTCTCTCATATGTTAGAATGGTTATTATCAAAAAGACAAAAAAGAACAAGTGTTGGTGAGGATGTGGAGAAAAGGGAACCCTCGTGCACTGCTGGCAGGATCTATATGGTACAGCCACTGTGCAAAACAGTACAGCAATTCTTCAGAAAATTAAAATTCGTGCTACCATATCACCCAGCGACTCCACTCCTGAGTATTTACCTGATGAACACGGAAACACTTACTTGAAAAGATCTATGTACACCCATGCTTATCCAACAAAGGTATAGAAGCAACCTAAGTATCCATCAACAGATGAAGGGATACAGAAAAAGGGGTATTTTATACACACATGATTATTCTTCAGCCATGAAAAATGAAATCTGGACATATGTGACAACATGAATGGACCGTGAAGGCATTATGTTAAGTGAATTAAGTCACAGAAAGATAAATACTGTATTGCTCTCATTTAAATATGAATATTTCAAACAGAAAAACAACTGAGCTCACGGAGAACAGACTGGTGCTTGTCAGGGGCAAGGGAAAGGAGGAGGCAAAACAGGGAAAGGAGGCTGAGAAGTATTGATAAGCTTATTATACATAAACTTCCAGTTTTAAAATAAGTCACGAGGATGTATGGTGACTACAGTTTACTGCACTGCACGTTTCAATGCTGTCAAGAAGTAGATCTTTAAAGCTCTCATCACAAGAAGAGCAGTTTGGTAACTCTGTACGGTGACAGCTAACTAGACTTACTGCAGTGTCACTTCACAATACACACAAGCACTGAGTCATCGTGCTGCACAACTGAGACTCACACATTGTATGTCAATTACACCCCAAGAGAAGATCAATTAGTGCACAATACAATCCAAATGCCATGAGAACAGCAAATACACCAGCGGAAATCGTGTAAGGGGAGGACTCGCTCACGTGCTTGCTTACCATTGTTCTTCTCGCTGTCGGCAGGCTTCATCTGTATAGGATGATGCATCTAAAACGGAAGACACGTGACTTACGATTACACACACAGAAGGCACGCAGAAACATAAATGAGGACTCCAAAGGAAACACCAAAACTGAGCTTTAAGAGGTGGCTCTGGGGACCTCCCTGGTGATCCAGTGGCTAAGAATCCACCTTGCAATGCAGGGGACGTGGGTCCGACTGCTGGTCAGGGAACTAAGATCCCACACGCCTTGGAGCAACTAGCCCCATGCGCCACAACCAGAGTCCGTACACTGCAATGACGCAACCAACTGAGACAAGACGCACCAAAGAAAAGAAGAACTGTCTCTGAACTCACGCCTGCCTCATTATCTCTCCTCAATAGAATCTCAAAATAGAATGTGAGTCAACAAGTCAAAATTCTCTTGGCTGAGAATTACTTTCAATCTATCTTCTTTGAAACATTCCCTTTATTCCTCCTTTGCATCAACTCCTGTGGCAGTCACCCCTTTCCCCCCACAGGTGTGTTCCATGCGTCAAAGCCACCACGGTTCCCTTACTAGTAGGAGTTCCTTACCCCTGGGAGGACCTTCATGTTGTGAAGAGCGTTCTGAGCTTCTAATGCAGCTTTTCGGGTGTAAAATGTAACAAAACAGCACCCTGCAATAAACAATACTTAATGAAACCAAACCAGCCCTTTGAAAGCAGATGATTTCTGAGAGCACTCCCTCCTCCAGGGATACACAGAAAGTCAAAAACCAGGGCTGGGTTTATTCAAATGGCTGGGTGGGTGGGGAGAGGGGAGGGAGGGAGATGGAGAAAATCTAACAAGGAAGGGAAAAAAAAAAGATTTTCTACCATTTTCTTTACTGCTATCATCACCTGGTTTTATTCTTCTTTAGCTGCTCCTATAACTTCTCTGGAAAGACGGCCGTCCTTACAAAGGTCACGCCATTCAACCCACCCTCCATGCCGCACCAGGCGGTGCGGTGGGCAGGAAGACTCAGCCTTGCCCTCTTACAGCTTGTGGTCTACAACTCTTGCTTTCTCAGAACAAGCCTTACACTGCAGCCAATTTCTACCATATGCCTTAAACATAATCATCATTTATTAAATTATAAAATGACTTAAGAGCAAGGATCTCTTAGTATCTATTTCTTGGGCTCTTGGTTCTCATCAAATATAATTACGTGTCCAACAGCACTTGACTGAGGAGACCTTGAGACTCTGTGCTCTGTATCTTTACTGGGGATTGGAGGGCATAAGTATGTTTTGTAAATCTTAGGCCTGCAGTCCCGCAAGATATGATATATATTTCTTTTAAAATCACCCTGCAATTAAGATTTTAAATTACTGTATACTACATTTACAGTCATTTTCAGAAACTATAATACCTTTTACTTTTGGTTAACTATGTCACAAAGAGAAAATAATTCCTTGGCTCTAGACCCTTTGTTATTAAGCTGGTTTCAAGCATGACAATCACGCATGCTTACATCTGTACTATAGAACAGCTTTCAAAGAAAATTACTCTGAAATGGGTTATTTGGGAAAACAAGTGTATATCTGCACGTGTCTAGGGGCAAAGCTAAACCCTCTCCTCTGCTGGGTATTTCTGGAGGCAGCTTGCCTTCCTTCCCCTGTTCATTTTGTAGGCTATAACAAACAGGTGATCTATAAACAAGCCCCTCCTAGTTGCTAAGCCATCCCAGAAGGCCTCTGTAACACCAACAAAAACCCACGAGTACCCGGACAGTCTTTCTCTTTTCACTTACCCTAGCTAAAATACTAAAAAACACCCTGCTAAGTCGCTTCAGTCGTGTCCGACTCTGTGCGACCCCATAGACGGAAGCTCACCAGGCTCCCCCATCCCTGGGATTCTCCAGGCAAGAACACTGGAGTGGGTTGCCATTTCCCTCTCCAATGGATGAAAGTGAAAAATGAAAGTGAAGTCGCTCAGTCGTGTCCGACTCTTAGCGACCCCATGGACTGGAGCCCACCAGGATCCTCCGTCCATGGGATTTTCCAGGCAAAAGCACTGGGTGGTTTACTTCATTTCTGTCATTCCACTACCAAGATCAAATGAGACACTCACATGAGTCTGTTACAGACCTTGAAAATGACTGCCCAAGATCCAACTTGCAAATTATCCTCATGATGTCACTCATGAGGATTTTATTTTATCTTTAAACCATTAAACGTGTTTGGACTGGGAGATATAGCTGCAACAAAAAGACAGTCATATCCCCGCCCCCAACACCCCTGCCATGACCACAAGAGCATTCTGACAATGAGACAGAGCATGAGCCTGACTGCAAATACACATCAATTCAAAGCCCTTCCTTACCTTTGCTCTGTGGAGGGTTTTGGCTCCTATCCCTTAGGACATTGATTTCATAGACAGCACCATACTGTTCAAACAGTTCCCTCAAGTCCTTCTCAGACCAGGTCCTTGGAACCTGGCCCACAAACATCTTGATAGCATCAAGATCCGGTTGGTCTGGGTGGTCCAGGGTGCCGTTCATTTTCTTTGAGCTGCGTAAAATAAAACTTCTATTATGTATTCATGTTGTTTCTAAGAGAAACTTCTTTTCTTTAAAAGTCTCAACTACTTCCTGAAGAAGTAAGGAGAAAAAAAACCTATTTCTTCTCACTGCTTACATTCAATTTACCAGAGTTCCCCAGCCACCCCTCACTATGCCACCCCTTCCATCTGATCCCAAACTAAAGGCATCAATCTGAGTAGGACACCCTGGGCTTTAACGAAGGAAATGAATGTCAGTCATTCCTCGTCTAGCTAGAGAAGTCTCAGAAAAACTTAAGAGGTAAAGTTCCTAAAGAAAGCTTTAATCATTTTTAAGTAGAAACTTAATAAAACTTTATAAAATGTCCACGAAATCAGGATTCTCAATCTACACAATGATGGGTGAAAAGTTTTCTCTCAGTAGATGTCAGAACAGAAGCACAGACTTTCAAGGCCTAAGAACTGACTAGAACATTAATCTTTGGTTGTTGCTGTCTCATGCATAATCCTGGTACTCTTGAGTGAGGCCCTCCAATCAAAACAAAATAAAACCTCTTAAACTTTCACAAATGATTGTTATATAAACAATGATGTCATCATTCTAGGGTCTTCTGTTTCTAAGTAATCCGATTTGCTGCTATTTCTCCAAGATTTTACCAGTTAATTCCCTTACCAACTCTGTTATTATGTCCACACATTCCTCCAATCTGATTTCACCAAATCTGTAACACTCCTATTTAAATGCCTTCATTCCTACCCCTGCCACTGTCAAGAACCATGGGGGAAACTCTTACATTATTAAATGTTTCCACTCAGAATGAATCAAAGTCCTTCTCCTACCTCCTTTTCACAATCTTATTCTGAGCATTTACCCAAACTAGTAACAACTGAAATTCTAAATAGTTTGCATGTTTAACTTTTGTCAGTGTTTGCTAAATCCAGAAATTACATCATCATGTTCAAATGTGTCTTTCTTTCATGTATTCTTTCTAATGTTCAACCTCAAATAAAACGCCATTTTTCTTTAAAAGAAAAACAGTAAGTTTTGTCACCCGGAGAAGGCAATGGCATCCCACTACAGCAGTCTTGCGTGGAGAATCGCATGGATGGAGGGGCCTGGTGGGCTGCACTCCATGGGGTCACTAGGAGTCGGACACAACGGAGCAACTTCACTTTCACGCATTGGAGAAGACAATGGCAAGCCACTCTAGTGTTCTCGCCTGGAGAATCCCAGGGACGGGGGAGCCTGGTGGGCTGCCGTCTATGGGGTTGCACAGAGTCAGACACGACTGAAGAGACTCAGCAGCAGCAGCAAGTGTTCTCACCACTGTTACCTTCTGACTAGTATTTGAGAATCCTTGAGAATGCTGAATCTGGTGGCTCATCCTCTAACTTCTACATTTCTTGTAACTGAATACAGGCCTATTTTCATGTCTCGGTACTAAACATCAAAAACTGTAAGACAAACTTCATATAAACCAATCCTTGTTGCTCTGTCTATGAAGGTTCCCCCCACTCTCCCCCAGGTTAACTAGTCAGTTTCATCAAGACTCAAACAGCACTAAATTTCCAACTTGATTATAGGACTAAACACCTTTGAGCATGCTCTGGCTCCACCTACCTCTCCCAACAAGACCGAGAGCTCCTTGAGGGCAGAAATTGCTTCATTTCGTATTCTTATAGTCACATCTGGTACTGGTTCCTGGTTCAAAGTAATTACCCAGATGTGGGGTGGGAAGAACTTGTCGTTCTCAACAATTCCATTTAAGCAACTAAACCTGATAAAAGTGAATGCTGGAACAAAGGGCTCACAGATTAAAGAGCAGGTATTCTCTTCTATGACTATTTGACTGTCAGAGGATCAACCTACTTTTTCCCCCTTTTAAGCATTCTGGAATATACTGTTTTATTGGTTTTCCCTTACTAACCATGTTTGGCAAGTTGCTGCAGAAATATAGCTACTTCTAAAAGCTTAATCCCAATGTGGTAACAGAAATCTATCATGAATTTTTTTTTAAGTCCTATGACTAGTGAAAAAATGGGAATCACTTCCTACCACCTGTGCTCCACACTTTAATTACCACTTTTAATATTTTATTAAAATGTTGCTAATTTTTAATCGCATTTCTATTCCAGGGAGGATTAACATAGCACCCAAATAAATGGTGCTTAGAATGTTTTGTTTCTTGCCTGGAGAATCCTGGGGACAGGGGAGCCTGGTGGGCTGCCGTCTATGGGGTCACAGAGTCAGACACAACTGAAGTGACTTAGCAGCAGAATGTTTTGACCATAAAGAAGCAGACAGCTATTTCTGAAAAGAGCCAGGAGCTCATTAGTTTGTATAACATTGGAGGCTCTGAGTTTGTCCCTCCCTTCCCTATTTGTGTACCACTTCTAAATTTTCTACATTGCTTTTTAGTGCAAAAGCATAAATGTAGTCAATCTATATGATTTGTGATTTATCCAAAAGTTCAGTGGAGATTCAGCATTCCAGACAAGTGCCTTTCCTTTTTCTCTTTACTCTCCAAATCCCGCTCATTTCTTTATGTCCACCTACTGCCTGAATCACCCTTTCCCTGAGTATATCTATTCAAGAACCAGAAGACTCCCCCAAGAACTTTGGGCAATCTTTAAACTTAACCATCACAAACCTTTACAGGAATCACACTCCATAATTTTACATATGGTTAACTGAATATTAAAAAGATATGCAAAATGTAAGCCTTTACCTCATTATTTTGCTTTTCTATGAAATTATCTTATTGTATTTTATAAGCTAGGTGGAGGGAGTGATGGGACACGGTCCTTTACCAGTTTGAGAAGCACTTCTAGAGCACAGCAAATGATCAGGCCGCGCTCAAGACGCAGTGGACATCATTCAACTGGAGTTATGCGCTGATTTCTTCCTCCAGTCACTACTGAGCTCTTCTTTACACAGCGCAAGCACAGTGTTAGACGTGCTGTGGCAGTGGGGCTTCAGTCGCCAAGTCGTTTCCGACTCTTGCAACCCCATGGACTGGGAACCTACCAGACTCCTCTGTCCACGGGATTCTCCAGGCAAGAACATTGGAGTGGGTTGCCATTTCCTTCTCCAGGGGATCTTTTCAACCCAGGGATCGAACCCAGGTCTCCTGCATTGCTAGCAGATTCTTTACCGACTAAGTGAGCTACAAGGGAAGCTCAAGATGTGGTATTCATCAGTGAAAAAGGAAAACATGGGGTATTTCTTTGGAGCACATGAAGACACAATTAGAAATGTAAGTGCCAATATCAGCTAGAGATAAAGAGAAAAGCAACCACATATGTATGTAGTAAGCAGTCACAAACTTCATCATCAACTGTTATTGTGTTTCAAGAGATGATCAACAATGCTCTTCCATTCTCAACCTTCCACACATACGTCTAGTCCTTAGAAGGACACATACTTGTCCTTAGAAGTAACCACTACCTAAAAAAGTCACCTGGGGACAAGACTCCCAGTGGGACATGCCAAGGGTCCCACAATACCCAGGTATGGCATTTACTCTGCACATCACCTAACACATTCTCAAATTTGTGTCTCACCTGCCCATTGATGGAGAGCTCCTCAGAGTCAGTAATCATAAATTAAACATTTATTACATTCATTCAAGAATCAATGAATTCAACAAACCCCCTGGAGAAGTATCTATAACGTCCCTGTCATCCCTAAGAGGCAGGTCAGTGGAAATTCCTTCTTATCTTCTGTGGAAGTACTGCCAGTCAGTGAAGTACTGACTGGGGAGTGGGGTGGAAAAGAGGAAAAGCAGGCCTGCGGCAGCAGAAAAAGAGAAACAAGAAGGCAGCCAGTATTTCAGGAAAGAGGCATGGTATCCGCTTCTTTTTATGTTTCTGGCTGTGGCAGCAACTGGCGACTCATTAAGAATGAGAAACTAGGACGGATCAGGACACGAGGCTGTCTGGTCTACCTGATTCCCAATGGAACCCGGCACAGGAAAGGGAAACAACCAATCTGGAAGAGACGGGTGGGGAACCGCAGAGCTGTATCGCCAAAGTGCACTTCCATTCAAAACTCTTAACCCCCGTCTTCACCTTTTCCTATCAAAATTTCCCAGCTCAGAGGGTAGAGTTAATGTTCTGTTTCACGTTTTTTTTCCCATCCCTTGGCCCCCGATGACTAGACCAGGAGGTGGATTTTAACCCAACAAGACTGATTCACTGGCTGGCTAGAAACCTAAGCCTGTGACCTACGCTTAAAACAGACACACAGGCCCGCCTAATCAAGACCCTCTATAGCTGCCCCGAGCAAGACAGCAGGCACTAGCCACATGTGACTATTTAATTTTAAAAATCCAGTTTCTCAATTGGCACTAGCCACATGTGACTAGTGTTGACTACAAAGGATATCAGAGACATAAGTGTTTTTTTGGGGGGTGGGGGGACATGCCACATGGCTTGCAGGATCTTAGTTCCCTGACCAGCCAGGGATTGAACCCAGGGTCTCAGGAATGAAAGCCTGGAGTCCTAAGTACTGGACCAGCAGGGACTACTCAGAAGAACATTTCTAACATCGAAGGAAGTTCTGCTGCCCAGGACTGCTCTACAGAACCTAGAACTCACGGACAAAAACCGGCAGTCAGTGAAGAAGTTGCAAGAGGAAAAGCTGCAACTCAGGATAGCTTGAGCTAAGCTTAGATGAAAGGGCAGTGGCAAGAGAGAACAGGAGTCATGCTAAAATACAGCTGAAGCTTGAAAACACTGAGGTAAGCAAAAGAAGCCAATCACAAAAAGTGACATATTGTGTGATTCCACATCTGTGAAATGGATAGGCAAACAGAAAGTAAGTTAGTGGTTGCCTGGGAATGGGAATTAGAGGTGGGGAGAAAGGGAGGGAACGCTTACTAAAGGGTACAGGATTTCTTTTGGGGGTGATGAAAATGTTGTTATTAGACAGTGGTAATAATCACAGAACTTTATGGATATAGTGAAAAATAAAAGATCACTGATACTGTGCACTTTAAAAGGGTAAACTTTGTGTTAATTATATCTACATGGTGGGGGTGGGGGGGGGTGGGCGGTGTCAAGACATTCTGGAAGGGCAATGGCAAAGCCAGGTCATGCTGCAACCAAAACCATCCAGTAGATGAGCAGCAGAAGCACAGGCAGACAGCTGAGCGTGTGCCTTGGGTCAAAAAGCTGGCGTTTTCGAGTCTTTGAGCAGTAGAGTTCCTGATTATATTATAGTCCAGGCCACTGTGTCCTTACAGGAAAAGCCTTTCATATATACTAGCTTGAGTGGAATCTGTTCCTTGTAGCCAAATAAGCTGGCAAATACTACCTTCACAACTGTTCAAAAATAATTTCCAAAATCTTTAATTACCCAGTTTTTCCCCCTCTCCCCTTCTTATTACCTGTTGACCTACATTTGTTCATTATACAAGCAGAATAATTTCACATACTTACTAATCCCTCTACCTCCCCAGCAGGCATAAACACTTGCTGCATCCCAATCTCCAGACACCATCGACCCCAACCTGGTCCTCAGGCTCACGATGAGCACCGAGAACATCAGGATAAAGAGGACCCAGAAACACCAGCCTAAGTTACTTACCAGCTGTTCTCCAGGGGAACGAGACTAGGTACACAGAACTTATGGGACATCCAGGGACAGGCATAAAGATCTGAGAATCAGAGAAGCACACCAGTGCCCCCTCAACCAATAGGGAAGCTGAGAGGTCAGGGCTGAGAGATGACCTCAGCCTAGAGAACACCTCTGTCCCAGGGCGCAAGCCAAGTGCTCCTCAGCTTCCCCTGTTCCTCTGTTATACAGATTACGTATCGGCAACACTTCTTACCATAAACAAGAAAGGGAGCTAGGGAGCGGGTCCCCTCAGCCCTTTCACAGCTCCTCCAGCAATTTTTGTCTGTTGTAATTTGAAATTGTGCAACAGATACATTGCGAGGTCATATTCCCAGGCAGTATCACTTCAGAGAGAAAATTAGTGGTGTCGAGCCTACTGCTAAAGCAGTATGAGTGAAAAGAAGAGCTGAGAATCCAAGAGGTGACAAGCACCCACTATTCTCCAGAACTTTCCTCTTTCCACTCTGTGGCTTGGGTGTGTGGTGCCCCTGGGAGTGGGCCAGAGGACTTGCAGTCATGAGAAGAGTTGATGATAACTGCTTAATGACACCTGAGGAAGACAAGTCCAGCAGGCAAAAAATAAAGAGGCTACCATCAAACTTGCACTTTAGGCCCAAGGTTGATCCCAACTGTCCTCAGTTCAGTCGGTCACAGCCTCTCTCAGCTGGGTTTCTCATCTGCGAAAGAGGGGCAATAGCCTATGCCCAATGAACCTCACAAAGGTTTTGTGAAGATGGATGATTACAACAAAAGCAAAAGCTCTTGGAAAAAAAATAATAATGTTAACAGAGTACTCCCTGATTACTCCTACTCAGAATGAGCGCTGTACTAAGTCCATTAGTTTTCATACTTCAGCGTACATAAAAACCACATGGGACACTATTAAAACAGATTCTTGGTGTGCCCATTTTAGCATGAGAATTATCTGCGCATGGGTCCAGAACCTGCATTTTTAATTCCAGGTGACTTTTACAGAGTGGTCCATGATCCAGATTTCATGGGATACTGAATTAGGCCGACCTAGTAAAAGATGAGAAAACAGGCTGAGGAAAAATACTGTATCGAAGGACTGAACACCAGGCGACGGTAATGCACAGACGGCAAAAGACAATATGGGCCACAAAGTCCTAATTCTAGGGATCATCTATCTGGTATGTGGCAGTATTTTTTACTATATATTAAGTTTTTATGATGGCATTCACTGTGATTTCACCTGTAATCTACTGCTAAACTTTTATTTTAACAGTAAAGAGAACTCTCATAAAAAGACACTTCTAAATTACCATTATTTTGGAGACTACAGAGAAGGCACAGGATCCATTTCAAATGAGCAAGCCAACTCTGTTTGGCTATCCCACAAAGAACTGTTGAGAATCTGCTATCACCACACTTGTTACACCGAATCCCAAGGCAGATCTGCACATGGAAGCCTAATGTCAAAGACTTGCACTACCCCCTGTGATCTAGGGAGTATTCTACCATTTAATATTCTTGGCTTTGAATGACTTAAGTCTCTTTCCATTAGGTTCCAAGGTACTCTGAAGCCTGGTGAAAGTAACTGAAACCAAGGGTTAGAAGTGTGCTCTTTAACACAGAGCCCAGAATTCAGGCCCCCATAGGTACAACTCAGAGCCAGGGGACATTTTAGTTGCATACAGCGATCAGGCTTCTCACTTTTTACGTCCAAAATTTATTTACGCAATTTGCCAATCAAGATTGTTTGTTTGCCTCCTTGGGGTGGGGCACATTTGATGTCCCCAAAATCACAAAGTGTGTTGCACGTTCAATTAGTTGGGGGGAAGGAAGGTCAAGATTCAGGGTTAGTTTACACATCAATACAGTATTCTGTATACACTACTAAATACACCCTAGCTACCAGTCTGTGATATCAGTCTAAAAATTTGATCATTAGAAATAAAACATACAAATAAATAAATAGCTTCCCAAAAGATTATCTGAAATTGTATACCCAACCCAAAGCAATAAATCTAAGGTTTAAAAAAATACCTTAGAATCTACCAGATAGGAAAACTACATTAAAGGAATTAAGAGCCCAGCACACATGAGCTGATGTTGCTGGTCATATATCAAACGCATCCTTATGTACAAGACTTAGTTACAACTACAGGAAGTCAGCAGTAATGAGAGAATCAGACGACGATAGAAAATAACAATAGTGTGGACTTGGGCTTCCTCATCCAATTTTTTCCTTCCCTCTTTTAAGGAAAGGGACTCGTTTTATCAAGTAACAAAGAAAACAGCCCAAGTCCTCTACTTATGATAAATATTAGACAACAAAAATACTTACACGGGACTGGAATTCAAAGAGCAATGATCCACCATCATTTCTGGAAGGAAATCCAACTTAAACGCAGCCATCACCTCACTCTCCCCTTCAGAAGCCAATGATATTAACTTGCTGCACTTGTCTGATCCACAAATATACACAGCTTTAGCTTCCTGGGCCCCACAAAAAACACAAAGTGGAAACAGGAGCTCAGGGACGCCAGTAGTGAGTGCCACAGAAGCAGGCAGGACTGGGGAAGGGGCAGGGAGCAGGGGATTAAACGGGGGATGTGAGCATGTGGAGGGAGGCTCAGCCCTGCACACAATGGAAGTGCTGATGCACCGGGCGGGTTTTGTGCGATTTTCCCTGGCGAAGCAGTACTAAGTGCACTGTCAGATAAATAGTGTCAGACCCATGAGGAGAGCAGCGGCTAACAGAGCAGAAGAAACACAAACTTGCCTCACATCTTCCAAACTCCTCCCTGCCCAGCCGTTTCTGAGGACCCCCTCCAAGCTTGAAACTACCTGAGCACAGGAAGGGGAGGGGGCGGTTCACGTCATGTAGTCTGAAAATGTTTTAGAAAGAACTGGGTGGTTAGCCTTGGTCTGAACTTATTTTCCATATGCCAAAGACAGCAATGAACGCACTGTCTGGGTGCCAAACTAACCTCAGAAAAGTCATTTAAGGAGGAATGGTTCAGACCACCATCAGAAGCAGGCCAGAGGCGAGCTGGCTGAAGAACTGGCCACCAGATACCACCTGCGCTGGACCAACTTTGCTTTCTTGATGATCTTTATCGCAGTGAAGGGCTGTAAAAATTGCTGTTGCAGTGGCATTCATTTAAGGGAAAACTTCTTTAGGAACTCTGAATCTTAATTTGTCACAAAATTTAAAAAACAAAAAATAAAAATAGTATATTCTGCCTCCTGATAGAGTACTAAGAAACACTGTTTATTCAGTATTTTGACCTTTCTAGAGAAACAAAAAACAAAAGAAAAACAAACAAAAGCCACCACAGTGATAATCATGAAGAGGACCTGGGGCCTACCAGGGACAAAGGCTCAAATACTTAAAGGAGGAGAGAGGAATGCAGACCAAGTCTATTCACTCTCTGCCTTCTTTTAAACTACTCCTAAAACCAAGATTAATGAATGCGCACATAACAATCCTATTACGGGTGAGCGGCAGAGAGAGATGCACTCGGCAGTCAGGGCAGACACGGCGCTCTCACTCGCAGTGCAGCCCCACATCCCTCCAAGCACAAACGGGGCATGTCAGTATTTGGGCAGTGACTCTAAAACTATCTCTGAAGGCTCCAAATTTCACAGGGTTTCCTTCCATTTTTACCATTAGGGTTGCCTTACCTCAAAGGTTTCACTTCACTCAAGCTCAGATCACAAAACAGGAAACTTTGAAAAAAAAGAAGTTACGTAAAGAGGTAAACAAATGAACTAAAGGTACAGAATGACATTAAAACAAAACTAAAGAAAGGCAGTTATGTCACAGCACAGGTCTAACAAAGGCTGGCACCTGTCTACATCTAACTGAGAAAGGGAGAAACCGTGTCTCCTGTCCAATATCCAGACATAACCACCCAAAATTTAGAACTAAAATAGCAGGTAGCTGCTCTCTCCATTCTGTCAGAGACCCTGGCCCATCAGACCCCCTACAGAAACAGAAGTGACAGGAGCTCTCTGCCACCCTATTAACAGAGGAAGCAGAGCCAGGCTGCCAGTGAGGAGACTGCAACCGGCACCGAGAGCACAGAGCTCACCCCAGCTGGGGCTGGCTGAGCGACCGGCCCGTCTGGTCCCCGTTTCTAAGAGCACTGGAGCTGGTCACATGCCTCTTCCTACAGAGAAGCGCCTAAGGAGTGACTGTGAGAGGTCGGTTAATCAATTAGATTTTCTAGTTCCAGGATTCCTTTAAAAATGAATCAAGTTTTCAGGAAGTCCACTGATTGCTATGCTTTATTATTCACCAAAAATGCATGACTCCTAACTACATCTCTATTTTAATCAGAATCACAACTATAACAAGAGTAACTGCCCAGTGTATGAAAGGATGTGTACTCCTCAGAGTAATTTTTACCGAGTCAAAGCTTGTAATGTTTTAAAATTCATTTTATGATGGATAAGGCTGCAATGTTTTAAAAACCTACAAGGTGGAAATGTTATTACATGGGGGGAGGGGGAATTCTCTTTAAGCAGGTCACAAGAATTATCTCGGTATAATTAAATTCAACATGCTTGTAGGAAAAGAAAGGACAGAAATTAATCACAAGTCACTCCATTTTAGAAAAGGGTTACAAAGTGATGATAAAAACAATTATGGAAATACAAAAATGCAGCTGTTAGAAGGAAATTAAAAAGGAGAATTAAAAGTTATTCATAGCAAACTATCCGTAAGCAGTTGTTGTTTAAAAGTTCTTAATCAGAAACACAGTCTAGGCCTAAAATCCAGGGTCCACTGCAACAGAAGGCCCTAACCTTCTCTCAGTCTCTCTCTAACCACGTCTGTGAATTTATACTCATGGTTTCCTCTTCTTCCCCTGTTTGGCTGTCTCAGTTTTCTTTGCCTTGAATATTCTCTTTTTTCCTAAGGGCAATAACTCAAGGCTTGATTATGTGAGGGTAGGAACAATCGGTCTGTTGTGTGTTATAACAGTAAGAACCCAAATCATTAAAAATGATCAGAGGATAAGATACTGGGGTTTTCCCAGGTGACTCGGTGGTAAAGAATCCGCCTGCCAACGCAGAAGACGCGGGCAGAAGACATGGGTTCGATGCCTGGGTCGGGAAGGTCCCTTGGAGAAGGGAATGGCAACCCACCCCACTATTCCTGCCTGGAGAATCATACAGAGAGGAGCCTGGCGAACTACAGTCCATGGGGTCGTAAAAAGTCGGACAGAGCGTGCACACACGTGTGAGCACACACACACACACCATCTCTCCTAGGAAGCCTTCCTGAATCCCTTAGGTGCCCTGCCCCGTGTCCCTATAGGACCCTGTGGATACTACCAGAGGATCTGGGACACCCCGAAAGAGCCGCGCACCCTGCACTTAGAGTGTCAGAAGGGAATAAACAGCTTAAAAACCGGATTAGAAGACAGAAATGCTAGAATCACAGCATTTGATTTGTCAAAAGAAAGAGCAAAGTATAGTTAAGCAAAAAAGCCCACGTGGAACGTGCAAATGTCAGGCTGCCGATCATGACTGATGTAACCAGGGAGTTCAATGACAGGTGAAGGGATTTTATACTTCCATCTCAATAATCTAAATATGTTTTAAAAGGCAAAAATGTGAAGTCTGGTTATATGAGCATAGAGAAAATGAGAGCCTACTACTGAATTATAAAAGAGAGCCTATGTCTATCATTAGTCTATTTAAGGAAAAGTGCAAAAATCCAGGGAAAAGTCATAACCTAACAGTGAAGTGGACTGGATATCCCCTCAGAAGCAACGAACTGATACTACTTGAAAATAACCAACCAGAACAACTTAAAATTTAGCCTAAAATCTTTCTGGACTTGAATTTCATTTCTAAAGTTTAGTACCTCTAATATAATTAGTGGGGCTCCTAAAACTCCCAAGCTAGTACTTTGCATATGCAAAAATACACTGACCTGAATTGCTAATTATCTCTGTGACATTTCACTTTGTGGGAGACTTTCTGCAAACATGTGAGAGTTGAGCATATCTTAAAACAGAAAACCTCTGTTGAGTTTCCATGAGACGATGAAAAAATTCTGAAGAGGGGATAGGGGGTTAAAGAAGGAATAATATTGTTTAAAAAAAAAAAAGTTCTATTCCAAATCTAAAATCACTGTAAGCACTAAGTTTAGTAACTGTTATGTCTAAGACTGTTTGCCTGTAAAATTATTATATATGGTACACTAAAAAGATAGGACAAGACTGAAGGGAGGAAGATTTACTTTTGATATCTCAAAGTGTTCCATCTCCTCTCCCTGTCTTTAATCACCTATCTCCTCCCCAGTCGGCGTCAAAGTCCGAGCAGAAAGACATTCTTCTATGCTCAGTTCTTTCAGCAAAAGTGTCAGCTCAGAGACGTCCATGGAGTTTCTGGGACACACCTGACCAAATAAATCATCCTGTCAAACTGTGACCACCCTTTAAATCAGGTCATATTTTCAGGTCCCCAACTAGTTCTGGAATTTAAATATAACTGTTAGTTGACAACAATATACTGTAAGTTGAAGTTTTATTTAGGTTCCAGTGCTGATTTAAGTATCATATAATAAATAAACATATTACAAATTCCAGTTCCAAGAGGGATGTATCATCTTTGTGAAATTCACTGAGTTTTATCTTCATCTTTGTTCTAGTTTACTTAGGGTCTTCCGATAAGCCACCATGGCTCAGACGGTAAAGCGTCCGCCCGCAACGCAGAAGACCCAGGTTCGATCTCTCAGCCGAGTAGATTTCACTTCACTGAGCGACTTCACTTTTTCACCTTTAGGGTCTTCCAACTATGAAGAGGCTCAGATGGTAAGGAATCTGCCTGCAATGCAGGAGATCCAGGTTCAATCTCTGGGTTGAGAAGATCCCCTGGAGATGGGAATGGCAATCCACTCCAGGATTCTTGCTGGAGAATTCCATGGACAGGACAGAGGAGCCTGACAGGTTACAGCTGATGGGGTTGCAAAGAATCGGACAGCACCGAGCAACGAATCCTTTTCCAACTATGAGGTAGAGAGAGGAAAGGAAGCCAGCCAGGCAGCTGCTGTGTGTAGATACACACACACACACACACACATACGTGCCCTCCCTCTCTCTGCGCCTTCTCCACCCCCTGCCCAGCTCCAACTATTTGAACTACGCAGTAGCTCGTTCAAATGGGAGATAAGCCTGCATTGGTAAACAGCTAAGGAGAAAGCTGGGAAGGAGAAAAAAAAAATATAGCTTCCCAGGAATAGGAAATTTAATCCCAAAATGTAGAAAAAAGCCATCACCTTTCTGGAGGCAATTTTTTCACATCTGCAAAACAGGCCTCATGCAAGAAGGAAGGTTAAAAAGATAACCAGAGCACAACCATCCAGCAGTTAGCCCATACCTGTAGCTTTCCACCTCCCTCTCTGGACTAGTGTCTTCACTCTAAAAAACCAAGGAAAGAAAAATAAGTGGACCATGCCTGTATTTCTCATAATTCCAGATACATAGTTTCTTTTCAAACAAAAGCCCCTCTGTCACTGAGACTGAAGATAAACAAACTCTCCCTCTCCCAATTTTAAAGTACACAATATACAATTACATTAACACCTCAAAGCTAATTTAAGAACACCATCAAGTTAAAAAACAGAGAACTAAAGTACTAAAAGGTTTATTAAAAAGATGCTTACCCCAAAATGTCACCACAAATAGCAAATCAATGACTAGAATTTATGAGATTGAACTACAGCACATCTAGGTCACCAAAACAATCACTTTTAGCATCTGCTCTTGGGTGGGAAACTACCACAAAGCTAAAGGCTGTGTAATCCTTTTAGCAGTTAAGAGTGAAAGTCAGACTCTTTGCGACCCCATGGGCTATACAGTCCATGGAATTCTCCAGGCTGGAATACTGGAGTGGGTAGCCTTTCCCTCCTCCAGGGGATCTGCCCAACCCAGGGATCGAACCCAGGTCTCTTGCATTGCAGGAGGATTCTTTCCCAGCTGAGCCACAAGGCAAGCCCTGAGCAGTTAAAGATCTTATTATTAATGTGAAGAAGCCATGCTATTTCCCCAAAGCAATCGGCCTGAATAGGCTGGTGCTAGGTACAAAACTCTTCAAAAGTAACCCGAAGTTCCTGCCTTGTAAATGCATGCTGATGGCCCCAGGATGGTGGTGAACCACTGAAACCAAAATAAATAAATAAATAAATAAATCGGAAGATGGGGAAGTTAACTGAAGGTAAAAGCAAACAGAGGAACCAAAACACCAATCTATTTCATTTTTAAACATATGGAACAATCTTTCAAGCAAAGACTGCTTCTATAAAAGTTGCCCAAATTCCTACAAAAGTCCATCTACAACTCTTGCCAGCTGAACTTCTGTCTGCCCCCGGCTGCAGAGAACTGCAGAAAGTCACCACGTCTACACTGGGAAGTGTCAAGAATTCTGAAAGACAAAGCCAGAGCCAGAACTCACCACGAGACTCTGCACTCTACCTACCCTCTTTGAACTCAAAGACATTTCTTGCTGCTGCTGCTAAGTCACTTCAGTCGTGTCCAACTTTGTGCGACCTCATACACGGCAGCCCACCAGGCTCCCCCGTCCCTGGGATTCTCCAGGCAAGAACACTGGAGTGGGTTGACATTTCCTTCTCCAATGCACGAAAGTGAAAAGTGAAAGGGAAGTCGCTCAGTCGTGTCTGACGCTCAGCAACCCCATGGACTGCAGCCTTCCAGGCTCCTCTGTCCATGGGATTTTCCAGGCAAGAGTATTGGAGTGGGGTGCCATTGCTTTCTCCGAGACATTTCTTGACTGGCATAAAATGGGTGCATGAATGGGTGTATGACGCTTCATATAGACGTAACCAGTCTCCAATTTTGCTAATGAAGTAATGATGCTTCCAACCATCTTAATGCAAAGTTTACACTAAGACACACACAAAAAACTAAAAGCACTCTCCTGGACCTGCCTACATCATCACAAGTTATTAAGAGGAAAGGAACTTACTATTTCTAAGTTCATAACACCTCATTCAATCCTGTATCATTATGGCCATTTCAAGGTGGGGACTATTCTTGGAATTCAGAAGCTAAAGTAATCTACTAAATACATGAGGAATTCTAATTTCAGAGCCCACAGTCTATCTCTCTTGCAAACAGAGAAACCATCCAGGCCGCATAAACTTGTAAAGGGACAGTGTGTCTGTCTTGAGCTTGCTCTGGAGTGCTTGTTCAGACAGTAGAGAACAAGTTAAATGTCTGCTTGTCAGTTTTATTCTGGAAGAAATAAAGGGCAGATAAAAGACCAAGGAGTCATGTTTCCTGATATATTGCATGGAACAGCTGAGAAACACTAGTGCTGTGTGACCCTGTGAGACCAGACTCATACTGCATGCTGTTTGGGGAACCTCCAGGACACAAAGAGCTAAACGCAGGCTGGGGTTGTTGAGGAGGAGCAACTATATTAAAGCAGGAAGGACACACGCCAAGGCCGCAGCGAACATGGCAGTCCTGCAGGGACTAAGAACACCTAAGTGCACAGCCAAGAGAAAGAGAAAACGGAATTATTTATTTTAAAAAAACACACATAAGTAGGAGATTAATCATCCTACTAAGTCACCCAAAGACTTTTTAAAGAAAACTTAAGCGCACAAAAAAAGGACACACTGCCTTCCTCCACACAGGCCCTCGTCACTTGGAGGAGGACGGTGGGAAGACTGATACACAAGGAGGTGTTTTCCTTAAAAAAGCTGTCATTCCAGTTTTACTTTTCTTACATTCTGTTGCCTTGTCAGTAAAAAAACAAATGCTTTGGGGAGCGAGGAAAGCTATGTGGAAATTAAAAGCTTTAGGCGTGAGGGCCTTTTTTTAAACTAATATTCTTTTTCTTTCTTTCTGTATTTATGCACTTATCTGGCTGTGCTGGGTCTTAGTCGTGGCATGCGAACTCTTAGTGGAATCTAGTTTCCCTACCAGGGATCGAACTCGGGCCCTTGCACTGGGAGCACGGAGTTCCCGCCATTTGACCACCAGAGAAGTCCCGAGGTTTGGGTTTTCTACATCTTTCATTTATGTAGGGAACCAAACAAAGTGCACTGCAAGCTGTGAGGAGGCCTGAACTGCCTTTGCTCTATGCTTCCCTGGGGCTCCACCAAGTCTGTTTCCATTAACATTATCTTCATATTCTCAATCCCCATGTGCAGAGGCACAGAAGCAGTCTCAAAGAGGGGTCAAACAGAAGAGTCAAGGGAGGAAAGGAGCACCAAAAAGGTGGGTGGGGTTGGGGTGAGGGGGCAACAGACGAGGATGGGGGCAAGATGGCACTGAGGGAAATGAGCAGGACCGTCTGCTTGTGATATTCACATGTTCAAAGCATGACCTGCTCAAAGAATTAAAATTATACTTTGCAGGTCAATGGTACAGAGGACTCTGAAAGGCAAAGTACTTATCCCACAACACACAATCTGGACAGCATTTATATTTGGTTTTGGAATATATCTTGGAACATCTTTATATGATCTTGACATGTTTCCAGGATGCAAGAGTGAATGGACTTCTTGTGAATTTCCTCTCACAAGGAGATCTGCTAAGAAAGGTCTCAGATCCCCTACACACCTCCCATAGTGTAGGCAAGGTAACAAACCTTATTTCTTAAGAGTTTTCTGCTGGCCTGTATGTTGAAGACCAAAACACATTCCTTCAAAGAAGACAGAAAGTCAACTGACTCAGTCTCCACCAACAGCTCTTACACGGTGTGCACAGAGGCCGACTCCAGATACAGAGGCTGGTCCCAGGCTCAGTGATGCTGAGACCTGCAAGAGGCCTAAACCCATGACTCCAGCCTCGCCAGTATGACTAACTAACCACTGTGAGCAAGTGCTCTTAACAATACCTGGACATGATTAATATGTTAATAATACAGCAGGGAGCTAAAGAAGAACAGAACGATGATCCAGATGAGCGGTTTTTGAAATGTTTTTAAATGAAGTGTTCTTCCCATAAACATAAAGGTGAAGCTGTTCAGGTGGAAGACAGACAGAGGCAAGGCAGATCCTACCTGTTTGCCTATTCTGGCCCTCAGGGTAACCCTAGGTCTCCTGGGAATTTTGACAACAGGCCTGGATAATTCAAAACAATAGATAATTCACCAATTTTATGCCCAGCTTTGAGATGAATAGCTTCTTGAACAGATTTTTCTCTTTGAATCTAACAGGTTATCACAAATCAAGGAATTTAAGACGCCATCAATGGCAGTACCGATAGGATTTGTATGTAAAATCTGTACACCAGAAAGTAGGGAGAAATCTCCAGTGATGTATAAGAGGCTGCTGCTGCTGCTGCTAAGTCGCTTCAGTCGTGTCCGACTCTGTGTGACCCCATAGACGAAAGCCCACCAGGCTCCCCCGTCCCTGGGACTCTCCAGGCAAGAACACTGGAGTGGGTTGCCATTTCCTTCTCCAATGCATGAAAGTGAAAAGTGAAAGTGAGGTCGCTCAGTCGTGTCCGACTCTTAGCGACCCCATGGACTGGAGCCCACCAGGATCCTCCGTCCATGGGATTTTCCAGGCAAAAGTACTGGGGTGGGGTGCCATTGCCTTCCCCAGTATAAGAGGCTACAATTACACCAGTTAACACCTTTTGAGTATTTACTGTACACCATGTGGTGCTTTCTGGTCCTTTATATACTTGATCCTCCTGCCTATTCTATCTCTATTTACAGACAAGACGAGGCACAAAGGAAGCAAGTAACTCTCAAGACCACATGAATCCAGGCAATGACGGAGCTGGATGGAATATAAAGGGCAGCAGTTGGACCCTTGACTGAAAGAAAGCCTGACAGATACACTGAAGCATATCGTAAATTTTCTTTTCCAAGTCCCATCTTTTTCAGAGCATCTCCTTCACTGTCTGTAAGGAAGATCCTGTGCAGAAACCACAGAAAAGACTGCTTAAACGCTGAGCTCCCTAAAGCCAAATCTGATCATTTTTCTAAGGCAAATCTTGTAAGTAGGTAAATGTCCGAAGTCTCAACAGTCCTGACAGATTTGGCTGGGGTTAGTGAAAACCTGTTACTCAGGAGACGTGTGACTCTGATCAAGTTCATTAACATCTCTTAAGGGTCAGTCTCACCTGTAAAAGAGAACTTAACTTTACCAACCCCCCCACTCAAAAAGGAACCAAATGGATGCCCAGAATATAACCAAGTCACTGTACAAATCTCTAACTGGAAGAGGAAACAAATAATAGGAATGACTTACGCAAACTGTGCTCCTTTTAAAAATGTGTTACTTTTTAGATTGCATGCAATGCCCTCATGTCTTTCTTTCTCCTCCTATTATGTGGCTGGTTCAATAAGAACGTTGGGCTTACTGCTTTGGAAAACTGCATGTTCTTCCACTTCCATACCCTAAAAAGCCAAATAGCCAGATAAAGGATCAACTCTGGAAGCTGTCCTACCTAACCAAGCTCTTCCTGATGCAAAACTCCACCAGGGATTACTGCTAAATCCAGCGGGGTTTGCCTGGACTGGCCGCTGTTTTCCTCAGGAATCTGTGGCAGGGGAATGGCAGTTGCCACCAGATCCTAATCCAGGATCTTAGGCACACACATCACAAGTAATAGTGAGTAGAATCTACCTCAATGATCTGAGCATTCAATGAAATAAAATGTGTAAAAGAACTTAGCAACAAATAGGTGGACTCAAGACTGAGAAACTAACCACTGTTTCTCTCGTCTGTAAAATAGAGGCGATGAGGTAAACTAAACAGATGCACTGAAACACCACATAAATCCCCCTGTCACTCTCCTCATTCCCAGAGCATCTCCTTCCACAAAGTAAACTGTTTCATGTTAAACAGCTTGGGTCCTGCACTATATCAGGCCTAGATCTGACTTGTCTTAGTCAGCAGGGATAAACTCGACACTTTCTCTGTGGGGTATAGAAAAACCATTTCCCCGCCTTATGACACTTGCTCTGTGGCTACTATTTCCATGATTCAGACTCAAGTTTGGGGTTTCTGATTCTTTACTGACTGAGTCATCTGTGTGTGTCCTCTCCTTGACCCTAGGAGAGAAGTTTATAAACAGATCTCAACCTCATCTCCTTCACCACTGGCCAGTGTGCTCATCTCTTCTTTAGAGGCAACAACTTTTCTCCAGCTTAAAAAAAAAAAAAAGATGTGGTAAAAAATACATACACAGGGACTTTCCAATGCAGAGGGGCATGGGCTCAATTCCTGGGCAGGAAACAAAGATCCCACATGCCGCAAGGTACAGCAGGGTCAAACAAAACAAACAATTTACCATCTAACCATTTTTGAGTACACAGTTCAGCAGTGTTAACACTATTATGCAATAGAGCAACACTTTTTATTAAACAAAAAAAAAAAGATAGTTATAAACATTTTCTTGTGAGCAGTGCATATTTAAGAATTAAGAGTCAGAACTGGTATAAAGCCTGACTTTGTCAACATCATCTGTATATAGAAATCAATAAATATAACACCTATTTGACAAAGCCAACATAACGATTAAATCTTCTGAAACTGTTACAAAAAGTGGTCCACAAAACAGAATGGTGCAAAAAAAAAAAAAAAAAAAGTTAAATGGTGGTGAGCTGGGCTGTTCTTCCTTTCCCTGGTCTGCCGTCTCATCTCCTGTTGAGTCGCATGATCTTTTCACATGATTACATACACATGGAAACAAGAGTTCACCTTCATTCCATTTTGGAGGTGCTCTGGTGAGGCAGACAGGAAATGCAAAATACATTAAAAAAAAATACCTCTTCATACTTCCTCCCCAAATACCTCTGCTGCTGCTGCTGCTGCGTCGCTTCAGTCATGTCCGACTCTGTGTGACTCCATAGACAGCAGCCCACCAGGCTTCCCCGTCCCTGGGATTCTCCAAGCAAGAACACTGGAGTGGATTGCCATTTCCTTCTCCCCAGATACCTCTCTCTCTAAGTAATTCTCAAATCTCCATTAAGTACTCTGCTCTCCTCCCCACCCAGCTCTCTGTCTGGGGAGGGGTGCAGTGAATAAGAACCTCATTCTGCCTTCAGCTCCTCCGTTTCCCTGGCAGCACTGTCAGTCCCGGCCAACAAAACTGCCTGGTGGCGCAGCAGCATTTACATATGGTGGCGCAGCTTACGTGTAGCTTCCTCTGGGCAGAACTGCTACCTCTTCTATGCGTCTTTCTAGCTTGAACCCAGTGTTCCAGTGAACAATGTTAAATATTTGCCTAGTGGCTTCCTCACCGTCTGAGCCACCAGGGAAGCCCCAGGTGGCTTCCACCTCCAAAGACACAGCAGTCCGAGGCACTGCAGGGTCCCCAAGGTGCGGAAGAAGTGGGGGCACTGGGGAGAGAGGGCCTCGGGGACTAGCCACTGCCGGAGCACCTAATCAAGGGGCTCAGCCATTCTCCTGTCCCGGAACCCTCACGTATCCTCTGCTGAAATCTGGCATGTTCGGAGGCCGCCAGTTCCGCCTTGGTTTCCCTGCCCTGCCATAAGGCCAAATCTGCCTCATCTAGTGAGTCACTACTGCTCCGCTCTCCAACTGCATTCTGACTTCAGCCCACTCGTGCAGCTCAGGAGGGCTGTGCCATATGTTAGTGCCATGTAGGCAGAATGTGACTGGTTTTTTTTCCTAAAACACTGTCAGAGTTACTTTTTAAATTACCTTATAATCTTGATGTCTCTGAAGAGTCATTTCTGTAATACACAACCTTCTGGAGATGACTTTATAATTATTCTTCTGAGTGCTCAAAAGAGATTCTTCAGCATTTTTAGTCCCATATTCCAGATGAGGGAACTAAAGTGAAGATACCAGATTGAGTGACACAGGTTTCACAGCCAGCCAGTGAAACTTGTACTTTCTGAAGTCACAGGGCTTTATTTGGTAAAATACACCTGTTTGTAAAATGCACTTTTTTTTGCAGGGGGAGGGGGCACACTCAAAATATTAGTTTGCTTTTATTTTCTGAGGTGATTATTAAACTTTAGGTACAACAACTACTTGGAATTTATTGGCTGATTCTTATGACTGGTCTCATGACATCCACCTGAGTAGGTGAAAGAGAAAAGGACTGAATGAGATATGGACCACAAATGTTTTTCTAAAGCAGAGATCACAAATGGGTGAAACTACCATTTTAAGAGTAAAAGAAATATATCTGGCTTACAGATTTAGCTACCATCACCACATTCCCTAAAAATTTTTTAAAAGGAGGGGCTAAAAAAAAATAAATAAAATAAAAAATAAAAAGGAGGGGCTACGCCTGCCTCCTCTAGGCAACATGGCTCTTCTCCAGCAATAACGGCTGCTGGTTTTGATAGTTCAGCTTATCTCAGGATGGTCTCTAAATCTTCCCTTTCCGGTCATATGCTCTTCATTCCAGTAATTGTCGGGCTAGCGGTTTGACTGCCACCGCATTAAGATCTTTCTACTCCGATAAACAACAAGGTCCTACTGTATACAGCACAGGGAACTATAATCAATATCCTGTGATAAACCATAATAGAAAAAAATATGAAAAATAATATATATATATCACTTTGCTGCACAGCAGAAATCAGCACAACACTGTAAATCAAATATAAAAAAATGATCTAAAGTACGTGTATCAATACTGACAACTATATACGCACTCTGAATCCAGAAACTCCAGTTCCAGAAACACAGCCTCCAAATAAACTCATACTTGACATACACAAAAGGCCATCCGTAAGGACACTGTTTATAACAGCAAAAAAGGGAAATACATACGCCTATCAGCTGGGTCCTGGTTAAATAAACTACAGTATAGACACAATACCTCTGTAGCTATTAGACAGAAGAAGGTAGTTCCAGCGCACCACCAAGTGCTGACCAGGAGGGTGTGTCTGGACGGGAAGGACTGGGCACTCCTGTGTCCACTGGCCCTTTCACTGCCAGGGCCCGGGTTCAACCCCTGGAACTAAGAGCCCACAAGCAGTGCAGTGTGATGAAAAAAAAAAAAAGAATAGAATATTTATAAAATAGAGTGTCTCTGGAAAGATAAAGAAAAAATCACTAACAAGGTTGCAGAAGTAGAATACTGACTGAACTGCTCACATATGGATACGTTTTATCTATTTTATAGAAATTTTTTTTTTTTTTTAAAAAGAAAACTCTTGGAAGTTATGAGGGACAAAGTAAAGAAAAATCCTAACTCAATCTGTTACAAACCAAGCATTTTGTTTTTCTACTTTTTTTTCCTGCTTTCCAGAAACGTGTGTGCAAACAGCCAGTGTCCAGGTGAACCAGCAGTACACCTACCGCGGTGAGCTGAGGAGTTACACCACGTGACGTTATTTCAGCAACTCAACCGACTGCAAACCTTACAGCCGGCCTATTTACCAAGTCTGGAGCCATCTTCACTCACTCAGCTGTGTACATATGTGTACAGGCAGAGTGCAACATTAGCTGGATTCCAGTAAGGAAGGCCAGGGACCGGGTGAGATAATATGTCAAAACAAGTTCTATAAATACAGCTTTTGGCCTAGTATCTCAAAAAGGAATCAAAACAGCTTCAAGCTTAAATAGAAAAATCCTATAGTCCTGCAGGAGGAGAAGACGGGAGGAGAAGGGGATGAGATGGTTGGATGGCATCACCAACTCGATGGACATGAGTTCGAGCAAGCTCCAGAAGTTGGAGGACAGGGAAGCCTGGCATGCTGCAGTCCATGGGGTCACAGAGAGTCGGACACAACTGAGGGGCTGAACTGAACAGTCCTGCCATGCCTTACCTTAAGTCTCTAGAGAACAAGCGAGGCCAGGGATCTGGAATCCTGTTTCTCACACTGTATCTTGTCTCCCTCTTCCTAATCTCAGGAGGTTAAGATCAAATTTGAGGTATCACTGAAGTCAGCGTCTTCCTATCTCTTCCCTTATCTTACCCCCATGCTACCAAATACATCAACAGTCTCTCACTGAGCTCACTATGCATCACATTCAACGGTCCTTCCACAGTACCTACATCTAACTTCTGCCATCTCCAAAATCCCCGATCAAGCAGCCAGGAACCCTGCCTGCACCATCTGCCCCCACCTCAGCCTCAGCACATGGCGCTCACGCGGGACACCTCCATATGGCCTTGTCTCAGGAGGCGTGTCCTCTTCTGCTGGAAAGCAGGAAACTCTACTCAACCTCTTTCTGTTAAGGTCATAATTCTACAAAACCAGAAACCACTTCATTCTGTGCAGATGCTCCCTGAGATACAAAAATTATACCTTTGCTTCAGCCAATCAGGGCATGTGTTTGGCATGGCTTGACTCATCCCAAAGGATGTGCAGCCCTAGGGCAAATTCTAAATATCTCTTTAATACTGTCACTTTTTAAAAAAGTGACTTCAATTTTTATGCTTTCATCACTCTCGAACTGTGCTCCTAACAATTATCATGCTTTCATCACTCTCAAACTGTGCTCCTAAAAGTGCTTCTCACATTTAAACACCCATTTATATGATCTCTGTCACCTCCTTCAAATCACTTCTAAAAAAATCCCACTGTTCCACAAAATTAAACTTGTCAGTGCTTTGATTTCATTTTTACAAAAACAAGCTCCTTACAAAATGGGAGAGCTATCCATCAAAATATGCACATAGAGAACATCTAACTCTCGAAGCAGAGGTGGTACAAAAAAGGCCCAATCCTTGTTCTTGTTTAGAAGACAAGATTACACAAACAACAAAGGCCGGACAGCATATATATAAGGGAAAAGCATATATGGTCAGGGGCAAGCTGTCATCAATTCAAGAGAGACAAACACCACAGGAGAGCGGGTTCTTCCATTGCTGTCTAAACCAAACTTCTGTGCTAGTTAATCACACTGTCTAAGATTAGAATAACATTTTTGCTACCCTCTGCTGAAATTACTCTGCCTACCAATAATTCTACCATCATCATTTCTTTTGAATATATTATCCTGTTACCATCGCATAGATTACAGCTAATGGAGCAGGCAAAATTTGCCAGGCTTCGCTCCCCATGCTCCCCTACGAAGGCATCTCTTAAAGACGGGTAGTGTAGGGCCCCAGAGTTAAAGCAGCTAAAATTAACTCTGCTTTCAGTATCTTCAACACACAGTCTGGCACTAGCAGAGATAAATTACTAATCTGGGGTATGCTTTGCAGGCTCACTACTTTACTTGCCTTTCAGCTTTTTATCATCAATAAATGAATTAGTTGACAGTGACCTGCAAAACCAAAGTCATATACTGTAGTCATTTTTAGAAGGAAATTCTAAAATGAAATGGGTTAGATGACTCACGATTCAAAAATCTCCAAATAAAATTCAGAATGTTAATAAAATTAATAGTCAAATATTGACTACAAGCCAGTAATACACCCTACCCTCAAACTCTGGAGTCACACCACTGCTTTCTAGTCCCAGTTTGGACCTTACTAGCCATGTTTAGCTTTGGGTAAATTGCTTAACTTTTTTATACCTGTTACCTCATCTGGCAAATGGTCACAGCAACTATATCTGCTTTAGAAGATGTTTGTTTGAATTTAAAAATCCATGTATATACAGCATTTACACCCGTGCCTGGAACACACAGGGTACTCAATAAACTCCTGCTAGGCTGGCGCCTATGGTAGGACAGGATTGTTTCTCTTCAAAATTGAGTACCTGAGATATTTTCCTATTATTTTTCAGATTCTTTTTCTATTCAGTTTATTACAGAATACTGAACAGAGTTCCCTGTGCTATACAGTAGATCCCTGTGGTTATCTACTTTAGATATAGCAGAGTGCGGATGTCAACCCCAGCAAAATAGAGTACCTAAGATTATACAGAGACACCTATTAGAAAGAGAGGGAGGGATGGAGATACGAAGGCAGTGACTGGCACACAAATCTTCAACTGTGTCTGTTAAGAGTCCAGTGTAAGTGTAACCTTCATTACAAAAGACTGAACCACTTGTTCTAAGAGCACTTATTTATTTATAAACATTTATTTATTACCCTCATTATACCAAAAAGGGTTTATGGAAGCATACAATGAAAAAATACCAACTAATAAAACGAGACTAGGGAAATTATAAAAGTTTTTAAAAGATCAAGAACAAAGGAAAAGCTGAAATAAGAGATGTGCTAAATCACGGTGTCCTTTATTGAGATTAAGGTCTAAAATCTGAGAGCTGCCACTGATTTTAATCTCCAGGGACAGCCCCTACAGAAAGTATACAGTGACTCACGGTATCAATGCGAAAACATTAGTAGAAAGGTGATGTGAGACAGGGACCAAGAGTTGCCAAGGAGAAGGTGAAGTCGGCTTAATGACACACTCAACAGAATTTTAGAAAGTCGGTAAGTAATGAGACCCATGAGAGACTTAGTACCAGGTCCTGGCCCTACACAAATACACACCCCTGCAGCCAACAACGGACAAGCCACAGGCAAACAAGTCACAGGACAACAGACTCCTAAGTGGTCGAAAGGCAGACTGCATCAGTAAGTAGTCACACGGAGCCCTGCAGCCATACTACACAGCCACAGGAGAAGCTGCCTCAGTGAATGCATTTCTCCAGCATTTAAAGGCCTTTACCTTCCTCACCAGCCAGTTACAAATATGTGTGGAGAAGTATCTCATCCCTACTCAGCTGACAAGTTCTATTCCCAACTTGGCATGCTTATGACTCATGGGGGGTTGGGGGAGGGGAGTAAAAGGCAAGTGTACAGAACAAAGAAACCAACTTGAATTTAGACTTGAGTTGATCAAGAATGAGGTATGTATTTCTGTCTAATTAGAATACCTTACAACAAAGCAAGAGAGTACTCCTTAAATATATAACAAACCCAATACTCTTTGAAATAACCTGAACTCTTGTCTACATGTCATGTCCTTAAATAGACATGACACCAAAAAAATATCACGAGCCTTCTGTAAGGCCAAACTAGACAAAGCCTTCTGAAACGGTGCAAACAGCATCGTCATTTTGAAGCCCAGAGAAACGGCATTTCCCAGTTCCTTTTCCGGGAAAAAGTTAAAGGAAGAGGCTTAGCCCCTACCTATAAAAGTGAAAGTGTTACTTGCTCAGTTGTGTCCAACTCTTTGCGACCCCATGGACTGTTGCCTCACAGGCTCCTCTGACCATGGGGTTCTTCAGGCAAGAATACTGGAGTGGGTAGCCATTCCCTTCTCCCGGGGAGCTTCTGGACCCAGGGATCGAACCCGGGTCTCCTGCACTGCAAGCAGATTCTTTACAGTCTGAGACACAGGGGAGCCCCTCTTACAAAAAGATGTGTATGAGATCATTTCATGAGGAGGTAGATGTCTCAGCCTTTTTTACTCAATTCTTATATCAGGAAATTCACGTGCCAGGAAAGGAATTCAGTTTCACCCTGAAGAACTGGGCTTTGTGACTAGTGAAAAACAAAAGGGAAAAAACGCTACAACTTTAATGAGAAAACTTTCTAAGAGAACAAAGTCACTTTTGACACTATGTTTATCAGTCTGGCATCCTTTCCCTAATATATTTTGTTAAATAATACAAATCTTTCCTCCTCATCCCACCCCCAAGATTCTGAAACATTCTTTACCATTTCTAACTGACAAAACAAGGCAAACAGGTCACCTCTCTAATCTGAAACCTCAGTCCCCGACAGAAACGCACACAGACGGACGCATGCAGGTAAGAGCACAAACTGCAAGCCGGGGCTGGGCCCTGAGCCGGCCCAAGCCAGGATGGGCTGCCCCTGCCGCTGCGGTACAAATATAGAAAGCTGAGAAGTGGAGCAACAGCTTCAGCAGAACAGATCCTGCGCCGTGCTCAGGGAGGGAGGAGTAGGGACCTGAACAGCTTTATCCATACATGGTTGCTGAAAGGGGGCCACTAGTGAAAGCCCAATTATCTCACACACATGCATTGTGTTCACATGCTCCAGACAAAAAACAGAAGCAACACAGGCTGCTACTTGAAGAAAGCTTTGACATTCTATTTCAGCCAAGGAACCTCCCAATAATTTCAATCACTTATACATCAAGAATCCCTCTGCCACGGGAGACAGAAAAGACACTGTGAGCACTTTAGTAGGTCAACGTCTTACCAGGTCGGCAGCAGCCACCACAAGGTTTAATTCATCATTTAAATTCTGGAATTTAATATGCAAAAAAGGCTATTCTACATCTGTGTGAAGGTCCCCTGGCTGGTGTCTCCAGAATGAAAGTCTCATTCCAACTCTCAGACGACGTTTTGGGTCTCTTGTTCTCTTCTGATTTACAAGTTAAATCCTGATATAACTTTTACAATGTATAACTTTTAAAATGTATTTCCCAAGATGCTGGCTTATAGAATCAGACGTCAAATGTTTACGTTCTAAAAATTATTCTGCTTGGAACAACTCATTCACATTCATCTCAATGTAAAGTATATATGAAAAGCTTCATTTGTGGCCAGAGTGAACGCTCCACAGGTAAGAAATGCATGGTTTGAAGAAAAAAAAAGGGGGGGGGGGGGGGCGCAGAAAAGGAAAGAAATGCATTGCTCATGGCCTCAAAAGATTCTGTACTTTAGCTCTCAATGAATCAACCAATACTCAGTGTGCATTTTAATATCTTTGATGACAAAACACTTGCTAAGTCACCCAGTCATGAAGGTGAGCTCTGGAGAAGACAGCACTGCCTAGCTCCTCTCTGTCACTGAAATGCCTGCATAAAGCATGTGCACAATCCTCCAGCTTATGGGACATAAGTACTCAGACATACTGGGTAGCACCCCAGCAAAATGCTTTCCCTAAAACTATAAAAATGAAAACCCTTAAAATTAATTGGTCCACCGTAATTATTTACTTTACTGTATTATGACCAACCTAGATAGCATATTCAAAAGCAGAGACATTACTTTACCAACAAAGGTTCGCCTAGTCAAGGCTATGGTCTTTCCTGTGGTCATGTATGGATGTGAGAGCTGGACTGTGAAGAAGGCTGAGCGCCGAAGAATTGATGCTTTTGAACTGTGGTGTTGGAGAAGACTCTTGAGAGTCCCTTGGACTGCAAGAAGATCCAACCAGTCCATTCTCAAGGAGATCAATCCTGGAATTTCTTTGGAAGGAATGATGCTAAAGCTGAAACTCCAGTATTTTGGCCACCTCATGCGAAGAGTTGACTCATTGGAGAAGACTCTGATGCTGGGAGGGATTGAGGGCAGGAGGAGAAGGGGACGACAGAGGATGAGATGGCTGGATGGCATCACTGACTCGATGGGTATGAGTCTGGGTGACCTCCGGGAGCTGGTGATGGACAGGGAGGCCTGGCGTGCTGCGGTTCATGGGGTCGCAAAGAGTCGGACACGACTGAGCGACTGATCTGATCTGATTTCATAAGCAAACTAACCATTTGAAATCTTCTCTGTGCCTTTTGTACATGATTCAGTACTGTGGGCAAAAGGCCCATCACAGACAAGCTGACCTCTCAATCCCACCTCCTAGATCTCCAAGTGCAAGGCAGAGCCTTGACCACGCCGCCGTCTGATGTGCTTGAAAAGGAGCACAGCAGGATTCCAGCAGTAGAAGCATTCCAGGAATGTCCCACAAAACACAGATGTGCAAGTGTTCAACATTTTATTAAAAATCTCTTAGCCGTGTTAGTGGCTTATACATTTAATTTATTCTGACCGGGCCTGTTATAGCAACTTTGATTTCCAAAAACGTAGCATACTGTGGACTAATATGCTACTTTCTGGATGACATCACAGCTTTAATTATCCATTAAGATTACCTATGTAAAAATAAACACAATGCAAAACATCACAACTATTTATACCAAAGGTGATTAAAGTATAACCACAAGATCAACATGGCTACACACACCTATAGTTTAGCCTTTGCCAAGTCATTTCTTTCCTGATACCCACATCCTCAGGTGAAAAATGGCATTGGGCCAGATCAGGAGTCCGTGTTTAGGGTCCACAGACCTACAGAATTCCCGGGTATTTCATGGATTCCATGAACTTCACTATATTATGCACAAAATTTTACATATATATGCAAAAAAATTTATGTACTTAAGTTGTATTTGTAGGGAAACAGTTCCATAGCTTTTTACCAGATAATCAAAGGGGGTCTATGATGCAAAATAGGTTTAAGAATCAAAGAGCAAACAATATATAGTTTGTTACATCTAACATCCTGTCATCTCCTCTTCTACTTCCTAGTCCAAAAAGGAAGGAATCTTCATGACTAAACCTAGTCAAGAATAAACAAGTCACCCTGGCCAAGAAATTGTTCAAAAAAATATATTCCAATTCAAGCAGAATCTGAATTATATGACAGACTAACATCACACTTCTTTTTAAAAATTCTCAAGCTACTGTAAATCAATCATACCTCAATTACTAAAAAAAAGAAGTCTAGTACAACAATTGGTTCAGGAAAAAAATTTTTTTTTCCTAAGCAAATTTTACCACCACAGCTTATCACGGGAGGCTTACATGAGAGTGGAGTTCAGCAGATGTGCTTAGGGTTGTCCCACTAGACAGTTCCTCTCTTACCAGGTACACTTAAGAAGGCAAGGCTTCCAGTTTCCTACTTCTAATTCTATCCTGTAGCAAAGTAATAGGAGACAGTCAGGGAAAAACTAGAGCATGGAAGATTGGAGTAAAGGAGACTGATAACAGAGAAACAAAGAAGCTACCCATCCTGTCAGCAAGAGGTGGTACCTGAGAATAGACACTGACTAATATCTCAATTTGTAAAAAGTGTATTAGATCAAAGAAAAAGCTAGCCTACCTCTAAGACAATAAAAGAAAAAAAAAATGTGTCTGTTACTGAACCATTTAAGCCTAAAATTTTTAGGTTCTCATGGCAACCAAAGTCATCACACTGCACATACTGTATATAAAGCACATATTTAGAGGCTTAACTAGTAAACTCAAAATGTGACATATGTGCAATGTGGGCGACAACATTATTCTGGGAACTTTAACTTTAAAATCTTCCAACTTTTATTTTGTAGCCTCAAAGATGATATAATAGAGTCAACTATGCAGAAGGTGCAAGCTCAAGAAAGAGGTACAAAGAACATAAATAGAAGCAAAGAGATGAAAGACAAGAAAAATCAGGCTATCACAAAGTTTCTGAACATGGCTCTTCCCCCACTGTGAATCAACCTGTAAATGGAGGCTTAAAGAACAAGACTGCTAGCAAGGACACATATATCAAGATAGCATTTGGGACAGGCTTTACCATGGGCCCAGTCAAAAGAGGACACGGCCACAGAGCAGACCACTTGGTGAAGCGGCACTGACTGCAAGGCAGCCAGGAGAGACTGGCCATCTCTCTCTCTCTTTAGGAGCTCGTGGAATATGGCTGTGTAGAAGTAAGTAATGTCAGAGCCAAGAGGATGGCTGTGGGCATGGGAGCAGAGATCAGGGCCAGACCTTAGGAAGAAGGGAGCAAGGGAGACAGCAGCCTTTCATGTCACACCATTTCTCACTAAGGAACCAAGAGGCAACATCTAGTTTTCTCACCTAGTAAATGACCCATGGGAGGGATACCCTCATCTATTTGCCCACAGGAATGCCATACATTTCTTTGCAAAGATCTGAAGGTGCTATGAATGCTACCTACCTTAAATTAATACTTCCATGCCACTTCTGTTAGGGTTAAATTATTCCTACTTTTTAACAAGAAAACAGGTAAAAACAGCTTAGGTAAGGTACACAAACAGTATCTTGTCAGAGCAGTTCACAGATAAGCCCATTTTCCCTCTTAACTCAAGGTAAGAACTTCTAAAATGAGACACTGAACTTACATGACTGATTAACAATTAAAAATTTACTACCACATGAAAAGGAGTGGTTATAAAAATAAACTATTTCATTATTTTTATGAGTCTGAGCCTCTAAAAGAAAGAAAAGCAAAGGAAAATGGCACGGAGTTTGGGGCGTGGACTCAGTCTTGCCCTGACCTACTACTTGATAGCTGGACGCCTCAAATAAGTTATCCTCCTCACTGAGGTTCCCAACGCAAGCTCTCTTGTCTACAACATGGCACAGATGCAGCCATCTCTCCCCCTCTCTCTCATCCTCCTCTTCCTCTCCCTCCCTCCTCTCTCATTCCCCACTTCCCACCCAAAACACGAGGTCCAACAGCCGTATTCCACGAGTCGCCATCATGACACTGTAATCCAGCATACTTTCTTATCAAGAAAAACTGTATGATGAACTTTTACGCAAAAACTCACAGGTTGAATTAAGAACCAGAACCAACAAAAATAATATATTTTGGAGTAAATGAGGGAAAAGGGCACTGGGTTGAAGCTGGGACTAGATATGTCTCTCAGAGCCAGGCTGCACCTACTAATGACTAAAATATTTGATTACCTTAATTATCTTGGCTGCATAACCAAGAGGTGCTGGTGGTCATGAAATTCCAGAATATTAAAAACAGCCACATTTTCATTATAGCATTCTCTACTGTGCTGAAGTCAGGACAGCAAAAGACTGCCAACAGCATTTTCACTTTAATTTTCTGGTAAGACAAAAAGAAAAATTAACATTGGAGCCAAATTCTCCATTTTTAGACATGCTAAATTCTTCGAGGAAAAAATATCCATGGTTATAAGAAACTGAAATCATTTTAGTATACTTTATTAGAAAATATGCATTTATGCTTTGCTTAAAAGGTATTTAAAAAAACAAAACCTCAGGCTAATAATCTTAAATGTTTACCTGTGACTACCCTTCCAGTAGTTAGGAAAGAAGAAAAGTGAACTAAAAGCTGAAGCACTTACTGATGGGACATGAAATGACTGGCATATTGAGCAACAACGATCCAGAAAACAGACCTAAAATCCTTTTTTGGTACATGCAATTAATAATTACCAAAATAATGTTGGTTTTGAGTCCAAAACTCACTTTTGTGTAAATGAATCTACTCTAAACAATGACAGTAATGGTCACAAATGTACCACAAAAAAACCCCCCACAAAACACCTTGCCTATTTAGCTCTTGATTTTGCTTTTAAAATACTTTGAGGCCTCTTTTGAGGCCTTCTGGGAACAGCAGAACTCTTCAGCTCACCATCATTTCATCTTATTAATAAGCACATTATAAAATACTTTAAGCTGAATATAGCATTTATCATCTCTTCCCTTCCAGCTGTTAAAGGACTAGCTTGTTCCAAATATGGCATTATCTTTTCCAAGTTCTACGTATTTAGGCACGACATAATTCTTCAACGAATTATTCTGTCTTGTCATGACTGACAAGATGACTTAAGTGGAGATAAACAGGCTTACGAAAAACATTCAGGTCTGATTTTCAATTGCTATTTTGTAAGGGAGAAAAACAAAGCTTATAGCTTTAAAATGAGAAAGTCATGTAAAACTATCTTCTCTTCGAAGTCAGGAAAAGGGGCTTCCGCTAACTGGACAGGTAAACCCCAGCTGAGGGAGGAGGCAGAGGCCACCTGCTCAGGATGCTATAGCAGGGATTCCTCCACCGGGTGGAAAACTTTCATGCATGACCTCTAAGGTCTTTTCCTAACCTCAGAAACTGAGACTTGGTTTTTGAAAAGTAGAAGCAAAGCAAATGTGATGTGTAGGCAGAGACAGCAGAACAGCGCTGGAAAATTAGAGGCCATGGGTTGGAATCCTGCTTCCACTTCTATGTGAACTTATATAAAGCATTTCACTTTCCTCTTTGCAAAATGAGAGGCTGAGAGAAGAAAATGAAGATCCTAACATTCTGCGCCTACGGCTTCCTCCTATGCCTGCCTCGGCCACCCACCACCTTCCCACTACTGCACCTTACCGTAATTAGGCAGCTTTTTAAAGCATCTAATTAATGGAACACAGAAATTAAAACCTTTAACTTTCTATTTCTGGCTTGTTGCAAATGTGCAACAGCATTTTACCAAGGAGTAGTTAATGCCACACAGTTCTTGACATACTGGCTTTTCTTGAGCTCCAGTGACAGTTACAGTGACAAGCTGTAAGCAAGGAGGTTGTTACCATGGGGACCCATTAGGATTCCCGGGGGTGGATCCGGCAGGCTTTCCCCCTTTTGGTCAGAGCATTTTTTGATGGTCTGGATCTAGCAATTCAGAAAGCTTCATCTAATTTTTCTTCGGCAAACTGCCTTTAAGAAATATAGCAGGTCTAAAAGGGTTATTTTTAAGTAGTTTGCCAATCCCATCACCACAATCTGTAATCCAGATTAATTCAGTAGTTTGCAAGCTTTAAAAGAGTGGGGGTGGTGTCCTTCCCTGATGGCTCAGTGGTAAAGAATCAGCCTATCAGTGCAGGAGCACAGGTTCAACCCCTGATCTGGGAAGATCCCACATGCCATGGGGCGTCTAAGTCCACCCGCCACAACCACCAAGCATGTGCTCCCGAGCCCAGGACCCAGGAGCTCTGAGTCTAGAGCCCCAGCTCCAGAGCAGGAGATGCCACCAGCGAGAAGCCCATGCACTGCAACGAAGACAGAGCACAGCCACAAATGAACACGTGTTTTTTAAAAAACAGACTTGTAAATGTATCCAGAGGCTATTAAAAAAGGCATGATATAAACAATAACGATAAAATAAACACTGGTGTCTTTCTGTGATCATTTCCCATGTAGTATACAATTCTGACAAAATATTAACTGTTTTAATGACACTCTTATGAGTTACATATATTCAAGTTTTAATCTCTCTATTCATACGAGCAAATAAACACAAGCCCACTGAAGTCCCAATGACCTGTGTATGCTGTCATTTCTTCCCAGATCACCGCACGGACTGTATGTAGTACTTCCCCAACAAGACTTCAAAGTTCTCCAAATCAAGATTCTTCTCAAGAAATCTCAGCTTCCCTACATGATTATGTCAGAAATACATCACACAAAATAATTATAAAAATAAAACTTATTATAAAATAAATCACACTGATCAGACCAGAACAGAGTTTAAATCGCAGGTCTGCCTCCAAAACTGCTGTGTATGGACAAAGGGAGATGACCTGTCACTCCCGGCTACATGTGTGCTGGGGCTCAGGTTCCCGAGACCCATTCTGTTAGAAGATACCTTAAGAAAGAAGGTCATTTACAAGGGTAATCTGAGGATCTGGTTTGATCAGAAAAGTGGAGCCATCAGAATTCAGAATAAAACATTTCTCTATGTCTTACTTAGCCCAAAGCAAAGTTACACCAGACAAATTAACATTAATAAAAGTAGCACTTAGTTTCACAGTAATAGTCTGAAACTTCATCTGCCCCAGGCCCGATGCACAGTTATCCTGAGAACCACAAGGTACTTGGAACAAAGCTGAAGACGTGTCCCTGTATTCACAAAAATTTTTCCTTGATCTCACACTAATAATTACTGAAAAACCTAAATATAAACACCACTAAGATAAAATGTGTTGAAACAGAATTCATAACCTAAAAAACAAATCACCAATTTATAAGTCTAAAGAGAAAAAAAGAAGACAGAAGGAGACAAGCTACACTGTCAACTAAAAGTAAACAACAGGCATGAAGATATTCCATAGAAACGCTCCATCTGGTTTTGATATATTTACTCACCTAAGCTTTCCTGTGGCAGGTCCAAAAGGGTTATTTTTAAGCAGTTTCCCAACCCTATCTCCACAATCTATAACCCAAAGTATTTCAGTAAAGAAATTTGCAAGCAAAAAAAAAAAAAGACTTGTATCCAGAGGCTATTAAAGAAACATGGCATACGATACAAACAATAATGAAATAGGAAACATGGTTTCTTTCCATGATCATTTCCCATAAACTTTAAATAGGAAGAACAAAGGACAAGCCCAAAGCATAGTCTTGACACATTAGTTTACTATCAGACATCCAGAGACAAAAAGAGACTCAGGTCACAGGACTTGAGAAGAGGCAAACTCTTGGGTGCTTTGTTTGTTTTTACTACTGGTTTACAATTTCCCTAATTTTATTTTTAAATGCATGTCTTGGCCCAGAAAAGCAAGAGAGCATAGACTGCCAACAGTATCAGATTCTCCTTTTCTTATTTTCTGGAGCTACAGAAAACAGAGCCAGAATCCAGGTTGTCAAGGAGCCTTCTGATTCTGTCCAGGCAGTATATGGTGTGAGGTTTTAAGATACACAAAGGCTTTTATAGCATAAATCTCAGCCAACTTAATGTTCTTTCAATGCAAAGTGGCTTATATTTTTCCCCCCAGAAAACTCTCTGGAGCTTTAAGGTACTGACAATTTTCAAAAGACAATGATGTAAAGAAATGGATCACAGAATTTCAGTCTTAAAAGTTTTCTTCATATTTCTAATCCTCATTAACATTTCTGTCTCAAACATAACTGTCTCAAACATAAAATTGTCACTCGATATACAGTATTTCAGTATTTATCGATTACCTACTTTGTGCAAGGGCCCTATAGCAGTAAGTACTCTGGACTGTAAAAATGTAAACGTCTTCTATGGACGGCACTTGGTTCAATACTATACACACGCTACAGCACAATACGAAGGCAGAGCATTATTTAGGTTGTATTCTCAACAATTTGGGCTTCAATGTAAAATAATGACTTTCAGCTTTTTCTACCCTGCACATCTATATGCCTTCCTGGCTGTATACAAATCCACATTTCTTTTTAACTCCTGTTTTAATAGTATAGAGGACTGTTACATTTATCTGGTGTAAAGTCTTTCAATCTAACAGAAACCAAATGATTGCAGAAGAAAAAGAAATCAAATTAGAAGCATTAAACTGTCTTTCTCAGAGCTTCCCTCTCCCCCTCATTAACACTTCTCTAACAGAAAAACACCACTGTGATGCTCCCATTACAGACCATTCATGAAGTTCCTAACTGAGCTGAGACCAGACAGACTCCATCAACTGGGCACACAGCCATTCACCATTACCCTTTGTTTAGAGTCTCAACTGCCGTTCAACCCACGTTATTGTTTTCCACTCAAGTCCATCAACTTTCTTAAAAGAGAAAACAATCAGGAAACAAGCAAATGTATTATTTAACCAGAAAATGAAGAAAGGATCTAATTCATATGCCTCACAAAAAACTCTTTAAAAGTGATGGCTCACTTTAAATTTCCTATCTTAAATAGCAGTATTACTTTATTACCAGTCTTACATGCCTAAGAACCAGTTGTAAACAAATAATCATTAGAAACTTGTTTTTAAAGAAAGCCCAAGCCGTCAATCTTGAGCTGGCAAAGCACCAGAGAGAAGCACTCTGCAGCAGAAGGGACAACACAAATGCATGTCTACACTACACAGGTGGAGAAGCAAACCCCAGGCAGCCTGGGGGGGTGGGGTGGGGGGTGGGGGTGGGGGGGTGCGGGGGGCGGGCGGCTTGGAGGGGAAAGGGCAGAGCCATGATCCTCGGCTTGCTACTGCTGCTGATAAGTTGCTTCAGTCGTATCCGACTCTGTGCGACCCCATAGACGGCAGCCCACCAGGCTCCCCGTTCCTGGGGTTCTCCAGCCAAGAACACTGGAGTGAGTTGCCATTTCCTACTCCAATGCATGAAAGTGAAAAGTGAAAGTGAAGTCGCTTAGTCGTATCCAACTCCTAGTGACCCCATGGACTGCAGCCTACCAGGCCCCTCCATCCATGGGATTTTCCAGACAAGAGTACTGGAGTGGGGTGCCATTGCCTTCTCTGGCTTGACCATCCTGAAATTCAAATGACTTTAAGAAACGTTAGGCAGAGCTCTGTGGTAAGCATCTTAGTCAAAGCTCTTTTGGTTGTAATTAAGGAGAATTTACGCCAAACTAGCTTAAGCAAAAAAGGCACAAAGTGAAAAGACAGGACCCAAAAGCAGGAAGTGCGACAGGGCCACACCTGGAGCCTTCACACCCCAGCGCCTGTTCCGCACGCGTCTCCAGTCCGTCTCCAGGGCTGCACCTCTCCTCAGTGCTGCCTTCTGGATGAACCTACTTCTCCCTCCCTGTACTGGCCCCCCTGCTTCCACAGATACCAGCCTGTCTCTCTCCAGGGCCATCTCTCTCCTCAGTGCTGCCTTCTGGATAAATCTTACCCCCACCCCCAACCCCCCATACTGGCCTCCCTGCTTCCACAGATACAAGCCTGAATTTGGCAGTACCCTGGCATCTGCTTATCTGTTTCAAGTTCTCTGAATTCAGGTGGACCTGTTTGTTCCCTGAAGGCATGAGTCTCAGTTCCAGTCTCAAATTCCTAGGAGAAACTGATTTGCCCAGCTTAGGCTAAGTGCCTGCCCGCGGTCCAGTAAACTGTTAAAAGAGCTAGGTCACAGAGTGTAACTAGGGTAGGGACTGCATGCCTGACTCCTCAGATGTGTAACACACTAAATAAGCAATAAGGCAGTCTGCAGCCTCAAAAAAAAAAAACAAACCTTAAAATCTCACTGAAAAAAATATATTAATACTAAATAATATCTTATGACACACTCTAGAATGAATGGACAGGAACAGCTTCGTGACCAGGATCAGCTGTGCACCGAACGACAGACGGAAACAAAGCCACGCTCAGGGAAGGGCTGAGGAGCACAAGCGCAGCGCCCGCTCCCCACACTCTGGCCACATAGTCTTCCACCATGTAAATATCTCCTGTGAAACGTCCTAGTTGAAAGCGTGCTGTAAGGTTTAACAGGACTATATGACCACAAACAGTGCTATTTCAAAGTGCAGTAGTAACCCGCTAGCTGACGAATGTGGGTTATACATTTTCAAGGTGCTTGTCACCACCCTGACTTCCTTTCACTCCCTGGACCCCCAAGATTCTTGCTCAGGTAGCCCATAGGACAGCACAGGCGTCTCACTGGTGACATCCCACCCAACCCAGCATGGTCACCACAGACAACTCAGGCTACACTGGGTGCTGGCAGTGTGGGGGGAGGGGACTGGAACAGAAAAGAATGTTTCCCACATACAAAAGCTATAAGCACAAAACAACTGGGAAAAGCCTAAATTATTTGTACAAAACAGAAACTAGCAAAAACTTAACAGAAGTCCAAAAAATACTGGGTTAAAAAAGACAGTCTACTCACAGACTATTAGTTACCCTACATTATCACCAAAACATCACACATTCCCACATGCCAGAGCTTGCTTCAATCTCACAAGAAACAAAAAGGTAAAAAGAACAATGAGAAAGTGGTGACAGTTTCTAATTTACTGATTCCTTTACTGAAGAGTAACAATGTTATGTAAATGAAAACCACAGACCTATCAAAATTAAATGCCTAACACTCCTAACACTATAAAATCAAACAGCTTTAGAACCAAAAACCTTCATTATGTATAATCCCCAAACTAAAGACATTTCCCAATCTGGGAATAAAATTTCAATGGAGTTTCAATGTGGAGGGGAAAGTGATATTTAACTCCATTTTTCAAAGGTGAACACAGCCATGGAGGTCAGAAAAAGCTAGCCAACAATTCTTTCTAAAGCCACACTCCTAACCTACAAACACATCCCCAAAGAGGCATATTAAAATCAATTAATTGAGATCCACTAGATTGCACTGCCGCCTCCAAACCAGAACTCGCCATTCCTCTTCATATTTTCTGCCACATTTTCTAAGTGAAGTAAAAGAAAAATCAAAATGTTACAACTCAAATGCTGTTCTAAAAGTGAGTCCATTTCTTGTAAAGTGGGGGAAAGGTCAGCTGATTGAGGGTTCCATCAGAACGTCACAAAGTTCTAAGAATTAAAATGCTTTAAAATCATTTAACGTAAGATATTTTATACTCGGTCTCCCCAAACTAGATGTTCTCATCTCTTGAGCATACAGTCTAATTTTAACGTAAGTTTTATGAAATTCATGTTCTCTGTACAAAAATTTAAAAACAATGGCAAATATGAAGAAAAGAAAAACTGCTCAGGTCCCAATGTCTAGAAAAAACTTTGGTATTTATCCTTCTAGCCTGTGAGGTAACGTTTTTGAAGAATTAAAGATTTCCTTAGCAGAAAGAATGTGTTAATGTGGAGTTCATGGATATAAAACATTCTTGAAAAGTTTTACAGGTCTGGAACTCAAAGAAGTTAAAAGTAAATTTATGCTTACGGCTTCCACAGCGTAGCAAGTTAAACAGTAACTGCAGAGCATGGGAATTCCTCGGCGGGCCAGCGCTCAAGGCTCAGTGCTTCCACTTCAGTGGGCCCAGGTTCAATCCCCGGTTGGGCCACTGCAACTAAAATCCTACAAGCTGCAAGATGCGCCCCCCGGAAAACCCAAACAAACTACACAACAGCTCTGTTGATTAACTGTTAGGAAACCAGGAGACTCCAACTGCTGATTTTCAAGGCAAGGACAAGTTACAACTACAAAGATCTCATCAAGAAAACTGTCTTCAGTAAATTACAAAGCTCAGATAAGGATTCTTAATACAATAGTTTACTAAGCAAATAGCTACAACCAATTAACTCTTTCATCTCTTCCTTCAGCCGCTCAGTTGTGTCTGACTCCTTGTGACCCTATGGTGTTCAACACACCAGGCTTCTGTCCTTCACCATCACCCAGAGCTCGCGCAAACTCATGTCCATCGAGTCGGTAATGCTATCCAACCATCTCATCCTCTGTCGTTACAACTCTAAATATTAGCGTCCACCCTCTCTACAAGCCTAGAACTAGTTATCTATAACCAGGTGTCCCTAGGGCAAACCCAGTAATACACTCATTTGTATTTTTTAGTTCTCTATGAACACAGAAGACTCCCTATTAGCAAACTCCATGTGAAGTACACAAGGGGGAGACGACAGGAGACCACACTACACGCTTCCCAGACAGGAGACCACACTACCCGAGCACTGCACAGGGAACCACGGGCTGAGAGCTTCTACAGGAGAGGACACGCTTCCCAGACAGGAGACCACACTACCCAAGCATCGCACAGGGAACCACGGGCTGAGAGCTCCTACAGGAGAGGACACGCTTCCCAGACAGGAGACCACACTACCCAAGCATCGCACAGGGAACCACGGGCTGAGAGCTCCTACAGGAGAGGACACGCTTCCCAGACAGGAGACCACACTACCAGAGCACTGCACAGGGAACCACAGGCTGAGAGCTCCTACAGGAGAGGACACGCTTCCCAGACAGGAGACCACACTACCCAAGCATCGCACAGGGAACCACGGGCTGAGAGCTCCTACAGGAGAGGACACGCTTCCCAGACAGGAGACCACACTACCCAAGCACTGCACAGGGAACCACGAGCTGAGAGCTTCTACAGGAGAGGACACTCTTCCCAGCAAAACAATTCAGACTTTAGGAAACAATCTTATCCCTAAACCACAATGAACAAAGCAAAGTGCACAACAGAACACACCTAAAAGGGGGAAAGGAGAGGAACACTGGCAGTAGCTGCTGTCTGTGCACCGCACACCGAGTCATCCTGTGTCTTTTATTTGGCTTAACTGCGTTACTGACCGATGAATAAGCAGTAGGACCATTTTTACAGACGAAAAAAGGAAACAGCATTATCAGCACTGTACCAGGCACTACTCAGCTCCTTGCTTCAGTTATCTCAATCAATCCTCACATTACCACTCCAGGTGATCTTCATTTTAAAGATGGGGGGGTGGGGCAGGGGAAAAGCTCAGAAATGTTACGGTCACACAGTGGTATTACCAATTTAAGGCCCAGAGCTGGACGTGTCAAACCTACCCCTGCCAGGCTCTGCTCATAAACCCTATTCAAGTCACATCATTCTTTCAAACCACAGATTTCAAACCAATTTTAAAAGCTCAAAAATCCTAGAATCAACTCTCAATTATGAGATTAATTCTCCATGTTTTGTTAAAAAATTTCTTGTTTTGGAATATATTCAATATTTGAGAACTATAAATGGGGTAAAACCTTTAAAAATTGTGAATCACTATGTCATACATCTGAAACAATACTGTAAATCAACCACACCTCAATTAAAAAATTAGTATAAAAATTTTGTTTGTATTTTACTTGCTCTTTGAACATTTCAGCAGGCCATGGCACCTCTAGGAAGAGGTGTGCAGGTAAATACAAGATTATATTAATAGCAATCAATTAGCAGACTTTGTAAGTTCTGCTAAGAAGGCCTACATATAAAGTTGATTCTTATTTCAAACATATAGTGAAATACTTGAACTTCCATGATAGTCTACTTTTAACTATTTACCAAAAATAATCAAGAATCAAAGAATAGTTCTGAACAAAAAAATGGTTCATACTGTTTGAAAGAGAGGAATATAAGGGGCTTTCCTGGTGGTTAAGTCATTAAGAATCCGCTTTGCAATGAATGGGACACCCATTTGATCCCTGGACCAGGAAGATTCCACATGCTTCAGAGGCACTAAGGCCACGCACCACAATTACTGGGTGCTCTGGAGCCCAAGAGCCAAAACTATCAAAACCTGTGTGCCCAAGAGACCACGCTCTGCCACTGGGAAAGCCACCGCAACAAGACGCCCACACACCAGAATTAAAGAGTAGCCCTTGCTCTCTCCAACTAGACAGCCTGAGCACAGCAACTATGACCCTAAATAAATCATTTAAAAAAAAAAAAAAAAAAGAGGTATATACATTTCTCTCTAACACTACAATAAAATCCCATGCATCAAGTACTGGGAAGCCTGTAATACCTCTTTAGGACAACAGAGTTAATCAAATAAAACTTCCAGTTCATCTCATGTCCCAAGAATGTCCCAAGAATTAATATTAATCACACTCCTTCTGTTAGTGGAGAGGAAGAAAAATGGAGTTAGAAGCTACGTCCAAAAAGCAAAGAGGAAAAGCAGAGGGGACTTCCCTGGTGGTTCAGTGGCTAAGACTCCATGCTTCCAGCACGGGGCACAGGTTTGATCCCTGGTCGGGGAACTAAGATCCCACATGCCGCAGAGCAAATAGGCCTGCAGGCCACAGTGAAGGACCCCATGTGCTGCGACAAGGACCCAGTGCAGCCAAATAAACAAATATAAAAATATTTAAAAAAAAAAAAAAGAAAAGTAGACAGTCAAGCAGCTCAAAATCAGTTATGAACCTCCAAACAAATAAGGAAAAGCTCACCTTAAGAAGAAAGTGAGAATACTCTGAACATGCAGAAACAGACTCGGAGGCTCATGATAAACTTCAGAAGGCTCTTATCCTTAAAGTATTCATTATTAATTCTAAGTAGGCCATTAAACATCAGGTTTATAGACTTTACCTCTACACAATATGGAATACCTGGATATCAGTCCACTTCTGTAACAAAAAGCACTCATATAACAGTTACACAGCAATAGCAGAAATTTGCCTTTTCTTTCTTTTCATGTGATACTTTTTCTGTACATATTAATCACAAATTAGAAATGATGCTGATAACTGTGATCTGGGTTACTGTTACATCCTTTTAAGCACACTGATACGTTTCAATTTTTTCAAAGATCTGAGGGAATCTGTGGACATCCCCCTGTAATTGGCAACTCCCATGAAGAGCAAGCATTCTAACCAATTCAAGAGCCTTTATGGAGCACTAAGAGAGGGCAAGATACCAAGATGAAGGAGACGCCCCTGACTTCAATCAGCAGAGGACTTCAACCACAGAAGTCCTAATACCTGCTACACGTGGACGAACCTTGAAAACTGTGCTCCATGAAATAAGCCAGACACCAAAGGATAAATATTGCACCATTCCAATTACATGAAATATCCAGAACAGGTAAATTCACAGGGACAGACAGTAGACCAGAGGTTACCAGGAGCTAGGAGGAGGGGGTAATGGATGGTTATTACTTAATGGTTCCAGATTTTCTGCTTGGGTTGAAGAAAACACTTTGGAAACGGGCAGAGACGACGATTGCACAACACTGTGAATGTACTTAATGCCGCCGCACTGCACTCCTGAAACTGCACTGCACTCTTGAAGCGGGGAGAGCTCCCTAGTGGCCTAGTGGTGAGGGTTTCAGGCTTTCACTGTTGTGGCCCCTGTTCAATTGCTCTTCGGGGAACTGAGATCCTGTAAGCCAAGTGGCATGGAGCAGCCAAAAAAAAAAAGGTTAAAATGACCTAAACCTAAACCTAGAAAACTCGTAGAAGAAAACAGGGGATAAACTTCAGGGCACTGGACTGGGCAGCGGTTTCTTGGATGAGACACCAAAAGCACAGGCTACAAAAGCAAAAACAAATGAGACTCCACCAAAGGACACAATAGACACAATAGAGTGAAAAGGCAAGGGAGAAAGTGTGTGTAAATCGTACACATCTGTTAAGGGGTTAATATTCAGAGTAAATGAAGAGCTGCACCTCAACACCACCAAAATGTTTTTAGTTTTTTAAATGGGTGAAGGGCTTCAACAGGCGTTTCTGCAAAGCTGATACAGAAATGGTCAACGAGCATATGAAAAGATGTTGATCGTTAGTCAGAAATGCAAATCCAAACCACAGGGAGTCCTCACACCCGTCAGGATGACTATGGTCAGAGAGGAACCCCCGCAGTCCAGTGGTGAGGACTCTGCTTCAGCAAGGGGGCAGGGTTCAGGCTCGGGGGAGGACTGAGATCCTGCATACCCCTTGGTGTGGCCAAAAAAATAAGAAAACAAATGCTGGGGAGCATGGGGAGATATACGGACTCTTGTGCACTGTTTGTGGGATGGTGAACAGTGCAATAATTGTGGAAAACAGTATAGAGGCTCCTCAAAAAATTAAACACAGAACCACCATATGATTCAGCCAATTTACTTCTGAGGATTATCCAGAAGAACTGAAAGAAGGATCTCAAAGAGATATCTACACATCCATATTCATAGCAGCACCAATCATAATGGCCCAAAGGTGGAAACAACTTATCTCCACTGACAAATAAATGGACAAAATGTGGCATATTCACATAACAGGTTATTCAGCCTTTAAAAGGAAAGAAATCTTGCCATGTGCTACAACACAGATAAGCCTTAAAGATACTCTAGTAAGTGAAAGAACCCAGTCACAAATAGCCAAATACTGTGTGATTCCACTTATAAATCGAAAAGTCGTCAAATTCATAGTAGTAAGCAGAATGGCAATTATGAAAGGCTAGGGTGAGGAGAAGAGGAAGAAAATGGGAGTTGAAGGAAATGGCAACCCACTCCAGTGTTCTTGCCTGGAGAATCCCAGGGACGGGGGAGTCTGGTGGGCTGCCGTCTATGGGGTTGCACAGAGTCGGACACGACTGAAGCGACTTAGCAGCAGCAGTTTCAGATTTAGAACATGAAAAACTTCTGGAGATCTATTTTCCATTAATATGAATGTACTTAATGCTAGGGACTTCCCTGATGGCTCAGTGGTAAACAACTCTCCTCTCTGCAGAAGACATGGGTTCAATCCCTGGGTTGGGAAGATCCCTAGAGGAGGAATTGGCAACAACTCACTCCAGTTTTCGTGCCTGGGAAATCTCATAGACAGAGGAGCCTGGCGGGCTATATAGTCCATCTGGTTGCAAGAGAGTCAGACACCACTTGGCAATAACAAGTTAATGCTACAAAACTGTACATTCAAAAATAATTAGGACGGTAACTTTCAGATTATGTACTTTATGCCACATTTAAAAAATGGTTAAAATGGCAAAACTGTGTTATATTTTATCACAATTTCTTTAAATAATGTAATATACTAAAACTACGAAATTGTATAGTATGTGAACTACATCTCAATAAAGCTGTTAAAAAAAAGCAGAGGAAACAGACTTTAACCAAATTCTATCATTTGCTGGTTTAAGAAAAGAGAGCAATTTGTTGGAAGTACCCAGATCCTGGAGCTCAGAGAGGATCCTATGCTTCTGCTTCCTCCAACTTCTTCACCCCAGCCTCCATGTGACAGCCCTTTTCTTGCCCCCTCCAAGGCACATCACCACCACCTTCTAACCTCCCAGTTCCTTATCATGTATTATGTCTGGCCTCACAGGAAAGTTCAGTTAAAGAAGTTACAGTGGCAGTCACAGGAAAGGGCACAGAATTCAAGACTCAGATTCTACATTCAGCAGCAGAGCCAAAATATTAAAAAAAAACACACACACAGTAGACATACAATAAATGTCAGGTCTCTGCCCTTCCTCTCCTCTCCTTCCAGCCCAGCATGTCTTAAAGAGCAAATGCTCAGCTCCCGTGCTGGGATAGCCTCGGCCTAATTCACATGTGCTGGAGCATACAGCATCATTTAATACGTAGTTGTTAATGCCTATCACCTATTATTAAATCCTAAAAACACATCACAAAACTATTAACTAGGATAAGCCTATTTTGATAAAATAATAAACTTTTCTACTGCATATAAAAAGAGATAGTGAGATAAAGACTAAATATTACCAATCACCTCTGAGTGGTGGAACTAAGGGTGAAGCTCTCCCTTTCTGGCATATCTGCATTTTTAATAATGCATCTGTAACTTCTGTAATAAGAAATATAACTCTCAGAAGAATAAATCATTCTGGCTTAAAATTTCACTGTCTGCCTCCGATACCACATTACTGCACTGAAGCTGAACTGATACCATGTGAAACAGTCATGATTCCCTACATTTTACAGATGAGAATGAACTGAGGCTCAAAGCAGAGACTTGGTCAAGGCTGAATGGCTAGAAACAGAGCGGGATGACAATTAAGGCCTTCCAACTTCAAGCCTTTTCGGTCCACCACAGCTTAAAGAGAAATCTGCATTACTGCTCATCATATATATATATTTTTTAAAATCTATGTTGAAACTATCCTAAGAGCAGGTGCTACAGAATCTTGGGCAAGTAACCTGGAAGCTGAGCCTCAGTTTCCTCATCTGAAAAGTGAAGTGGTTGGAAAAGCTATTCTATCTCACCAGCTCATCTAGCCTCACCAGTGAATGGATTTTAAGTCTAGATACCAACTGAGGAGAAGAAAACCCCGTAGGCAAAAATGAATGAATAGCTGGAAAGAAGCTGAGGCCTGTGCTCTGGCTCAAGGGCCATTTTCAATGGAAAGAGGCTGTGGACAGTCAGGAGCAAATAGCCCGCTGGGGAAACTCAACTTCCTGGCTGAAGCAACAGCTGAAAGCTCCGGCTTCGCTTCCCTACCAGCAATGCTTCAATCTTAGCTAGCTTAAGAGGAGAAACCGCAGACTTATAAGTAAAGTTAGAAGAATGTAACAACACAGCTGTAGGGGAGGGACCGGGAGCAATAGTTTATGCACGCTATGGCAACTGGATTATTTTCCAAGTGGACTCGTGAATATTAAAGTGGAAAGAATCTTTGGTGGTTCTCAGAGACGACCCTTCCTCAGCGAGAATTTCAGGAGAAACTGAAACGGCAATACCCATCAGAGAGATGTCACACTTGTGGAAAAGGTGAGAGAATCCAACTAAAGCCTCTTCAACTTACAGAACACCAAAGACAGCGAAAAGACCTTTATTAAGGGTGAAGTTCTTGCAAAGGATTCATCGGGTGTCTGTAACCTCTTACACTGCAAGCATTATAAAGCACTCCACGCTGTCTGACACCACTAGGCAGCATTCTCACTCGAAGGTAATAAAAGTACAGCGTTAACTTTGCTGGCTAGAAAAAGAAAAAAAAAAAAGATTCCATTTTGCTAAAGCAGCCTCCTCCGACCAAAACCCTGCCACCTGCCCCTCCACTAAGGGGATGAGCTTAAACCAAGGAGAAGCTGCTTCCAGCCTGGACAACCGTCCTCGAGAATTAAAACAACATCTTGCCCCGAGAACCGCAACCGAAGACGCCAGAAGCTTCAATTCCAAAAGCAGGTCCTTTAGAGAAGGAAGAAAACTCCCGGCCGTGCTCTCGGCGCTCCCGGGTGCGAGAATTCAGCCCAGCTACTAGGCCATGACTGGGTGAGCACCTGACGTGGGGGGAGGGTGAGCCAAGGCCCTAGCGGATCTGGGGCGAGGAACTGGGGGCTCCCGAAGCTCCAGACAAGAAGCGCGGCCTTCCAGAGGCGGGGGTCCTGGGGACACCCCACCCCTACCCCAAGGATAAGGACCGAGAAGAACACGTGGGGCAACAGGAGCAGGGAAGGGTGTCCCGGACAGGCAGCCCTGGGTCTGGCACGGCGGCCGGAAAAAGGAGGACGGAGCTACCCCCAGGGCAGGGAACCGAGCCCTCGGAGCCCCGAGGGGGAAGGCAAAGGGCGCGGGCAGAGGGGCAAGGCCACGAGGAGGGCGGGTCTCCCCGGGCGCCGAGGCACGCGCCGGGACCCGGGCAGCGGAGGACCCCGACTCCGGGGAGACACCGCGGGCCTGCCTCCGGGGGCCGCGGGGAAGCCGGAGCGGCCGCGCCCGGAGGGGCCCTGGTGACCCCGCGGGGCCGCCCCGACCGGACCCGCCCCGCGGCGCCTCCCTCCTGCCCCTTCCCTCCCACCCGCGCGGCCCGTTATCCCACGGCCGCCGCACTCACCAGCGGCTGCACCTCAGCCCGCCGCCGCCTCAGCTGCTGCCTGCGCCTCCGCAGCCGCCGCCGCCTCGCTGCTGAGGCCGAGTCCCGGGGGAGCCGCCGCGTCCCGCCGCCGCCGCCGCCGCTGCCGCCGCCGCCAGAGCAGAACACCCCAAAATGGCGGCACTTCCGGCGCCTACCACCGGCGGGGAGGGCCGACGCGGAGGGGGAGGGCGGCTCGGGGGGAACGTACCACCGCGGTGCCGCCCGCAGCGCTGAGCCGAGCGGGGCTCGGCGCAGGGGCGGGCCGAGCGCCCGGCGCTGCAGCGCCCCCTCGGGCTGGGGAGTGGAGAAGCAGCCGCGCGGGAGCCCTGGGGGCCGAGGGTTCCCTCGGCCCGGGGAGCAGAGAGGGCAAGTCTCTTTGTCTCGTTACTCCGCTGGAGGGAAGACGCGGGGAAGACCCCCGGCCTGAAAAGTTCTCGGCTCTGCGCCCCTCACCCACAAGAGTTCGGGACGAACTGGCGGGCGCCGACCTCTGCTTGGCGCTGAATATGCGCATAATAAAATACTTGATGAATGAATGGGTGAGTGAATGGGATGGTGCTTGACCAGCGCTGGGCACCCGACACACCCTCCTTTCTAACCCAGCCGATAAGCAACGGGATCCGGCCCTTCCTTGTCTGCTGAGACGTGGACTGTAAGTGTATTGCAAGCTTTCAGAGTTAAACGAAAGCCCTCTGGCAGGATGATCAGCTGGGTGAACTCACAACCTTGCAAAAATCCTTGGAGCGCCAGGAAGCTCATAAAAGTTCTACTAAAAGACTGATTTTTCCAGCCCTAACCTGCTTCTCCCAGTGGAAAAAAAAAATTTTTTTTTCCGTAACCAAGGATAGGTTCCTGAAGACCTCCTTCAGAGTGACCCAGAAATCCCAGGATCTAGGTAGAATGCAAATAGTTCGTTCGTTTGTTTAAAAGGTCAACGTCATTTATTCCCACAAGTTCTACATCTTGTGGGACAGTAAAATGCAGAGAAAGAAAGAAAACTTAGTTCTGAGACCTTTTGGCCCCAACAACATGCAAATAACTCATGGGTTTGCAAATGATTTCTCTGTAACATCTGGCTTCTCAGAGCAATAACTCTTCTACCCACAAATACTGATTATACCCTTCCTTACCACAAAAAAAATAAGTGGACTCCCAACCAGAGGCCTCAAGGGTTTTCCCATGTGTTGGAAGCACCTCTTTCCTCTCTTAGGAAGAAAAAAAAATAGTAACAGTGTTTGTAGTATCATATAGATCTAAACAATTAACCCTTAAATTGTACACTATCACATTTCCTAGTTGTGTAGTTTATCATTTTATATACATTTATAATGCTGATATTCAAACCAGTCGATCCCTGAATAGTCACTGGAAGGACTGATGCTGAAGCCGAAGCTCCAGTACTTTGGCCACCTGATGCGAGGAGCTGACTCATTGGAAAAGACTGATGCTGGGAAAGACTGAAGGCAAGAGGAGAAGGCATAACAGAGGATGAGATGGTTGGATGGCATCACCGACTCAACAGACGTGAGTTTGAGCAAACTCGGGGAGATAGTGAGGGACAGGGAAGCCTGGCATGCTGCAGTCCATGGGGTTGCAAAGAGTCGGACAGGACTTAGTGAACAACAAAAAATAATGCTGATGTATGATCTTGTGCTTGTTAATAGTTTTATGTGTAATTTACTGAAAACATCTTCCATTTATAGACCATTAACAGCTTATAGAAGGTTGTTGTATATTGTTCTTCTTCAGTCAGTCATATGCTGCTAAGTCACTTCAGTCGTGTCCGACTCTGTGACCCCATAGACGGCAGCCCACCAGGCTCCCTCGTCCCTGGGATTCTCCAGGCAAGAACACTGCAGTGGGGTGCCATTGCCTTCTCCAACTCAGTCATATACACTACCACAAATATTTTTATATTTGTCTCCCAGCTGCTGTAGATTGTAGAAACCCTTTAAGCAGAGAATCTTCTCCATTCTTTTGTATACCATTGAATCATCAAGATATCCATGTGTTTCATCTCCTCCCCCTCCTTCGGGTTTTGATTTAAATGTCACCGTCTCAGTTGGGCCTTCCCTGACAACCCTATTTCAGAATACACACACCTACACCCATGTTTCCAATCCCCCTTTCCTGCTTTATGTCTATCTTCTATCCAAAGCACTTACCATTATCTAACATAGTATATTTGGTACTTCATATTTTACTTATTTGTACTCTTCCCCCACCAGAAGGTAAACTATGGGCATAGGAATTTTGTCTGTTTTGCATCCTCAGGGCCTAAAATAATGCCATGTAGGTGCTCAGTAAATATTGGGTTTTTTTTAAATTTCCATATATTGTGAAATGATTAGCACAATAAGTTTATTATCTCATACAGATGAAGAAAAAGAAAAAAAAGAAGTTTTTTCCTTGTGATAAGAACTCTCAAGATCTCTCTTAACTACTTTCAGATTTCAACTAACAATCGTCATCACCTTGTACATTATATTCCTAGTATTTATAACGACAAGTTTGTACATTTGACCACCTTCATCCAGCTCCCCCATTCATCAGTAAACATTGCTGAATTAACAAGAAGACATATCAAGGTACTGAGTATGAAAAAAAAAAAGAATGAATTGTTTACTCTTCAGAAACTTCCTGCAACCTCAGTTCAGTTCAGTTCACTCGCTCAGTCACGTCCGACTCTTTGTGACCCCATGGACTGCAGCACGCCAGGCCTCCCTACTGCTACTGCTAAGTCACCTCAGTCGACTCTGTGTGACCCCATAGGTGGTGGCCCACCAGGCTGCCCCGTCCCTGGGATTCTCCAGGCCGGAACACTGGAGTAGGTTGCCATTTCCTTCTCCAATGCATGAAAGTGAAAAGTGAAACTTAAGTTGCTCAGTTGTGTCCGACTCTTAGCAACCCCATGGACTGCAGCCTACCAGGCTCCTCCGTCCATGGGATTCTCCAGGCAAGAACACTGGAGTGGGATGCCATTGCCTTCTCCCTCCATGGACTGCAGCACACCAGGCCTCCCTGTCCATCACCAACTCCCAGAGTTTGCCCAAACTTAATGCTGGCAAAGAAGGAGGGCAGGAGGAGAAAGGGATGACAGAGGATGAGATGGCTGGATGGCATCACCAACTCAATGGACATGAGTTTGGGTAAACTCCATGAGTTGGTGATGGACAGGGAGGCCTGGTGTGCTGCAATTCATGGGGTTGCAAAGAGTCAGACACGACTAAGCGGCTGAACTGAACTGAACTGAATGTCCATTGAGTCAATGATGCCATCCAACCATCTCATCCTCTGTCGTCCCCTTCTCCTCCCGCCTTCAATCTTTCCCAGCATCAGGGTCTATTCAAATGAGTCAGCTCTTCCCATCAGGTGGCCAAAGTATTGGAGTTTCAGCTTCAACATCAGTCCTTCCAATGAACACTCAGGACTCATCTCCTTTTGGATGGACTGGTTGGATCTCCTTGCAGTTCAAGGGACTCTCAAGAGTCTTCTCCAACACCACAGTTCAAAAGCATCAATTCTTCAGTGCTCGGCTTTCTTTATATTCCAACTGTCACATCTATACATGACTACTGGAAAAACCATAACCTTAACTAGACAGACCTTTGTTGGCAAAGGAATGTCTGTGCTTTTTAATATGCTGTCTAGTTTGGTCATAATTTTTCTTCCAAGGAGTAAGCATCTTTTAATTTCATGGCTGTAATCACCATCTGCAGTGATTTTGGAGCCCCAAAAAATACAGTCTAACACTGTTTCCACTGTTTCTCCATCTATTTCCCATGAAGTGATGGGACCGGATGCCATGATCTTTGTTTTCTGAATGTTGATCTTTAAGCCAACTTTTTCACTCTCTTCTTTCACTTTCATCAAGAGGCTCTTTAGTTCTTCACTTTCTGCCATAAGGGTGGTGTCATCTGCATATCTGAAGTCATTGATATTTCTTCCAGCAATCTTGATTCCAGCTTGTGCTTCATCCAGCCCAGCGTATCTCATGATGTACTCTGCATATAAGTTAAATAAGCAGGATGACAATATGCAGCCTTGATGTACTTCTTTTCCTATTTGGAACCAGTCTGTTGTTCCATGTCCAGTTCTAACTGTTGCTTCCTGACCTGCATACAGATTTCTCAGGAGGCAGGTCAGGTGGTCTGGTATTCCCATCTCTTGAAGAATTTTCCACAGTTTGTTGTGATCCACACAGTCAAAGGCTTTGGCATAGTCAATAAAGCAGAAATAGATGTTTTTCTGGAACTCTCTTGCTTTTTCCATGATCCAATGGATGTTGGCAATTTGATCTCTGGTTCCTCTGCCTTTTCTAAAACCAGCTTGAACATCTGGAAGTTCACGGTTCATGTGTTATTGAAGCCTGGTATGGAGAATTTTGAGCATTACTTTACTAGCGTGTGAGATGAGTGCAACTGTGTGGTAGTTTGAGCATTCTTTGGCATTGCCTTTCTTTACTACTGGAATGAAAACTGACCTTTTCTAGTCCTGTGGCCACAGCTGAGTTTTCCAAATTTGCTGGCATATTGAGTGCAGCACTTTCACAGCATCATCTTTTAGGACTTGAAATAGCTCAACTGGAATTCCATCACCTCCACTAGCTTTGTTTGTAGTGATACTTCCTAAAGCCCACTTGATCACATTCCAGGATGTCTGGCTCTAGTGAGTGGTCACACCATCATGATTATCTGGGTCATGAAGACCATTTTTGTACAGTTCTTCTATGTATTCTTGCCACTTCTTAATATCTTCTGCTTCTGTTAGGTCCATACCATTTGTGCCCTTTATTGAACCCATCATTGCATGAAATATTCCCTTGATATCTCTAATTTTCTTCAAGAGATCTCTAGTCTTTCCCATTCTACTGTTTTCCTCTGTTTCTTTGCACTGATAACTGAGGAAGGCTTTCTTATCTCTCCTTGCTATTCTTTGGAACTCTGCATTCAAATGGGTATATCTTTCCTTTTCTCCTTTGCCTTTCACTTCTCTTCTTTTCATAGCTATTTGTAAGGCCTCCTCAGACAGCCATTTTGCTTTTTTGCATTTCTTTTTCTTGGGGCTGGTCTTGATCCCTGTCCCCTGTACAATGTCATGAACCTCTGTCCATAGTTCATCAGGCACTCTGTCTATCAGATCTAGTCCCTTAAATCTATTTCTCACTTCCACTGTATAATCATTAGGGATTTGATTTAGGTCATACCTGAATGGTCTAGTGGTTTTCCCTACTTTCTTCAATTTAAATCTGAATTTGGCAATAAGGAGTTCATGATCTGAGCCACAGTCAGCTCCCAGTCTTGTTTTGCTGACTGTATAGAGCTTCTCCATCTATGGCTGCAAAGAATATAATCAGTCTGATTTCAGTGTTGACCATCTGGTGATGTCCATGTGTAGAGTCTTCTCTTGTGTTGTTGAAAGAGGGTGTTTGCTATGACCAGTGTATTCTCTTGGCAAAACTCTATTAGCCTTTGCCCTGCTTTATTCCGTATTCCAAGGCCAAATTTGCCTGTTACTCCAGATGTTTCTTGACTTCCTACTTTTGCATTCCAGTGCCCTATAATGAAAAGGACATTTTGGGTGTTTGTTCTAAAAGGTCTTGTAGGTCTTCAACTTCAGTTTCTTCAGCATTACTAGTCAGGGCATAGACTTGGATTACCGTGATATTGAATGGTTTGCCTTGGAAACGAACAGAGATCATTCTGTCATTTTTGAGATTGCATCCAAGTACTGCATTTCTGACTCTCTTGTTGACTATGATGGCTACTCCATTTCTTCTAAGGGATTCTTGCCCACAGTAGTAGATATAATCGTCATCTGAGTTAAATTCACCTATTCCAGTCCATTTTAGTTCGCTGATTCCTAGAATGTCGATGTTCACTCTTGCCATCTCCTGTTTGACCACTTCCAATTTGCCTTGATACATGGACCTAACATTCCAGGTTCCTATGCAATATTGCTCTTTAAGGCATCGGACATTGCTTCCATCACCAGTCACATCCACAGCTGGGTATTGTTTTTGCTTTGGCTCCATCCCTTCATTCTTTCTGGAGTTATTTCTCCACTGATCTCCAGCAGCCTATTGGGCACCTACTGACCTGGGGAGTTCCTCTTTCAGGGTCCTATCTTTTTGCCTTTTCACACTGTTCATGGGGTTCTCAAGGCGAGAATACTGAAGTGGTTTGCAGTTCCCTTCTCCAGTGGACCACATTTTGTCAGAACTCTCCACCATGGGTGGCCCCACAGGGCATGGCTCATAGTTTCATTGAGTTAGACAAGGCTGTGGTCCATGTGATTAGATTGATTAGTTTTCTGTGATTGTGGTTTTCAGTCTGCCTGCCCTCTGATGGAAGAGGATAAGAGGCTTATGGAAGCTCCCTGATGGGAGAGACTGACCGAGGGGGAAACTGGGTTTTATTCTGATGGGCGGGGCCATGCTCAGTAAATCTTTAATCCAATTTTCTGTTGATGGGTGTAGCTGTGTTCCCTCCTTGCTATTTATCTGGGGCCAAACTATGGTGGAGGTAAAGAAGATAATGGCGACCTCCTTCAAAAGATCCTATCCATGCACTGCTACACTCAATGCCCCCAACCCTGCAGCAGGCCACCGCCAGAGACTCCCGGACACCCACAGGCAAGTCCAGGGCAGTCTCCTGTGTGTGGGGTCACTGCTCCTTTCTCCTGGGTCCTGGGGCACAAGGTTCTGTTGTGCCCTCCAAGAGTCTATTTTCCAGTCCTGTGTAAATTCTGGCAGCTCTTTGATGGGGTTAATGGCAACCTCTTCTAAGAAGGCTTTTTCCATACCCAAGTCTGCTGCACCCAGAGCCCTTGTCCCTGCCGCAGACCACCGCCGGCCCGTACCTCCACGGGAGATGCTCAAACACAGTTCTGTGCCAGTCTCTGTGCGCATAGGGTTTGTTTGAGCTCTCTGAGCCTCTCTGGGGTGTCTGAGGTGGCGCTGCTCCAGGGAGGGAACACAACTCCACCCCTCAACAGAAAATTGGATTAAGGATTTACTGAGCATGGCCCCACTCATCAGAACAAGACCCAGTTTCCCCCTCAGTCAGCCCTGCACCCTACCACGAGCTAAATGGGAGCAGCGGCCACACCTGTCCTGCTAACCTCTTCTCTCTCTGGTTCTCACAGTGTCCAGCTCGATAGATAGTTCTGGACGGGCAACCAGAAACTTTCTCCTTCTGTCTGCCGCCAGATGTACGGCCAGTCCTTGCCGGACGCTAGTGTCACTCTTGAATCTAATTACCACTAAGCCCAGAGTTGGGCAGCAGAACAATTACATGAAGACTACAGATTCTTTTAACTTCAAAGGGCTTCACAGTATAGACAAAAACACTCAGCGGTTCAAATGCAAAAAATGCCTGGTGTGAGGTAAACAAGGATGAAAAGTTCCCATTTAATTTTTTGCCTTCCAAATTGATGAAGGTTTGTTTTTAAAAATGTTAATGAGGGTTCAGGGAAGCAAGCCTTTTTCCACGTGCTGGTGGGAGTAAAATTCAGATAGTCTGTCTGGAGGAATCTGAACGTTTACATATCTTTCTAGGAGCATTTCTTGAGAAAATAATCAGGGTAAGAGCAGAGATGGATCATAACATGGTTGGAATTGCATAAAATTTGACACAAAAACAGAGTAATAAAGTATGATATATCCATAGCCTAGAATATTATATATATATATATATATATATGCTTTTTCAAATAATAATACAGAAAAACATTTAATTGTGGGCAAATGTTCATGACACATAGTTAGTGAATGAAACAGGTGATAGGACTTCCTTGTAGTCCAGTGGTTAAGAACCTGCCTTGCAATGCAGGGGACTTGGGTTCAATCCCTAGTCAGGGAACTGGGAATCCCACCTGTTGTGAAGCAACTACGCCTGAGTGTGTATCACAACTACTGATGCCACGACTAGGGAGTCCATTCACGGCAATGAAAGTTCTGGCACGATGCAACGAAGATTTTGGGCGCCACAACTAAGATTCGACACAAATAAATAAATAAATAAAACAGGTGACAAATTAATAGGTACAGTAAGATCCCATTTTTGTTAAACAGCGTGCTTGTTGAGACAAAGAGATAAAACCCATAAAGAGGGCTTCTCTGGAGGTCTAATTATTAAGAAAGTGAAAGTGAAGTCACTCAGTCGTGTTCGACTATTTGTGACCCCATGGACTGTAGTCTACCAGGCTCCTCTGTCCATGGGATTTTCCAGGCAAGAATACTGGAGCGGGGTGCCATTTCCTTCTCCAGGGGATCTTCTCAACCCAGGGATTGAACCCGGGTCTCCTGCACTGTAGACAGACACTTTACCATCTGAGCTATCGGGGAACTTATTAAGAACCACCTGCCAATGCAGGGAACATGGGTTCGATCCCGGGAAGATCCCACATGCCTTGGAGTAGCTAAGCCTGTGAGCTGAAACTACTGAGCCAAGTGTTCCAACTACTGACTTGAAGCCCAAAATAAATTTTTTTTTTAAAAAAAGGATGAAAAAATAAAAAATAAAAAATAAAAAAAAATAAAAAAAGGATGATCATACCAAGTGAGGAATAGGAGGCTCGGTTAAATATTGTAATAAATATTTTTCTGTTTTTTTTTAAATTGAGATTTACTTATTTTTTATTGTCCTGGGTCTTTCTTGTTGGCGAATGGGCAAGGGCTACTCATTGCAGTGGCTTCTCTTCGTGTGCAGCTCAGGCTCACCAGCAGTCCAGCCCAGTCGCCCTGAGGCACGTGGAATCTTCCCAGACCAGGGATCAAACCAGCATCCCCTCCATTGGCACGTGGATTTTTCAACCACTCTGCTACCAGGGAAGCCCCTTTCAAATCCTTTAATTTTAGTCATTCTGGTGCAAGTGGAGTGATATTTTATTGTGGTTTAACTTTTTTTCCCCCCTAATGGCTACCTTACATACATAATTCTTATTGACCATTTGGATATTTTTGTGTGTGTGTGACGCAATGGAGAAGGAAATGGCAACCCACTCCAGTGTTCTTGCCTGGAGAATCCCAGGGATGGCAGAGCCTGATGGGCTGCTGTCTATGGGGTCGCACCGAGTCAGACACGACTGAAGCGACTTAACAGCAGCAGCAGCAGTGTGTGTGTGAATTGCCTATTCAATCTTTTTTCTCTCTCTCTCTCTCTCTCTCTTTTTTTTTTTTGTTTTGGTTTGGAGGCATTCTTAACATATTTTGAATACAAGTTTCTTGTCAAATATATGGGCTTCCCGGGTGGCTCAGTGGTAAACAATCAGCCTGTGATACAGACTAGACGCAGGAGACCTGGGTTCGACCCCTGGGTTGGGAAGATCCCCTGGAGAAGGGAAAGGCTCCCCACTCCAGTATTCTGGCTTGGAGAACTCCATGGACTGTATGGTCCATGGGGTCACGACGAGTCGGCCAGAACTGAGCGACTTTCACTTTCACTAAACTCAAGGAGTCAAATGACCTTGTACCCCATGACATGGGCAGTTCTAGTCCCAGTACAAGTGAATACTTATTCCCACCCCCCCAAAAAAAAATGGTTTGTAGTACCTTTATTAATAATAGCCCAAACTGGAAATGATAGATAAATAAATTATGGAATATACTTACAACAGGCTATTTATGTAGCAATGAAAAGGAACAAACTACAACTGTATATAACAATATGGATGAACTGCACAGACATAAAATGGAGCAAAACAAGTCATAAGAAAAGAGCATATGTTGTGTGAGTTTATGCAACTGAAATTTGAATATGGGCGGAAAAAAAGAAGAAAAGTCAGAATAGAGGTTATCTTTGCTAGGGAGAGGGCATTGACTATTGATTGGAGGGAGCTCCAGGGAGTTTTCTGGAGTATTGGAATGTTTTATATCTTATTCTGGGTGGAGTTTACATGAGTGTGTAGATATGTAAAATTTATCAAGCCATACACTTAGAATCTGTGCAGGTTCTGTGGCCAGGGAGAGTAACAACAAACAACCCATTAGCCAGACCTGCAAAAGAAATAAACATGCAGTGCATAGGAAGAATAGGAATAGTGACAAAGGTAAGATGTTCAAACCTTACTCATGAATAATTAAGGTGTTCTAATTAAAACAATGTGTATTTTTTTTACTGTCAGAATGGGAAACTACATAATTTTTTTTTTAGAAGACTTCTTGGCCACACCGCAGGGCATGTAGGAATCTTAGTTTCCAAACAAGGACCAAACCCAAATCCCCTGCCATAGAAACTCGGACTGCCAGGGAAGTCCTCTAAATTAAATAATTAAATTTAGGAGGTTGTTAAAATTGTGAAAAAAAAAACATACAACAGGCACTCAATGTATACAGATATAGTGATGTTAGAAGAAAATTTAACAGTAGTTATTAAAATTGAAAATAGTCTCTCAGGCTTCCCTGGTGGCTCAGTGGTAAAGAATTCCCCTGCAGGGAAAACAGATTCAGTCCTTGACCCAGGAAGATCCCACATGCCTCGGGACAAGTAAGTACAGGCTGCAACTACTGAGTCAGAGTTCCAGAGCCTGTGAGCAGCAAGAGAAAGCACTGCAATGAGAAGCCTGAGCGCCGCAGAGAGAATAGCCCCACTTGCTGCGACCGGAGACGGCTTGTGCACTGCAATGAGGACCCACCGGTTCAGTTCAGTCACTCAGTCGTGTCCGACTCTTTGCCATTGCCAACTCCCAGAGCCGTCTCGGACTCATGTCCACTGAGTCACTGATGCCATCCACCCATCTCATCTTCTGTCGTCCCCTTCTTCTCCTGCCTTCAATCTTTCCCAGCATCAGGGTCTTTTCCAATTAGTCAATTCTTCACATCAGGTGGCCAAAGTATTGGTGTTTCAGCTTCAGAATCAGTCCTTCCAATGAATAGTCAGGACTGATTTCCTTTGGGATGGAATGGTTGGATCTCCTTGCAGTCCAAGGGACTCTCAAGAGTCTTCTCCAACACCACAGCCATAAATATTGAAAAAGAAAATTTCAATATAGCTTTTTGCCCAAGCTAATTAAGGGCTGGGATTCACAACCCAAGGGATGAATGTATAAACAAAATGTGACCAGGCTCCTCTGTCCATGGGATTCTCCAAGCAAGAATACTGGAGTGGGTTGCTGTGCCCTCCTCCAGGGGATCTTCCCGACCCAGGGATCGTACCCGAACCTGTATTTCTTAAGTCTCCTGCATTGGCAGGCAGGCTCTTTACCACAAATGCCACCTGGGAAGCCTATATATATATATATATCAGATCAGATCAGATCAGTCGCTCAGTCGTGTCCGACTCTTTGCGACACCATGAACCGCAGCACGCCAGGCCTCCCTGTCCATCACCAGCTCCCGGAGGTCACCCAGACTCACACCCATCAAGTCAGTGATGCCATCCAGCCATCTCATCCTCTGTCGTCCCCTTCTCCTCCTGCCCTCAATCCCTCCCAGCATCAGAGTCTTCTCCAATGAGTCAACTCTTCGCATGAGGTGGCCAAAATACTGGAGTTTCAGCTTTAGCATCATTCCTTCCAAAGAAATTCCAGGATTGATCTCCTTGAGAATGGACTGGTTGGATCTTCTTGCAGTCCAAGGGACTCTCAAGAGTCTTCTCCAACACCACAGTTCAAAAGCATCAATTCTTCGGCGCTCAGCCTTCTTCACAGTCCAGCTCTCACATCCATACATGACCACAGGAAAGACCATAGCCTTGACTAGGCGAACCTTTGTTGGTAAATATGTATATGTATATATATATGAGTACTATTCAGCATTGAAAAGGAAGGAAATTTTGACACCTGCTGCAGCATAGATGAAACTTGAGGGAAATAAGCCTGTCACAAAAGGACAAATGCTATATGATTCTACTTCTATAGGTACCTAGAGTACTCAGGGTCATACATAGAGACAGAAGCTACAGCGGTGTTTACCAAGAGCTGAGGGGAGGGAGACATGGGGAGTTTGTTCAATGCGTATGGAGTTTCAGTTTGGGAAGATGAGAAAAGTTCTGGAAATGGATGGTTGGTGATGGCTTAACAACAATGTGAAAATACTTAATGAACTGTACACTTAAAAATGGTTTAAATGGCGTATTTTATAGTATGTATATTTGGTACAGTAAAAAGAAAAAAAGAAGTTGGACTTCACATTGCAACTGAGTAATGTGTTCTTGCCTGGAGAATCCCAGGGACAGGGGAGCCTGGTGGGCTTCCATCTCTGGGGTCGCACAGAGTCGGGCACGACTGAAGCGACTTAGCAGCAGCAGCAGCAGCAGCGCACATACATTAGGATAGGTTAAGCTGTTGCAACAATTAGACCTAAAATAAATAGCTGAAACAAATTAGAAATTCATTTCTCTCTCCCTTAACAGATGAGAGCAGTATACCCAGTTAGTGGGAGGATGAAGATAGGTGGCTTCTACTCTAAGTAGTTCTTAGTGACCCAGATTAATGGGGACTCTGCCACCTGTACCTGGTTCCTGGCATGGTGATTCTAGCCATCACCGTTGCTATTTCATCTCACAAGAAGAGAAAGAGGGTATGGGAGAGGTCTGTGGAGGATTTATGGACCAGATCCACTGGTCCTCGGCCTTGCGTACATTACTGGTGCTCACATCCCATTGGAGATAGAACTGAGTCCTATATCACTTCCCATTCTAAGGGACATTGGGCATACGACTACTCAGACATTGTAAAAAAAGTGAATAAAGTATGTTTGGGACTTCCCTGGCGGTACAGTGGTTAAGACTCTGGGTTCCCAATGTAGTGAGCATGGGTTAATCCCTAGTCAGGTGAGATCTCAAATGCTACATCGCTCGGCCAAAAAAAAAAAAAAAAAAGAATTTTGGTGGACAGTTCCTAAAAAGGAAAAAAAAAAAAATCACTGGGGGATATGCATATAAGAGTAGTTTTCTCTGGAGCTGAGATTGCAGCAGACATTTACTTTTTATACTATGTAATTTTGAAGTGCTTGCATTTTTTATAATAAGCATGTGTTACTATTATAATCAGAAACTAAAAAGCAAATCCAGGGTGGAGAGAATAACAACAAAAAAAATATTTGACTACGTAAAAGGTGAAACTACTTACTGATACATTCTTCATTAATAAAAATGTAAACCAATCTAAATTTCCATCACAGGAGAATGGGGAGGTAAATGATGGTATAATCATATAATGAATTATTAGAGAGCAGGAAAATTTAATGAATAGCACCTACACACAACAATGCAGTTGAATCTTTAATGAAAAAGTCATACAAGATTATCTGCTGTATCTATCATTTTCATTAAGCCACAATTGATGTGCTAAAAACCCTATTTAAAATTTTTAGTTTGAAAATACTTTTTAAAAGAATAGGCAGGAGGGCATCATGAACCCCCAAAGAACATCATTCTGGGGCTTCCCTGGCAGCTCAGTGGTAAAAAAAATCTGCCTGCTGATGCAGGAGACATGTGTTCGATCCCTGGTCCGGAAGGATCCCACGTGCCTAGAAGCAAGTAGGCCCGTGTGTCACAACTGCTGAGACTGTGCTCTAGAGCTAGGCAGCTGCAACTGCTGAAGCCCATGCTCTGCAACAGGAGAAGCCCGCACACCATTAGAGAGTAACCCCCACTCGCCACAACCAGAGAAAAGCCCGGGCAGCAGAGAAGACCCAGTACAGCCCCAAATAAACATAAACTAATAAAATTTTAAAGAATGTTACTCTGACTCAACAATGATTGATATTTTGCCATATTTGTCTAATCTGTCTTTTTTCCTTGGTGCAGTATTTTGAGGCAAGTCCCACATATGTGGCACCCCACTCCAGTACTCTTGCCTGGAAAATCCCATGGACAGAGGAGTCTAGTAGTCTGCAGTCCATGAGGTCACTAAGAGTTGGACGTGACTGAGCGACTTCATTTGACTTTTCACTTTCATGCATTGGAGAAGGAAATGGCAACCCACTCCAGTGTTCTTGCCTGGAGAGTCCCGGGGATGGGGGAGCCTGGTGGGCTGTCGTCTATGGGGTCACACAGAGTCGGACACGACCGAAGTGACTTAGCAGCTACATATGTCATCTATTTCTACTTATTTTAGTAAGCATGTAGTCAATATATTTAGAGACATTTTCTTATATTGTAACAATGCCATGATGACATTAACAAATTAGCAGTCATTCTTTGGTATTATTTCAGTCCATAATCAATTGTCTCGTCATTTTGAAAAATGACCTTTAATAGCTGATTCATTTGAATTAGGATCTAAATGGCTTAAGTGTTTACTTCTGGTTATCTTGCCTCTAGGACTCCTGATCTGAGGTAGCTGCTCTCTCATTCTTTTTTTTTTTTTTTTTTTAATTTTCACTGGAGTATAGTTGATTGACAAACTTACATTAGTTTCAGGTATACGGCAAAGTGAGTCAGTTATACTCCTCTCTCCCCCTTTTTTTCATGTTTTTCACTTGTTGTAGAAACTGAGTCAGCTGTTCCTGTCAAGTGTCCCAAATTCTGGGTTTGTCTGTTGCTCCCCTATGATTACATCACTTACCCTTCTACCACCTAGGGCTTCCCTGGTAGCTCAGTTGGTCAAGAATCTGCCTGCAATGCAGGAGAGCCTGGTTCGCTTCCTGGGTGGGGAAGATCTGCTGGAGAAGGGATAGGCTACCCACTCCAGTGCTTCACTTGTGGGTCAGCTGGTAAAGAATCTGCCTGCAATTCGGGAGACCTGGATTAGATCCCTGAGTTGGGACGATTCCCCTGGAGAAGGGAAAGGCTACTTAGTCCAGTATTCTGGCCTGGAGAATTCCATGGGTTGTAGAGACCATGGCGTCAGAGTCAGACAGGACTGAGCAACTTTCACTTTCACTTTTCTATCACCAGTGTGTGTGTATGCGCGCGCGCACGCACACGCTCAGTCATGTCTGACTCTGTGATCCCATGGACTATAGCCCACCACGCTCCTCTGTCCATGGAATTTTCCAGGCAAGAACACTGGAGTCGAGGGGATCTTTCTGATCCTGGGATCAAAGGAGCGTCTTTTGAGTCTCCTGCATTGTGGGCGGATTCTTCACCACTGTGCAACCTGAGAAGGCCTTATCACCTACATCTCCTATAAATGAACTTTAGCCCTAGAAGCCTGGCAAAAGTCAGGCCTGACTCTTTTGAGGTTGGTGGTGTGAGCATCATACTGCATTACATCTGGAAATGTGATGTTCAGGTTGGTTGTCCTGATTTCAGCAATGCAGAGATGTCTGTGGTTCAGGTAAATCAGCCTGATCCGTCCATGGTAAAGTTTGCTATCATCACCTTATCTCATGCTTTTATACATTGGTGACCATTGACAGTATCAATTATTTCACTAGAAATTGCAAAATGCTGTCTTTCTAATCCTATCTTTCCTTCCACATTTATTGGCTGAAATGCACAATCCCTAGTTTCTAATTTCATTATTCCTTCCATATGTATTTACAGGAAGTCTGCTGTAAATAACTTTCCCTCACCAACTGGAATTATTTGGTTACCCCAAAATATAGTTCATACAGGAAAGGCAAGAGAGAACAGAAATCTTCACTGATATTGTCCACTGACATATCCTAAGTATTGGAATATTGTTTGGAATATATAGGACACTCAATAAATATTTTTTAATTGAATGGGAATCCATATATTGGGATATGATGTGCATCTGAGAAGAATGAAGAAAACGTACATCTATCTCTATTGACATAATACTTATAATGTTGAGTGTAAAAAGTGGGAAATAGAACAATAGGTATAGGATGAGTCAATTTTTATAAAATATATATATTCTCAATGTAGCAAAAATAGGATTAGTGGATGAATGTGATAAAACAAACAATAAAATGCTAATTGTTGAGTTTGGATAGTGATTATATGAATTTTCCCTGTTGAATCTATTTTTTATTATGAAAGGCTCATCACAAAATGTTAGAAAAAGATATGCATGTAAAAATCTGTATTTTTGAAGAGTGGGTTTGGGGGTAAGGATGAAACTTTTCAGGTTATATACTTTATATAGAGCAAAACTTGTAAACTATCTTTTGACACAGTAATTCCACTTTTAGGAACCTATCCTAATATAGTAATTCTAAATATAAAAAAAAGCAGAAAAAAAATTCACGTTGAAAATGTTTTATAATACAAATGTGGAAATATCCTGAATATCTAAGAATAGAATGATCACATTATGGTATAGTAATTACGTTCATTATAAATGATAAAAATAATGTAGTAATATTGAAAGTGCTTATGGGGACTTCCCTGGTGGCCCAGTGCTTGACTCCGGGCTTCCACTGCAGTGAGGCGTGGGCTCCATCTCTGGTCAAGGAAATAAGATCCCACACACCCCGTGGCAGCAGCCAAAACGAACAAATGAACAAACACGGGGACACAAAATTTTACCAAAATGTCACCACTGATTTTTTAAATGGTGTACATAAATCACATAGCACTATTATATGACTCCAAAATTCCGTGCTTGGATAGAAAAACTTGTATACAGAAACAGAAAGTAAATGAATGAGTACCAAGGCCTGGTGGGTTGAGGGAAAACAGGGAGTGATTATTCTGATGGGCATACGGTTTCTTTGGGGGATGATGAAAGTATTCTACAATTGATTGTGGTGATGGTCGTACAACTCTGCAAATATCCTAAAAGCCATTGAACTGTACACTTTAAATGCATAAATTGCATGGTATGTGAATTATATCTCAATAAAACTGTTATAAAAAATTTAATGATAACACATGAAAAGAAAGTTGGAAGAAAAAAATGTGTTTGAGGTGGTAGGATTATGGGGGATTAAATTCTGCTTTCCTGTATGTTCCAGTTATTCATATGTGTCATTTGTACTAGGAGATAAACTGTTTTAAAAAGCACAAGATGTGGAGAAGGAAATGCCAACCCACTCCAGTATTCTTGCCTGGAGAATGCCATGGACGGAGAAGCCTGGTGGGCTACAGTCCACGAGTCGCAAAGAGTGAGCGAGAAAAAAAAGCACAAGATGTACTTTTCAGAGTGCTATTTAACTATAAATAATCAGTGTGACAACTATTCCTCTTGCTTATTTGCAGGCTGTAGGTTTTATGTTTATCATAATATATATATATTTTAAACCTCTATTTATTTAATTTTTGGTCTAGCCTCTGCAAGGCTGTGGGATCTTATTTCCCTGACAGGGATGGAACTGGTGCTCCTTGCACTAGGAGCACAGAGTCTTACCCACTAGATCGCCAGAAAAGTACATACGGTAATATTTTTAATATTAATATATTTTCATAAATAGAACAGATATCACTCATATCTATTTTTCATTTGAAAAGACACTGATGCTGGGAATGATTGAAGGCGGGAGGAGAAGGGGACGACAGAGGATGAGATGGTTGGATGGCATCACTGACTCAATGGACGTGAGTGTGAGTAAATTCTGGGAGTTGGGGATGGACAGGGAGGCCTAGCGGGCTGCAGTCCATGGGGTCGCAAAGGGTCGAACACGACTGAGCGACTGAATTCAACTGATATCTATTTTTCACTATGTACATATATACACACACATACTTACTGTAGTTTAGTTAGGAGGCGGGAGCCAGGACTTCAGGCAGATGTGGGGATGGGGTGGGAAGGGCCGGACGAACCCAGGTCCCCTATTTGTCCAGGATCAGGCCCCTCTCCTTACTATCCCTTCGGCTCTGAGCTCTGGACTCCCTGGCAGAGAGCCCCTTCCCGGTCCTGTCCCGCCCTTCGGTGGGGTCACCGTCCCCTCGGTCTGGCCGGTGGTTGGCGAAGGTGCCGCAGGCTCACTGGCCGGGGTCACAGTTCCACCCGCAGGGGTCACGGCCCCTCCCTCGGGAGGCGGGGGCTCACTAGCCACAGGCCGGGGTCACAGTTCCCCACACGCGGTAGACTCACAACCTCGGGTCCACGGGACGGGCCCTCCCTCGGCCCCGGGCCCCCTTTCCCGCCCGGGAAGCCCGGGTCCCCTCCCCCTGGCGGCCGGCGGCCCCTCCTCCCGAGCCATGGTGTGGGGCCCGGGGGCCCCGGCGGTCCCGGCGACTCCCGGGGGGCCGGGCCCGAGGTCGCGACGCTCGAGAGGCCCGCGCCGGCCGGGTCGTCCTCGCTGGGGGCCGCGGCCGCCTCGCCGCCCCGCTGGCCCGGCCCGCGGTCGCCCGCCTCCTGCCCGGCGGTGGGCGGGTCGCCGCTGCGCCGCGCGGGCTGGGTCGGGATGGCGGCCGGCACGTTGCTGGAGGCCGGCCTGGCCCGGGTGCTCTACTACCCGACGCTGCTCTACACAGTGTTCCGCGGGAAGATGCCCGGCCGGGCGCACCGCGACTGGTACCACCGCATCGATTCCACCGTGCTGCTGGGCGCGCTGCCGCTGCGGAGCATGACGCGCCGGGTGAGCCGGGCCGGGCCGGGCCGCGGCGGGGCCTGCGAGCCCGGCGCCTCGGCCGCCCGCTCCTTTCTGAGCCCCCTCTTTGCCTCGGCAGCTGGTCCAGGACGAGAACGTGCGCGGAGTGATCACCATGAACGAGGAGTATGAGACGAGGTTCCTGTGCAACTCCTCCAAGGTGAGGCTCCGGGGCCAGGCGCCCCGCCCGCCACCCCTCTACCACCCTGGGGTCTGGGCCAGCCCGGAGGAGGTTGGCGGGAGACTGTGTTGTAGGTGACCTTGTCCCAGACACGGGCGTCCCTGGGTTTTTTTTTTTTTGCCTCTGAGGAGCTTGTGGCTGGATGGGGGTAGAAACTAATTTGTGAATTAGAAATTGATGTGAAAGGTATTTGACAGTAGAGTTGCCCAGCTTTGATAACTCCTTTCTGCACACGTGTATTCTCGGTTTTGGTAACTCACATCAGTAACCAAACTTGAAAGGCAACCTTTCTTTTTTGGCTACGCCTCGCCGCCAGTGGGATATTAGTTCCCCAATCAAGGATCAAACCTGCGACCCCTGCAGTTGAAAGAGCAGAGTCCTAACCATTGGACCACGAGGGAAGTCCTGAAAGGCAACTTTTCTCTGCCTTGCTTCCATTCATTCAACACTTAATGAGCACTAAGTATGGCTCGGACACTGTTAGATATTCAAGACGAAGGCCCTATAAACTGTAAAAGGAAAGCTACCCCCAATCCCTGATAACTGTATCATAAAACTCTTTGTAAAAACTGCATAGAATTCATTTGGTTTTTATTCGAGGGAATTTCATTTATATGTTAAGAGATGATAATGGAACTCCAAAGCATGGTCATAAATGAAGTTCAAGCCTAAAACCTAGTTTTCATTAGATGTGAGTGGTTTTTTGGTGGAACTCTTCATGATGGTTATTAGGTATTGCCCTGTCTTTCTAGTGTTTGACTTCTATTAGCCCTGCACAATTATCTTCCCTGTTTACTGTACTAAAGATAGAGCCTAATGAAAATGCAGTTATTTCAAACCATAGATCTTTTTTGAAACCTAAAAAAAATAATTGTGACTCACATTTAAAATCTATTGATCAGTGATGGCATAAATTTTTAAAGAATAGATAGCAGTTCCTTGGATTTCCCACAGAACTTTGCCACAGAACCTCAGGAGTTATTAGCCAAAATGTGTTATTAGCCTCAGTGTGGTCGGTCCTGTGGAGCAAGCCACAGAAAATGCTTGGTCTCTGGGTGTGAGGCATTAAGATCTGCTATCTTATCTCACTAGCCTAGAGAAAAGAAATCTCCAAGGCAATGGTTCTGATGTTTTAATATGGCTAAGCATTATCTAGTGGTAGTGGGGTTAGTCACTGTCATGCCCAACTCTTTGCAGTCTCGTGGACTATAGCCCACCGGGCTCCTCTGTCCATGGAATTCTCCAGGCAAGAAGACTGGAGTTGTTTGCCGTTCCCTTCTCCAGGGGATTTTCCTGACCGGGGGATTGAACCCGGGTCTCCTGCATTGCCACCTGATGCGAAGAACTGACTCATTGGAAAAGACCTGATGCTAGGAAAGATTGAAGGCAGAAGGGGATGACAGAGGATGAGATGGTTGGATGGCATCACTGACTCGATGGACATAAGTTTGAGCAAGCTCCGGGAGTTGGTGATGGCCAGGGAGGCCTGGCATGCTGCAGTCCATGGGGTCGCAAAGAGTCAGACACGACTGAGCGACTGAACTGAACTGACTGACTCCTGTATTGCAGCAGATTCATTACCGTCTGAGCCCCAGGGAAGCATTATCCGGCTGTCTGTTAAGACAGCACATTCCTAGGTACAACGCCTCAGAGATTTGGACTCAGGAACTTTAAATCACGGCCTAAGAACGTGAATATGTAGCAGGCTCCCCAAGTGTTTGATGTAATTGATGTGTAAACACACACTGCCAGATTTTGCTGTTTTTGGTTAATTTCATGAGCTGTATAATATGTTGACTTTCATTCAGAGTCATGTGTCTGATTTGCTAAAGAGATTAATAACAAAAAGTCTACCTGAAGTCTTAAGGCAAAAAATAAAAAAGTTACCCTGTTTGCCAGAGGCCTTATTTCTTCTGTTGATTCTCTTCTTCCTTCTAAGCAAAAACAAAAGTAGGTGCGTTATTTTAATTTTAAAATAACTCTTATTTTCTACCACATACCCCTCTCCAAAAAAGTGGTAAAAAAGAGAAGACTTATGGGCAGAGAAATAGAAGGCCTTGCAAAATGTAGTAGTCGAACCCTGCAGCTGGATCACTGCACAAGTGCCAAGGTCATGCAAAAAAACAGTTTACGCAGCTTTCGTCGATGAATTTTATACAGTTTGTGTTTTGTCGCTAAAGATTCAAATACTAAGAAGGCTTTAAATCTTGGACATAATTCTAACTCGGAAGCACTGCTGTTGTTTGATGAAAGACCATGTAAGTCAGTCATTGTAAAGACATTTCTGAAAGAAGTTTCTTTTTAGGCCAACAGTATACCGTATATATTACCATACACCGTGAACCTTCCTTGTTGCTTTGCTGCCTCACGGGAGTCCCTCTTCCTGCCACTCACATCAGGCGTTTTTCGTTTTCTTTTCTGTGCTGGCGGACCTGGCCCCAGGAGTGGGAGAAAGCAGGAGTGGAGCAGTTGCGGCTCAGCACGGTAGACATGACTGGGGTCCCAACCTTGGCTAACCTCCAGAAAGGAGTCCAGTTTGCCATCAAGTACCAGTTGCTAGGCCAGTCTGTCTACGTGCACTGTAAGGCTGGGCGTTCCAGGAGTGCCACCATGGTGGCCGCGTACCTCATTCAGGTAGGAAAGGGCTTTCTGAACCGGTGCCCCCTTCCCCAACAGGTTGTTCCTAAAAGCAATCTGATTTTTATTTTACTTTATCATTTTTAAATTTTTATCTTTTGGTTGCACTGGGTCCTCGCTGCTGACTGCAGGCTTTCTCTAGTTGCTGTGAGTGGGGGCTACTCTTCATCGAGGTGCACACATTTCTCACTGTGGTGGCTTCTTTTTATTGCCAAGTACAGGCACTGTCGGGGAAGGCAGTGGCACCCCACCCCAGTACTTTTGCCTGGAAAATCCCATGGATGGAGGATCCTGGTAGGCTCCGGTCCATGGGGTCGCTAAGAGTTGGACACGACTGAGCGACTTCACTTTCACTTTTCACTTTCATGCATTGGAGAAGGAAATGGCAACCCACTCCAGTATTCTTGCCTGGAGAATCCCAGGGACGGGGAAGCCTGGTGGGCTGCTGTCTATGGGGTCACACAGAGTCGGACACGACTGAAGTGACTTAGCAGCAACAGGCACTGTACTCTGTATACTGTACTTGGGTTTCACAAGTGGCGCTAGTGGTAAAGAACCCACCTGCCAATGCAGGAGACATTAAGAGACCTGGGTTCGATCCCTGGGTCCGGAAGATCCCATGGAGAAGGGCATGGCAACCCACTCCAGTATTCTTCCCTGGAGAATCCCATGGTCAGAGGAGCGTGGCAGGCTGCAGTCCATGGGGTCGCAGTCAGACACGACTGAAGCGACGTAGCCCGCACGCACAGGCACTAGGCCCCAGAGGCCTTGGTAGTTGTAGCTCCGGGCTCTAGAGCGCAGGCTCAACAGCTGTGGCTCTTGGGCTTAGTTGCTCTGCATCACGTGGAATCTTCCTGAACTAGGGATCAAACCCAGGTCCCCAGCATTGTCAGGTGGATTCTTCACCACTGTACCCCCAAGGAAGTCCCTCTTTTTATTTTGGCTGTGCTGGGTCTACATTGTAGTTCACGAGCTTCTCTTGTTGCAGGGTGGGCTTAATTGCCCTGCAGCATGTGGGATCTTAGTTCCCCAACTGGGAGCGCATCCACATTGCCTACATTGGAAGGTGGATTCTTTACCACTGGGCCACCAGGGAATGGACTGGTCCCCTGTACGGCAGATCTCCACTACTGGCGGACCTTGCTGGAAGGAGCCACGTTCCTAATTCTAGGCCATTGGGAGGTGGAAAACACCTGAAATTTGCAGACAGGCTGCAACCTGTCACCTGTGTGACCTTAGGCAAAAGTGGGTTACCCTCTCCAATGCAAACTAAATGTGTTACAAAACTCAAATAAGAACTCTGTCCAACACTGACCTGGAGCAGGCACTCAAAGAATGGAATTGCAAAGGATGTTAATACAAGCAAAAGGCTAGAAACATTTGTTATAAACGGTGCATCAGGAAATAGAGTGCTGTAGAGGACAGTGCTGACGGCTCTAGAGGACTCACATCTTGTTAAGTATTTCAGAGCATAGTCCTGGTTATTAGTTTCTAGAAACAGTGGCTCCAGCAGAATTTTGCCTATCAGTTTGATGACTGGCAGCAGGGATGCTTTTAAAACCATTTAGAAGCCAGTACTCTCTAGTCCATCATTTCCTGTTACACACCCTCAGCTCATTTTTGTTACCTGTGAGGCCCCTGAAGAGCACTGACTAAGTAATTTAGATAGTTTTTAAGGTAAAAGGAAATGTAAAGATAAACGGCCTGGCCTTGTGTTACTGTGGCCTGGTGAATATAATGATTTAACAATACTAAAGCTTTGGTCATTAGGAGTCTGTTTTGCTGGAAACTGGGTGTCAGGAGATATTTTGAGCCAAGTAAGAATTGAACCAGCAGACTAAAAATCTACTTTCTTGGTTCTGTTGAGTTATAAACAAATAAGTATCTTGAGGACACAAAGATCAGATCAGATCAGTCGCTCAGTCGTGTCCGACTCTTTGCGACCCCATGAACTGCAGCACGCCAGGCCTCCCTGTCCATCACCAACTCCCAGAGGTCACTCAGACTCACATCCATCCAGTCAGTGATGCCATCCAGCCATCTCATCTTCTGTTGTCCCCTTCTCCTCCTGCCCCCAATCCCTCCCAGCATCAGTCTTCTCCAATGAGTCAACTCTTCGCATGAGGTGGCCAAAATACTGGAATTTCAGCTTTAGCATCATTCCTTCCAAAGAAATCCCAGGGCTGATCTCCTTGCCCTCCTCAAAAAATTTTAAAAGTACTCTTTTCTAGCCACAGTGACAAGTTATGATATCAACTGTGTACTCTTTCCAGGAAACTCTTGTAACTAACATCCTAGCTCAGAGAGGGTATCTAGTAGGCCTAGGCCCGCGTGAATTTAGGACCTCAGCTTGATGTGTTCAACCTCCTAATCTTCCAGGGTTTGGCAGAACAAGATTAGGTAGAAAGACTGACTTGTATCCCCCTCAACCCGCCAGCCTGCTGCACAGGATTGTGGGACTGGCTGGCTGAGGGGCTAAAGTGTCTCCTGCTTATAATACGTGGGTCATGGTTTCTGTTTTTGTTTTTAAAGAAATACTGAGAGCCCCTGAGCACCGGTTATCAGGTCAAGGACCCCTGAACACCTGCTCCTTCCTTTCTCTGACTTCCCAACCCCGCACTTCAGGTGTACCACTGGACTCCAGAGGAGGCCGTAAGAGCCATCACCAGGATCCGGTCCCACATCTACATCAGACCTGGCCAGCTAGAAGTTCTCAAAGAGTTCCACAAGGTGACCACTGCAGGGGTGGCCAAGGAGGAGATTCATCGCACGTCCCTGACATGACACAGGTGGATCGGGAAGAATGCAACACAGCGCTGCTTCCTACAGAATGAAAGTGCTTAACAGGACCAAAGGGGCTTAAGCCCAGACTTGACATAAAGAAATGTGCTAAGTGGGGGTTAATTTTGCTCCCTTTGTCTTGTTTCATTTTCCTGAAATAACGCTGTTGTGTGGCTAGATTTCGTGCGGCTTCTGTTCATGGGGCATGGGGAAGTGGGACTGGGCTGAGGGTTTACAAGATCAAAGAAACCTGTTGTGCACCTGATGTTGTGCCTAATATTTAGCCCCATAACTCAAAAGACGTTTAACACTAGGAGAAGGGCAGAGAAATATGCAGCCCCGGCTCTTTCCCACTGTCAGAATCCTAACCCACTGGCCTTACGTGGCTGTCCTTGCGTTGGAGCAGTCGTCCTGTATGTAGCAAAGGAAGCACGGGATTCAGTCAGTATTGCGACCTAGAAGTGTGTGGGTATGTAGTCAGTTCCCCTTAGGAAGTCACTTGAGAATTCAAAACACACACATATCCCTTCAAAAACTTTTATTTGTATGAACAGTTCCTAGCTCTTGATTTATCTTAGAGCTTTTAAAAGAGTAGTGACCTTATATATTTGAGTTTGAAAAAAGTTTCTGCTATTAACCAGAAAATAATCCTTTCTACTTCTTTCTGGCTTAGTCCTTGGAATAAGCCAAAAATAAAACCAAAGTGTACATTTTCTGACGGAGAGATGAAAAACGATGGACGGCACATCCTGAATTCTAGGGTAGACTCTTGCTGGTGAAGGACACCTTCAGTTTAGTCCATTTTTTTCCAAGCAACACCTGAAGGAGAACTCTAACACCTAATTCTTTGTGGGAAAATAACCAACGAGCCACTTTGCAGGCTACAAAACAAAAACGGAGACTGGGCATCTTTCCTTCTGTCCAGGGATCAGGGGTGCTTCTATTTAACATTGATCAGGTAGAGAGGGGAGGCTATGCCTAGGGGTGGCAAGAGGCTGTCTCTAAGCGATCTGTAGTGAGTGAGGCTCAAGATTACAAGGGGGGTGGCGAACAGGCTGGCCTACTCTCAGTTCCAGCAGCCAGCTGAGCAGCAGCAGTCTAAAAAGCCCCAGACAGAACACTCTTTTAGGAGTTCAGGGAAGGGCTGAGGTGCTGCCTTTCTAACACGTATCAGAAAGTAACATAATACCCGAGTTGGGGGGCTTCGGGGGACTTTTGAGTTTGGATGGGGAGGCGCTGGAGGGAGGGAGGGCAAACGCCAGCTGCTCCTGCCCTCAACAGCCTTAGGCCAACACGAACTGCAAATTGGTCAGCAGCACCTTAATGCCTCTGGTGACAGTTACAGCTGAAGTGGCAGGGTCAAGCTTGTAGGTGTTGGCATCCCCCTTTTTGTACCGGTCCCGGAAAACATAGATGCTGCCGTTACAGCTGGCGATCTTCCAGAGGGAGGGGGCAGAGCTCCAGGCTTCGGGAAGGCAAAGCCGGGTGAAGCTGTCTAGCAGGGGGTTGTAGCACACCAGGGAGTCCCCCTCGGCCACGATGAACACCAGGTCCTTATGCACAGCTGCGTGCATGCGGCCCGCGAAGGGCAGCACATAGGGCTTCACGTGGCACTTGTCTGTCTCTGTGTCAAAGCACTGGATGAGTCGGGACGGTTTGGTAAAGAAGTCCAGGTCATTCTCCTCCCCACCCAGTAAGTAGATGATCCCGTTGAGATTGGCACCAGCAGCCCCTGACACAGCCACCTCTAGCTGGGTTGTCTCAGTCCAGACATTATCACCCACCCGATAATAGATTACTGCGTTGGAGAGGGTGTCCTGCAGTGTCTTGCCACCCAGTGAATATATGGCGTCCTTCCCAGGCACAGATACCAGGGTGTGCTGGAGTCGGTCTCGGGGCAAAGGTGCACACCACTCCCAGTCCACGGTGGCATTGTTGCACTTCCACATGCGCCGTGGGATGGACCCTCCCACCACGTACAAGTCTCCGCCATGCTTGCAGGCTGCTGTGATCTGGTGGCACAGGCTGTTTTGGCCACTTACACTGATGGAGTCATCTTCCGCACAGTGTAAGGACACAGCCAACGAGTGGGTACGAGAGGACTCTTTCCCGATCAGGTAAATGTGTACATTCTCCCCAATTTCCTATTGGCGAAATTAAAGTTATAAACAGTGTCTATCAGCTCGAGGCTAAAGGCGCAGCTGAGACACACACCCTTGCGTCCTGGGCCACACCCTGTATCTCGCTCTGACCCCCCCTTCTAGCTACCGTGTGTCACCCTGACTCTCTTCTGACCACTGTCTTTCAGGCACCTTATGTTGGGACAGAAAACCTGTTACACTCATCCTCCCAGCTTTCTTTCTAACTATGACGAGCTGGTGCTTTGGTCATTGATGCAATGATGAAAATAGTTCTCTCAAGGAGCTTTGGAGCCCAGAGGCTGCTGGCTTCTAGGCTCACATAGATATCCTCCACCCCAGCTCTTATCAGCTTTAAGCCAGAGACTTACTTGCCAGCCATCAAAGAGGCCAAGCTGATAGATGGCTGGAATGCATGGATAGTATGGTGTCCCAACCCTAAAGAAATCTGCCTTACCTTCAAGCTAGTCCTGAGTGACTCTGAAAAAGCCTCTCTTTCTTCTTTATTAAAATTGATCCAGGCTTCTATTGCCTCGGTCGGGTTCTGGGAACATGGAACTCCATCTGCAAGAGTCAGAGGAAAGGTATGGTCAATGGCAGTCTGAGGATCCACAGGGGAAATTTAGAGTCGGTGGCTTTAAAAATGTGAATCTCTTTGTTAGACTACCACCATATATATATATGTATATGTGTGTGTGTGAGAAATTAACCTAAAATTGCCCTGTTTTTTCCTTAATCAAAACGGATGACTTGATATTCTCCTATTTCGCATGGAAGCAAGCTACTAGGCTACAAAGCTCACACTTGAAGTACAGTTATACCTCACTTGCAGGGTTAGCACTGTCACCTAAAAGTTGGCCAGTCACTTGAGAAGCTTCTTATTTGGGTGTCTGACTCTTTGCAACCCTATGGACTGTAGTCCGCCAGGCTCCTCCGTCCACGGGATTGTCCAGGCAAGAATACTGGAGTGGGTTGCCATTTCCTACTCCAGGGGATATTCCCAGCTCAGGGATCAAATTGATGTCTCTTGTGTCTCCTGCACTGGTAGGTGGATTTTTTTTTTTTTTAACCACTGTGCCACCTGGGAAGCCCCTAACTATCTTGACTCACTGTCAGTTTACTCAGGTAACCAGTCCCACAGACACATGCAAAGTATAGAATGGAAGAGAACACTGATGCTCAAGGGAGGTTAGAATATAAATGAAGCTAGCTCCTCACTACCTTTCGTGGCTAAGTGCAGCTTTTTTTTTTAATTCGATATTTACATATAATGCGAAATGCTGCTTTTGTTTCCTAAGCTCTTCCTCTGGAAGGGCCTCTGTCTCTGACATTAACTACTAAATGTCAACTCAAGCTCTCTCTCAGAAGGTATCTAAGTAAACTCTTACCAAGAATAATAACATAAACTAACACCAGGAGTCTGAGGGTACCCTTGTCCTAAACGAGAACTTTCAGCAGACATCACACACCTGTGCAGCTGGGCATGAAGTTCCCCCTCCCTCTGCTTACCTGAGATGATATCGGTGAGTAGATGGTGGGGCAAGTGAAGAAACTCCTCTGTGCTCTGCAGCTGGGCCAGGTGGGCCTTGGCACAGTGCTTGGCAGCGGTGTAGAGCTCAGGATCACTGTGTCGATCTGCCAGCCACATCACCTGCAGGCAGTTGCCCACCTGCACTGTGCGGGCCAGAAACCGAGAACATTCCTCAAAAAGAGATGTCAGCTGATACATGTCTGACACCTCATAAATCTCCTGCAGCTCCTCGGCTCGGAGTTTCACAGTCCCGTGGTAGATATAATCAACCAGGAGCTGGAAGACAGACTCGCTGACATCCTGCAGTACAATCACCCGGTTGTGGGCCTCCTTCAGGTTGGAAGTGAACATGGACCGGAAGAAGCAGCTCTGAGCCGAGAGGACCAATCGGTGGAGCTGAAACTCCCGGCCTTCCACGGAAATGGTGACATCAGCAAAGAGCTCTTCCTCCAAACACAGTTTCATGATGCCCTGGGCCACACGGCCTGAGTGTGACCTATCTTTGAAAGTGTAGTTCACAAAGTAGTTCTCATCCATGGATGCTCCAGGTTCCTCTGGTGATTCCATGGTGGTAGCCAACTTCTCTCTCTGCCAGCTGTCTGTAAAACACCACCACCTTGAGTAACTGAAGGAAGCCACACTCTATGAATCTAACTGTCCAATTCAGGGAGAGAGAAGGGAAAAGGGAGGAGGGCACGATCAGCCCAGATTAGCCTTAGTCCTGGCCCTGCTAATGACAACTCTAATGATCCCCCTGAACCAAAGCTGGGCTCATTCTCTAACAGTGACATCACATAGCTAATAAAATCAAGATTTCCTACGCGAGGTATTTCCCTGAGAAAACACAGAAAACTCCTTTTCCATGATGTAACAAAAGCCTTGGTATTCAGGTCAACATATGAGAGCAAGGGACTGGAGGAAGCCTGTGATTTTAAAAAGCCCAACCAAATAAGCCCTGGACGTAAAACTTGTGGAGGCTCCCGGCAGCAGAACCCGACAAGAAGACCCCTACGTCCTTGCAGCCAGGCTCCTCTTCCCTGGCGCGGGGAATCCAGACCTTACAATATGAGATTCAGCCTGGGACATCTCTCAGCTCCCCATCTGCTCTTTTCTGAGCCTCTCCCTGGCACTTCCCTGCTCGCCCTAATGACTCCCCAAGGCTTGGTCCCAGAACTCGAGACGGAGCTCGATCCGTCTCCGGCAAGGGGCCAGAGGCGGCCCATCACCACGTGCAGTGTCCCCGCTCCACCTGGAGTCGCCCGGGAAACGGTCGCCAGGGAAACCGTTCTTCTCTTCCCCTCCCCCTAGCCTGGCCCGCCGGCCCTCAGCAAAAGCTTAGTTCAGGGAGCGGAGGAGGGGTGTGGAATGTGGAACCCAGACCTCTAGTCCCTTCTTCTCCTCTCATTCGACTGGTTCTTTAGGATCCTTGCCTTTTCTCCAGCCTCTGTCACACCAAGCTAGGGCCACATTCGCCTCATGATCTCCCCACCTGCAGGCTTTGCTTTCTCACCTGCCTTCCCTCCTTTCATTCCGAAGCCCGGAACCTGGAACCTCTGCTTCTGGCCCCGCGTCCGCCCGGAAGAAGGTCTGATGCACACTTCCGCTTCCGGTCCGTGCCCTTGGGGGGTCCGTGTCCTACGGGCCTGGCCTCGGCTGCCTGGTGTACATCCGGGAAACATGGCGGCGGCGGCGGCTCGGGGTTGTTGGCAGAGGCTCGTGGGGTCCGCGGCGCCGGCCAGAGGTGACCACTGGGCAGCCGGCTGAGGCCCGGGGCAGGAGCGGCGACGCGCCCAGCGGAGGGAGTCCCTCAGGCCTCATCCTGCGCCTCAGAGTCTCTGTCTTCCCATGCAGTGGCCGGGAGACCCTCAGTGCTGTTGCTGCCGGTGAGGCGGGAAAGCGCTGCGGCCGACAAGCGCCGTGAGTATGTGCGAGACCGGCCCTTCTCGGGACTGCAGGCGGGGCCGCGTTCATTCCCTTTGTCAGATGTTTGCTTTGCCCTTGTCCTGGCCCGTCCTTCTCTGCGTCCTCCCCGCAAGCCTCTGCTTGTCCTTGGAGAGCTGACTGCACGCGTCCTTCTTGTGTCCTTGGGCCTGTTACGGCCCTGTTGTCGCTTGTCCATTTCTGTCTCTCTTTCTGTCTGATTAAACTGTAAGCTCTTTAAAACGAGAAGCATAAACTCTGGGCCTCTAAGCCCTATTATAATAGTAGCTCACGTTAATTGAGTGCTTATTGTATGCCAGGCACCTTGCTAAGCGATTAATGAATGATCATAGTTCCCACAACAATCTTACCAGGTAGATAGTATTATGCTCCTCTACAGTAGAGTAGGAAACAGTTCAGAGAGGTTGACCAGGATCACAGCACTAGTAAGTGATAAAGCAGGCCTGCCTGCTGCCAAAGGCGGAGAAAACAATTACTCTGCAGCCTATGATTTGTAGTTGCTCCAGTGATTTAGTGTGGCACGAATGAGCGTATGGAGATAAGTTCCAGTCAACATAAGCCGCCTGAGAATCAGGAGACCTGATATTTCCCCCTTTCTGGGCCTGTTTCCTGGTCTGTGCCAAAAAAAAAAAAAAGGCTTCCACTACATAGTCTGTGAGGACTTTTCAGCCCTGAAGTTCTTAGTTTGAGAACCTACTATGAGCCAGATGTTAAGGAGATGGAGAGAATCATAAAAGTTCTAGTTCTCACACTTAAAGAGCTCCTGGTGTGGTAAGCGAACTGAGACCCCTGCTGCTTTAGCACAACTGCAGGCATTGAAAAGGAAGAACTGTGGAGTAGTTCTGAGAAGAAGCAAACACCCCAGCTGTAATAATAGGTGAGTCTTTGTGGATCCTGCAGGTAGCATTCCCCCAGGGTTTTCATCACTTCCTGTTCTGTGGAAGAGGAACTTTCTATCTTCATCTTTCTCAGGCTTCTACAGGGAGTCCTGACTGGGGAGCAGCATGCCTCACAAGCTCAAGAGACTAAGCAGGGCTCAGTCTGCAGGGCTGACTGCTGCCTTCTACTTTCCTTTTCAAAATACGCCTTCTCCTTCCAGCCACTGTCAGACCACGGAATGATGTGGCCCACAAGCAGCTCTCAGCTTTTGGAGAGTATGTGGCTGAAATCCTGCCCAAGTATGTCCAGCAAGTTCAGGTAATATTCACTACTGGTGTTTGGATTTGGAGCAAGAAAGAGCCATGTTCTCAGGGCATGTGGGAGTGGGCAGCCTGGAATCAAAGCACAGACTCCTGCATCCCAACTTGGTCTTCTCTCTCTGCCTTAAACCAGGAGATTCCAGCTGAAGTTGTCTGCTCCATCTGTAGCTTTGTTCCCTCTCCTCTCCTGTTCTGTGTCGTCAGGTGTCTTGCTTCAATGAGTTAGAGATCTGTATCCATCCTGATGGGGTCATTCCAGTGCTGACTTTTCTCAGGGATCACAGCAACGCACAATTCAAATCCTTGGCTGACTTGACGGCGGTGGACATCCCCACCCGGCAGAACCGTTTTGAGGTCAGTCAGGAGATTTGAGGTTTGGAGCGTGAAGGAGGGCAAGGGGACAGAACAGTTTCAGGGTGACCGCTGCCTGTGGGAACCGGAGCCGCCTTAGTTTCAGTTCAGGTCAAACAAATACAACACAGCAGTTAACGTGGGGTCTCTGCATCAGGGAGCCTTTGAGTTGTAGTTGTTGCTTTGCCATTAATAAGCCGTGTGACTTCAAACATTTTGTTTGGTCTTTCTGAGCTTTAGTTTTTCTTATGTGCGAAATAAGTATTTTTAAAAAGTGTGAAACCACCCTACCTCACAGGGTGGTTGTGAGTATTCATTCAGATAATTCAGGTAGGTTGCTAGCACACAGTACATTCTCAGTACATTTAGCTGCTGTTGTTTACTTGTCACCTACTCTTTTTGCCAGATCCTGGGATCGAGAGAGAAGTAACACCCAATACCTGCCCTCCAGAAGTCCCCCACACTCTAGTGAGGAAGGAGGACACGTAGAACAGTGTACTGTTGGGGGAGGGAATGGCAGCCCGCTCCAGTGCTCTGGCCTGGGAAACCCCATGGACAGAGGAGCCTGGGGAGCTGCAGTCCACGGGATCGCAGAGTCAGACACGACTGAGTGACTAAACCACCGCCACAAAGTAGATACAGTGACCGTTACTTACACTCCAGAAAAGCCTATGAAAACAAAACAGATTCAACATTCTGATGTGTTTTAAGTTTACTGTAATCACATAATTCATGGGCTGTTGTAAGGACACAGGAGGGGCACTTAGCCCAGTCTAGAAGGCTTTTATGAAGGGAGAGAGAGTTTGTGCTGACTCTTGATGGATAATTTGGAGAGCAGGTATTAGTCCCACGGAGGGTGGGGTGGCGGGGAGGGGTTGGGAGACGTCCAGTAATGTGAGCAGAGATAAGCGTGCTGACGGGCTGGGTTGTAGTGTCGCTTAGGCATTTGCAAGTAGTTGTGAGTCTTGGAGCATCTTGAGGTTTTGAGCTTCAGGACGGAAGGCAGGTTCACAGGGTGGAACTTTTATCCCCTCATTATGGTGCCACTCAAGGACTTGTGTCCCAGACCTCTCAGCCTGTGGTCATCTTGGTCCTCCGGCTCCCTCCATTCTTCCTAGATCGTTTACAACCTGCTCTCTCTGCGCTTCAACTCACGGATCCGTGTGAAGACCTATACGGATGAGCTAACGCCCATTGAGTCTTCTGTGCCTGTGTACAAGGCAGCCAACTGGTATGAGAGGGAGGTGAGTCTCTGCATGTGCTGGACCCTGCACCTGGGGCAGGTGCAAAACGGATTGGATTCAGTGGGTGCAGTGCAGCCCTTCACCCCTGTGATGGCCAGTTGCCTCTTTCTTCTAGATCTGGGACATGTTTGGAGTCTTCTTTGCTAACCACCCTGATCTAAGAAGAATCCTAACAGACTATGGCTTTGAGGGACATCCTTTCCGGAAAGACTTCCCCCTGTCTGGATATGTTGAGGTAGGAGCCTTGAAAGTATGAGAGGGAGGGACTGGTGGGGATGCTGGGCAGGAATTATGGCCAGTGGATTGTGGTGGGTTAAGAGCATCAATACTGCATTCTATCCGAGCTCCACTCTGACAGTTTTCTTATATGCAAAATGGGAACAAGAGTAGTACTTAACAATAGTAGATTTGTAGTAAACTAATTGGTGTTTAAAACTGGTGTATTGTAAATGCTCAACTGTTGTCACCCATTATTTTCATGGTTTTAATGGTCATTTTAATGACCGAGGCAGATTTCAGGACACAGTTTGTCACGAAGTCTGAAAGTGGAGTGTCTCTTTACCCTGCCTGGATCTCTTGAGAATGCAAGACACGAAATGTCCAGCCCTTGATTTCAGTGCTGCACTCACCACCGCAGCGTGCTGCAGCTTACTAGCAGGAAGGTGCTTTATTGTATAGAGACATACACGGTTTCGTAGCAAAGTAACTTTAGAAATGTTGAGGTAGTGGCAGTCCAGCCCTTTCTCTTCAGTACCCAGATGCTTCTGTTTTCTTAATGTTTAGCACAGTCCCATTTGCAGCAGCTGATTGTCCTCGCCTTATCCAACTGCTGATTTTCCAGTAACAGGAACAGTCGTGCCAAGTTTACTGCCTTGCATCTCAGCAGTGATAATGCCAAGGCCACCGGGCCTGAACTTGAGTGCTTGTCAGCTTAGGTTTATTCTTTTCAGCCACTGACTTGCTCCCTCATCCTGGGCAAATGCTTGCCATCAACTTATAGGGTGTGTGGAGGGAATTCCCTGGCGGTCCAGTGGTTAGGCTTCCATGCTTTCACTGCCATGGGCCTGGGTTCAATCCCTGGTCAGAGAACAAAGGTCCCACCAAAAGGAGTATGTGGATAGGTGGGCAAGGTCAGTTCTGGTGGAAGAGGAGCTCAGAGCACAGGATGTGGGGTAATGGGCTGGGAAGTCTGCCTGGGTGATGGCAGAGCGTGGGGTAGAGGCCGTTTTAGACGGTGGTTGGGTTGTGACCTAATGGGTAACACAGATGAGGATTGAGACTTGAAAGAGGCTGGGACAGGAGTGCAGGACAGAGCAGTGAAGGGGCTGAGGAGGGCTTTGGGGGAGCAGGCCTTTGGTGGCTGCCACAGGCTCTCCTCAGTGCTCAAGCCTGCCTTTTTCTTCTCCAGTTACGCTATGATGATGAGGTGAAGCGGGTGGTGGCCGAGCCGGTGGAGTTGGCTCAAGAGTTCCGCAAGTTTGATCTGAACAGCCCATGGGAGGCTTTCCCTGCCTATCGCCAGCCCCCCCGAGAGTCTCAAGCTTGAAGCCGGAGACAAGAAACCTGAAGCCAAGTAGTTTCAGGGAAGGCATGTGGACCCTAGAAAGCGCCTTACCTATAACCGAGTGTCCTGTAAATAAAATCCTACTAGACTCACCACTTTCTGCATGCTTACCATAAGTAGAAGTGAAGTGTGGACTCAGGAGAGGAGGGAGGTGCAGGCAGGGGTTTTGCTGACTCTCTTAGACTCTTCCAAACCGGGAATCTATTTCGATGGGGCTAAATACTGTAGTTGCGGACAGGGTAACTTGCACGCCTAGATATACTTCTGAGAGATCCTGGAACTGATGTGTAAAGTTCTCAGAGTTCACAGGGCTTAGGACGGGTGTGGCGTGGAGTCTCGGCCACTGCTAGAGAAAGCCCTTTGTCACAGCAGACTATCTTGTGGCAGCTGATGGGTCCAGAAAGCCTGTGAAAATAGGGCAGCCCCCCCCACCCCGCCCATCCTGTTCGAGGCACAAGGTTCCAAGAGCCAACAGCCAGAACCAGGACGAGCTGCAGCCCATTATGAACCTTGTGTCCTGCAGCCTGACAGCGCATCAGGCCTGGGCTAAGGGAATCTTCCTGGACTCTGGTCTGAGCTGAGAATGGTGTAAACAAGCAAAGGAGGGTCTCAGTCAGGCCAAAGACAATCAGGAGCTGCTGATCTGTCTCCAGGAAACAGTACTCTCCATTCCAGCCAGTCTGGGGTCTGTTCAGCCAGTGGCTGAGTGCCTGAGGGGGAAGAGTTCTCTGCCTGTCCAGGGGCCACTCAGCCAGCCCACCAGGCAGCTGGAAGATCAGGCTTTGCGGCTGTTGTTCTTGGCTACTGCGGGGATTCTGGAGGCTGGGCCAGGCTGTACTGGGCCAGACTGAGTGTCAGGCTAGAGTTAGTTGCAGAGTGTTTGGGGGTGAGGACAGATAGTAAGGCAGTCTTACTGCCTGGGGTCTCGCCTACCTCTTTGGGAGGGCCAAGCCTGAGCTGTTTGCTACCAAATGCCTTTTTCTATTAACTAAGCATCCCGCCCATTTGGGCAGGAATAGGCTTAGGGCCTAACAAGCTGGGAGCCAGGCTCCTACTGCCAACAACCAGATTCCACATTTCTCTGGGATGGAAAGAGCCCCTAGGAAGCCAGAGCCAGCCCCTCCCTGTTGAGCTCGGAAGACTGACACGCAACACAGGGAGCAGCTGGAGCAGCCTAGTGGAAAGTGGGAGCCCCAGTGTGTGCCAGGCGGATGGAGGTGCAGAGAGACACCACGAAGAATAAGACTCAGAGGGCCTGGTGGGGCATGGCCGGGACAGTGCAGTTCCTGGCTTGGCTGACGGTAGCCATTTGCCTCCTCCCCGGGGTGACTACAACCTACCACCATGCAGGTACCCGGGCCTTAGGGTGGGGTGGATGGGAGCTAAGGAAGGCTGCTGGCTGACAGCAGTCACACTTGGTCCTATCTGTGCCCAGCACGGCTTAGGAACTGTGGGTGTGATAGCTGCCAGGCTGCCCTGTGCTGCGGAGTGGGGGACGGAATGATGTGGGTCTCACTCAGAACCAGAAAGGTCCAGGTGAAGTGAGGGTGGTTCGCCCTTGGTGCTCTCAACCGGCCTTGGGCTTCTTCCGTCTGATGTGCAAAGCAGGACCTCCTGAACTGCCCTGGGCTTAGGGCAGACATTCCAAGGGTTAGGCAGCACCGCAGAGATGCGGGAGCTACGGCAGGCATCCTGCTTTGCCTGACCTCCTGTCTTGCACACAGTCACTTACTGAGGAGCGGAAAAGGACTAGGTCCTTCTCAAAGGGGTCTTCACCTTTGGGTAGGGTCACTGGCACTGTTTCAGGTCACGCTATCCCCAGATGATGATAGGGAGGGGTAATGGGAAGTGAAGTGTCTTGTGACTCGTTGGCCTGGAGCTCTTGGCCAGGGGAACTGTAGAAGTTCAAGGAGGAGTCCTGGACATTTGCCGAGATGGTATCTGGGTTTGGGATGATGCCTGGGAGAGTGAATGTCTATGTGCATGTCTGTAGGGGGAGGTGGACATGGGGTGGCATTCCTGTTCTTTTGTAGATAGAAGAACTTCTGGGCACCCCTACCAGGCAGCTCAGGGACACTCTGGGGAGGAGGGGTGTTCAGGGTGGAGCTTGGCAGGGCCCTGACTCCTCTCTGCTGCCCCAGGGCAGCCCATGGACAGCACCAGCGTGGGAGGTGGCCCGAAGGAGCCAGAGGCCCCGGAAGTGATGTTTGAGGTCTTTCCTCCAGCCTGGGACGTGGGGGTGGGAGTACCCAGAGGTCCCCAAGCTCAGGGTCGGGAAGGGGGATGCCTCAAGCTGGGGCTGCTGGGGGAGGGGGCAACCCAGCATGGGTCCTACCTACCGCCTGCTTGTGGCCCCCGGCACACTACTGCTCGCTGACCTGCTCCCTAGGCCCCAGCCTGCCCCTTACGTGGCTCCCCTTGCAGCTGCTCTGGGCGGGGCTGGAGCTGGATATTGTGGGGCAGCTGCGCCTCCGGGACGAGGAACTGGCATCCACACGTCCAGGCCGCCGGCTCAGGCTCCTCCTGCAGCACCAGGTGCCCAGGGACTTGGAGGGCGCTGAGCAGCGGCTGCAGCAGCTCCAGGACCTGCGGAAGGGACCTCCTCTTAGCCCTTGGGACTTTGAACATCTGCTCCTCACAGGCGTGTCCTGTGTCTACCGGCTCCATGTGGCTAGTGAGGCCGAGGAGAGAGGCCGCTGGGCCCAGGTCTTCACCCTCCTGGCACAGGAAACACTCTGGGACCTGTGCAAGGACTTCTGCCCCCAGGGCCAGCCCCCTGCTCTGGGGCCCTGGGCCTCCGTCGTTGACTCCTTCCCCTAACCCCCCCTTTTCCTTCCATCCCTCCTTCCCCCTTCCCCCGCATCCCCAACCTGAGCCAGACCCACCTTTGGCAGGGGCTTCCATCTGGCACCAGGTTCTTCCCACTGTGTTCGGGTCTCTGAGCTTGCCTTGTATAACTGGACCCCAGTCGACCCCTCCCCCATCTTCTTCCTCGGGCCCAGGTTCTGGGTCCCAGACCGGCAGGCACAGACCTAAGGGCAGGACTTGCACGCAGTGTGTGTGTGTGTGTTTGAAAGTGTGTTTAAGAGATGCTGAAAAGGAAGCTCCCAAGTAAGGCCAGGTCAGACCCTCCAACTCCTACCCCAGCAGCCCAGGTAACTTCTAAGTGCCCAGTGCCCAGTCTTATGTAGATACCTCTTTTAAACCCAACCGAGGCTCTGGGGGTCCCTAAGTTGCCCAAGTATCCCAGCTGGGCTAGGAGAATAGACTGGACATTTTTAGTTCAGTCTGTTGGAAGAATGAGGGGAGGCAGGTGGAGGAGCATTATCTTTTGGAGGGCAGGGAAGTGAGAAATGTTCTTTTGGTCCACCTCAACAAAGCTCAGAGAAGGGGTGAGGTTGGGAGGAGATTGAGGCTGGTGGAGTGTTTCTGATCTTGTGTAGCTCATCCCATAAAGTGTTCTGTTCTGGCCTCCTGGAGCCCTGTGTCGTTCTGTGTCAGGTTTGTTAACCACGACTCTGAGCACACCCTCCTCCCCATCCTGGGAAGGCAGGAATCAGGGCAACCAGATAGCAGCTGCCTTTCCCGTTCACCACCTCCCGTACCGGGAGCCAGAATGTACCGTTTTCTTGAATCCCACACACCCAGTGAGGCCGCGGGGTGTTGTCCCTTGCCACAAAAAAGGAACTAGATGGGCCCTAAAAATCACATCGGAGTTCAACGGGGAAGAACTACAAGGACCGACTGGAGACCGACATGGAGGGGAGACCCACGCGGAGTTAGACAAGAAGGGTCCAGTCAAATTCTCACCTCGCTCGCCCAGGGAGAATCCTGCCCTCGGCCTGCCGACCCCCCACCGCGGTGGTCACTCTTCTCCCGCCCCGCCCAAGACAACAGCGTCGCAGCGAGGACAAGGCGCAGGACCCCGGCAGACAGGCGCCGGCGCAGGCCCACTTTATTGGCAGAGTCCGCCACCCGCGGCGGGCCGTCATGCTCGCGCCGGCGGGGCGTTCGGGCCGCGGGTCCGGCCTCGGCATGCACGCCCCCTACCCAACCCCACCCCACCCCGAGCGGCTCTCCGGGTCGGGGTTCAGAGCTCGGGCGGCCCGAGGCCCGGCGGGCCGGCGGGCGGGAGGTCGGGGTACACCAGGAAGCCGGAGAAGGTGATGTACTTGCCGTGGTTGCTGTAGGCGCCGTAGCCGTCGCGGTCGTGGCTGAGCAGCCAGACGGCGTCGCCGCGCCGCAGCGCCAGCATCACGCTCTGGCTCTGCATCTCGCGGCGCCGCGACGCGCCGTCGTCGTAGATCATGGCCTGCACCTCGTCGCGGTTCTTCATCAGCTTCACCGACAGCGTCTTGCGCGGCAGCTTGCCCAGCGTGAAGGAGAAGAAGTAGGCGCCGGGCAGGCGGCAGCGGAACACGCCGGCCGCCGCATCGAAGTCGCCGCCGATGTTGACCAGCTCGGTGTCGAAGGCCAGCGGCCGGTGGCGCGGCCCGGGGCCCGCGTCCGAGCCCACCAGGCTGCGCGTGCGCGCCACCGAGAAGGCCGAGCGCGGCTCCGCGGGCGCGGGAGGACCCCCGCGCGCGGGCGCGTCGGCGTCGGCGTACACCAGGTAGCCGCTGAAGGTGGCGCCCGGCGCGCCCAGCGCGTATCGCGGGGCGCCGTGCAGCCGCAGCCACACCGCGTCGCCGTAGTCGAGCTGCAGCATGGCGCTCTGGCTGGCGGCGCGGCGCGTGCCCGGCCGCCGCTGCTCGTCGAAGGCCAGCGCCTGCACCTCGTCGCGGTTGCGCACCAGCATCACGGACAGGCTTTTGTGCGGCGCCTTGCCCGCCGTGAAGGAGAAGAAGTAGGCGCCCGGAACGCGGCAGCGGAACTGGCCGGTGGCCGGGTCGAAGTCGCCCCCGACGTTCACATACACCTTGTCGAAGGTCACCGCCATCTCCGACGTGCCCTCCAGCGGGGTGGTGCGCGCCGCCGAGAAGGCCGAGCGCAGCTCCGTGGACCCCGGGGCCGGGCCCGGAGCCCCGTAGGCCACCGGGCTCAGCAGGCCCAGCAGCAGCAGCAGCAGCAGCATGGCGCCTGGGACGGGAGGCACGAGGGGGAGGGAGATGAGGGTTGTGGCTGGGCGGCCGGGGGCCGGGTCCCCCTGCACAGCCCCGCCTTGGCCCACAACGCGGACTTGTGGTTTTCTACACACCGAGACTGGCTCAGAGGTTCTCAAAACTTAAGTGGGCCTCGGTGTCCTCTGGAGGGCCTGTTAAAACACACTTTGTTGGCCCGCACCCCTGCCTCGCCTGGGATGTGCTGTGCTTAGTCACTCAGTCGTGTCTGACTCTTTGTGACCCCATGAACAGTAGCCCACCAGGCTCCTCTGTTCATTGGATTCTCCAGGCAAGAATACTGGAGTGGGTTGCCATTTACTTCTCCACTTGTCTAGGATGAGGCCTGAGAATTTCCATTGCTCACAGGTTCCCAGGTAATGCAGAGATGCTGCTTGTCCAGGGACCACAGTTTGTGAACAATCAGATCAGTGACTTTTTTTTTCTTTTTTTTTTGGTAACCAACAAACCCCTTTGTCAGAGAAGGCGATGGCACCCCACTCCAGTACTCTTGCCTAGAAAATCCCATGGACGGAGGAGCCTGGTAGGCTGCAGTCCATGGGGTCACAAAGAGTTGGACACGACTGAACGACTTCACTTTCACTTTCCTGCATTGGAGAAGGAAGTGGCAACCCACTCCAGTGTTCTTGCCTGGAGAATCCCAGGGACGGGGAGCCTGGTGGGCTGCTGTCTATGGGGTCGCACAGAGTCGGACACGACGGAAGTGACTTAGCAGCAGCAGCAGCAGCAAACCCCTTTGTGTGAAATTTCAAAGATACCAGTGGAAATGCTCAGGTTCAAGAGTCCTAAAGCCCTGTCTGCTGCGCTTGCCACAAGCCCTCCTCCTTGACACCCAGGAGCCCTGAAAACACAGAAGGTGGTCAGGACGTCAGGGGGTTATGTTCAGCTTCCAACTGGCTACATTTTTCTGGTCTGTTCCATGGCCCTTAGATGCCCCTCACTCAGGTACTGGCTGTCTGTACTGGCACCCTCCTTGATGGCTGCTGTTTAAGACCCCATCTTGGCAGGAAATAGCTGCTCCCTGACCTGACTCACTGGAAAAGACCCTGATGCTGGGAAAGATTGAAGGCAGGAGGAGAAGGAGACGACAGAGGATGAGATGGTTGGATGGCATCACTGACTCAATGGACATGAGTTTGAGTAAGCTCTGGGAGTTGGTGATGGACAGGGAGGCCTGGCGTGCGGCGGTCCATGGGGTCGCAAAGAGTCGGACACGACTGAGCGACTGAACTGAACTGACCCGTTTCCTGGCCTCTGACCCAGTCAAGGGTCAGCTCCCACACTGGACTTCTGGAATCACCAGGGGGCCTTCTTGGGCTGAAGAGGTCAGAACAGTTGGGTTTTGAGGTCGTTCCCTACCCCCACAAAATCAGAGTAAGAAGAGAAAGGGACTCTTTCCTCTGGGCTTGGGGGTTGGTCCCTGAGGGGAAAGAGAGAGCCAGGGGCTGCTGGGGATGCGGTGGGAGAGCGGTCCCAGCGGGCTTCGCCGGGCCTGTGAGGTCAGCAGCTCGGTTCCTCGGTAGGAGCAGCAGGGTGTACAAGACTGGCAGCTAAGCCTGGGCTCAGGTCCTGGCGCTGCTCCTCTACATGCTGTGAAACCTTAGGCAGGTTCCTGAATGTCTCCGGGCATGGCCCATTCTGTAGAAACTGGGGGAGGATATCTGCCTAACAAGCTTACTGAGGATGCTCTGAGATAGCAGGTGTGAGCACCTCTGTTGGATGGCAGTGCAGTCGATTTTGGGGGAAAACTAATCTGATATTGGAGTATAGTTGATGATCAAGTTCTTGACATAAGGGGTTAGGGTTCAGTAACCCTTACCCCTTACCCCTGGAAGCTTGGTGAAGGTACTACTTGACTCAGAGGATTGTCTCTCGGAAGATAGGGAGATGCTTCCTCCATAATGCTTCCTAATAGGGCACAGGCTTTGGGGACTGAATTCCCTGAAGCCCTGAAGTGGAGGCAAAGCAGGAAAGAAAATAAGCTGGCAACAGCCTAGGATGTGGGCTTCTGTAGGAAATGCCCTGGGAGTGTGTGTACCTTTGTGTTGGTTAGAGATGCTGGGGGCCTGCCAAGAAGGAGTGCCAGGAGCAGGTGTACAGATGCGCTGTACTCAACAAGGACGTTCACCTGAAGGCAGGTGGGCACTGGAGTGCTGCCCGCATCCTATTTGCCCAACTGTGTGGAATGCTGCAGCGGGGAAGGTGTGCCTTTTTCTGCTTCTCATAAGAAAGACCCCCAAGTCCCTAGCCCAGCTGAACACTCTCCTTCTCATTCTTGTCGGTGCCCCTTGGGCTAGCCAGTCGCTTGTCGAGGGCAGCGGTGGGGGGAGTAGGGGGTCCCTGCAGCAGTGAAGATTGCATCTCACAGTATTCATCACAATCCCTTTCCCAGGGCACTTCTTTCACCCATCTGGGTGGGTGTCACAGCTAACCTGCAAGACAGGTGGGCCCTCTCCCATTTTACAGGGGAGAAAGCTGAGGTCCAACCAGGGGAAGCGTTTTGGCCCAAGGTCACCCGTGGAGCCCTGAGGCAAGCCTTAAATGGAGGTCTTTTGGCTCCAAATTCAGTGTGCTTTCCTCTCCACCACCTTTCCCTTCTAAACGTAGACATGTCCAGCCTGTTATCTGCCTCAGTTTCCCTTTTTGCAAAAATAGGAGGGGAGAGAAATGGAATGAGTCTTGGGATCTAGGGCGAAGGGGGAAGAAAGCAAAACCAACCCAAAAAACAACGTTTTTGTCTCCTGGGAATATGGGAGCATCGCAACTCTTCCTGACCGTGCGGCTCTCCAAGCAGGTCTTGCCCCCGAGCATCGGCCCACTGGACCCTCGGTAATCTCCCTGCTGCGCCTGGTGCACCCTGCCAGTGCCAGAGGGTCCTCCTGTGTGTTTGGTACCCGGCACTGCCCATTTCTCAGATCCCTAGGTCCCCATCCTTCCCTAAACCCCTTTCCCGGAGCAGGTCAGAGGTGAGAGGATGTCAGGTGGGCGTCACAGCTCCAGGGAAGGAAATGGCTGTTCCTGGCTTCGTGCAGGTGAGGCTCAAAACAATCATCTTCAAAGAGAAAAAAAAATCTAGGACACGGTGTGCTGGACAGAGCCCCGGAACCGACCGTGGAGGTGCAGCCATGCCAGGCTAAGGGGATTCCAGAGACCCTCCCAGCGAACCCCACTCCCCAGTCACCCCCTCCCTCAAGCTCTGCCCAAAGCGCCGTCTCCACCTACCTTGAAAGCCCCTCGGGCTCCCAAGAAGATGAGTCCCCCTTTCACGGAAGAAGCCAATTAATCCTTTCTCATTAAAAAAAGGAAAAAAAAATCCCTCAGAAAATGGTACCTTAGACCCTCTCTCCCCCAGACCTTCTTCCTTCATCCATCCTTTCGGATGAAAAGCCCTTGAGCCTCTTTCATGGAAGAAGCTCCCAAATCCTTTCAGGGGAAAATAAAAAAAGGATTCAATGCCCGGCCCCCGCTTCCCGTCAAGGAGAAAGCCTGGCTCCCCGCGCCCCAGAGCAGCCCTCACCTGGCTGGGGGCGGCGGTCGGTCGGGTTCGCTTCGCGCCCGCGATCCGGCTCCGGGCTGCGGGCGGGCGCCGGGCTGCGCACTGGCCGCCCGCGCTGCGGCGGGGCCGGGCCTGGCGGGGGCGGCGGCGCCGGGGGCGGGCGGGGCGCGGGGACCCCGGGGTGGGTGGGCGCGAGGCGGCGAGGGAAAGAGGACTGCTGGCGAGCGAGCCGCCGGGCCCGCGCGGGGAGAGGCGGGCAGGGGGAGAGAGGGAGGGGCGCGCCGAGCGCCGGGGCCCAGGGGCACCGCACGGAGGCCCCCGCGCGGGCCGCGCGAGCGCCGGCCTCGTCCTCCTCCGCGACCTCCCTCGGGCTTCAGCCTCTGGGTGTGCAGAGCAGGCATCAGGAATCCAAGTTAGCAGATGGGGAAACTGAGGCAGAGGCCGACCCGCCCCCAGTCCCGGGGTGGCTCGGGGCTGTCTAGAGACCCAGCCTCCTCCCTGGTTGGAGGAGAGGGGGCTGGAGCGGGGCGCGGAGACTGGACTAGCCTCGGGGCTGCAAGGGCAGCGGAAGGGGAGAGCGAGTTCGATGGGGACAGACGTCCAGGCTCAGGGGAGGGGAGAGGGTCTGCGAGAAGAGAAAGATAAATGGGTCAGTGCTGCCAGGAAAGGAGAGGCTTACAGTGACCGCGTTTTCTTCCTCCCCTCCAAATCGGAAAAGGCCATGGTTGGTTAGGAAGGAAGAAGGAAGACCTAACTCCCAGGCATCAGAGGGTCAACCCCCGGGGGGGGGGGGGGGGGCGGGCGTCCCCGGGGAGGGGTGGGGGGCGACGCAAGAGGGGAGTCCTTGCAGAATTGCCTTGTGGTGGAAAGGCTGCGTTCACAGCATCTGCAAGGAGGGAGGGGGTTGAGAAAGGCGATGGGAGGCCTCAAGGGGCCTGTGTGCAGAGGGACACTGACACCCGGCCTTGCTGGGCCCGGGTGGGCAGGACCCAGCAGGACCCCAGGGCTGGGAGCAGCTGCCGTCCCACCGCTGCACTCACCGGGGCCCTTCCACAGCTTCCACCCTGGGCTCTGACCCCCACCTCCGGGAGGCTGCAGTCCTCTCCTGAAGGCTGTGCTGGGCATGCACTGGCTGAATGGATGGTCGTGAAGAGCCCCACTCCCAGCTGCCAGAAGCAGGAGCCCTCGGACTCAGGAGGCCGAAGTTCTAGTCCTGGCTCTGCCCCAGCCCCTCTGTGACCCCCTGTGCTCTGGAGCTCTCCTGCAACTCTCAGAACCTACACGACCCCAGTTAATCTAACATGGGTTAGTCCTCATGAAGGTGTTGACAGTGATGAACTCATTAAATATTCTTCAGGTGTTGAGGGAAAGATGAGGTGAATGGATATGTACCTGAACAGAAAGGAATGGATGGAGGCATTTCTGGCTGGGTACAGGGTATTTGGGGGAACACAGGATGAAGCCCCTGTCTAGCCCTTCTGGACTATCCTTTGTTTCCTCACCAGCCTGTAAAGGTGTGGGGAGAGGCTTAGGCGGGCTGGGGAAGACGGGAAGCCGATCTGGGGCAGCCACAACCCTTCTTAGGGCATCAGTGCTTCTTCTGAACCAGGAGGTTGAGGTTGCCATCATGAAGGTGCGCTTTGAAGGTGTGATTCCGATGGTGGGAGGACTGGGAAGAAGGCCGGATTCTAGAGGCAGAACAGCTAAGCCCAGTGGGGCTCTGTCTCAGGCTGAAAGCCATTTGACACTCCCTGGGTCCCCAAAATGTTCCACCAGAGCAGTCAGGGTGAGGGGTGGAGATAGGCGGCTGAGGCAGACGACAGCAGGGTTTGCATCAAGGGATGGGAGGGGGCCACTGGCAAGGAGATATGGAGGAGGAGGGTGCCATGTGCTAGGGGGCATCTGGGGGTGGGGCGCCCTGGAGGGAAGTCAGGGCAGCAGGGTTTAGAGCAAACAGCCCCAGGGCTCAGTTGTAGTTCCTGCCTGCTCCAGCTCTGTCCTGGAACAAGTTGGAGCAACAGTAATAATTTTCATAGTAAGCTCCTTTCACTGCGTGTTGCACATGCTCCCGGCACCCCCTCTCAGCCCCCAGGTCTACGTGGAGGTCACCTGCCGGCAGCTCCTGAGTTTGCTGTGTCTCTCCTGAGGCATTCCCAGCTATGGAGGCGAGGGTGGGGCAGGCTGGAAGTGGAAAATTAACACCTCCAGGGTAACCCTCAACAAGGAGGGTCCAGAGTTAGTGGATAAATCCTCTAGCTTTCAGTCCCTCTGAAAGCGGGACAATCCTCAATTCCCAGGCGTGTTCCAGTCTCAGACTCCAGCTGCTGCTGCTAAGTCACTTCAGTCGTGTCCGACTCTGCGTGACCCCACAGACGTCAGCCCACCAGGCAGACTCCAGCAGAATGGACCAAAGTTGTCCATGGGGAAAACGTGCTTATTCCTGTAGGCTTTGCTTGCTTTCCTCTCTTGCCTCACTTCCCCACTTGCTCAATAAACTGCTGCTGCTAAGTCACTTCAGTCATGTCCGACTCTTTGTGACCCCATAGACGGCAGCCCACCAGGCTCCTCTGTCCCTGGGATTCTCCAGGCAAGAACACTGGAGTGGGTTGCCATTTCCTTCTCCAATTCATCAAAGTGAAAAGTGAAAGTGAAGTCGCTCAGTTGTGTCCGACTCTTAGCGACCCCATGGACTGCAGCCTACCAGGCTCCATCCATGGGATTTTCCAGGCAAGAGTACTGGAGTGGGGTGCCATTGCCTTCTCCCCTAAATAAACTACTTGTATCCAAATCCCTCAGGGTCAACTTTTGGGGGATCTCAAATAGACAATGAACCATAACTGTGTTACGTGCTTTTTCATTTCACCCATTGTCTTATTTAATTCCTATTTATTTATAGCTGTGCTGTGAGGGATGTGGGATCTTAGTTCCCCGACCAGGAATGAAACCCATTGCCTGCAATGGAAGCGCAGCCTTAACCACTGGATTGCCGGGGAAGTCCCCTTATTTAATTTCTTAACATCCTCTGAAGTAGATGTCACGAACCCAATTTTACAAAGGAAGAGTAAAAAAGTTAATGCACAGAGAGGATTCAAACTCAGGTTGATCTAGCTCCGAAACCCAGTCCTTAATCACTCTCCTCTGTAGCCTAATTCTTTGATCCTCTCTGGGCCTTACTTTTTCATCTGTAAAATGAGGAATGAGCCCTTAAGTTTGAAGGGAGGCAATGTACCCAGTGTCTCCTGCAGCTAGGCCTTGTCAGTGAGATGTAAGCAGAAATTATTAGGAAGGACTTCCCTGGTGGTCCAGTGGTTAAGACTGTGAGCTTCTATTGCAAGGGGGTATGGATTCGATACCCAGTGGGGGAACTAAGATCCCCCATGCCTTATGGCTTGGCCAAAACAACAACAAAAATTATTAGGAGAGAAAGTGGTTTAAAAGGACTGACTAGGCCCTGTAAACTCTTTTTGCCCTCCCTCTTCCCTTTTCCTGGAATGTATGCATGAAGGCTGGAGCTCCAGTTGCCACATTGGGCCAGGAGACAACAATGAAATTTTCTGAAACAGTGTTAAATAGGGTACTCAGGAGGAAGCTGAGATGAATAGGATGTAGAGATCCTGCTCTCAAGGAGCTGATCATTTAGGGAGAGTGGCAAGATTTGGGTATAAAGAACCACAATAGGTAAAAAGAGATCAGCACTGGGAGAGAGGTGCAGAAATTCCTCCTGGGGGAATCAGGGTGGTGTCACAGAAGTTATTTCTAAATGATGGTGAGGATTTTACCTAGTGCTGATAGAGGAGTAAGGGAATGGGATCCAGTCTAAGTTAAAAGTTTGAGCAAAGGCATGGAGGTAGCATACATGCGCCAGTGTGTGGCTAGTTGCAGGGGGAAGGGTTTGTGAAGGAGACACGGCAGATAAGGTGTATGGGGCTTAAATGCTGAGCTAAGGAGCTCAGTTCAACCTGCAGCAGGAGGGAAGAGTGCCCAGAGCAGTATTTTAAGATTATTCCAGCCACAGAGTGAAAGGCAGGAGACAGAAGAGGCAGGGAGATCTATAAGAATCTAATCAAAGTGTCCAATCTGAACTATACAGGGTTAGTAAGAAAAGAAAAGAAAGGGAAGAAACAGATGGAAGAGAGACTGAGAAGAATTGCGGAGACAGAGGGCACACAGGCACACAAGCTCACGATTTAATTAGCTTCTTGGTTTGCCGATGGATTACAGGGGAATTAGCAGAGCTCAGAGTCGAGGGACCTTGCTGGGAGTTGAGGGGAAGCTAATGAGAAAGGCAACAACAAGCCCCAGGGAGAAACCAAAGGGGAGGGATCATTAGCCAAGCAGAGAAGCTGGCAGGAGAAACAGATGTCAGGCGCTGAGTCCCTGCCTCCTTGGGAGATTTCAGCCTTCCGGGGGGAACAGACTTTCAGAGCGCCTGGGCTGGGCTCCTGGCCCCACGGCGCCTGGTTCCAATCCCTCTGAGCACTTGGTAAACAGCGGGGAATGGGGGAAGTTGGGAGTGGCTGTGAGGAGCAAGTTCCTAACTCTCGGTTGGCCCTTTTCCCAGAAGCAGATCCCTAGGTCCTTCTGCAGATGGGGAGGTCGAGGCCTGCTCCTCCTAGACGTGGCAAATTGCATTTTCCAAAGACAGCTGTGACTCTCACCCTGCTCTTCTTACACTGGGACCATGCCACTACCCTCTAAGAGGAGGACTTGGGTTCACCCGTAAAAGGTGATGCTGCTTCTGTCTGGTGCTCGCTCTCTTGAAATTCACACTTGGAATCCAGCCGTCATGATGTGAGAAAGCCCAGGCCGCATGGAAAGGCTGTGTGTAGATGTGGTGGCCAACAGCCTGAGGCAGGACCAGTTATCTAATTTGCAGGGTCCAGGGAAAAATGGAAAGACAGGGCTTTTTGTTAAAAAATTAAGAATTTAGGAGGTGAGAACCGCCTTATACCAAGCATAGAGGCCACATATGGGACTCTGTGCAGTCGTATAAGGCACCCTGTGAAGCTGGCCCTGACCCCAGCTGAGGTTCCAGCATCCACTGCGGTATGATTACAGAAGCCTCCAAGATGACTCGGGGCCCAGGCACTGTCTGATGGCAATTGCGAAAGAACTCCAAGCGGGACCCACCCAGCTGACCCAGTGCACTTCCAGATCCACTAGGGACAGACTGTTTTAAACCAGAAACTTTTGAGTTACTGCACAGCCTTAGATAGTTGGAACTCTGGGGGAACTAGAACGTGTCACAGTTGGACTGAAGAGGCAGTACAGTGACTGAGTTTCCCCAGGAGCCCAGACTCATCATCTGAGCTGTTGTTCCCGGTCCTTCTTGGCCCATGTTGGCAGAAGGGATTGGAGGCACAGGTCTCTCCACATCCTCCCGAGGGCCCTCTCACTATGGAAGACGGTGTAGCCATTTTGAGTAGAGTTCTCTGTTTCTTGAGGTTAAAAACACTCCAACGTTTACAAGTTATTTCCTCTCCCCGGGTCTTGGTTTCTGAGGATGTACACTGAGTAGACTTCATAATTTAGGGCTTGTGAGTCTCTGGAGGGAAAACACGGAGGACCTGGTGACTAGAAGGTGAGGGGCAAGTAAAGAAACTGGAAGAGTCAGAAGCGTTTACTCTGCCTCTTTCGCTGGCATCTGGGAGGACAGGAAGGGAAGAGTTCAGCCTGGGTCAGACAATGACTGGTTCCACTTTGGGCACTGAGATCACACTACCTTTGGGGGCTGGAAAATTGGCGGGGGTGGGTACTTACATAGTGTCATCAGTTAGGTAGAGAATATAACTATGCAGCAATTGACTGGATGAACACCAAAACAATTAGTTATTTATGGTGGGTTCAGGGACATTTCGGAGAAGGCAATGGCATCCCACTCCAGTACTCTTGCCTGGAAAATCCCATGGATGGAGGAGCCTAGAAGGCTGCAGTCTATGGGGTTGCTGAGGGTCGGACACAACTGAGTGACTTCACTTTCACTTTTCACTTTCATGCACTGGAGAAGGAAATGGCAACCCACTCCAGTGTTCTTGCCTGGAGAATCCCAGGGATGGGGAAGCCTGGTGGGCTGCCATCTATGGAGTCACACAGAGTCGGACACAACTGAAGTGACTTAGCAATAGCAATAGCAGGGACATTTTACTCTGTAAAATGATTTCTATCTCCCAGATTTTCTACAATGAATATTTAGTCCTTTCATTTGAAAAGTAATTTAAATATCAAGAAAAACTTTAATTTCTTTCAAATTTATCCAAATACATATTGGAATACATATTATAAATACATATTTATATTATATATTATATATATATTATATATTATAAATACATATGTATATGTATTGGAATACAAATACATATTATAAAAGTGGGAGTTTAGAGAAGACACATGATTTAATAAACTGTATGGCAACAACTAGGTAGCCACCTAGAAAGCTCTAAGTTGGATCCATACATCATATATACATACATGTGTGCGTGCTCAGTCAAGTCCGACTCTTTGAGACCCCACAGACTGTAGCCCACCAGGCTCCTCTGTCCGTGGGATTTCCCAGGCAAGAATACTGGAGTGGGTTGCCATTTCCTTCTCCAGGAGATGTTCCGATATATCATACCTGATACCAAAACAAATTCCAAACGGATCACATATTTAAATGTAAGAATGAAACCAAAAATGTACCCCAAAAAATCAAGTGATATTAAAAAAAATTTCAGAGTGAAGTTTGAAGTATGACATAAAATCCAGAATTCATTAAAAAAAAATTTAAGCTTTTTACTACAGCTTAAAAGGAAAACATATTAACATAGCAAACTGCCAGAAGCAAAGTCAAGACAAACTACAAACTGGAAAATATATTTGTAATTCACAGTACAAAGAGCAAATTTCTTTAATATATAAAAGCTCTAAGAAAAGACGACTCAGTAGGAAGTGGGTAAAGGGTATAAACAGTTAACAAAAAAGAAAATACAAGTGACTCAGAATAAGATGACATCCTTTTTTACCTCTCACGTTATCTAAGATCAATAGGTTTATAACATATTCTGTTGGTGAGGAGGTAGAGAAACATTCATACCCTTTCAGTGGGATGGTCAACCAGTACCGCTGGATAATTGGACATTATCTACCAAATTTTAAAATATGCATGCCTTTCAACTCTTTGATTCTATTTCCTGAAAAGCTGTTATTCTGATATATACACACATCTGAAATGACATGTTATTCACTGCAGCATTGTTTGCAATAACAATAGAGGACCCATCCAATAACTTCTGAGACATAGAATACTAATTACTCTGTTCATAGAATAATGAGGACTCATTTTGCATACTGATATGAAATAATCTCTAAGATTTACTGTTAAGTAGAAAAAACAAGGTGTACGTTTGTTTTGAGGCAATCGGTATGTAGCTGAAATAAAGTATGGCCAAGCCATGCTCATCTGGTCTTTCAAAGATGCTCTGTGCATCGCCTCCACGAGTCATGGATTATAGCAGCTGCATTCTGCATGTGCCGTTTCTCTCCCTCACATTCGCTCCCCTGTCTAAAACATTATTGTTCAACTCTTGGCTGGCTTTTTGCTTTTGGCTTTCTACATGAGAGTCTTTCATCTCCTTTATGTCTTAGCTTGAATATCACCAAATGAGACAGTATTTCCTAACAACTGTCTATAACCCAGTCCTAATCCCATCATCCCTAAAAAAAAAAAAATAAATAAAGCAAACAACTTGCTATTTTCTGTTTATTTATGGCATTTATCATTTCGAACATATCTTTCATCTATACACTCTAGAATATGACTTCCATATTAAATATTTGTTGAATGAATGCTGGTTAAGTCTTTTGCTCTAAAATCCTCATGTGTATTATTTGAAAATTTTATTTTGTTGCTGTCGTGTAAAATCTGAACTCCAGTACAGGCTAGTCTTCTCATCAGGCTTCTTTTCCCATAAGTCTGCTCCGGCTGTACTTGGCCCTCAAAGTCATACCTTGTTATAAATGGAGAGGACAGTTTCATGGAAGGAAATAATTTTACCTCCTTTGCTTTCCCAATAAGATGACCTCTTTTCTCCTCTGACTCAAATTTCCTAAAACTTTTTTTTTTTTTTAATCCAGAATTCCACTTTTCCACTGATGCTTTCCTGAAAGAGTTCCCGTGAGTTTCCACTTAAACAAGAAGAGGAGTTTAGGACCAACCCATTGCAATATATTGATGCTAAAGCTGAAACTCCAGTATTTTGGCCACCTCATGCGAAGAGTTGACTCATTGGAGAAGACTGATGCTGGGAGGGATTGAGGGCAGGAGGAGAAGGGGATGACAGAGGATGAGATGGCTGGATGGCATCACTGACTCGATGGACGTGAGTCTGGGTGAACTCCGGGAGTTGGTGATGGACAGGGAGGCCTGGCGTGCTGCGGTTCATGGGGTCACAAAGAGTCGGACACGACTGAGCGACTGATCTGATCTGATTGCAATATATTGGAAAATCTGTTAAATCCTATGCATTTTGTATTCAAGACTTAGTTGAGAATTGCTTTAAGTTCAGATCTCCGTGCTGCAAGTGTTATAGCTATACTGTTAGTTATTATAATAACTTTTTTGGTAATTCTAATGTATAAAGTAATAGTTTATTAGGTGAGAGATATCTTTATGACCATTTCTGAGTATACATTGGGTCTATATCTTTGAGTAATGAATCAAAGAGGTTAATGAATTATGAAATAAATATTGTCTTAAGGAAATAAAGAGTGTACAGTATACTACCATTTCTATTTTTTTTAAGTATGCATTTGCTTTTTTTGTGCATAGAATACCTCTGAGAGAATCTTCTAGAAACCATTAACAGCAGTTGCCTCCAGGCAAGAGGAATGGTTATGGGAGAAAGACATACTTTTCACTGTTCCACCCTCTTGTACCTAAAATTTAAAAAGGCAGGGAGAATCACTATCTTTTTAAGCAGCTGCTGGGTTCCTGCTGGCTCCTATTCAGCCTGAGTCAGCTGAAAGCCCTCAGCCCTTTTCATATGTACCATCAAGCCAAACTGCCTTCATCCTCAGCTAGCGCAGCTGATTTTTTAAAAATACATAAAAACGCAGGTCTTTCCACTTCTTTCAAATTCACCCTGTTAGTTTCAGCCCACTGTTTCAAGATATTTTAGGGTCTTGATTCTTCCTCCCCATAGTGGTGCCGTCTGCATTTCCAGTGTGACAGACATTAGCCACTGAGCTGACCATATGCAGAATCAGAAGCATGAACTTTAAGGCTTCTCCTTGGATTTGCATGCCCCGAATAAGCAACCTGAGGGGAGCTGCACAGTGGCTGAATGGGCCAGAAGCCCACCAGATGGGCGATCTAGGAGTAGCCACTGTTTTCCTGGTTGTCTCGACTGAAAGACATTTGATGACTAACAGGAAACAGGGCACAATATGTCCAAGGAAATGTTCCTAGTGGCTTTCCAAATAAGTAATAAAAAACTGGCTATCTGTTGGTAATATCTTGTTTTTAGTGAAGGTATCATTTCTTTTCATTTCTTGTCGTTCAGTTGCTAAGTCGTGTCCGACTCTTTGCGACCCCATGGACTATATCAAGTCAGGCTTTTTTGTCCTCCACTATCTCCCAGAGATTGCTCAAACTCATGTCCATTGAGTCAGTGATGCCATCTAATCATGTCATCCTCTGCTACCCTCTTTTCCTTTTGCCTTCAGTCTTTCCCAGCATCAGGGTCTTTTCCAAAGAGTCAGATCTTCACATCAGGAGGACAAAGTATTGGAGCTTCAACTTCAGCATCAGTCCTTCCAATGAACATTCAGGGTTGATTCCTTTAGGACTGACTGGTTTGATCTCCTTGCAGTCCAAGGGACTCTCGAGAGTCTTCTCCGGAACCATAACCCACAATTCAATTCTCTGGTGCTCAGTCTTCTTTATGGTCCAACTCTCACATCCACACATGACTACTGGAAAAACCATAGCTTTGACTCTAAGGACCTTTGTCAGCAATGTGATGTCTCTGCTTTTTAATATATGTCTAGGTTTGTCATAGGTTTTCTTCCAAGGAGCGTCTTTTAATTTCATGGCTGCAGTCATCAGTCTGCAGTGATTTTGGACCCCAGGGAAATAGTCTGTCACTGATTCCATTTTCCCCCATTTATTTGTCATGAAGTGATGGGACTGGATGCCATGATCTTAGTTTTTTGAATGTTGAGTTTTAAGCCAGCTTTTTCACTCTCCTTTTTCATCTTCATCAAGAGGCTCTTTAGTTCCTCTTCACTTTCTGCCACTTTCTTTTTCTAGGTGTTCTCAAACCCAATTTAATTATATAAACCCAGTTCATTATATTCTAGAATAAGTTTGGGGATTCACCTGAAGCGTACCCACCTAGAGTTTCCAGAATCTACCTTTTTCTCTTTTGTAACACCAGGACATTCACAGCCATCAGGCACTGGGGGCCCTTTCCTTTCTGCACGGCTTTCTCACATACACTGGCAAGGGCTCCAGGATCTTCTCTGCAAAGTTTAACGCCTTGGGATTTGCAACTCATTTTATTATTTTTTATTTTTGGCTGCACCACGCAGTATGTGGGATCTTAGTTTCCTGAACAGGGAATTGAACCTGTGCCCCCTGCATTGGGAGTGCCAAGTCCAAGCCACTGGGCCACCAGGAAAGTCTTGCAACTTATTTAAATGGGTGCCTGGGTTTACTTACTGTCTTTTCTCTGGAGTTTCAGTTTCCTCTATCCCACATTTTCTTGCCTCACTCCAGTTTAGAAATGCTCTTCTTCAATGAAGAGTGAAGAAAATCGGGGTTGAGTATCCTGCTTTCCAACAACTGCTAACCTGACATGTCATCCCCATCCTCTCCTTAGTCCTCCTTCTCTAAATGTAACCAAGAACGTCTTTTACCATCTGAACTCTTTCAAGTCTCAGCTTATCAAGGACTTCAACCTTCCTCCTCTTACACCTGCCTTTGGATTTGTGAGCCTGTCAGGGAGCTCTGCACAGCTCTGCTGGTTTATTTGGGTTTCCAAGCCTTTTCCTGTCTGAGGATTTTCTGCAGATCAAAGTGTTAAGTCATTCAGTTGTGTCCGACTCTTTTCAACTCCACGGACTGGAGCCCGCCAGGCTCCTCTGTCCATGGGATTCTCCAGGCAAGAATACTGGAGTGGGTGGCCATGCCCTCCTCCAGGGGATCTTCCCCACCCCAGGGACTGAACCTGGGTCTCCTGCATTGCCGGCAGATTCTTTACCATCTGAGCCATCAGGGAAGATGGGCTGTCCTCATTTTCCGTTTCAGAGCCTCCTCTCTCTGGTGCCACATTCCCATTTAAATCTCTGAACGTGAGATCATAAGTTATTTATTGTCTCGCCCAGTCATCCCACAGCCGACACGCCCCTTTCTTCCTTCACTTGTCCGTGGACCCCATGTCACCGACAGCATCAGGCAGTTCTCTCCCACGGTCAGAGATCAGGCTGGTGGAGCTGCTCCCTAGTAGGAGCGTCCTCCCACTGGGAGAGGCACTGGTTGCTGATGCTCGTCAAGGGCAGCTCAGCAGGGAGCTGTGCGGGACTGTGGCTGCCAGCCCCCACCCTGGGGCTGGGCAGGCGTAAGTGGACTTCCGAGGGCTGGCAGCTTCCAAGCGCTCACCTGTCAGTCTCACCTAGAGGCTTCTCCAGGGCTGGCAATCTGCTGCATGGAAAACACGCAGGATTCGGAGTCAAGCTTATCCAGATCTGAGTTCTAGCTCTGTCCCTTCTCAGCAAATTGTATCTCTGAGTTTCCATTTTTTCTCACTTAAAAATGGGGATATTACGGAGTTAAAAATGGGGTGACTGAGTAACTATACACTCACATACACACACACACCCCTGTGCCTAAGTTTTTGGTACCCATCAACCCCTGTGCTCACCTCAGGCTCCTGGTTTTCACAGTGTATGTTCTTGGTGGACTGTGCTGCTGCTTCTTTCCCCTTTCTGGCCGAGCTGGGTCTTCCGGATACCCTGCAGTGTATGTCTGTGCCTGATGAATGTTCCTGTGATGAGCCACGCCCCTGTGACCCTTAGACCCTTGAATCTGCAGATACAGAGGGCCGACTGTTTATGGACTAGTTGCCTAGTGGAGTGAGCCTGTCTGAGGGAAACCAGGCTGAGGTGGGCTGGAGGGATGTGGCCTGTGGGAGTCCTGAGGCCTTTGCATCAACAGGTTAACCTGGCCATTTCTGTTGCTTGAGCCAATAAATTTCTTTCCTTTTTTTTTGGCTGCACTGTGAGCTGTGTGGGATCTTAGGTGCCTGACCAAAGACTGAAACTGCACTCCTTGCACTGGACTCGAGGCATCTTAACCACTGGACTGCTGGGGAAGTATCTAAATCCCATCTCTTAATCAAGCCAGTTTGTTGGGCTTGAGTATGCAACCATGATATACAATGGTGTATATATATATATCTACATGGTTATAAAATCACAAGTTCTCTCTCATCATTTCATTTTTACCTCCTTGTTTAAATCGGTTTCCTTATTTTTATGTAGAAAAATAGAACTCAGTATATGTGCATGACATATTAGAAATTCTCCAGGTTCGCAGGCCCAGATCTGGATCCTGGCTTTGTCATGTATCAGTCTTGGGCAAATCAGTTAAACCTGAACTTCACTTTTCTATCAATAAAATGGGATTGTTTTTTGTTTATATGGCTGTTTTATGGGTTGAAGCTAATGGACTCATCGGCAGATCATGTAGTAGGCCACCAATTAACGCTCTACTATTAGGTGGTAAGTAGGGCTTCTGTGATGGCTTCCCTCAGCGGTAAAGAACCTTCCTGCCAATGCAGGAGATACAGGTTCAAACCCTACGTTGGGAAGATCCCTGGAGTAGGAAATGGCAACCCGCTCCAGTGTTCCTGCCTGGAGAATCCCATGGACAGAGGAGCCTGGCGGGCTGTACAGCCCAAGGATTCACAGAAGAGTTGAACCCAATTTAGTGGCTAAAGCACCACCACCACCTTACACTATCTCGACATCTTTTACTCTGTATGGTTGTCTATAGGGGTACCTCTTTCCAGGCCATATCTCTTAACCACCATGGTTTCCAAGTTGATCATGGCCTTGACCAAGGACAGTGCAGAAAGTTTTGAGAAAAGATGAAAGATGAGGAGGTGGACAGGAATTTGAAAGCTCAAATGGTGGAGGAGATGGAATTAGCCTTTTTAAAAAACATTTGCCACTGCAGAACTCTACACCCACTTTCTATTTATAAATATCCTTGTCTCCCAGCTTTGCTCCTCCTGCGGAAGACTCCAGCAGAACAGAAGAGATACAAAGAGCAGCTGCGAGCAGGTACAGACGTGCGGGGCAGAGGAGGCTGGAGGAGGACCGCCTGCCTGACGTGGGTCAGGTGCATGAACTTACGGATTCTGGGGCAGGATGTCTAGGAAACTTATGTCAGAAAGTGCTTTGTCCCTTGCCAAAAGCCTGCGCCAGCAGAAAGGGGCAGCCATCCTCCATAACCGGTCCTGCCACAGAGCCCCCGCTTTACTGCCCACTGTCCTGTGCTGGTGGCGGGAAGACTATATTGAAGGCTGCCGCCACAGCTGAGCAGTCGTGACAGCTGAGCAGAGACGATGTGCCGAGGCAGTGGGGACAAAGAGAGGACGACAAACTCAAGAGGCGCTTCTGAGAATCCAGCCCCGACTTCGGAGAAGAGGGAGGGCTAGACAGGACTTGGGGTCATCTCCTGGCTTTCAGGGGGAAACAGGGTGATCAGCAAGTGCGGAGTCAGGTGTGAGAATGTGAGTACCAGCACCACCATCAGGGGAGGTGGGCTGAGATGTCACTGAATCTGAAGATCCTGAACAAGCATTTGTTGAGGACTGTGTGTTAGGGACTGTCCTGGGTGCTTGCAATAGCGCAGAAAAACAGCGCGGAAGAGATGTGAGGACTGTCAGTGGAGATGCAATTCCACTTTCCCTCAACTTGCCACCTTCACTAGTTCTGTGACTTTGCCCGTGTTATCTGCACTGGTACGGTATCACCTTACCTTCTAGTTCTTAAATAACCACAACAGCTACCACATTCCAAATAGTTACTGTGACACTGGACTCAAATTTAAGACTTTATTTTTCTGGGCTCCAAAATCACTGCAGATGGTGACTGCAGTCATGAAATTAAAAGACGCTTGCTCCTTGGAAGGAAAGTTATGACCAACCTAGATAGCATATTGAAAAGCAGAGACATTACTTTGCCAACAAAGGTCCGTCTAGTCAAGGCTATGGTTTTTCCAGTGGTCATGTGTGGATGTGAGAGCTGGACTGTGAAGAAGGCTGAGCGCTGAAGAATTGGTGCTTTTGAACTGTGGTGTTGGAGAAGACTCTTGAGAGTCCCTTGGACTGCAAGGAGATCCAACCAGTCCATTCTGAAGGAGATCAGCCCTGGGATTTCTTTGGAAGGAATGATGCTAAAGCTGAAACCCCAGTACTTTGGCCACCTCATGTGAAGAGTTGACTCATTGGAGAAGACTCTGATGCTGGGAGGGATTGGGGGCAGAAGGAAAAGGGGATGACAGAGGATGAGATGGCTGGATGGCATCACTGACTCGATGGACGTGAGTCTGAGTTAACTCCAGGAGTTGGTGATGGACAGGGAGGCCTGGTGTGCTGTGATTCATGGGGTCACAAAGAGTCGGACACGACTGAGTGACTGATCTGATCTGAAGAGGCGTATTGGGAGAAGGCAATGGCACCCCACTCCAGTACTCTTGCCTGGAAAATCCCATGGATGGAGGAGCCTGGTGGGCTGCAGTCCATGGGGTCGCTGAGGGTCGGACACGACTGAGCGACTTCACTTTCACTTTTCACTTTCATGGATTGGAGGAGGAAATGGCAACCCACTCCCGTGTTCTTGCCTGGAGAATCCCAGGGACAGGGGAGCCTGGTGGGCTGCCGTCTACAGGGTCACACAGAGTCGGACACGAATGAAGCGACTTAGCAGCAAGAGGAGTATTACCCTCATCTTAGAGATGAGGAGCCTGAAGCTTAATACAATCAAATAACTAGTCCCGGGTCATAGGGCTGCTAAGTGACAGAGGTGGGAATTGCCCCCTCCCACCAACCTGCCCTTAGAGAACCAGCTCAAAGTCCACTCCTCCATCAAGTCTTCCCAGAGTCCCCCCAGCTGTATGTGAGCTTTTCCTCTTGTGGATCCCAGGGAGCTTGGTTTCAACTTCTGGCACATTCTGCCTGTCCAACAAGCATCACTGCAAGTATACCAGGGTTTGCTTCTTTTCTTTGGCCTCAAAGAAAAAAAATGCAGCGTGGGGCCTTAGTTCCCCGACCAGGGATCAAACCCATGTTCCCTGCACTGGAAGCGTGGAGTTTTAACCACTGGACTGGCAGGGAACTCCCAGGCCTTGGTTTTTCACACATGGTTCTATTTAATCTTCCCAACTTCCCTAGTTGTGATGCTCTTGTCAGACTCTGTCCTTTCCTCAGTGCACAGGAAGGCCCTGGGGCCATGGAGCTGTAGGACCTTCCCCGCTGCCCACGTGCAGGGCTTCGCACACTGAGTGGCTGAGGGTTATGTATAAACTCTCAGTGTGGTCCCTCGGGAGCAAGGGTCTGAGACGCTGGGCTGCAGGAGGTGGGGAGCTGTCTGACGTGAGGCGCGGCCGTCGTTTAGTTTTCACCTCCTGTTTCGCTTCCAGCCAGAGGACACTCATCAGTCTTTGGGGTGCCAGCAGGGCAGGGCCGCAGACAGGACGGAAAATCGGTAGGCACACTTCTGCTTCTTGTCCTTATATCACCTCTGGCTCTTCGTACTACTCAGTTTGGAAATAAAAACTGCAAAGCCTAGTAGATTTTTCCGTGGAAATGTGGCATTACCAGGGAACAGTCCATTCTTCTGGCTGCGCGAGGGAGGCAAAAATTAGTGCTAGAAAATGTTCTCTCACCCCAGGCGGCGTCTTGGATTTGGGACGGGGCGGGTTTATTTCCTTATTCACTCTCCCTCGGGTAGTTGGCGAGTCTTCAAAAACTCCTCCAGGTCGCATTTTTGTTTCTCCTCCTTTTCCAAAGCACTGTCTTCAGCCATTTTTGATGTGTGGTACTAATCTGAATCTACTTGGAAACATGCTTTTTTGGGGTGGTAGTAAGTTGGTTCCAGAACAACTGTGGTTTTTAATACAAAATTTGACTAATTGATCCCAGACAGGAGACTGGGGCCCCGGCTGCAGAGGAATCCACTTATGAGACCAAGGCAAACGGGCTTTTTAACATTTCCTCTCACGACAGTGTGTTTGGAAGACTTGCCTCCCCAAGACAGCGTGGGAAGGCAGTGAACAGAGGAGGAAGCTGACTCATATGGACAAAGTTGGTTGGAAGGGAAACAGTTGCTTTAGAAAACTAATTGCTGCTACTAGCCAAGATATTCTTCTGCAAAGATTTCTTTTTTTTGGTGGGGGGGGCACTGGTGGCAAAAGGACCTTTCATTTGCAACTTTCTCTCTAGGACAAAAATCAGAGTTCAAGACTCTGATTCTCTCAAGTCTGATGAGACAATAAAATGAGGGATCAAGAGAGGGAGAAAAAATGAGATGTCACATGTGAATCCTTAACCCTAAAAAAAAACCCCAAAAAACCACAAACTCTCCAGAGGAGATAAGACACACATCTTTGTCTACTTTCAAAAACAAACTCCAGAGCAATTCTCTGGCAGCCCAGTGATCAGAACTCTGTGCTCTCACTGCCAAGGGCGCAGGTTTGATCCTTGGCTGGGGAACAAAGATCCAGAGCTGCATGGCTCCACTGAAACTAAAAAAAAAAAAAAAAAAAAAAAAAACCCACCCAAAAATCCAAAGATACAAATTACTATGGCACCTAGGGAGGCAGCATGAATGAACCCATCCAATAGGCAAGTATATTTCAGAAGAATCCACTGAGGGAGGTCCCTGGTGGTCCAGTGGTTATGCACCCATGCTTTCACTGCTGAGGGTTCAGGTTTCATCTCTAGTTACACAACTAAGATCCCATGAGCCAAGGCAAAAAAAAAAAAAAAAAGAATCCAGTGAGGACCTGACATGTATATAAATCACTTTCAAAAACTATTAGCCTTCAAATGGGGAGTAGATATACTGGACTGATGTGCCCATAGGAATAAATCCTTCCCATACAGTAAGTGTCCCATCTGTATAAATCCCGATAGCCTAGAAAAGTAACAGTGATCATTTCTATCTTCAGTTGCTTCACCTATTCATCATTCTGCAGAGGCAAAAGACCAGGTCTCTTCTAATCGAAGACCGTTTTACACTATTCTGCAGAAGGCTCTTTTCTTTGGTCCACTGATTTGACTAAAGGGAGGCCACTTGTCCTCAGATGGATAGACCCCTTACCATTCGGTTGACTGGCTACTTTCTCTCAGCATTTCACTGCTCCTAGGGAGCAGCAAACATGCCTTGGAATGTGACTCGGGTTTGAACTTGGCTCTGAAACATACTAGCTATATAATTCTGAATGAGTTACTTGAGTCTCATTTTCTTTATTTCTAAAGTGGAGATACCTACTGCACCAAAGATTATGAGAAGTCACGCTTGCATGGCAGGCGGGACAGTCACCACCACTGATCTCCTCGCTTCCCGTGTCTGCCACGCATGGCACCTTAAACCGACCAACCTGACGCGCTCTCACTTCACCAGCTACACTTTTTCCATAAAGCCCAGGGAGGCTGCCGTTTCAGTAGGCCCGTTCTAAAGGGATCAGTATAATTTTTTCCCACAGATTTTCAGATCAGAGAGAAGCAATGCCGCTGCTGTGTAAGCCCTGAACTCAGCGTGGGTGTAGTTTCTCTTCTGTCCGTTTAGTTGGCAATATCATTACAAGCCTTGCGGGAGGAAGAGTGAAGGCAAAGATCTTGTCCAGCAGAGAGGACTTGAGAGACTTCACAAAGAGATGACCCTAGAACTGAATTTTACCATATAGGGAACACTTCAAAGGGGAGAGGGAAGGAGGACGTTTCTAGAGGAGGAAATCATAGCAAAACTACGGTATGTTTAGGTAACGTGAGGAGCTGAGACCCAGGACTCAGTTTAAAGTTTCTTTTATCCTAAAGTTGTCTGTATAGCCTGGTAGTTTTACAAGCACCCAGAGTTCCAGGAAACCCCACATTCTCTCCTTCAGTCAAGCTTCAGTGACGAGCACACTCCCCAGAGGGAATAGTTCCTGGCAACTTAGCTCAGCCCTGCCAAGCCAAACCACCTGTACCAGTTTCACAAGTACAGCCTACAAGATAATCCTTATCTAGGTTTACATGATTTACATACGAGTCAGTTCATTATTTCTTTTGTGTGTCTCTTAAGAGTACCTACCTACCTGCATTTACCAGCCCCGGAATAAACGTCTGAGTATGTTAATGGCTTATAAAATTTCATGGAGGACCACAGACGTAGTCCTCTTGCCTGAAAAATCCCATGGACAGAGGAACCTGGGGGGCTACAGTCCATGGGGTCACAGAGAGTTGGACGCGACCGAGCAACTAAGCACAGGTGTAGTACCCTTGTGGGACTGATAGCTTGGATGCAGTGAGCTGGATCGGCCAGTATGCTGATTAATCCCAGGCCTCGGTGCAATTTTTCCACAGCCCAACTTTCAAAGGCAAAACCGGAGCCTTGGCGCCCTCTGGTGGCAGATTGGTTCTCACAATCAGACAAGCTCCCCAACTAGGCAGGCGTGCGTGAAGACAGAAGCCACAGGTCATAAACATGGCAGTTTCCTAGACCATCTTTACTTGAAGATTTTTTGGGGGGAAAAAAAGTAGGTAATGCAAAACATTTTTATATTAAAACAAATGCAGATAATATTGAATAGAATATAAAATTTACATTGCTTTTTGAGACAGAGAGACATCAAAGACATTTCAAGGTAAGCTACTCACGAGCTTCAGGCTATACCCTTAAACTCGGCGTGTGGGGTGAGGAGAGGAGACCCTGCTGCTCGGTCTAACACTGTGGGTGCTGCTGCTTGGACGGGAAGTAGCGAACTCTTCTGAGAAACAGCAAATGAAGCGTTTACTCATTTGGCAACAACCCAGTGGATTATTTAAATAAGTAAAACCAAATGCTTTCTCATTTTAAGAGCATTTTAACCTGCTTGGAAAAGGCCTGAGTAAAATAAGAGCTTTATGTTTGAGTGGTAATTTATTTCCTTCTAAAATGATTTTTCCCCTACTATGAATGTTAACATGCCTAACTGAGGGTATGACATGTGAGCTGGTCAGTAGTCTAAGAACCCTATGGATGTAAGTCTGCACCATCAGACGTGAGGTTACAAGTACACCTTCCAAGGGTATCATGAGGAATGGAAAACAAACTGCTCACCTTCTGCAAGGACAAAATGCAAACAAAACAAAAACCGAAGAACAAGAGATTACATGCAATTACAACTGTAGAATGGTGCGATTTAGGGGCTGGCAAGGCTAACGCTACAGTATTTGCTTTTCATACTCCATATGACAGTAAGAACCTCTGTGAGGGATGAAAAAGGAGACATTATACTTCCTTTCCAAATCCTGCTTTTTCTCTGTAACTGTCCTTTTTTCTTGTTGTTGGCAACACAATTTCTTGCTTTGCAATAACAGCGTGCAGATTTTCTAGGGTAGGTTAGGCGTGTATTGTCCTTTCTGTGAGGTATGAGAGCCAGGGATAATTGAATGTGCTAAGAAGAATATGCTGGGAGGCAGGTTCCAGTGGATGCCGCTGAGTTTTAAGGTCTACCAAAGAAAAGGTAGTTTATAACTTCCTGTATCATTTGCCTTATTCATTTTCTTAAGTTTTACAGAGTTATTTCTCTTTCTTCATGGGACTGTACTCTCTTCATGTTACAAAACCTTAAATTGAGACTCAAATTGCATGACAACTTGCCGGTATCTTTAGGTAAATGCAACTTCTTAAGTAAAATAACCTGGGGTAAAAATGTCCCATTTCAGGGGGAGTATCAGTGGTAAATCATGTGCTGGGAAAAAGAACAAAAAAGGCAGACACCAAACACCTCCATTTTCCCAAGATTAAATGATTATTAAAAAAAGCGCGCCACACTGTATAGAAATCAACATTCTCTCCCATAATTCTGTGCATCTGGGACTATAGAAATGTCACTGTCCCTGCCCCACATCTTCAAATTAACATTCTCAGGTCACAACAGTAAGTCTTCCCAAAGGGGACCTTCCGGAAAAACAAGCTATTTCCTCGGCTCATATTTCCCTGAAAGAAAAATAAAATAAATACAAATAAAGTCTAGTGTGAAAATGAGGTCAGCTAGTCCAAAGCAGCAAAGACATCCAACTGGACATATTTCTGAGAAACGAAAAGATGAAAACGACCAGACTGCCTACCACTATCATAGTGCAGATGTCGCTGCACTACGGGGCAGCGAGGTGTCATCTCCGCCGCAAGCTGAGCCTCTGTGGAACTACCTACCATTTGACACATGGATAAAGGCAAGTATTTCTTATTTAGACAGATGTTCCCAGTCCAGATTCTGGCTCTGCTATTTGCTAGTCAGCTGGGCTATCAAGAGTGTCAATTCATACCAAGTGTCGTGAACACGTAGCAAGCGCCAGCTTTTATTTGTATTTTGTTTTTTGGCTGCACGCATGTGGAATCTTAGCTCCCGGATCAGGGTTGGAACTTGTGCCCCTTGCAGTAAAAGTGCGGAGTCAACCTCTGGACCACTGAGGAAGTCCCCATGGCAGCTTTTGTTTTGAGCGGAATGGTCAGATCTCTAGGGAGTACTTATAAAATCTTATAATTAATGTAGTCATGTTGTGAGTTTAATTGAGCAGACTTTAAGTGAGACAGCCTGTATGTAGATCCTGCTCTCCAAATACAACCTGTGCAATTGTGGGTTACACAATTGGCATTATTTAACTGTTCAAAGTCCCAGTTTCTTCATATGTGAGGCGGAACGGTAAAGTACAGTATCTCTCCTCACAAGGTTACTTTGAGGGCTGCATGAGCTGAAACATGGAGAGCTCTTAGCATGATGCCTCATATACAGTGAATGATCGATTAACATTTGCTGTTGTCTTAAGCACTTAAAGATTCAACTGTAAAGCATCTGATACCCTAATAATTTTCTGTTTGGTTTCTTTCTATAGCAGAGGGTTGAATGTTCACGTTAGGTCTGTCTGGCAACCATCCAAGCATCCTGGCCTGGGTTCACAGAGGGGCTTGTTGAGTCCACTGAGCAAAAGCCCCCAGCTTAGACCTCTGCATTCCGAGTTCAGGCTGGGAAGCCTGAGCCCCGTGAACAAAGGCCTTTCTCATCGGTGTCTCCAGCGCTCTAACAGCGTGCAACAAAGAGCTTCCTTATACGCTTTCCTCCGCAGTCCTCTACAAAGTGCTTCCCACTCAAAAACAGCTTTCAACTGATGGCCACTCTACGCGATTCCATGTTAAATTTAGTGCTCAGCCACTCATTATTTTAGTTCCTATTAAAGCTCTGCCTAGACCGATCAAGAATTTTTGGTTGGAGATGACCTACCCCATAGCAAAAGCAAACAATACACTGGAATCTGGACACCGCATCCACTAACGTGACTGCAGAAGTAAGAGAGCAGTTCTGCTGACATCACGGTGACAAATCATGTTGTAAACAAACAACTATTTCTCAGCTTCTCTAAATATATTAGAAAATACATTTCAGAATATATTCTGACAAGTTACAAGAAGATGAGGTTGGAAAAAGTAATCTGAAATCGAGGGCATCATTTTAATAACCAGAGTAACTGACTGCCCAGACCTTATTTGTAATTCGAATGTAAACACTCAAACGGGTTCCAGATCACATCCAGGAATTCTTCCTTCTTTACCTCTCCTGATGATTTCTAAGCAGCATATTTTACAGCTATGCCAGAGCGACATATGGACCACTGAAAAGGATACATTTAACTGGTAACTAAAGGATAACCTATAAGAATTAACCTGGGATCCCAGAGACTTTTAAGAAAACAAGCAAAAAAAACCCCACAAAATATGAGGAAGGGAGAAGGAGAGAGGGAGGGAGGAAGAGAGAGAGAATGAGAGAGAAGTACCTCCTTCTGTAGCATGCACCAGCAATCTATCCAAGAAGAATATATTGGGGCGTAGGGAGGGCACCCACCAGCAAGCCTGAAATAGAAAAAGGGATTAGTTACCGAAGTCAATATTTATAAAACATTCTCTCAAGAGCTCAACAGATCTTCGTCAAAATATTCTGCCTGGAAGGTTCCCTGAGAAGCAATTTTAGCGGTTCTGTAGAAACAAATTCTGTTGGCACAGGGCAAAGACTGAGCACCAAAACAGACCCCACTTTCTTACATTTAGGTTTTGAATCAACACATAAAGAGAAACTTTAGTTATGTATTTTCTAAAACATCTAGGTTTTAATTAGTGGACAAATGAAATTTTAGAACATAGTAATTAAATGATTTAAGAGCTGAGAAAGGGAATTTAAACTATGTGGCGTTCAAAAGACTCCAAATATAACAATGGATAGTGGTGTGAAACTGCGGCGACGACACGCTCTTACTCAGGCATAACTCCCACCCACGTTTTCTCTGAAAGTAAAAGTTAGGCAGTTGGTTGTGTCTGACTCTTTGTGACCCCATGGACTATAGTCTACCAGGCTCCTCTGTCCATGGAATTCTCCAGATAGGAATACTGGAATGGGTTCCATTTCCTTCTCTAGGGGATCTTCTCGACCCAGGGATCAAACCCAGGTCTCTGGCATTGTGGGCAGATGCTTTACCGACTGAGCCACCAGGGAAGCCACTCACTTCTCTAAAAAAACTGCAAATAACAACAACACGCTTAACTCATCCTTCAAGCCTGCTCTGGGCTACAATGTGGCAGCTGATCCGCAAATCACAGAATAAACACAATGTGGTAACTGTGCTCAAAACTCTACATAGCTATCAACTGGATACCTTGTTTGAAAACAGTGACATGTCTAATGGCATGCTGTGACGGGTACCCTAGTGGAACAGAATTAAATCAAGAGGTTAATAAAACTTCTGTCCAACCTGGTAGTCACCTGGTGTCTGGAAATCAGTGTCCATCCCTACCCCCGGCCCTCCTTCCCAGTCAGTACATGAAAGGTCAAGAAACTTTGCATTTTCAACCAAATTTTCTACTTTTCTTACTTTAAAACACTTTTTCCATGAAGCCCTGATGCAAAACAGGTACAGGTTGTCATTCAATCCCTAATATACCTTTCATAATGTTCATAAGAGAGGATAAGGATTAATACAAAGAAATGACGTGAGAGTAATCTGATCATTATTCCACTATTTTCAGAAAAGAACCTAGACTACTGGCAAGTACATACTATTTATAAGTAATTGAGAAATATTATTTGTGCCCTTCTCTATTTCAAAACAGGCTATGAAGACACTGCTTATAATATAAATTGATGGCACTGCTGGTGCATGGGGAAGACAGGAAAAAAATCAGGAAATCTATTCATAGCATCACCTGTACTTATCCCTGCCAAATTTCTACCAGGACTGCTCTGCCTGTCAGGCATACAGGCAGCCAATTACCAGGATAAGAAATGCAAGGCACTTACCCACAGTTGTTGACAGCCATAAGATTAGAGACAAGCACAAAGGGATAGGTCAACATACTGGCAAAAAACTGTAAGGAGGAAAAAGCAGCTCAGTTAGTAAGTGATGCCTGGCCTCTCTCATGTCCCTCCTCCTCAGCCTTAACCCTAGTGCCGCTGTGCTCAAATGTGCCACAATGCTTTTGCCTTCTCTGTATCCCCGGTTAAGACTAAAGTACACATTCTGGAGTCTGGAGATGTTTCTCCCCTTACCATGCAACTTTTTCACCAAAGGTCAGAAGACTTCTCTTACTCTGTGACTGAGCCTTATTCACATACAACTGAACTTCAACATTTAAAACTAAGTACAATAAGCATTTCAAAGCAGCCCTGAAGAAAACAAGAAAACACAAACATCTTTCCAAAGACAACGGAAGCTACTTCAAAAATCAACCACTAGAAGACTCCACATGAGTAAAGAGACTGAAGCTCTCAGTATACATTCAGCAGGACACAGGAGGAGGCAGGGGCAGATCTGTGTTGAGAAATGCCCACTGACCCCTCTGGAAGTTGACCAGCACCAAACCATGTGGGTTTGTTATTTCTGCCACTATGATGCAGGGACTCTGGGTTGTTCCTACCTCTGACCAAAAAACAGTAATGACACATTCCAAATTTCAAAGAAAACAAAACTACTACTCAAAGGTTAAGAGGATGTTTAAAAACTTACTCCTGTGACAGCTTGGGAATAACTCTTCATTTCATTCATGGTGGAAATCTATAACAGGAAGAAAGCCTTTATTAGAACGAGTGAGAAAATTAAGCTGATATTAATAGCTAATTGTCCTTCCCATATCAAAACAGTCTATTTTTGAATTCAAGTTCTTTGACAACCTGAAAATTAAACATAAAAGACTGGCTAGGAGCATAAAAAGGCAGTGGTCAAAATGATCACCTTGACTCAACATTAATAGGCAAGTTCATATAAAACTAGGATGGCTTCTAGGAACTAATATAATGGCGTCAGGATTTCAAAAGCACCAGGAAGTGAGACTGGGAATCTTTTCCCAGGTCCTAGAAATACAACCCCCGGAAACCATGTTGATGGTACTCTTAGGGCCAAGTCACTCCTTCTGTATACACCCAGCTGTGACCCAGATGCTGTGGGGAAGATCAGTCTCTACTCAAGTAACCAAGCACATGGATTTTTGGTCCTACCTCTGGCCTGGGTGTGTTCTCGTTTCCACCATGCTATGGAATTCTCTTGGGTTCAAAGAGGTCTACAGCTGCTGAGGCTGCAGAAACATGACTTTTAGGGAAAGCTGATTCTCAACCCCCCGGCCCAGGCTGAAGTTTCCAGAAAGCCCAATGTAAGAGTCCCCTGAGCACTTCCAATTAGATGAAACCCCTGAATATACGATAGAACTGTCCTGCTTCATGGTGTCCTCTAACATTAGGCATCAATAAAGAAGCAATCTCCTTGCAGACATTTAGGCTCACCCTGCCAACCCTTTCCAGGTGCCTCTCTCTGAGGTAAGCAGCGTAGATCATTCCATTAGCCTCTGAAAATCTGACCGTTAATATTTAGCTATATAATGGTGAGTCTCATATCACCAACTGCCATCTTACTGTAAAGCTAACCTAGCTGCCAGGCGGGGACCATGCCGTCAGTGCCAGCACATCGCATCAGGAGCCCAACCTACCCCACTGTCCAGTGCGTAGGTATTGACGAGGTAGGCCAGCGAGTTACAGAGCCACAAGGAAATGATGTCACCGAGGAGGCGAGGGATAAGGCCCCTGCGTGAGGAAGCAATAAGAACAACCAAGAGGTGTGATCAGCTGAAAGATAATTCACTCATTTATATTTATTTATGTAAATCATACAAGAATTTATTTATCCTTCAATTAAAAAATAAAGATTTTAAAACATTCTAGAGAACTGAAAGGAACTGCATACCAGAACGTAACCAGTTCATTAAAACTAACACAACTGTTCTTGAAGCTAATCTCTAATGACTTGTATTCTCATTTTTAAAATGAGAATTTTAAAGGCTACATCCCTCTGAGCTACGGCCAATGGCTCAACTTACTATTAATAACTATAATCAGGGAGGCAAATAATTTACCTACTTCAGAGAAGAGACTTAAATATGATTATTGCTAGACTACTTGATATCCAAATTTGGCCATGTAAAAGATGAGAAAATGAGAAAGTGAAAATGGCCCAAACATGGGCACAGGTGAGAGGCGCCAGGGCCTAGGTACGCTAGGCGAGGCAGCGTGGGACAACGGGACAAAGGTTACCTCACAGACTGAAGACCAAGGATTAAATGCCACTTCTACCACTTATCAGCAAATGAACTTCCCAGAGCATCAGTTTTTTTTTTTTTAATCTCTAAGATGAGAATAATAATAGCTATCTTGTCTATTTCCCAGAATATTTATGATACTCTAACAAAAATCAACGATGTGGAAACACTGAAAATCAAAAAGGACCATTTAGCTAATAATGCAGTTTTTGTCATTAACAGAACTAAGAGAGTAGCCTAAGTTCTTCTAAAGTAAATTCAAGGGAATGAACACAATGCACATACTCTGAGGATAAGAAAGATACCTATCAGATACCTTTCCATTTTTCCAAAATGAACTTTCCTCATTTTATCAACTATATAGCAACGGAGAACTTACTATGAGGGTAGAAACTTGGAATGAATTGATTACTTAAAAAAAAGTCTCCTTTCAACCATTTCAGATGTGCAGAGCAAAAGTTTGGGATCTCTTACAAGTCAGAGGGGCCAAAACAGAGTTTAACATGAAATAAACCCAGAGAGTACATTTTCCCTGAGGCTGAAACAAGGAGTCATGTCCTCGTTCTCATTAAAGTGTCTTACTCAAACAAAAATCACATCCACAAATCAGTAATTTACTCACGCAAAAAATCCTAGGATGCCCTCTTCCCGATAGATTGTTGCTATGGAGTCACAAAGTCCACTAGGTTTAGAAGGAGCAAAGGTAAAGTACATTCAGATTACAAGGTTCAACTGCCACTGTGGACAAGGTTATACCCCCACCCCTCCTCCCCTTTACCTCCCTCATTCCGCAAAGACAGATGAATTCAGAAACAGGAGGGGAGATACTGCTTATGGCAGAAAGTGAAAGGTACCCTTATGGCAGAAAGTGAAGAGGAACTAAAAACCCTCTTGATGAAAGTGAAAGAGGAGAGTGAAAAAGCTGGCTTAAAGCTCAACATTCAGAAAACTAAGATCATGGCATCTGGTCCCATCATTTCATGGGAAATAAATGGGGAAACAGTGGAAACAGTGTCAGACTATTTTGGGGGCTCCAAAATCACTGCATATGCTGATTTCAGCCATGAAATTAAAAGACGCTTACTCCTTGGAAGGAAAGTTATGACCAACCTAGATAGCATATTGAAAAGCAGAGACATTACTTTGCCAACAAAGGTCCATCTAGTCAAGGCCATGGTTTTTCCAGTGCTCATGTATGGATGTGAGAGTTGGACTGTGAAGAAAGCCAAGTGCTGAAGAATTGATGCTTTTGAACTGTGGTATTGGAAAGGACTCTTGAGGGTCCCTTGGACTGCAAGGAGAACCAACCAGTCTATTCTAAAGGAGATCAGCCCTGGGTGTTCTTTGGAAGGACTGATGCTAAAGCTGAAACTCCAGTACTCTGGCCACCTCATGTGAAGAGTTGACTCAGTGGAAAAGACTCTGATGCTGGGAGGGATTGGAGGCAGAAGGAGAAGGGGACGACAGAGGATGAGATGGCTGGATGGCATCACCGACTCAATGCACATGAATGTGGGTGAACTCGGGGAGTTGGTGATGGACAGGGAGGCCTTGTGTGCTGCGATTCATGGGGTCGCAAGAGTCGGACACGACTGAGCAACTGAACTGAACTGAAGGGTGTAGTCACATGGAAGTGAAGTGAAGTTGCTCAGTCGTGTCCGACTCTCTTTGCGACCCCCTGGACAGTAGCCTACCAGGCTCCGAGGTCCATGGGATTTTCCAGGCAAGAATACTGGAGTGGGCTGCCATTTCCTTCTCCAGGGGATCTTCCCAACCCAGGGATTGAACCAGGGTCTCCTGCATTGCAGGCAGACGCTTTACCGTCTAAGCCACTAGGGAGGCCCAGAGTCGGGGGTGAATTCTGGCTTCAGTGTTTGTGTGTGTGGGTCAAATGATATAAGATACATGAATTTGCTTTGCAAGCTCTAAGGCATCACAGACATGTAAAGTATTTGGCATTAACAGATCTCCTTGAAGACTTGAAAACAGAAACACTTACCAGTACTTGGATTCTCTGCCAATGAATTGTACCATAGATCTCAGAGTGATCACTAAAGAATACAGAGGAAAGATTTTTAACCTACCTCCAGATAAATTTTAATAGCCCTGAAAAAAAGTTTTGCCCACCTACAGACATTTTTGGTATCTGGATAAACTGGATAAAAACCAAAACTGGCAAACCAAAAACACACAGGCAAGGCACTTTAGTGAACTCTCATGTCAACCTATGGAAGTAGACGGGAGAGATCATGATACAGAGAGAGATAAAGAGTCGGATTTCAGTTGTCCACTGCAGACCTACCGTGGAAGGGATGTGTGATGAGGGTAGCAGCAGAACGAGCCATCATCTCCCGAGTTGTCTAGAAACAATCAACACACACACTTGTGAAATCTGAATAAATGACACTTAAATTCCTGCAAGAAGTCACGTGGGTGGGCACCGAAGTGTAAAAAAATGGGTGACACAGCACTCCTGCCCTTCCTGGAGCAAGGGTGAGCAGCCCGAAGAGGATGCAGTATGATACAGTAGCATTCCAGCACAGCTTTCACTTAGGGATTTCAATATTATGTCTCAAAACTTCTCTGTAAAGCAGATTTCTATTATCATCTCAAAGAAAAAAAAAAGCAAAGAAACAGGTAAAGGGACTTCCCTGGCGGTCTGTGCTTGAAATGCAGGAGGTGTGGTAACCTAGCTGGGGTAAAACTATGAGGACCATATTTAGATTATTAACTGGCTCTCTCATTGTGAGTGATTTCAGAGACTCTGATATCTGCACTAGGCAAATGTCAGGCTCTATTTAATCTACACCAACAGCTTGAAGACAGCAGAACAACTTTGGTTTGGTTTTTTGACCACAACCCTATAACTAACTGTGCAGTACCCTGGAGCTCCTATATTTATCCCAGTTTATCTTTCTTATCCAGGATTCTATAAAGAGGGTTAGTAAAAAAATTCAACCACAACACTTGGAGGTAGGCTGTAAACACAGAAGGTCTGTCGTTCATTTTGCACTTAGTTAAGAGATCCCTCACCTCTACTCTAATGGTAGTTCTAAGAGCCACAGGATGAACTCAATGAAGTTAAGAAAATATAAAACACATATTAATACATGCATCTCTGTGCTCCTTGCTCAGTCACTACTCAGTCGTGTCTGACTCTTTGTGACCCCATGGACTGTAGCCCAGCAGGCTCCTCTGTCCATGGGATTTCCCAAGCAAGAACACTGGAGCGGGTTGCCATTTCCTTCTCCAGAGGATCTTTCCGACCCAGGGATCGAACCCAAATCTCTTGAGGCTCCTACACTGGCAGATGGATTCTCTACCACTGTGCCATCCAGAAAGCCACAATATATGTTTTTGAAGGCAGCTTTTACTGAAAATCATAATCTTACTATAGACAATTAGATAATGTCAAGACTAAGAAATAAAAAAGAGTATTATTATGTTAGGCATGCAACCAACTCCAATGGCAGAAGATAGGGGTGGGAAATGAATGATGAGGGCATTTCAAAGTCAGAATAATGTTGTAAAAGCATTTCTAGATATATAATGTCCAACACACGCAGGGCTTTGGCTACTATATGTTAACACTTTTGGGCCAGAGATTTTCAACTCTAAGAGGTTTCAATAGAAACCTCTTCAATATTAAAGATGAAATGAGTGGGAAAAATATGTTTCCTTGAAATGCATCAATTCCAAACAGAAAGCAATGCATTCTTCTTTCTATTCTGCATGCAGTAAAGCCCATGTTAAATCGAAGGTTTAATTTCCCTTGGAACACTGAACATACGGGCCTGATGATCCTGATTCCATAACTGCCACTCCACTCTGATTTAGAGAGATCATAATCATCTCACCTCCTTGATAACCCGGTCAAAGGAAGATGAAACTTCTTTCTGTACATTTCCAGATCCTGACTCCTGGAAATCAAAATAAAAGATTGCTATCGTGATGGTTTTCAACAGAACTGGTCAAACCGGTGGCCACCCTGTATAAAAACATTCTCAACGATGAAAGGAAAGCTGACTGCTTGTCCCTTTTCCTAAAGAGGACAACGAGCAGCAGCAGCTTACGGGGAAAATGGGCTCAAGCATACACACTGGCTTCAACATACCTCAGCCTTGTCACACTCCTGGTAATGCTACAAAGGAAGAGAAAAGAAAAGAATGATTAGGTCTGTCATAGTGTCACTGAGACAGGACATAAAAGGAAAACCCTAGTGACTGGCAGAAATTAAAATGGTTGATTTTTTGGGGGTGGGGCTGTAAATTTCCCATTAACTTCTATTTCTAATTAACACTTGGAAATATTAACAAGTGTCTTTAAGATGATCCTGTTGCTAAGTTTAACATACTGATTGGGCAACTCACAAAAACTCCTATCTAAAAGAAGAAAAAGGAGGGACTTCCCAGGCGGTCCAGCAGTTAAGACTCCATGCTCCCAGTACAGGGCCCGGGTCCTGATCAGGGAACTGGATCCTCCTGCTCCAACTAAAAGCTCGCACACTGCAAGTAAAAGATCTCACAGGCTGCGACTAAGACTAGGTACAGCCAAATAAATTAAATAAATATTTAAAAAGAAGAAAAAGGAAAATAAAACAAAACTCCAAGAGCATTATTTACTAAAACCACACTAACAAAATAAACCGGTGAAAACAGTGCCTCCCAGGCGGCGCTGGCAGTAGGGAACCTGCCTGTCAGTTCAGGAGACTGAGACAGTTTGCTCCCTGGGTCAGGAAGAGCCACTGGAGGAGGGCATGGCGACCCACCCCCAATATTCTTACCTGGAGCATCCCAGGGACACACGTGTCTGACAGGCTACAGTCCATGGGGTCGCAAAGAATCAGACACAAGTGAAACAACTTAGTACACTCTCAGAGGACTAAAGCCACAGAAAAAGCCTCAGGACTTCTTCACGGGAAAACTCAGGTCCAATACCAAACTAGGGCAAGATGCTTTCCTTCCCTACAAAGAACAGAGAATTGGTACTAAGCCTGAATAGCTAAACCTGCCTCCCTTTTCCTTTTGAATTTGACTGTTTCTGAGCCAAACAAGAGAGAAGATGCTTTCTTAATTCTGGCAATGATACACGAAACTGCCAGAGCGAAGGCCGCATTGGAAGAGGAAATATTATTTGTGGGATATTTCAGAAATAGAAGATGGGCTAGGTGAAATATAAGAACCAGACAACTGACTTCCTAGATATAATGAGGTTTAAAAAATAGACAACACTTGTCTTTTGCAAAAAGAACTGCATTTCTTAAAAAGAAAATCAGAGGGAAGAGGACAAACATCACAAAGTGAAATGATGGTTTTTGGCCAAATTCCAGATCTCTGGCCAGAAATTAATTCTAACAGTTTCAGGCATCTTTAAAATTTCTCACTCATTACTAGACTTTGGTTTTCACTGTTAGTAAAATTTTCAACTGTCTCCTCTACATTATCCTGAACAGATTTCAATTTAATTCTTGTTCAGGTATACAGAATTCAGAGTTCCAAAGAACAGCAAGAAGAGATAAGAAAGCCTTCCTCAGTGATCAATGCAAATAAATAGAGGAAAACAACAGAATGGGAAAAACCAGAGATGTCTTCAAGAAAATTAGAGATACCAAGGGAACATTTCACACAAAGATGGGCTCAATAAAGGACAGAAATGGTATTGACCTAACAGAAGTAGAAGATATTAAGAAGAGGTGGCAAGAATACACAGAAGAACTGTACAAAAAAGATCTTCATGACTAAGATAATCACGATGGTGTGATCACTCACCTAGAGCCAGACATCCTGGAATGCAAAGTCAAGAGGAACTTAGGAAGCATCACTACAAACAAAGCTAGTGGAGGTGATGGAATTACAGCTGAGCTATTTCAATTCCTAAAAGATAATGCTGTGAAAGGGCTGCACTCAATATGCCAGCAAATTTGGAAAACTCAGCAGTGGCCACAGGACTGGAAAACGTCAGTTTTCATTCCAATCGTAAAGGCAACACCAAAGAATGTTCAAACTACTGCACAATTGCACTCATCTCACATGCTAGTAAAGTAATGCTCAAAATTCTCCAAGCCAGGCTTCAGCAATATGTGAACCGTGAACTTCCAGATGTTCAAGCTGGTTTTAGAAAAGGCAGAGGAACCAGAGATCAAATTGTCAACATCCACTGGATCATGGAAAAAGCAAGAGAGTTCCAGAAAAACATCTATTTCTGCTTTATTGACTATGCCAAAGCCTTTTATTGTGTGGATCACAACAAACTGTGGAAAATTCTTCAAGAGATGGAAATACCAGACCACGTGACCTGCCTCTTGAGAACCTATATGCAGGTCAGGAAGCAACAGTTAGAACTGGACATGGAACAACTGACTGGTTCCAAATAGGAAAAGGAGTTCGTCAAGGCTGTATATTGTCACCCTGCTTATTGAACTTATATGTAGAGTACATCATGAGGAACGCTGGGCTGGAAGAAGCACAAGCTGGAATCAAGATTGCCAGGAGAAATATCAATAACCTCAGATATGCAGATGATACCACCCTTATGGCAGAAAGTGAAGAGGAACTAAAAAGCCTCTTGAAAGTGAAAGTGGAGAGTGAAAAAGTTGGCTTAAAGCTCAACATTCAGAAAATGAAGATCATGGCATCTGGTCCCATCACTTCATGGGAAATAGATGGGCAAACAGTGGAAACAGTGTCAGACTTTATTTTTCTGGGCTCCAAAATCACTGCAGATGGTGACTGCAGTCATGAAATTAAAAGACGCTTACTCCTTGGAAGAAAAGTTATGACCAACCTAAACAGCATATTGAAAAGCAGAGACATTACTTTGCCAACAAAGGTCCATCTAGTCAAGGCTATGGTTTTTCCTGTGGTCATGTATGGATGTGAGAGTTGGACTGTGAAGTAAGCTGAGTGCCAAAGAATTGATGCTTTTGAACTGCGATGTTGGAGAAGACTCTTGAGAGTCCCTTGGACTGCAAGGAGATCCAACCAGTCCATCTTGAAGGAGATCAGCCCTGGGATTTCTTTGGAGAGAATGATGCTGAAGCTGAAACTCCAGTAGTCTGGCCACCTCATGTGAAGGGTTGACTCATTGGAGAAGACTCTGATGCTGGGAGGGATTGGGGGCAGGAGGAGAAGGGGACGACAGAGGATGAGATGGCTGGATGGCATCACTGACTTGATGGACGTGGGTTAGTGAACTCTGGGAGTTGGTGATGGACAGGGAGGCCTGGCGTGCTGCGATTCACGGGGTCGCAAGAAGTTGGACATGACTAAGCGACTGAACTGAACTGAACAAAGTCTAAAACAGTCTTGTCAACCCTAAATTGGTCTTTCTTCTTGACTGGGTAAACTGGTTTTGATTTTAAGTGTAGTACCAAGACCCCATTCTATTTCACTTGGCTATGTGTGAACACATATTCCAGGTACCTGGCTACCTCAAGTTTGTCTTACTTTTCCTTTACATAAAGAAACTTGAGTAATTCAAGAGTAATTACAAGAGTAATTTCACTCTTGCTCTAAAACTACACATCAACGTCTTTGAACTAGATGACAACTGTTTTCCCACATGAAAACTCCCCTGGAGGCCCAGTGGTGAAGACTCTGAGCTTCCACTGCAAGAGGCATGTGTTTTTCCTGGCTGGAGAACTAAGATTCCACACAGTGTCTGCAGCATAGATTGAAAAAAAAAATCTAAACCTCACTTGGGTAACAGCAACACTTTTGCTGCGTCAGATAATGGTGTGGCTGGAAAAGAGAATAGTAATCTAGGCCCAAAAATATCAGCCCATTAACACTCCACACTCTGACCCACATCAAAGTCACTCAGCCGTGTCCAGCTCTTCGCGCCCCCATGGACTATGCAGGGCATGGAATTCTCCAGGCCAGAATAATGGAATACCATTTTGGGGGAGCCCGACCCAAGGGCCACCCAAAATAGTGGCTCATCAGTCCACAGGCATGATGACAAGAGTAAGTATAATGAATAACAAAACAGCTTCCACAAGAGGAACTGACTGAAAAACCTCTCCCAATCAACTCAACAAAGTCTGAAGAGAATTTAAAACCTAAGCTAATCAGATCATGAAACTATTCAACAAAATAATGATTTGCTCATCAAATGATAACACATTTTTATCCAGTAGAACTGGGGCACCATTAAAGCTACTCTAAAAAGTGCATGGAGGACTGTACCGAGTAGTGCTTGAAATAAATGGTTTGTAAACATTTGGAATTTAACACATTTGATATATAGGTTGAAAATACTACATAGATTTGGTTAGCAAATACTGCTACACTTCTAAGACCTAGGGCACACAAGGTAATATTATCTTTGGCGCCAGTGGGAGACAGAATAATAAACAAGAAAACCTATTAATTTTATATTCTCAACCCTACTCATACTGAACAACCTTCCCACGAACTGTTCTAAATGGTACAGAATTTGTATGTATAACACCTCTACAAATATACCAAGAGGCAATTCTGCTGACCTACACTGTAGCTGGCGCAACTGAGAGACAAGTACAGTCAAAGTATCTGAAGTTAAAAGAGGACAGCAAAGCAGAAGGATAACCACGAAAGAGACGTAACTGTGACTTGTTAAAAACACTTTATGAAACAACTCAAACACAGAATAATTAAGGAAACGACTCATTACCTCTGTATCATCTACCAAGCTTAAACAGATGTTAACATTTTGACCTTTCTGCTTAAAATTTCTTGCCTTTGTAAAATAAACTGCCACAGATACAGCTAAAGTTCCACTCTTCATTTCCTTCCCTCTTCTCAAAAGTAACCATTACCCTTATAGTCAATGCACACACGTGGGTGAGGTTTTCTTAAAAAACAAACATTCAGATTTACACAGTATAACACAAAAAGAAAGAGTGAGCAAAATACAAATGCACAGTGCAACAAATAATTAAATGACAAATATCCACACAGCCACGATTCAGATAAGGCAAAATCATTTCCATTACCCTAGCATCCCATGCCTGGTCTCCCTTCCTCTTCCCATAAATAAACACTACCCTGACTTTAACGTTTTGTCTTGTTAAGTTAAAAAAAAAAAAGTTTGTCACAGAAAATATTTTACTAGGAGTAACACTAGGAATAAGAGGAAAATAAAATCAGAAATCAGAAATTCCTTCGTCTTTTGAAGAAATAAGATGAGTTATGCATGAATGCTTGGTCTTTAAGTCAAGTTCGACTGCAACCCCATGGACTGTAGCCCGCCAGGCTTCTCTGTCCATGGGATTTTCCAGGCAAGAATACTGGAGTGGGCTGCCATTTCCTTCTCCAGGGGATCTTCCCAACCCAGGGACTGAGCCTGAGGCTTGTGTCCCGTCTCCCCCATTGCACGCTATTCTTTACTAATGAAGGGAGCCCCAAGTAAGCTATTCAGGAGCTCAAATAAGTGCACTTAATTTCTGCTCCGAACACCTAGTCCAGAGGAAGCTTGGGTAGATCAAAATCAATTACTTCATTTTAGAGAAATTCTCCTTGCTTCCCAGGAAAGAATTAACAACGAGTATTTCAAGTACATGTTTTTCAAGAGAAAGAAAAGCCATGGATATATATATATCTTTGCAATTGCTCTTAATCAGTAGGACAAACTGTTGTTAAAAGGTAATCTAAATCTACGGGAAGATGGATTTTCTTATTACCTGTAAAACTTTACCATGGACCACAGTTCCAAGGATGCCTGAACACAGTCTTGGAGTTAAGCCTGTGAACAATCCACGCTTCCCATCAATGCTCGCAATGTGCTGAGCTAAGAACACAAATCAGAGATTTACATTCTAGCTGAAAGAAATGGTCACACAGAAATTTCAAGAAAACATGCTTTCTATATATTTTTTTCAGTGACTCCTGCCTATCACATTTGCCAATGTCATCCAACCCTAAATAAATCAAAAGACACTCACCATAACAAAAGAGACCAGGAAGTTGACAGACTTGCCGCCCAAAAATATTTCGTCCTACTGTTGGAGCAAGAGGCTCATATCCCACCTTTGAAAATAAGAGGATATATCAATACTAGGCAACATTCCCAGGAATCCCTGGGTTGCAAAGTCTTGAATAAAGAACAAATTTAGAGTTATAATTTTTAACACAAGTTAAAATGCAGTGTATGTTTTCCAAGACAGTAATGAAGTTATCACCCCTGTCTATTTTGGTCTTGTTTTGTTTTAAATTTTGGCACTTGGTTAAGACTGGTTTCAATGAACTCCAAGTTTTCTTTTGGTTCACATTCTACAAAAAAAAAAAAAAACCATGTAGCTGAGATAGACTAGTATTAAACTGAAAACAGAATAAGGGAATTTTTGTGTTAAGAAAGCTACAGTTTACTGAGAACGCTCAATAGTATTTTCTGAAGAAAATCTAAGGAGAAGGAAATGGCAACCCACTCCAGTACTCTTGCCTGGAGAATCCCACGGAGGAAGGAGCCTGGTAGGCTACAGTCCATGGGGTCGCAAAGAGTCAGACACGACTGAGTGACTTCACTCACTCACAGCCAAATACATTAAATTAATAAATATTTTAAAAAATAAAGAAAATCTAGCATTTTTTAAAAAATATTTGGACAAAGGGAGATGACTAAGCCAGTGTCAACTTCATATTTGGCTAGCAAGACAAACCACTCACAGGCAAACGCAGATACAGCTTGATAATTCATTTGGGAAACATTATAAGCTAAATGTATTAAAGGAGCAGACAGTCATGAAAAATCTAATGAAGGCCATTTTAGAGTTAATTTCATCATGTTATCTCTACAATATATTCAGAGTCTTTAGTGCCAAAGAGATCCTTGAGAGAATGAATGCTGTTGAACATTCATGACTCTCTATTGCTGTGATTCTCAACCTATTCAACTGAAGAACTCCGGAAAGGCTCACAGTGCAACTATTTTAAAAACTGAGTATTTGGGAATTTCACCAAAACCCCTGAGACACTTGGCAATACAAGGATGTTGTGCAATCAGGATTAAGGAGTTTCTGAGGCAACAGTTCTGATTGTCACTAGAAAACCTTGCCTGCTGGATAATGACTGGGTAATGGGCTTATACCAGATTTATGGCAAAATGCTTTCATCTCAGATATTATCCAGATAAAAATGTGCCAATTCTGTTTTAGATATCAGAGTACATTTCAAAGATTTGTTCTTTTTGTATTTTTTGGCCACGTTATGCAGCTTGTGGGGATCTTAGTTCCCTGATCAGGGGCTGAACCTCGGCCCTTGGCAATAAAAGCATGGACCTCCAGAGAATTCCCTTTGTTCTTAATTTAAAAAAATATTTATTTACTTGGCTGTGCCAGGTCTTGGTAGTAGCACTCGGCAATCTTTGTTGTGGCATGCAGATCTAGCTCCCTGAGCAAGGATTCCCCCAAGGGGGATGGGTGGGGGTCACCAAGACTTAGCACTGGACCACCAGGGAAGTTCCCCCACTGTTCTTAACTCATTTTACAATAGTTTTTTATTTATAGGTTCTGAATCCACATGGGTCAACTCAGCAACATGTTGTATGAATGAGTATCATAAACTCAAAAGTAAGAAATGGGGCCTTCCCTAGTGTCATGCCTATTTTTGACAGAAAGGTGGATCGTGGGGACAGGGCTTCTATCCTTGGTGCCATGCATGATGTAATGACCTCAACACTCAACAAAAGTTTCAAAAATTAAAGACTTGTCCAGGGAAATCTAGAAAGGTAACTGAAAACACTACCCTCAGTTAAAACCTGGCATACCTGCCTATGAATACAAAATACCCTTTAAGAATTATTTCACAGAAGATTAGAAACTAATACATATACTTAAAACTCTCTAACAAAACTTTGGGCTGAACTGATGTCCAGCTCTGACAGGTGGGATTTTCACTGTCATGAGCCACATGGGCTGCTGTTGGAGAGCGCTCAGTGCGTCCTTCCGAAATTTGACTCAGCAATCACTTCTGAATGAGCTCCTTGTGTTTCTCTGGGTATCTGGTGCTAAAATCTCGGAACAGAAAAGCAGCAATAACAGCGGCCAAAAAAAAAAAGAAGAAGAAGAAAAAGAGGAAACAAAAACTAATAAAACGTGGGCTCTCCTTAAATCCCAAATTTGTCTTTAACAGATTTCACATCTTGCGTTTGGGGCGGGGGACAAGAGAAGAACGCTCATTTCAGAGGAGCGGAGAGGGGAAAGGCTGGGAAGTCCTTGGCGGTGCCCGGCCAGGATCGACCTCGTGGAAAACAAAGTTCAGGGGAGCCACCGGGCAGGGCAGGGCAGGGCAGGGCAGGGCGGCAGTTGGGTTACCGGGAAAGGAGCGGGCCTCAGGGCTCGGCTGAAGGCGAGACCTCGGGAAGGCCCACGGGCAGATGGAGCTCCGCGGACGACGGGAGTACTCCCTGCAGGGAAGGAAGGGGCGAGCAGCAAAGAAGGAGCAGCAGCATCCCAGGAGACTGAAGGCCCGGAAGGCTGGAGCCGGTCCTCAGGCGCCCTGGGCAGCGGCCACCGAACAGGGTGCCGAACGGGGGAGGGAATGGCGACGACTCATACCTGGATGAGCACCTTCACGTACATGAGCGGCTGGGACAGGATGGTGAGACCGGAGCCCAGGAGCACCTGACTGGCCGCGTCCGCCATGATGGCACCCGCGGACGGACAGACAGACCGAGCCACCAAGCGACCGAGCCGGTCCCAGGTCACGTGCCAGGGCCGCCGGCTTCACTGGCCCGCCCGCGGCGCGCGCACACGCACGCTCCGGAGCGCGCCTCCCCGCTCAGTCCCCGCCCACCGCCCCGCCCTCGGAAACGGCAGGCGCTCGCGAGCTGGCGCAGACGTCGGGGCGGGGCTTACGGGCCCGGGCGCGCGCTTCACCTGCTAGGAACGGCCCCGCCCTCCGCTAGGAACGGGCCATTTCTTTTGCGCTTGCGCAGGCAGAGAGCTTCCGGGTGGGGAAGGATGGGCGTGGCAATGGGGCCTGACCCTGTCAGCCAAGGCAAGGTCAGAGGAATAAAAGAAATTGTAACAGGATTCTTCGATGTTCTTGCCTCTGCACTTGAGCTTTTGGGATCAGCAATGTAAGGTCCAAAGAATATTCAGCTTCAGAATCATAAATAATCTCAGTTCAGTTCAGTCGCTCAGTCATATCCTACTCTTTGCGACCTCAAGGACTGCAGCATGCCAGACCTCCCTGTCCATCACCAACTCCCAGAGTTTACGCAAACTCATGTCTATCGAGTCGGTGATGCCATCCAACCATCTCATCCTCTGTCGTCCCCTTCTTCTCCTGCCTTTAATCTTTCCCAGCATCAGGGTCTTTTCCAATGAGTCAGTTCTTTGCATCAGGTGGCCAAAGTATTGGAGTTTCAGTTTCCGCATCAATCCTTCCAATGAATATTCAGGACTGGTTTCCTTTAGGATGGACTGGTTGGATCTCCTTGCTTGCAGTCCAATGGACTCTCAAGAGTCTTCTTCAACACCACAGTTCAAATGCATCAGTTTTGCGGAGCTCAGCTTTCTTTATAGTCCAACTACAAATAAACAATCCTTTGTATCAAAATGATTTGAAAATCATTTTATCTTCTTCTATTTTTAATTTTTGTATCTAAATCTAAAACTACTACCTGCCTCTCAGGATTATTATGGAGGCTTAAATGAAATTGTGCATAGGATAAGATTTTTAAAAACTGTATATTGAAATCCAAATGTTAAGTTTTAATTAATATTGTTCTGTACTCAGCATGGTGCTAGGGAGGCAGTTTACAGAGTGGGAGGGTGAATGGACTTTGGAAATGGTCCAAATTTCACCTCTATCAATTATTAACTGTGTGACCTTAGGCTGATCACACGATATCTTTGAACCTTAGAAAAATGAGTATAGTACTGTCTACTTCATTCCGTTGCTGTGAGAATTGAATGAAATGATATGCCTACACAACTTGGCACATGAAGATATAATATCAAATTGTAACTTTTTGAGTTATAACACACAAGTTGATTCTAATTAAATCCAGAAACTGTTTCAACATCAAAACGATTGTTTAACAACACTGTCTAACTAGAGGATGTTTGATGTCTAACCATAGAGACCATTTAGCAAGAGGACTTTTTTTTTTCCGATTTTTTTGAAGTGTAGTACAATATTATATGTTACAAGTGTACAACATAGTGATTCACAACTTTTAAAGGTTGTACTTTCTGGTTTCCCTGGTAGCTCAGCTGGTAAAGAATGTGCCTGCAATGTGGGAGACATGGGTTCAATCCCTGGCTTGGGAAGATCCCCTGGAGAAGAGAATGGCAACCCACTCCAGGGTTCTTGCCTGGAGAATTCCATGGACAGAGGAGCCTGGCTGGCTACAGTCCATGGGGTCGAAAAGAGTTGGACATGACTGAGAAACTTTCACTTTTCACTTTCATACTTTATTTGTATGAATAGTTACTGGGCTGGCCAAGCTTTTTAGCCAGCCCAATATCATAAAATATTGGCTATATTCCCTGTGTTGTACAATATATCCTTATAGTTTACTTATTTTATACATAAAAGTTTGTACCGCTTAGTCCCCTACCCCTACTTTGCCCCTAACCGCATCGAGTGGAGTCTTCATTCATGGATTTGTGCATTAGTGGCGCCAAGAATGCATGTTTGCCTTAATGATGTCTGTGGGCACTAGGCGGTACAGAGCCTCCTGCAAGAGCGTGTGGTTGAGTGGGGGTGTTGCAGGCTGCTGCACCATGTTCTCTAGGATAGAACCCGCCCATGAAATTTTGGGAAGAACCTGTAGAGAGGGAACTAAAGTCAGTAGCATAAATAAGAGAAGTGCAAAAGTATAGGGCTGCCGTATATAGCTCCCCAAGCTGTGCACTGCACGACTCCAAAGAGCGCCATTCTCAAGGACTATGATTTAAATGAGTGGTGTTGGACTTGCCCAGGGGTTCAGTGGTTGAGACCCCACACTTCCAATGCAAGGGGTGCAAGGTTCAATCCCTGGTCAGGGAACTAAGATCCCACATGCCGGAGGGTGCAGCCAAAAAGTAAGACAAATAAATAAATAAAATAAGTAAGTAAATGGTGTTCCCAATATAGTTCCATATGGTGACCATATTTGGTGACCCGTATTCAGGTGGTGAGAGGAAAAAGTGAAAAGAGGGAGAGATAACTGGGAAAGGAACAAAGCTAGAACAGAAAAGAGTCATTGAAGGCAAAGGTTTGGAAAAGAAAGGAATGAGTAATGTCAAAAACTGCTGAAAGATCTGTAATAATAATGAAACCCAGAGAAAGATTCGGGGATTTGCCCGATAAAAGACTCCTGGGGTGGAAGGCAGTTTGAGAGAGATCAGAACTCCTGTACGTTTTTCCCATTTTCCAAATCTGATTCTTCCACTTAGCTAGTTGACAATTTTGGGTGAGTCATTTAAACACTTTGTGCTGAAGTTGGGGTGAATAAACCCTCCTTCACTGGCTCACTGTGATAAATTTCAAAAGCTACCTGGCACTTCCCTATTCCCCCTCTCTTCTTTATTTTTCTCTCTAGCCTTTATCACCTTCTAAAGAATTATACAATTAATTTTAAAGCTTGTCCCTTCCCACAAAATACTAAAATATGAGCTATTCCAGGAGGGCAGGGATTTTGTCTTTTTTGCTCACTGCCCCATTGTCAGTGCCAGGCAAACAGGTACTCAGGAAGTATTCGTTGGAATAGTCCAGTGGAAACCTCTGGAACTTACTAGACAGTGAATGTGTCAGCTTCCTTCTCACCAGATCACCAGGGAATTCTCCTGTTGGCGTTTCAATGGGGAACAGACAGTAAATGGGAAGCCCACTTGGTTAGGAGTCAGAAACCCAGAAGTGCTGAACTTATGACCTTGGGTTCATGCCCCTTGCCAAGCTTGAGTTCCCCCATCGAACAGAATCAGGAGGCTGAGGAATTCCAGTATTTCACGCAGGTGAAGATCTCTGAGTCCGTAGGACTTTGGCAGAAGGCAAGTCCTGGGCTTATGAGAGGGGTGGATGGGACAGCAGAGATGCCATCCTGCTTCTTTCCCAAGACCACCCTCACCTGCAAGCTGGCTTTCCAGACCTGCTCGTCCCCCTTCAAAGAGGAGCCATCTTCTCCCCGAAGCTGGTCTTGCTCTCTCTCCAGCACTAACACAGTCAGAGAAAGACAAGCGAGGTGGGGGCGGTCTTTTTCTATGACTCTCTTTTTGGAGTAAGAAAACTTTTCCCAGATTCCTGGTAGACCGCTCATAAATCATTGGGCAGAAGCGGGTCACCTGCCACCTGCTGACCCAGTGGTTGGCGGGGACCAGTGATTCTCAACAAGAAGTGATTTTGTCCCCTGGGGAATATTTGGCAATATCTGGACACAGCAACAGTGCAGCTGTTGAGAAATCCTGGCCTAGTCTAAGGTATGTTATTCTTTTAAATTCTCTTAGATTCAGTTTTATAATATTTTATTAGGGATTTTAGAATTTGATACAATTGGTACAAGTGTGGTTGCTCTGTAATTTTGTGTGTGCTGGTATTGTCATTTGGCATCAATGTTATACAATATAGTTTTTTTTTTAAAGAAGGTGTTCTTTTTTAGGGCTTCCCTGTGGCTCAGTCAGTAAAGAATCTGCCTGCAGTTCAGGTAGACCTGGGTTCAATCCCTGGGTTGGGATGATCCCCTGGGGGAGGGCATGGCAACCCACTCCAGTATTATTGGCTGGAGAATCCCCACGGAAAGAAGAGCCTGGTGAGCTACAGTCCATGGGGTCGAAAAAGAGTTGGACACGACTGAATGACTAAGCACACACACAGCACACATTCTTCTTTAATCCTCTACAACATTTAAAATAACAATGCTTGAAGTTTTGGTAGAGTAACCCTATGAAACTATCTGGACTTGGTGCTCTTTTTTTTTTCGGGGGGGGGGTTGCTTTCTGACAACATTCCTTATTTCTTTTAAAGTACTTCGTTCTAATTTTCCATCTCTTTTGATCATTTGTATTGTCTAGAAAATTATTTCATCCATGTTTTCAAATTCACATAGACCTAAGCACAGTAGCTTAGCAAAGAATCATAGATTCTTTTCTTTTTTTCAGTTCCTATACCTTCTTTTTCATGTTATGGTTTATTATAGGACATTGAATAAAGTTCCCCGTGCTATACAATAGGATCTTGCTTATCCAGCCTAAATGTCATGTTTTGCATCTGTCGTTCCCTAAGTCCCAGTCCAATGCTTCGTTACTCTCCCTCACCCCCCGGCAACAGCAAGTCTCTTCTCTATGTCAGCACGTCTGTTTCCGTTGCACATATAAGTCCATTTCTGTATGATTTCTTCCTCAGTTCAGTTCAGTCGCTCAGTCGTGTCCAACTCTTTGCCACCCCATGAACCGCAGCACGCCAGGCCTCCCTGTCCATCACCAACTCCCGGAGTCCACCCAAACCCATGTCCGTCGAGTCGGTCATTTCTTCTTAGTATATGGTGAGTCTGTGGTTGTTTCCCATTGGAATCAATCATTGTTTATTTGGTGCCTTTATATGGTCTCTAATTTTTTTTTCCTGATTAGGTTAATGGCACTCCACTCCAGTACTCTTGCCTGGAAAATCCCATGGATGGAGGAGCCTGGTGGGCTGCAGTCCATGGGGTCGCTAAGAGTCGGACACGACTGAGCGACTTCACTTTCACTTTTTCGCTTTCATGCATTGGAGAAGGAAATGGCAACCCACTCCAGTTTTCTTGCCTGGAGAATCCCAGGGGCAGGAGAGCCTGGTGGGCTGACATCTATGGGGTCACGCAGAGTCGGACACGACTGAAGTGACTTAGCAGCAGCAGCAGCAGGTTTTCCAACATTTTAACTCTTTCATTGTCCCTTTTTTTTCTTCCAAATGATCAGTATATTCTCGGAAAATCTCAGTGAGGGCAAATGAAAGCTCTTGAGACTGGAAGATAAATTTTAAAAAAAAATTTGTTTTAATGTTTGTTTATTTGGCTGCACCAGGTCTCAGCTGTGGCATGTGGGACCTAATTCCTTGACTAGGGATTGAACCTGGGCCCCCTGCACTGGGAGTGTGAGTCTCAGGCACCGGATCACCAGGGAAGTCCAAAAACAGAAGTTTTAATACAGGAGACAGAAAAGCTAGAAAGAAAAGAGTTAAATCAACTTGCTAGAATCAGAGCACATACTCGCAACTCAGAAAGACAGAGACCATATAGCAGAGTGAGTGGCGCTTAAATTCTTCTCATGGCAATATTTCTGCAGCCTACCTACTAGTTGGGCTTACTTTAGCGATTACCAACATGGCTATTTTTAGAGCCAAGCTTGCCTGCTTTATAAAGGCTTTTCTTGTTTAAGAATATGCATTTTGTCCTTTACTGTTTTGCCCATCCTTGGCCACTGGTGCAGTAAAGGCTCATGAAATTGAGGAAACACGCTGAGCTCCCTGCCAGGTTATGAGGGTTCATTACAGTTCAACCAGCTCTCAGACACATTGACTGCTTTCTGTTGGCCTCTCAAATAATCATGTCTATTACTAACTGCAGTAATTCCTTCCATCTGCCTTCTTTGACTTCATTTCAGTTCAGTTCAGTTGCTCAGTCGTGTCCGATTCTTTGCGACCCCATGAATCGCAGCACGCCAGGCCTCCCTGTCCATCACCAATTCCCGGAATTCACTCAAACTCACGTCCATCAAGTCGGTGATGCCATCCAGCCATCTCATCCTCTGTTGTCCCCTTTTCCTCCTGCTCCCAATCCCTCCCAGTATCAGAGTCTTTTCCAATGAGTCAACTCTTCACATGAGGTGGCCAAAGTACTGCAGTTTAAGCTTTAGCATCATTCCTTCCAAAGAAATCCCAGGGCTGATCTCCTTCAGAATGGACTGGGTGGATCTCCTTGCAGTCCAAGGGACTCTCAAGAGTCTTCTCCAACACCACAGTTCAAAAGCATCAATTCTTCAGCGCTCAGCTTTCTTCACAATCTCTCACATCCATACATGACCACAGGAAAAACCATAACCTTGACTAGATGGACCTTTGTTGGCAAAGTAATGTCTCTGCTTTTCAATATGCTGTTTAGGTTGGTCATAACTTTTCTTCCAAGGAGTAAGTGTCTTTTAATTTCATGGCTGCAGTCACCATCTGCAGTGATTTTGGAGCCCAGAAAAATAAAGTCTGACCCTGTTTCCCCTGTTTCCCCATCTATTTCCCATGAAGTGATGGGACCAGATGCCATGATCTTCGTTTTCTGAATGTTGAGCTTTAAGCCAATTTTTTCACTCTCCTCTTTCACTTTCATCAAGAGGCATTTTAGTTCCTCTTCACTTTCTGCCATAAGGGTGGTGTTATCTGCATATCTGAGGTTATTGATATTTCTCCCAGCAATCTTGATTCCAGCTTGTGCTTCTTCCAGCCCAGCGTATCTCATGATGTACTCTGCATATAAGTTCAATAAGCAGGGTGACAATATACAGCCTTGACATACTCCTTTTCCTATTTGGAACCAGTCTGTTGTTCCATGTCCACTTCCAACTGTTGCTTCCTGATCTGCATGTAGGTTTCTCAAGAGGCAGGTCAGGTGGTCTGGTATTTCCATCTCTTTCATAGTTTTCCACAGTTTATTGTGATCCACACAGTCAAAGGCTTTGGCATAGTCAATAAAGCAGAAATAGATTTTTTTTGGAACTCTCTTGCTTTTTCCATGATCCAGCGGATGTTGATGATTTGATCTCTGGCTCCTCTGCCTTTTCTAAAACCAGCTTGAACATCTGGAAGTTCACGGTTCACGTATTGCTGAAGACTGGCCTGGAGAATTTTGAGCATTACTTTACTAGTGTGGGAGATGAGTGCAATTGTGCGGTAGTTTGAGCACTCTTTGGCATTGCCTTTCTTTGGGATTGGAATGAAAACTGACGTTTTCCAGTCCTGTGGCCACTGCTGAGTTTCCAAATTTGCTGGCATATTGAGTGCATCATCTTTCAGGATCTGAAATAGCTCAACTGGAATTCCATCACCTCCACTAGCTTTGTTCATAGTGATGCTTTCTAAGGCCCACTTGACTTCACATTCCAGGATGTCTGGCTCTAGGTCAGTGATCATACCATCATGATTATCTTGGTTGTGAAGATCTTTTTTGTATAGTTCTTCTGTGTATTCTTGCCACCTCTTCTTAATATCTTCTGCTTCTGTTAAGTCCATACCATTTCTGTCCTTTATCGAGTCCATCTTTGCATGAAGTGTTCCCTTGGTATCTCTAATTTTCTTGAAGAGATCTCTAGTCTTTCCCATTCTGTTGTTTTCCTCTATTTCTTTGCATTGATTACTGAAGAAGGCTTTCTTATCTCTTCTTGCTATTCTTTGGAACTCTGCATTCAGATGCTTATATCTTTCCTTTTCTCCTTTGCTTTTCACTTCTCTTCTTTTCACAGCTATTTGTAAGGCCTCCCCAGACAGCCATTTTGCTTTTTTGCATTTCTTTTTCTTGGGGATGGTCTTGATCCCTGTCTCCTGTACAACGTCACGAACCTCTGTCCATAGTTCATCAGGCACTCTATATATCAGATCTAGTCCCTTAAATCTATTTCTCACTTCCACTGTATAATCATAAGGGATTTGATTTAGGTCATACCTGAACGGTCTAGTTGTTTTCCTTACTTTCTTCCATTTAAGTATGAATTTTGCAATAAGGAGTTTATGATCTGAGTCACAGTCGGCTCCTGGTCTTGTTTTTGCTGACTGTATAGAGCTTCTGCATCTATGGCTGCAAAGAATATAATTAATCTGATTTCAGTGTTGACCGTCTGGTGATGTCCATGTGTAGAGTCTTGTGTTGTTGGAAGAGGGTGTTTGCTATGACCAGTGTGTTCTCTTGGCAAAACTCTATTAGCCTTTGCCCTGCTTCATTCCATATTTAGTGTCCTATCATTTTGCCTTTTCGTACTGTTCATGGGGTTCTCAAGGCAAGAATACTGAAGTGGTTTGCCATTCCCTTCTCCAGCGGACCACATTCTATCAGACCCTTCCACCATGACCCGCCCGTCTTGGATGGCCCCACAGGGCATGGCTTAGTTTCATTGGGTTAGACAAGGCTGTGGTCCGTGTGATCAGATTGACTAGTTTTCTGTGATTATGGTTTCAGTGTGTCTGCCCTCTCATGCCGTCTTGCAACACCTACAGTCTTACTTGGGTTTCTCTAACCTTGGGCATGGGGTATCTCTTCACAGCTGCTCCAGCAAAGCGCAGCCACTGCTCCTTACCTTGGATGAGGGGTATCTCCTCACCACCGCCCCTCCTGACCTTGAACATGGAGTAGCTCCTCTAGGCCCTCCTGCGCCCACAGAGCCACCACTCCTTGGACGTGGGGTTGCTCCTCCCGGCCGCTGCCCTTGACCTTGGATGTGGGGAAGCTCCTCTTGGCTGCTCCTGTGCTGTCGCAGCCTGGTACTCTCGGCCGCCACCCCTGACCTCAGACCCAGGGTAGCTCCTCTTGACCGCCGCCCCTCGGGCATGGGGTCCTCCTGGCTTCTGCCCCTGACCTTGGACGTGGGGTAGCTGACTTCATTTAGTTGTTCTAATTCCTTCAGTTAGATGCTGTATTCATTGTCTATTGCTACCACAACGAACTGCCACAGATTTGGTGGCTTAAAACGACAGTTTACTATCTGGCAGTTCTGCAGCTCAGAAGTCCAGTAGGAGTGGTGGATATCAGCTCCGGGTCACACAAGGTTGAAATCAAGTCATTGACCCACTGTGTCCTTATCTAGAAGCTCTTGAGGAGAAGTTACTTCCAGGCTCATTCAGGTTGTTGGCAGAATTCAAATTCAGTTCCACATGGTCATAGGACTGAGGTTCACATTTCCTTGTTCACTGTTGGCCAAGGGTTTGTCTCAGCTTCTGGAGACTGCTAACATTCCCTGACTTCATCTTCATAAACTGGCAATGATGGATCCAATCTTTCTCATCCTTCAGCAATCTCTGGTCTCCTGTCTACTAGGGCTTCCCTCGTGGGTCAGATGGTAAAGAATTTGCCTGCAGTGCAGGAGACTTGGGTTCCATCCCTGAGTCTGGACAATTCCCTGGAGAAGGGAATGGCAACCCACTCCAGTATTCTTACCTGGAGAATTCCAAGGACAGAGGAGCCTGTGGGGCTGCAGTTGATGGGATTGCAGAGTCGGACACCTGAGTGACTAACACTTCCACTTTCTGTCTACTAATCTCTTCTGCTTCTTATTCTGCCCTACCTCTCTGATGAAGTCTTCTGTTTTCCTCTTCTAATTTTTCATGTGACTATACTTGACCTACCTGGATAATCCAGAATAATCTCCCTATTTTAATGTCAGCTGATTAATAACCTTAATTCCATCTGCAAAACCCTTTTATAGCAGTACCTAGATTAGTGTTTGATTAAATAAGCAAAAGATGGGGATCTTGGGGGAGATTTTTACTTTGGGCCACATGGCACGTGGGATCTTGGTTCCTTCTACCAGGGATCAAACCTGTGCCACCTGGAATGGAAGCACAGAGTCTTAACAACTGAACTGCCAGGGAAGCACCATGGAGACATTTAGAATTCCGCCTACTATTCTTTGTTACCCTTACTTCGTTCACTGTTACCCTTTCATGTCCATTACCGTAAGAATTAAAGTATGAATTTCCTTTCAAACACTGCTTTAGCTCACATATTCTAATATGTCCTTCGGTAGTTAGAAATTTTGGTTTTGACTCTTTTTTTGACAAAAGATTTGCTTGAGAGAACTTTTTGATAGCTGAATGGCAGATTAAATTCACGGATTGAAAATTTCTTTTAATAGACAAATTTAGTCAATTCACATTTCTTGATATGACAAATACTTTTGGTCATAGTTATATTATTGTTTTAGAATTTTTTCAATATTAAAAAAGTGTTTACAACTTCAAAAATAGATTTTTGTGGATAGCTTCAAAATAAACTTTTACTATATGAACTTTTTGGAGTGTGCATAGGTATATTTGAAAGGTTCTGTTGTATGCATATGAAATAAATTTATATTCATTGTTTTCCCTTCCCCATCTTCATCATCTTCCTTACTTCCAGGTCCCACACAGTTGTATTCTTGTATTTCACAGTGTTCACACATCGTACCAATAGTGTTCATATTTATATCTTTAAATATACTTACCACTTGATTTATCAACTTTACATTTCTTCTTATGAAATCAGCATCATCCCAATACTTCTCACCTTTACTCCTCCTTCTCTCTCAACTATTGTTATAAATATAATTAACATATTGCTGCTGCTGCTGCTGCTGCATCACTTCAGTCGTGTCCGACTCCGCGTGACCCCGTAGACGTCAGCCCACCAGGCTCTCCCGCCCCTGGGATTCTCCAGGCAAGAACACTGGAGTGGGTTGCCATTTCCTTCTCCAATGCATGAAAGCGAAAAAGTGAAAGTGAAGTCGCTCAGTCGTGTCCGACTCTTAGCGACCCCATGGACTGCAGCCCACCAGGCTCCTCCATCCATGGGATTTTCCAGGCAAGAGTACTGGAGTGGGGTGCCATTGCCTTCTCCGACATATTGCTAGGTTTGGGAATTCCCTGACAGTCCAGTAGTTAGGACTCTGCACTCTCACTCCTGGGGGCACAGGTTCAGTCCCTGCTCAGGGGACTAAGATTCCACAAGCTGTTTGGCCAAAAACATACTGCTAGGTTTATAATATTTTCAGTCCATTTTATAATAAAAGGCATTCACATTGTTTAAAGTCCCAAGACTGGAATAAAATAAAATGGCGTTTTATAGTCTCTATGAGTTCTTTTGGTGAAGTTGTCTCTATTCATCTCTTGGTTGACTCAAGATCATTTTCTAGTAGATTTTTCAAAGAAGGAGTATGGAAAATATATTACATATATTTATAATATATGCATATTAAAATTTTAATCTTTCTGTCTGGATGCCTTACTTTCACCTTCACTTCACTTCACTTCAATAACTTCACTAAGGCATGTCTTATTTTTGTTGTTGTCATTAATATTTCTGAGGGAAGGTGTGATCTTTCACTGTGCAGATTTTTTAATACTGGTAGATTGATTGAATTATGTCTTTTTAAAAATAATTTAAAACTATGTTTTGAAAGTAGGTTATAAAGCAGTGTGTAGAATGTGATCTTATTTAACAGAAAATCATTTTTACAAAAGATCTGAAAAGATTAAAAATCATTTGTTAACTATGATCATCTCTTGGTGACAGTGATATTGTTTTTATTTCCTTATTATTGCTTAACTGATTACTTCAGATCAGATCAGTCACTCAGTCGTGTCCGACTCTTCGCGACTCCATGAATCGCAGTACGTCAGGCCTCCCTGTCCATCACCAACTCCCGGAGGTCACTCAGACTCATATCCATCGAGTCAGTGATGCCATCCAGCCATCTCATCCTCTGTCGTCCCCTTCTCCTCCTGCCCCCAATCCCTCCCAGCATCAGAGTCTTCTCCAATGAGTCATCTCTTCGCATGAGGTGGCCAAAATATTGGAGTTTCAGCTTTAGCATCATTCCTTCCAAAGAAATCCCAGGGCTGATCTCCTTCAGAATGGACTGGGTGGATCTCCTTGCAGTCCAAGGGACTCTCAAGAGTCTTCTCCAACACCACAGTCCAAAAGCATCAATTCTTCGGCGCTCAGCCTTCTTCACAGTCCAGCTCTCACATCCATACATGACCACAGGAAAGACCATAGCCTTGACTAGGCGAACCTTTGTTGGCAAAGTAATGTCTCTGCTTTTGAATATGCTATCTAGGTTGGTCATAACTTTCCTTCCAAGGAGTAAGCGTCTTTGAATTTCATGGCTGCAGTCACCATCTGCAGTGATTTGGGAGCCCAGAAAAATAAAGTCTGACACTGTTTGCACTGTTTCCCCATCTATTTCCCATGTAGTGATAGGACCAGATGCCATGATCTTTGTTTTCTGAATGTTGAGCTTTAAGCCAACCTTTTCACTCTCCACTTTCACTTTCATCAAGAGGCTTTTTAGTTCCTCTTCACTTTCTGCCATAAGGGTGGTGTCATCTGCATATCTGAGGTTATTGATATTTCTCCCAGCAATCTTGATTCCAACTTGTGTTTCTTCCAGTTCAGCGTTTCTCATGATGTACTCTGCATGTAAGTTAAATAAACAGGGTGACAATATACAGCCTTGATGAACTCCTTTTCCTATTTGGAACCAGTCTGTTGTTCCATGTCCAGTTCTAACTGTTGCTTCCTGACCTGCACACAAATTTCTCAAGAGGCAGATCAGGTGGTCTGGTATTCCCATCTCTTTCAGAATTTTCCACAGTTTATTGTGATCTACACAGTCAAAGGCTTTGGCATAGTCAATAAAGCAGAAATAAATGTTTTTCTGGAACTCTCTTGCTTTTTCCATGATCCAGCAGATGTTGGCAATTTGATCTCTGGTTCCTCTGCCTTTTCTAAAACTAGCTTGAACATCAGGAGTTCACGGTTCACATATTGCTGAAGCCTGGCTTGGAGAATTTTGAGCATTACTTTACTAGCGTGTGAGATGAGTGCAATTGTGCGGTAGTTTGAGCACTCTTTGGCATTGCCTTTCTTTGGGATTGGGATGAAAACTGACCTTTTCCAGTCCTGTGGCCACTGCTGAGTTTTCCAAATTTGCTGGCATACTGAGTGCAGCACTTTCACAGCATCATCTTTCAGGATTTGGAATAGCTCCACTGGAATTCCATCACCTCCACTAGCTTTGTTCGTAGTGATGCTTTCTAAGGCCCACTTGACTTCACATTCCAGGATGTCTGGCTCTAGGTCAGTGATCACACCATCATGATTATCTGGGTCATGAAGATCTTTTTTGTATCGTTCTTCTGTGTATTCTTGCCATCTCTTCTTAATATCTTCTGCTTCTATTAGGTCCATACCATTTCTATCCTTTATCGAGCCCATCTTTGCATGAAATGTTCCTTTGGTATCTCTGATTTTCTTGAAGAGATCTCTAGTCTTTCCCATTCTGTTGTTTTCCTCTATTTCTTTGCATTGATCGCTGAAGAAGGCTTTCTTATCTCTTCTTGCTATTCTTTGGAACTCTGCATTGAGATGTTTATATCTTTCCTTTTCTCCTTTGCTTTTTGCTTCTCTTCTTTTCACAGCTATTTGTAAGGCCTCCCCAGACAGCCATCTTGCTTTTTTGCATTTCTTTTCCATGGGGATGGTCTTGATCCCTGTCTCCTGTACAATGTCACAAACCTCATTCCATAGTTCATCAGGCACTCTATCTATCAGATCTAGGCCCTTAAATCTATTTCTCACTTCCACTGATTCCTTAATTTTCTGTAATAAACCTATATATTTTTTTACAGTAAGAAAAGGCATGAAGGGGACTACCCTCATGATCCAGTGGCTAAGACTGCTCTCCCAATGCAGGAGGCAAGAGTTTGATCCCTGGTCAGGGAACTAGGTCCCACATGCCACAGTGAAGATCCCATGCTATGCTATGCTATGCTAAGTCACTTCAGTCGTGTCCGACTCTGTGCGACCCCATAGACGGCAGCCCACCAGGCTCCCCCATCCCTGGGATTCTCCAAGCAAGAACACTGGAGTGGGTTGCCATTTCCTTCCCCAGAGCATGAAAGTGAAAAGAGAAAGTGAAGTCGCTCAGTCGTGTCCAACTCTTAGCGACCCCATGGACTGCAGCCTACCAGGCTCCTCCATCCGTGGGATTTTCCAGGCAAGAGTACTGGAGGGGGGCCATTGCCTTCTCTGAAAGATCCCATATGCTGCACCTAAGACCTGCAGCAGCCCAATAAATAAACATTTTTCTTAAAAAAAGGCATGAAGGGAAATCTTCTCCAGGGCTTTTGGGAAGGCTTTCCTAGCCATCACTAGTGATATCACGTGGGCAGCAAGTGTTCCTGACATAAAATGATGAGAAGGGCACTTTGCCTCTATGGCATTCTTTCTAAAAAGCCATGAAAGTGAAAGTCTTTCAGTCCTGTCTGACTCTTTGTGACCCCGTGGACTGTGTAGTCCACAGAATTCTCCAGACCAGAACACTAGAGTGGGTAGCCTATCCCTTCTCCAGGGCATCTTCCAGAACCATGAATTGAACCGGGATCTCCTGCATTGCAGGCAGATTCTTTACCATGTGAGCTACCAGGGAACCCAAAAACTGATAACTCCAATCAAATTATAAGAAAAACTTCAGACCAGCCCAACTGGAGGAACCATTCTACAAAACACCTAACTGGTATTCTTCAAAACTGTCAAAATCATGAAAAATAAGGAAAGACTGGAAAAGGGCCACAGACCAGAGGAGACTGTGGAGATAGGGCAGAGAAAAGCAATGTAATGTCTGGATTGTATCCTGGAATAGAAAAAGGACATTAAAGGGAAAACTGGTGAAATTCCAGTGAAGTCTGGAGTTCAGGTCATGGCAATGTCCTGATATTTTGTTGGCTGTGATGTACAGTAGCATGCGGGGAAACTGAAGCCAAGTGAGGGGGTGTAGGGGAGCTCTACAGTTGTGACTTTTCTGTAAATTAAAAATTAGTCCAAAGTAAAATCGTTATTTTAGGACTTCCCTGGTGGCCCAGTCGTTAAGGATCTGCCTACCAATGCAGGGGACCTAGTTTCAATCACTGGGCTAGGAAGATTCCACGAGCTACGAGGCACCCAAGCCCTGCACACCGCAACTACTGAGTCCACGCTCTAGAGCCCTCAAGCCACACCTAGAGAAAGCCGGCACACAGCAACAGAGATCTCAGTTCAGTTCAGTTCAGTCGCTCAGTCGTGTCTGACTCTTTGTGACTCCATGGACTGCAGCATGCTAGGCCTCCCTGTCCAACACCAACTCCCTGGAGCTTACTCAAACTCATGTCTGTCGAGTTGGTGATGCCATCCAACCATCTCGTCCTCTGTTGTCCCCTTCTCCTCCTACCTTCAATCTTTCCCAGCATCAGGGTCTTTTCCAATGAGTCAGCTCTTCGCATCAGGTGGCCAAAGTATTGGAGTTTCAGCTTTCGCATCAGTCCTTCCAATGAATATTCAGGACTGATTTCTTTTAGGATGGACTGCTTGTATCTCCTTGCAGTCCAAGGGACTCTCAAGAGTCTTCTCCAGCACCACAGTTCAAAAGCATCAATTATTTGTCGGTCAGCTAACGCAGCCAAAAATAAATAGGTAAATAAAAAAATTTTTTTAAAGAAAAAGAAAGACATCCAGGGACAGAGGTTCTTTCACTGGGTGTTTTTAGATCTGGTGGTTTGCCTGGATTTGCTATAGTCATACAACTATAGGGCGGAGTTAACTTGAGAACAAAGCTGGCATCAAAGGTGACAGATGGAAGACGGTAAGGCCTGGATCTTTGATGGTGCCCATGAGCTACTAAATAAATTAAGCACTCCTGGAGCTGCCTGACATCTAGACTGATTGTATAAAGTAATAACTCTTTTGTTTGAAATTTGTTTTTCCCCTGTGGGCTGTGGTTGAAACCACTGTAGTTGGGAAATGCAGCTGAGTAAACAAATTGGTACAGTGAAGTGTTTCAAGTGCAGAGGTCGGAGTCTCCAGGAGGTGAAGAAGGACTGGCAAGTTCTGCCTGCAAACAGCATCAAAACAGCTTTGCAGGCTAAGTTACTATTTGACTTGGTCTTGAAAGGTGACAGGTGTTTGCTAAGTAATGAGGTGACGGGGTGGTATGCAGGGATCTGGGAGGGGCAGTTAGTGTTCCTAGAGACTCACAGGGAGGCTGAGGGGGCAGAAGGGCCATGTCAGAGATGGGTCCCTGCAAGGGGACCAACGTGATCAGACGGCCTTGTAACGTGCTCATCTTGGCTGCTCTGCCAAAGTTTGGATGGGAGACCAGATTTAACAGTGGAGACACTTTGAACCCATGCATGTATCCTGCTCCTCATATTTCGTTCTAAATTTAGCCTCCATTGATGATTCTTGCCTTATCCATTTTACTATGGTGGCTGTGAAATGTCAGTCCCACCTCCAGCGCTCCATCTGCCCTCATTGGTTGACTCTCAGCGTTCATTCTGTTGGGTCGCTCAAAAAGGTCACTGAGGTTTTTCCAAAAGATATGGAAAAACTTGAACAAACTTTTTGGCAACCCAATACTTTCTTTCTCTTCTCTCTCTCTCCCTTTTTCATTAATATGAAGTCATTGATTCCTGATTTTTCTAATGGGTTATTATTTATAAATATCCTTAATCATTTTGGTACCTAATATCCCATACAACAAACTGGAAAATTCTTAAAGAGATGGGAATACCAGACCACCCTACCTGCCTCCTGAGAAACCTGTATGCAGGTCAGGAAGCAAGTTAGAACCTTTGGACTGGTTCAAAATTTCAAAAGGAGTATGCCAAGGTAGTATATTGTCACCCTATTTATTTAACTTATATGCAGAGCACATCAAGTGAAATGCCAGGCTGGGTGAATCTTGAGCTAGAATCAAGATTGCTGGGAGAGATATTAACAACCTCAGATATGCAGATGACACCACTCTAATGGCAGAAAGTGAAGAGGAACTAAAGATCCTCTTGATGAGGGTGAAAGAGGAGAGTAGAAAAGCTGGCTTAAAACTCAACATTCAAAAAACCTAAGATCATGGCATCTGGTCCCATCACTTCATGGCAAATAGATGGGGAAAAAAGTGGAAACAGTGACAGAGTTTCTTTTCTTGGGCTCCAAAATCACTGCAGACAGTGAATGCAGCCATTAAATTAAGACTCTTGTTCCTTGGAAGAAAAGCTATGACAAACCTAGACAGCATATTAAAAAACAAAGATATCATTTTGCCAACAAAGGTCATTATAGTCAAAGCTATGTATGGAAAGTTGGACCATAAAGAAGTTTAAGTGCCAAAAAATTGATGTTTTCAAATTGTGGGGCTGGAGAAGACTCTTGAGAGTCCCTTGGACTGCAAGGAGATCCAGCTAGTCAATCCTAAAGCAAATCAGTCCTGAATATTCATTGGAAGGACTGATGCTGAAGTTGAAGCTCCAATACTTTAGCCACCTGATGTGAAGAGCTGACTCATTGGAAAAAACTGTGATGTTGGCAAAGATTGGGGGCAAAAGGAGAAGAGGGCAGCACAGGATGAGATGGTTAGATAGCATCACTGATTCTATGGCCATGAATCTGAGCAATCTCTGGGAGATAGTGAAGGACAGGGAAGCCTGGCATGCTGCAGGCCATGGGATTACAGAGTTGGACACGACTGAGTGACTGAATACCACTACCACCACTTAATATACCAGATTTGGCTGGTGGCAGCCTCTTCAAGCTGCCTCCTTTCTCTTGTGAAATGCTTCCTAATATTACTAATTTTTTAAGTGCTTTCTTATGTTTTGGTATAACAAAATGCTCCAGGCTGCTCATCTCGTATTTGTGATGTACTAGCCCCTGGAATCAGCCATTTCTCTAATGAACCCTGATTCCTTTAAGTGCGAAATGGTATGGAAGAACAAATCTCAGTGCAAAATATGCTTATTGCTAATGAGGTGTGTTTGGTTTTAGACCCTCCTTCCTAGCAGACATAGCTGAATATATATATAATTTTAGAAATCATGAACGCACACTGATATCTCCAATTCCAATCCATTTCCACAAGTTTTTTTTTTTTTTTTAAATCTGTTTCCTCCATTAAATATTTGTATGTTTCTTCTTCCAGAGTAAACACTCTGGCTCTTAAAGCATCAGCACATTTATTGATCTGCCCAATCACATAATATATCAACAATAGTTTCAGAACCATTTTGCCAATGCGAGTACATAGACAAACCTGCAAAAAGCGTTCACAATTCCTTTGCCGTTTTCTCCCTACCCCCAGCCCACCAGCACTTAGCTTCTTAACCACTTCTTTCTAACAAGATTGTTTGCCACGGGGCTTCCCTGGAGACTAAGTGGTAAGGACTCTGCCTGCCAATGCAGGAGAAAAGAGTCGGATCCCTGATCTGGGAAGTTCCCATAGGCTGTGAGCAGCTAAGCCCGGGAGCCACAACTACCAAAGCCTGAGCACCCTAGAGCCTGTGCTCCACAAGAGAAACCACAGCCATGAGAAGACCACGTGCTGCAACCAGAGTAGGCCCCACTCTCTGCAGCTGGAGAAAAGCCTGCAGAGCAGTGAAGACCCAGTGCAGTCAAACAAATAAAATTTTTAAAAATTACTTAAATAAAAAAAGATTGCTGGAAGCAGGCAGGGCACTTGAGGAAAGGAAGGAGGTGTGAAATAGCCATGGAGGAGGAAGGGAAAGAGCTCTTCAGTTTCAGCAGCAGAGGATACATTTCTGAGGCTGGAGGAGACACATGAGCAGGGCCCCCGGTGCACGTGACGCTGGTTTTCCTGCAGCCATTTTGGCAGCCCGGGTGTAGGAGTAGAAAAAACAGATGGTCGGTGGGGGCCGGGGGGCACTGGAAGGATCCAAAGCTGGGGAACTACCAGGTGGATGTGCAGAAGGATGGAGAGTGAGGCTCTGGCAAGAGAGTAGTTGACGTAATGCACCCTGGGCTCTGGGCTGCATGGGGGAGAAGAGAAGCAGAGAGAGAGAGAGAGAGAGAGACAGGAAGGGGAGTGGCTGGAGTTTGAGCTCAGCTGAGAAGGTATTTTCTGACTTGTGGTCACTGAATCTGATGGCTCAGGGGACTTGTGGGAGAGACGGCTTGTGCCAGACTTGGTGGGGACAGGATGGGAGGGGATCTATTTAGAGCAACCGAAGTGTCTTTGTTTCCCAAGGACCAGAGGCGGTGAGAGAAGGTCTAGTTGGCCCAGGCCAAAGAGGGATGTTGTTTCAGGCACCTTGTTGCAATCCCTGATCAACAGCTGGGAGAAGTATTCAAACCATCGTGATTTTGTAAAAAATGAAGGGACCTTAGGGATCATTTCACTTGGGTCGTCACTTCACTTTTCAGGTCAGAGAACAAAGGTCCAGAGCTGTTGTTAAGCAACTGCGCTCCCTCAGCCCCGAGCCTGGGTGGGACTCAAACCCAGGTATCTGACATTTCAGTTAGTGGCTCTCTCTAACCCATGACAACGTTCTCGAGCTACAGCAGAATGTCTTACTGGCGGGCTTGTTTGGGTTCACTGGTCTGTTCCCACCTGGGCTTGGAGCACAGGAATGGAGTCTGACACATCACTGCCCTCTCTGTGGTTCCTTAGCCACCGCTCACTGCATTCTTTTTGATCAAAGAGTCTGGGGGAAGAGACTATGTCATAGGGTAGGAGTGCCGACAGGAAGCTGGGATTTTCATGCAGCATTCTTTCTTTCTATATTCTGAAGGGTCTTCCTTTCTTTTGACCCTTCCTAAGCAAGAATTACTCTGGAAACGGCGTGCACACTGTCAGTAGGGCTTTGTCTATAAATATGCTAATTTAAATACTGCCTTTCTGAATCTAATTTCACAAGAAAGTTTGTTTCTCAGAGACCACGTGACTCAGCTGCACAGAGTCAAAGTGAAACACACTTAAAGGGGAAAATAAATTCCAAGCTTCTTTTTAGCCGATCAGGTGGCATCAAGGTGAGGAAAAGGGGTAAAGCTGTCAGACCTCGGGAGGCATTTGGAGATGAGCTCATCTTCCCCAGGAAGACTCCGCTAGGAATGGACAGAGGTGTCACTGGTGGGATGTAGTTCAACTAAGCTGAGCCAGGCCACACAGATTTATCTTTATTGTTCACAAAGGACAGAGTAGGCTTTGCAGCTTCAAAGGCATCCTGTGCAGAAGGGCCAAGTCTCTGTGCCCTGGGAACATCGCTGCTACTCTAGGTAATCAAGACAGAGCTAGTCTGAGAGCAGCCTGGAAAACCAGAAGGTAGCAGTTCTATTTCCGCAAAGCAGAGCCTTTTGTGTGACGTTTTTGTCAACAGCTGGGATTCAATCTGGTGACATTAGGGACTTCCCTGGTGCTCCAGGGGTTAAGGCCCTGTGCGTCCACTGCAGGGGGCATGGGTTCAATCCCTGGTTGGGGAACTAAGATTCCGCATGCTGCACAGCCAAAAAATAAAACACTTGGTGACAACATCGTTAAACTGGTGAGCAAGGGTTGTTTCAGAGTGGCTGGGTGCCAGATTTCTCAAATTTTTGCACTTTATTTGAGCCACACCACACGGCTTGCAGGATCACAGTTCCCCCATGAGGGATCGGACTTGGACCCCAGCAGTGAAAACGCTGAGTCCTAACCACTGAGCCACTAGGAATTCCCAAATCCTTGTACTTTACAAATGACACATGGAAAAAACACCTACAATTCTTGCTTTCAATGAAACTCATGTCTATACAGAGTTGCAGTGTTTAATGGTCTATCAAGAAACTTCTAGAGAGTAGAGTAATGGTTACCATGCTCACCTTACCTCATGAGACTTCTACCAATGTTGTCACGTCTCAAAAACAGAGAAGGCGTGTGCTGCCGTCAGATGTAACAGGAGCTCAGTTGTGACCACATGGTCCAAAAAGTGAGGCTTCTAAAGAAAACCTGTTCACCTGAAATCCATTTTAAATCTTAAAAAAACTACTTGTTACTGACTATGCATTCAGTTTATAAATAAAAAGTATACTTAAAAAGCATGAAATAACTAAAAAGAAAACCAAGTATAAAGCACATTATTATTTTCCCCCATATCCTTCACCTTTGTTTACAACTGTCCAGGGTAGGCTTCTTTTTCAAATTGGAAGATCACTCCTTTATGTTCAGTAAAGTCGATCTTGTTCTCTGACCCAAGTAAATCACTATGTTTTGAATTTTCTCTCATTTCATTCTCAAGGTTCACTCTTAGAGGTCAAGATGCTTTGTGCTGTTCTCCTGCACCCTGAGACTTATCATATCCACACAGAATTAATTACCTGTTTCTCATTTCACAGCTTCTTCCCAGGGTCATCTCTCCCAGCTTCCCATCAAAAGCAGAAGTGACAGGCACGTGGCTCAGCCGCTGCAGCGTGTACATTCCCTGTGGGGCGCGTTTTCTTAATCTAAGCAGGAAGATTTGCCCCTCTTTTCTAAAGAAAACAAGTAGCTACTCCTTTCCGGAGCTGGTGTGGGCTGGGCAGGGCCCAGCACTGAACTGCCTTGGCCTTTTGACAATTATTGGATGTGGAGGCAGTGCCTGGATGACATGGGATTGTCTCCTTTTTGCTCCTTTGGTATCTTAGCAGCCAAACCACAGCTCTCAGGAAGCTTTCACTCTCAAAAAGCAATTCTAAAAATCTGATCATGTATTCTGATTTTTATTCCAAAAATATCATACTTTTTAAAAATTCAGTCAGTTCAGTTCAGTCACTCAGTCGTGTCTGACTCTTTATGACTCCATGGACTGTAGCACGCCAGCATGCCCCACAGATGTATATGCTGCAGACAGACAGGCTTCCCTGTCCATCACCAGCTCCCAGAGCTTGCCCAAACTCATGTCCATTGAGTCGGTGATGCCATCCAACCATCTCATCCTCAGTCATCCCCTTCTCCTCCTCCTGCCTTCAGTCTTTCCTAGCATCAGGGTCTTTTGCAATAAGTCAGTTCTGCGCATCAGTTGGCCAAAGTATTGGAGCTTCAGCTTCAGCGTCAGTCCTTCCAATGAATATTAAGGACTGACTTCCTTTAGCATTGACTAGTTTGATCTTGCAGTTCAAGGGATTCTCAGGCGTCTTCTCCAACACCACAATTCAAAAGCATAAATTCTTCAGTGCTCAACTTTCTGTATAGCCCAACTCTCACATCCATATACAACTAACGAAAAAAACCATAGCTTTGACTAGACAGTCATTTGTTATCAAAGTAGTATCTCTGCTCTTTAATATGCTGTCTAGGTTGGGTCATAGCTTTTCTTCCAAGGAACAAACGTCTTTTAATTTCATGGTTGCAATCACCATCTGCAGTCCGGGAACTGGTGATGGATAGGGAGGCCTGGCGTGCTGCAGTTCATGGGGTCGCAAAGAGTCGGACACGACTGAGCGACTGATCTGATCTGATCTGAAGTCTGCTAAGTCACTTCAGTCGTGTCCGACTCTGTGTGACCCCATAGACGGCAGCCCACCAGGCTCCCCATCCCTGGGATTCTCCAAGCAAGAACACTGGAGTGGGTTGCCATTTCCTTCTCCAATGCATGAAAGGGAAAAGCGAAAGTGAAGTCGCTCAGCCGTGTCCAACTCCTCGCGACCCCATGGGCTGCAGCCTACCAGGCTCCTCTGGCCATGGGATTTTCCAGGCAAGAGTACTAGAGTGGGATGCCATTGCCTTCTCCGGCAGTGATTTTGGAGCCCCCCAAAATAAAGTCTCTCACTGTTTCCATTGTTTCCCCATCTATTTGCCATGAAGTGATGGGACCAGATGCCATGATCTTAGTTTTCTGAATGTTGAGTTTTAAGCCAACTTTTTCACTCTCCTCTTTCACTTTCAGCAAGAGGCTCTTTATTTCTTCACTTTCTGCCATAAGGATGGTGTCATCTGCATATCTGAGGCTATTGATATTTCTCCTGGTAATCTGATTCCAGCTTGTGCTTCATACAGCCTGGCATTTTTCATGATGTGTACTCGGCATAGAATTTAAATAAGCAAGGTGTCAATATACAGCCTTGATGTATTTCTTCCCCAATTTGGAACCAGTCTGTTCCATGTCCGGTTCTGTTTCTTATTGACTTTCATACAGATTTCTTAGGAGGCAGGTAAGGTGGTCTGGTATTCCCATCTCTTGAAGAATTTTCCACAGTTTGTTGTGATCCACACAGTCAAAGGCTTTGGTGTAGTCAATAAATCAGAAGTAGATGTTTTTCTGGAACTCTCTTTTTTGATGATCCAACGGATGTTGGCAAATTTGATCTCTGGTTCCTCTGCCTTTTCTAAATCCAGCTTGAACATCTGGAAGTTCATGGTTCATGTACTGTTGAAGCCTGGCTTGGAGAAGTTTGAGCATTACTTTGCTAGCATGTGAGATGAGTGCAATTGTGCAGTAGTTTGAACATTCTCTGGTGTTGCCTTTACGATTGGAATGAAAACTGACCTTTTCCAGTCCTGTGGCTACTGCTGAGCTTTCCAAATTTGCTGGTATATTGAGTGCAGCCCTTTCACAGCATTATCTTTTAGGAATTGAAATAGCTCAGCTGTAATTCCATCCACCTCCATGAGCTTTGTTTGTAGTGATGCTTCCTAAGTCCCTCTTGACTTTGCATTCCAGGATGTCTGGCACTAGGTGGGTCAATCCACCATTGTGGTTATCTGGGTCATGAAGATCTTTTTGTATAGTTCTTCTGTGTATTCTTGCCACCTCTTCTTAATATCTCCTACTTCTGTTAGGTCCATACCATTTGTGCCCTTTATTGAGCCCATCTTTGCATGAAATATTCCCTTGGTATCTCTAATTTTCTTGAAGAGATCTTTAGTCTTTCCCATTCTGTTGTTTTCCTCTATTTCTTTGCATTGATCACTGAGGAAGGCTTTCTTATTTCTCCTTGCTATTCTTTGGAACTCTGCATTCAGATGGATATATCTTCCCTTTTCTCCTTTGCGTTTGGCTTCTCTTTTCTCAGCTATTTGTAAGGCTTCCTCAGACAACCATTTTGCCTTTTTTCATTTCTTTTTCTTGGGGATGGTCTTGATCCCTGTCTCCTGTACAATGTCATGAACCTCTGTCCATAGTTCTTCAGGCACTCTATCAGACCTAATCCCTTGAATTTGTCACTTCCCCAGTATAATTGTAAGAGATTTGACTTAGGTCATACTTGGATTGGTCTAGTGGCTTTCCCTACTTTCTTCAATTTCAGTCTGAATTTGGCAGTAAGGAGTTCATGATCTGAGCCACAGTCAGCTCCCAGTCTTGTTTTTGCTGACTGTATAGAGATTCTCTATCTTTGGCTGCAAAGAATACAATCAATCTGATTTTGGTATTGACCATCTGGTGATGTCCATGTGTAGAGTTGTCTAGAAAGTAATTTTTAAAGTTAGTTTTCTCCAAAATTATTTGGAACAAAAACAAGTATTTCTGAACAACTTTCAAACAAGGTTTGCCCTGAGCAGTTTGTTTTGGGATTTGTCCTTTAACGATATCCTTTTAGCAACAAAAAGTGGGGTTTTTGGTGGGGTGATTTCTAGATAGAATGTTGACTAGCTGACTAAAGTTTCAGGGGGTAAGGTGTGGACTAGAAGAAGGCCATTTGCAAACTCCTATGTAAAAAGCAAGGGCAGACCCCCTAAAAACACACACACAGTGTGTATGAGGGGTTTCGGGGGAGGTGGGCAGTATATGGGAACTCTCTGTACTAAAAATCTTCAATTTCTCTGTAAACCTAGAACGGTTCTCAAAATAAAGTCGCCTGGCCTTCCCTGGTGGTCCAGTGGTTAGGAATCCACCTGCCAATGCAGGGGACGTGGGCTTGATCCCTGGTCTGGGAAGTCTCCACGTGCCTCGAGACAGCTACGCCCAAGTGCCACAACTACTGAGCCCGCACACCCCTGGAGCCCACACTCCACAGCAAGAGGAGCCCCCACGGCAAGAAGCCCATGTGCCCCCATGGGAGAGCAGCCCTGGCTCTCTGCAACCGGGGCCAGCCCATGCGTAGCAACAGAGGCCCAGTGCTGCCAACAATACACAAACAGATACATAACCTAAGAGTCGGCTGATTAAAAAAAGAGACACTGACACTGGGATTCTAACAGAATATGTTGCCATGTGGTTCTAATCTCTAGTCATCCAGGTAGTGGTGGTGGCTGAAAGGGTTCAAAAGTCATAACATAAAATATACTAGGAAACTTTCAAGCCAACATAAAAGGAAACAGGTAAAGTCAAAACAGGAAGCCTGGCATGAACTGGAGTGACTCCAGCATGTTGACATGACAGGCCGTAGTTGGCAGATGGTGCCTGGGGCCTGCCAAGGACAGAAAGTCTTAAAGTAGCTATTCATACGGGATCACGCAGTTAACCAATCAAAGGGAATAACTTGTGGGAGAGAAACAATTTTAATCAATGGGTTAAAAAACTTACATAACCATGCTGAGCACAATATATGCAACACTGACTTCCAGGTAATAACATGAGTTTTTTCCTCTGTGTGGGAACACCTCACCCTGAACAAACCTGATACACCACAGCCTGACTGATCATTCGTCACTAGGAAGCTCTGGCACAAGACTTTTTATTTAATATAGCAAACTCCCAGAGTACATTTAAAATAGTCTGCTCTTTTAAAGCTTCTTTGCACATAATTTTAAAAAGAATATATAAACTGAGGTATATCTGTGTTGTAGTTTCATGAGCACACACTTCAATTTCTGATAAGGGAAGCTTTTGGATACATCACAATAAAATTTCATTTCATGAAAAAATAATTTAAGTCGTGAGGTATGCGTCCTGAGATCCTACATGCAGTGTAAGCTCCTGGGGTGAGGGTGGTGCATGATGGACACACAGCACAGAATGCAACGTGTGGATGGAGCTCCCGAGCACACAAATCCCTTTGTTACAAACCATGCCGAGCCCAGAACACAGCAAGGAAGTGCCTGTGTGACATGGCCCAGGCACTCTACGGGTAGGTGTATATGTGCAAGGATGGGTATGCCACGGCGGTCCTGTGGCTTCCTCTGGTGCCAGGATATCTGTTCCTAGACCAGCTTGGCTTCACTGGTGGAGCTGGCTCTTGGCTGGGGTTGGTGCTTCTCTTTGGATCGCAAGACACTGTAAATCCTGGCTTCTCTTTCTGTGCAAACAAGATAGAAGAGTTGAGTCACTTTGTGCTGCAATTCCTAAAGCTGTAGTTAGGACTGGGGCTGAGGTTACAAGGAGTTAGAGAGAGGTAGTCGCATTTCTTCTAAAATACCAAAGTAGCCCACACTGTTACAGGGCAGGGGTGGATCACGCATTCGCTCTAGTCTCTGAGATGGCCAAAGAAAAGTTCACAGGTGATAGCTTAATTGCTCTGAGAAGCTCAGGGACTGCATTTTATAAGCTGTTTAGAAACATTACACAAAGAAAGAGAACTTGATTTACAAGGTTGGAGACTGCTCAGAGTTTTTAAACTCTTCTCTGACATACCATGGAAGTCACACGCCTACATCTCTGTTACAGAAACATTTAACTAGAAATTTAAAGCAAAATGAAGTAGAAGTAAAGGCTTGGATGGCATTCAGCTACTCTGCTGGGTTTAAATGAATCCCAATTTACATGTTACAGCCTCACTAGCATGTTTCAGTGGGGGGATACGGCTTTAGCCACCTACAGACATCTTGCAGTGGACGCCGTATGAGGACAGGGGCCAGTCATCACTTAGCAGCATTAGCACAGGATCCTTTTGGACTTGACTTGATCTCCAGCTCTCTTTTCACTGCCCTGTTTCTGTGATATCATGGTGGTTGGACTATCTACCTTGTTACCCCTCCTAGAGGATCATGGCCTTAAGGGAGGGCTCATGTTATACAGCCCTCAGAGGGCCGCACATGGCCGGATCTTCATAAGATACTGATGGGTAAGTGAGAGCATCATTCTCAGAATCCCCAGGCAGCAAACTTGAGAAGATGGCAGGGATCTGATCTTGAGAAAACCATCCAATCTCTACCTAGCGCACATGTGCATACTGTTGGGGATTTTCTCCCTGGGACTTGGAAGCAACGAACCTGAAAAAGGACACTTGGACAGTCTCTTGCAAGGACTGACAAGTTTATTTCTGCAAGTCCAGCCTTTTTATAGAAGTAGGAACAAAGAGCTTAAAATATACAGCCAGCAGTGCGCGTACAGGGTTAACACCTAATCAGTAAAAATATTTTAAGGACAGCGTGCTCTAAGTGACCCATGTGTTTATCCCATAAACCGTTTTCTCAAGCAACATCCTTAATATTTATTATTAAATCTTGGCGCCGGGCATAACCAAAGGCAGGAGATGTTTTTCTGCCCGAGCACATCAAGCCGGGGTATTTCTGACCCTTCGCCATTTTCCCAAGGACTTCCTCCAACTGGCTATTTTGTACTGGGCTTCCCAACACATACTGAGTCCCTTCATTTGTGCCCGACTCTTTGCGACCCTATGGACTTTACCTAGCCCACCAGGCTCCATGGGATTCTACAGGCGAGAATATTGGAGTGGGCTGCCATGGCCTCCTCCAGGGGATCTTCCTGGCCCAGGGATCGAACTCTCATCTCTTATGTCTCTTGCATTGGCAGACGGATTCTTTACCACCAGCACCATCTAACTATAGTAATCCAGTGGTCCTCAATTTTTGCTCCACCTGGACACATGTGAGCAGCACTTTCCCAGAGACATAGCCAGGGTTATTTGAAACCATGTGTTTTCCTGGTTCCTCTGCCTTTTCTAAATCCAAGTTGAACATCTGGAAGTTCATGGTTCACGTACTGTTGAAGCCTGGTTTGGAGAATTTTGAGCATTACTTTGCTAGTGTGTGAGATGAGTGCAATTGTGCGGTAGTTTGAATTTTCTTTGGCATTGCCAGCTAGTTCACCAGCTGTTCCTCTATTTTTTTCTCCTCCTTCTAAGGAACAATGGAGCTTCCCTGGTGGCTCAGCAGTAAAGAACCCATGTGCCAATATAGGAGACACAGGTTTGATCCCTGGGTCAGGAAGATTTCCTGGAGAAGGAAATAGCAACCCACTCCAGTATTCTTGCCTGGGAAATCCCATGGACAGGGAAGCCTCGAGGGTTACAGTCCATGGGGTCACAAAAGAGTTGGGTACAACCTAGCGACTAAACAAGGAAAGAATGCGCAGGTACAAATGAGCAAGAGAGATGTTATTATAGCGACAAACATGAATTCATTCAAACTTATTCTTTTAAAAAAGCGGGTCATTCACAAGCCTCTTTTCTGAACGGTCACTGTAACCAGATGTGAGACACCCCTCACGCCTGATGGTGGCACCCCAATTTGTTGTTAACATCTCCTGGGTTGAGAATCGCTGCATTCACTACCACTTTTTACCTGAAGTGTTGCCATGGAGTTACAAAACAATGGCTGCCTAACAAACGTTCACTGAAACAAAATGAAATGTGCCATGGCCAGTGCTCAGTCCTGGTGAGCTTCCTCAGTCCTGAGGCGCCTTGAGGGCTGTGCTCCAGGCTGGTCCGGTGTGTGCAGCCTGGGGAGGCAAACCACCTGAGATGTTCGCCTTAACAGAACAAATCCATGGAGATGACACTGTGTGGACTGTGGGTCACCACGTCTCGAAGCATATAAAACATTTGAAAAACAAAATCAACTGTGGGCATACACATACACACACATATACACATATACATATATTAGGTGAAATACCTGTATTCTGTCTTCATTCTTAGTCAAAATCAAGGTGGTCATATCTGTTGGGTCCAGGGAGGTGCTTTTGCCTCTTCTGTTTAACTGGGACTAAAATAAAGGAACATATTCTCACTAAATTTTCCACTTGGACAAGTGTGTGATTGTATAAAACACACAGAGGACTTTTTATTCATGCATGTTGATTCATTATGGTACTCTCACTTTGAAAAGAGTAATTCAAAGAAAAGGAGGAAACTAATACTTACTGAATGCCTACTACGTGCTGGGCACTTTACACACGGTTTCACGTAGAATATTCTCAAGAACCCCATGGTGTAGATATTACAACCCCAGCATTTTAGATGCAGGGACGGAGCCCCGGGGGTTAAGAAACTCACAGAGGACGACACAGTGGGGCTGGGATTTGAGCTGAAGGCAGCCTCCACAGCGTGCGCTCCTACCACTCTCACACCGGACCCCACGTGGCCCTCAATGCTGAACGAAGACGGCTGCGCTCTGCTCGGGTCGTGGGGCCTTGTTATACCATCCTCACCCAGGGGGCAGCATTCCGCACAAGGAAGGCCTCATGCACACTGTTTGGCTACTACTGTACCCAAACCTACTTTATACATAGAAGAATCGTGCATTTTATAGCCACGCTCCAAAGCACTAAAAAGTCAGTTGGATCTGTCCTTTCTGTTTCCTACCGCATCCTACTCTGGACGCTAACTTCCTGCTTACTTGTTAAAACCCCCAGCAGACGCCAGGGTCCCTGAGGCAGGGAGGGTGTGTGGTTCGATGCTGCCCTCCCGGCGTTCAGTAGGTGGCCTACAGGTAGCGGTTGCACGGTACAGTTTGTTGAATGGATGGACGGAGCATCCAGTAGCCTGCTCTTATGATTTGGGTATAAAAATCACAATTCACCAATGCATGATATCAGACTTCAGTGGTGTCCAATCCAAGGCAGTGTCAGGGTCCCACCAATGCTAATGTCCCCCTGCTCCCAGCTGCACTGCCAGGGGGACAGGGGGCGATGGCACTCTTCACCCTGAGGGGGAGACGCACTAATTGGAAAAATCAGAGCAACCGTGTGACAAAGACTAAAAATGGAACAGAATAGACAGCCCCAAACTTGAGAGTTCTCAGGAAAAAAAGTAAATATTGGAGGTGATGGATGTGTTAATGAACTAAATGATGACAATCCTTTCTCAATGTATGTATGTGTGTGTGCACATGTGTATAAAATCATATTGTACACTTTAAATATATTTCCAAAATAATTTTTAATAACTCTTCTATGCGTGAGTTTAAAAAAAAAGGCAAAAATAATACCTTATTCAATCTTGATTTTTCGTATTTCATCATTGAAGAACTGGCATTCTCTGAAGTTCTGAAAAAGGCAGGATGCTTTTGCAGAGAAGGAAATCCTGCCCTTTCCTAGAAGGATTGCAAAGAGAACAGTTTTCAGTTGCTCTGTTAGAATCAATCTACTCACAACAGACCCAATTCACCCAAGAGCGAATCTCCCGCCTCTGAAGGCATTTTCATCTTTGGAGAGCAGGGGGTGTGGCGTGGCTGTGGCCATGAGGAAGGAGGTGCCCAGGTGACCTTGGCCTGCACCAGCCCTGGTCTCTCGCCACCCAGCCACTCTGGACTGGCTCTTGCCACCACTTTTCCGTCACTCCCTCCTTGCTCTGCAGATCCAGACTTGGTGGGCTCCTGGACTTGCTGTGCTAGAGTCTAGTGGAAGGGCCAAGCTGGAATATGCTCACGGATGTCCAGAGGACCCACGTCAGTCGTGTCCGACTCTCTGCGACCCCACGGACTGCAGCACGCCAGGCCTCCCTGTCCACCCCCAACTCCCCAGAGTTCACTCAAACTCATGTCCATTGAGTCGGTGATGCCATCCAACCATCTCATCCTCTGTCGTCCCCTTCTCCTCCTGCCCTCAATCCTTCCCAGCATCAAGGTCTTTTCAAATGAGTCGGTTCTTTGCATCAGGTGGCCAAAGTTTTGGAGTTTCAGCTTCAGCATCAGTCCTTCCAATGAATGTTCAGGACTGATTTCCTTTAGTATGGACTGGGTGGATCTCCTTGCTGACCAGGGGACTCTCAAGAGCCTTCTCCCAACACCACAGTTCAAATGCTTTTGCTTCTGAGGACCCAGGTAAGAGCTCTGAAATCCACACAGAAAACGCTCCCCCTGTCCCATTTCCCATTCCCTTTCTGGTTTAGAGTAAACCTCAGCTCTGTCTCGCACCCACTGTGGAACACTCTAACCAGAGAGCAGATGTAGGTGTTCTTACTGGGGCATCTTCAGTCAACTTCGACCCCGGCATCAAAGTATTTCCCTGATACTGTTTGTTTCGCTGTTTTCTCGACTTAAGTGCCTTTTTTTTCTTCTTATACATCGTCTTCTTCTGATTCAACTATTTCGGAAAGTACAGAGAAATTAGCCATCGAGGGTTCCAGAGAGACACCCACCCATAGGGAGCGTTCTTTTTACACAATGCTTAAGACACTATTGCTAACCCAGTATGAGGGCCCTCACAGGGTGTTGCGTTGTTGGTTTGGAGAACCAAAACACAGTTCAGTTACCTCATTACTAGAGACCCCTCCCCACTTAACACGCCCAAATCCCCCTAGTATAGATATACTGCCAAAGAGGTACCTATACCAATGACCAAATATCTGTGATATAAAATGAGAAGGCACATTACTTAAGGCAACATTGGCAAGTACGGACCATACTGATTACTAGCTGTGTGAGCAACGGATACAGTTTGTCTGTTACCACAAGGTAGCTTTAATAATTAGGCAAATGAAGCTTGGTACTAATTTCCCAGTTACCCATGGTGTGGTGAAGCTTATTCTGATGCTGCTGTTAAATCTAGCTGAAGAAATTGTAGGGTCTAGTCTGATATGTCTGGCTCATCTGACACAGCCTTAAATTCTCCCTAGGATGAAGATATTTCTTAATGTGACTAGAAATCAAGTGCAGAGTGAACCACAACAAATATTTTGCTGTCTCTAAAGCTCTTATAATATCTATGTGAAAAAAAAAAGTCTGTGAATAGACAGGGCAAAAATATCACTTAATATACAGAAATATAGAAAACTACTTAAGACCATGTAAACAAAAACACTTTCCAACACTTTTTAAAATGTGTGGGTTGCTTTTAACAACCTCTACCTCTTAACATGGTTTTCACTTTTAAGTTAAACATTTCCCCCTCACTTTTGGTTAATTTTGGAATATACGTGGAGTCCTCACATTTTTCCTCCCTAGGTTTTAAAGAAGAAAGTTGCAAAGGACAGAAAGAAGGACTCCAGGGCAGGGTAACCAGTTAGGATGCTATTACTGTATTTTCTGCAGATCTCAGGCTTTTTTTCAGGCTGCTACCTCCTGGGTGTCAGAGTCTCTCTAATCTCACCTCATCTGCCATGTTCAGTAGGTGAACGGGGAGGCCATCTGAGAGGGAGCTGTCAGAACCGCTGGTGCTGTTTCCAGAAGGAAAGGAAAAGGGAAAGACCTGTCATTAATTTCCAGGGTGTGTAACACTGACCAGAAGAGTGGCATGGGCTGAGGACACCTGGTCTGCTATTTGCCCGCAACGCGTGTTTCAATTACTAAGAAATCAAGACAAGCACACCCATTCATTCACTGCGAACACCTCGGCATGCCAGGCAGCGCACCAGGCACAGGAAACAGAGATGACCCGTGTGGCAAAATAAATACTGGCCAGATGGACTAAGCTGCCCTTGGCAGTTGAGTGTGAGAGGCTGTGGGATTCTTAAGGAATCCCACAGAGAACAGCCCGAGAGAACAGCAGGGGGCTGTGGTCTGTATGAAAGCAGGGCTCTTTCCAGTGTGCAATGCCTGTCTAGTCCGTACCAGCTCAGAGAGCAAGGATGTGACTACTCTTTAAGAATGTGTTGAAAATACAGATAGATACATTTAATAACAAAAGATCTGTAGGTCACAGATTAGGAGCATTACTTTTAACACCCCAAATCAACCTTGGAAAGCTTCAGATGAATGTCTAGGCTGATCTGAAGTCCGCCCGCAAACCGTCGTCTCCCCCTTTCTTCACAGGCTGGGATGAATAAGGACTCAGAGAACGCATCCTCTTCATCATGTCCTCCGTCTCTGAGCCGTGTTCTGTTTTCTCCTATCCTGGGGTGTGGTTGGCGAGAACTGAAAGCTGTGCCCTGGGACACGTCCTCCGCATATGAAAGGCGTCTTGGGCACAAACTCAGGTCTCCTGGGAGAGGACAGCATCTGCAACCGCTCTTTTGCTCAGCCCTTTCATTCTGTTCGTGCTCCTCTCCCTCCCATCAGCGCACAATGAGGAGCCCTGCAGCAAAGCAGCAGGAAGGAAGCTCTCGCTTCTCTCCTAATTCCCAGCTCCCTGTTCTCACAGGCTTTTCCAGTCTGAGCAGCAGCCTTTGAGGCCGCCAGATAATAGCCTCTGAAGTCCCTTTTGGAAATAACACAAAACATTAACAAAGGGAATAGAAACATGAGATGCGGTACGCCCCAGAAGATGTCTAAAACTATGTACTGCACACTGAGACACAGCTCACACTGGGCCTGCACACGCAGCCCGCTCTTCTGTGTAATGCCGTGAATGGACCGAGCCCCATGGAGGCTGGTGCTGAGGCTGACAGACTGGATTCAATAATTCTTCACTAAATCCATCAGGGTATCCCTGCTGAGCATGTCAGGATGCTTTTGGGTCAGTCCCCACTGGGCCCAATGTGCAGGAGTTGATATGCAGGAGGCATTTTGTTTTTGAGACTGCAAGTGAAGAGGCCTTGGTGCAGGGGTCCTTGTGAGTCAGGCAGAGGCTTCTGGGAGAGTACAAGAGGCGACATGGTGGGTGCAGTGCCCTCCCTGGCGTGATGGTCTGGATGTTAAGGTTCCTAAAGAGACTGCTGGGAGACTGAGTCGGCAGAACTACTTTGGGGCCACAAATCAGGGCTCTCTAACTCTTTCCAGAGCCGAGAGGAGAGGCTAACCAGGACCAGGCACTTAATACCTAGTTGTTGAAAGAACTACGTGTATCCAAGTGTGCCATGATTTTATTTGATACTTTGCATCCGAGGTTCAAAACCAACACAACAGAGCAAGCAAGACAATAATTAAAAAAATAGAACCTCTCTGGTTTTACTTTGAAATGAAGTTTGTTACCTGGATTCAACGTCAGACAAAGAGATGTCACTCCAGCTTCTTTCTAAATCCATATCTTGTCCAAGTTCCTTGAATTTCTTATGGATTTCCTGTTGTAAGAGCTCTTTAAGCTCTGCCAGACACTGCATGAACTATGGAATTGGAAAAAAAAGCTATTCTTGATTATTCATTTATTTATTCATATACTAAATATGCTGAAAGGCACTTTGTTTATTGCTGGGAACATAAGGATGAGCAAACTGTAACCTCTGCTACTAAAGGCATGTTAACAATAAGTTACATGAGCTGTGGGAACAGGCAAAAGCGTTTTTAGGGAAGAATGTCAATGAATACTGCTTTAGCCATTCCCTTGGTTATAGTTAATAAACTTCTTGAACAATGCAAAGGTCGGATTTGCTTCATATTTTTGAGTAGCAAAGAAGGAAAAGTTAGAATGGGGTGGTTCAGATTTTGGCCTCTGGCAAATCTGATTTAAGAGGCCCTATGCTGAGGTCAAATTCTCCTTTAAGTATTTTTTTTTATGGTACAGTTGCATCCAGAGTGGTGTGTGTCACGTGTTCCCAGGGTGGACATTTCAGAGGTGGCAGGAGAGATGAGTTAGGGACCGTGAGTCCAGGCTCCCTTTTAAGAAGGTGAACAATAAAGGGAAATAGAAATAAGCTCCTGGAAAAACAAGGCCAAGGGAAGCCTCTGTTTGTGATTTAGGATGGGGGCAGCTTGAGAACATCTGCAGTTGAAAGGAAGAAGAAAAGGAAAAAAAAAAAAAAAACAGAAACAGGCCCAGAAAAGAGAAGAGGTAATTGATAAGGCGAGACCTCAGGGAGACCACGGGGGAGGCTGGCAGGTGCACCGAGGGCAGAAATGGTTTTGGAGAAGAGAAAGGACGCCTGATTTTCTGAGGCAGGAGGGAGGGGAGCAAGCGCCGGTGCTGCCACAGAGAGGCCCAGGAGCGAGGGAGAGGTGGCTGCAAGGCTGCACAGGAGTGTGCAGACTGAGGTTTCCTGTCTTTGATTATAAAAACTTCAGAAAAATATGAGGAGAAAATAAAGATCACCTGTCACCCCACTGGGCTGACTTTGGACCCATGTGACAATGATCCCAGTGACGTCACCGCCTGTCTTGAAAGCCCGTTTTTACCTTGGTTCGGTCAGGATCACAGAAATCGAGGAGGGTGTCACAGACGTGATAACCCAGGGACTTCAGGTCCTCAGTGGTAAAATGAGTGTCTCTTTTATTGCCTGGGGACAAAAAAAAATCCATAGTACTTCTTACTAAGTCTTCATGAGCAAATGCAAATCTAATTTATGAATAATATCTCATTAAAAACACCACTTCTGATTCTAGAACATTATGCTTCTGGTCAGGGTCTCTCTTAGTCCATTTCAGGAGAATCTTTGACAATGATCAAGTTTACAGTCATGATGCCTAAATTACTGAGGTTTTACTTTATGATAAACACTAGGCCAAATGCTTTATGTACATTATCTCATTAGGTAGTACCTGTGATACAAGTACTAATATTATTGCCAGGTAAAGGAAATTCAAAGGGCTTCCCATGTGGCTCAGTGGTAAAGAACCTGCCTGCCAATGCAGAGCTGCAGGAGATGTGGCCTTGATCCCTGCGTTGGGAGATCCCCTGGAGGAGGAAATGGCAACCCACTCTAGTATTCTTGTCTGGAGAATTCCATGGACAAGGGAGCCTGGAGGGCTACAGACCACGCAGTCGCAGAGAGTCAGGCACGACTTGGGTGAGTGAGCATGCACGCAGAGGAAACCCGAACTCAGACCTGCTGTACTTCTAGGCCCTGAGCAACCGCTGTGCTGTACTGCCCCATCAGTATGATATGTCACACTCATATTTTGGGTTCTCAAATTTAGCATTAAAGCACAGACGAGGAAATCTTCTAGGTCAGTTATCTCCCCAACATTCAAAGGGATTTCACCTTGCCAGTGCTTGGCTTGGCTTCCTTTTGCCATAATGGCCCGTGATCTATGAAAGAAAGCTTACCCAGGGTGGACCCACCAAACGTAGACTCCATCGTGTAGCTGTTGAGGATCCCCATCCGCCACATCACCACGCGTCCTGTTCCTTCTTTGCACTTTTGGACTTTAAAGTTACAACTGTGAAAAGAGAACTAGAGAGAAATCCAAACCCTCTGTTAATCATAAACTGGCAGATGTAAGATGTCTAAAATTCACTAATATGGCTTAAAAAAAATGGAAGTATCTATTAGTTTCTAACATATGCTCCATAAAATACGTGGGGGGTCATAGATATTACAGAGGAAAAAATGAGTTCTGCAGTCTCGTTGGTCGGGGAGATGAAGGTTTAACCCAATTAAAAGGGCCTTCTTTGCAGGACCTCTCATTTAATGTGTTATTGTGGACTGTGACTCTCACTAGGAGAGAGAGTAGATTCTGATTTTCATTGCCTGTGAACTCTTCCTTTCCTTTCCCACCTTCCCCAGGGACATTCTGTAGGACCAGGGTTCCTTCAACACCTGTTTGGCAATGCTGGCTTACTTTAGTATTCAAGGTACCAGCCAGCCTGAGATTTATTTTCTACCCCTCCCCACCTTGAACCCTCGGATCTAGAACCCTTATCCTCTATCTATGATTTGTGTATCCCTCGCCCCTATAACCTCTGCCCAGACTCTCCCACCTCCTAACACTAATGTCGTCCTGGCTTGGAGTTCAATTGCCTCCATCATATTTCATGATCACCCCCAACTCTTTCCTTATTTGGAATTTGTAAACATATATTGGGTTGGCCAAAGAGTTTGTTTAAGTTTTAGATACTGGGTTCTGGATGCGATTTCATTTGAAGAAAGAAAGAGATTCCTGGAAAAATCAGGAAGATTAAAAAAAGAAAAGAAAGAACGGAGGCAGGGAGGGAAACAGGACAGAAGGAAGAAAAGCTTTCTTTTCCTTTTTTAACAAATAAGTCACAGATATAAAATATTTGTCCTATTATATTTTTTCCAGCCACACTGCTGGGTCTTAGTTCTCTGACCAGGGACTGAACCCTGGCTACCGCAGTGAGAGAATCAAGTCCTAAGCACTGGACGCCAGGGGCTTCCTTTATCCTATATCTTTTTAGTTTGATTTTTTTCAGGCCTAATTATTTTTAAAGGGCCGTTTTTATTCCTATTCTATTTATTTTGGCTGCACCAGGAAGCATGCAGGATCCTAGTTCCTTGATCAGGGATCAAACCCTCGCCCCCTGCAGTGGAAGTGTGGACTTTCAACCACAGGACCACCAGGGAAGTCCCTGTCTTATATCTTTATGTGAGAAAAATCTGCACTATCATTTAAATACTTTTCTAAACCCAATCTAACTTCTTTCCAATGCCAGTTACACGTTGTGACTCTATGGTGTTGAAAACCAACTTTTAAATCAGTGCAGATACAACGGTCACAGAGCTATTTATTACTCAACCAACCACTAAAGACGTCTAAGCTGTATTTATGGGTCCTCTACTGTCTTGCAGTGATTTGTGATCTTGTATTACATGCATGTTTCTGTAGAGGCTCATATAACATGAGCGTTTTGTTTGTCTTTCAATTCCTTCTTCCACTGCCAGCCACAGGATGGAAGATGGTAGGGAATTCTACCTACTAAGAGTTTGAACTTAGACCCAGGGCAAAGCAGCCAACAGCAATTAAAAAAAAAAATCATCTTTATGGAGATATTCTTCACATACTGTACAATTCACACATTTGAAATACACAATTCAGTGGCTTAAATATCTTCACAGAGTTTGTGTAACCATTACCACAACCTAAGTTTAGAATATTTTCATTGCCCCAAAAAGAAACCCAGGACGCATCATTAGCTGTCACGCCCCATGCCGCCCTCGGCAATCACTCAACCACCTTCTGTCTCCACAGATTTGCCTTTTCTGAATGCTTCCTAGGACAGAATCATATAACATTTGGCCTTTTGTGTCTGGCTTCTTCACTTAGCAGAATGTGTTCACCGAGTGTATCGCGGCTCAGTTCTTTTCACTGCCAAATAACATTCCATTGTGTGGACATACTACAGTTTTATTTATCTTTTCATTGGTTGATGAACACAGTGTTATTCTCAAAGCCACACTTTTCTAAAGTCTTGGAGTCCAGCTTTCTGGGATTTACCCAAGATAATGAAGAGCAACAAAGTGGCAAATCAGACACTGCATATAGGAATGGATGAGTTATCCTCCTCCCTTAGTCAGCGGACAGGAAATTACCTTTCATGCTTACCTTATCCGGTGCATTTTTGCTTAACATTAAAGGAAAGACTCGCTCATGAAGCCAGAACTCACGATTGGTGTTATTGCAACCATACAGGAAGATGTTATTCTTCCGGCTGTGGCCATGGAAATCACAATACAAGAGAACCTCCCTTTCTTCAAGAAGTCTATGAGGGGTGCAAACACAGGACTCAGTGGGTATACAAAGACATGAGAATAGTCAAGGATCCTTTGGAGTCTCTTCCTTAAGCATGTCTGTTGATACTTTCCCTCCCAAGAAAATTTCAGCCCGTAATGGCCTTCAAAGGACCCCCAACCTCATCCCTGATGGAAACGTGTCTCCAGCACTCCTTGTCCTGCCAGCCAAGGAAAGCAGAGGTGGGTAGGCCTTGTGGAAGGAGAGGATAAAATCCACTGAAAGAAAGCCCACCCTGGTGCTGACCTGTGGAAAGAGGGAGACAGGCAGAGAGGGGCAAGAACAAAAGGCAGCCTTGGTTTCTAACATTCTGGGGTTAGTTCCTCTAAGACTCAGATCTTGTCTCTGGATGACCAGGACACTTACTCAACCTTCCAAACACAGTCACCTTCTCTGTGCTGATGGTAGCAATGCCACACCTTTCCAACATGCAGGGGACTGTGCTAAGTAGATAACATGGATTATCTCAGTTAAGCCTCACAGTAACCACCCAAGGCAGGTATTATTATCCCCACTCTACAGATAAGAAAACTGAGGCTTCCGTGGTCACAGAAGCAGTGAATAGTAAAACCAGGTCTCAGACCCAGGCCTGCCCAACTCCAATATACACTCTGAGCCATTCTGCCTATCAACCCAAAGCTGCTCTCAGCCATTCACACAGATACGGTGAGAAGGTACGTGAGTCCACATATTCTTACGTGCTGCAATTTCAGGTCAAGTGAAATGGAGGCTCCTTTAAGGTGGGTGCTGTTATATCATTAGTCTTCAACTACTTTTACATTGGCTTAGAAAATGCAAATTGATTTATTATTCTTTCTTTATAAGAGGATAACAAGGAATTCTGGAGAAGGCAATGGCACCCCACTCCAGTACTCTTGCCTGGAAAATCCCATGGACGGAGGAGCCTGGTAGGCTGAAGTCCATGGAGTCGCAGAGTTGGACACGACTGAGCGACTTCACTTTGACTTTTCACTTTCATGCATTGGAGAAGGAAATGGCAACCCACTCCAGTGTTCTTGCCTGGAGAATCCCAGGGACGGGGGAGCCTGGTGGGGTGCCGTCTACAGGGTCACACAGAGTCGGACACGACTGAAGTGACTTAGCAGCAGCAGCAGCAACAAGGAATTCAGACTCTGAAACCAGAGAACTAGCTGTATGACCTTGGGCAAGTCTCTTAACTTCTCTGGGCCTTAATTTCCTCATCCTATATAAAATGGGGACATCAACTGTGCCCACCTCACAGGGCGAATGTGAGACTCAATGGGGCATGTGGGAAGCACTGAGAATACTGCCTGTTGTACACAAGAACGGACGAATGGTTAGGTACTATTATTGTTATTACACAAGTCTCATCACGAAGACCTACGAACTCTCTGACTTTTGACCTTTTACATTCAATCATTTAACTTATAAGTAAAACACCGCTAGTGAAGTACTGCATGTTTAGTTTCAACCCAGAGATAAGACATGATTTAAAAATGTGAAAACTAACAAACCCACATGGCTGCCAAGAGAACATTACAGACTATCCCCAAAACCATTCCTGACTCCCATGCCATTGGGAAAGAGCTCACACATTACACAGAGCTGACAGTGTAAGACCAACGGACAGAAGCCTCACCTCCTGATCATATTTCTGGTGTGCCAGATGCAGGGGAAAGACTCCTTCAGAATGGTCTTATAATGCCGGTTCAAGTCCCTTCCAGCCAGCGAACACCGGTAATTCCCCACAATCACTCCGTCTGGATTTAACATGGGGACCACTTTGAAGATAAAGATATCTCTGAGGAGCTGAGCATCTGGGGAGTTGCTTAGGATGAAGTCCAAAAGCCTTTCATAATCCAGGAGCCGTTACTTTCTCCGGGGTGCACGCGGGCAGTCAAGACCACAGCTTTCTTCGCAGCTGCCTCTTGAGAGGTCCGGGCTGGGTTGGTGATGGTGAGCAGGTAGACGGTGTTTCCTGCTAGGCTCCTACACAAAGTCCGGAGCTTGCAGAACTGAGACTTGACGGGGCTGCTGGTCACCGACAGGAGGAAGCGCTGCAAGTCAGTGTAGGTGTATGGGTAGAAGTGTGCAAAGAAGCAAGTGTCCTGGTCATGTGGAAACCGAACGGTCCACGTGAGACAGTAAAAGGGCTGCTGTCCGTCACCTGTGTTGTTCCTGTAGTACTTGATTTCACTTCCTTCTCTCCTCCAGCCGATGCTGTGGGTGCTGGCATCCAATTGGGAGTACATGAGCGGCTTCATCCCTATGGTATAGAGGCTCTTGGGTTTTAGCAAGTTGACGATGGTGAAGCGATAGGTGACATCTTTTCTAGTGTTCTGAACTCGAAAATAAAACCACTGAGTGTGCTTATTTGTGTAGAGGTCAGTTCGCAAGGTGAGTTCATACTCAAAGGTGTTTCTGTAACACAGAACACAGAAGCATATCTCTGTAACTCCACTCATCCCTCAAAACACAAATACTGTTTTCTCCTGATAAAAACAGATCTTAGTACAACAGAAAAGCCTGCTATATCAAACATCTATTTTCTATTTTCCCTAGTTTTCCAATTCATGTATCAGGCCAGCAGGAACTTGGGGAAAGAAAACTTCTTCGTAGTGGGACAGGAAGAACCTCAAAACTGACCCTGCCGCGCAGCATGGTGGGGAGCGCCGTGAGCTCCTGGGTATCTTTCAGGAGTATCCCACAGCAGCCGTGAGCTCCGGGTATCCTTCAGGAGTATCCCACAGCCGCCGTGAGCTCCTGGGTATCCTTCAGGAGTACCCCACAGCCGCCGTGAGCTCCTGGGTATCCTTCAGGAGTACCCCACAGCCGCCGTGAGCTCCTGGGTATCCTTCAGGAGGACCCCACAGCCGCCGTGAGCTCCTGGGTATCTTTCGGGCCAGGGAGCTGGGTATCCTTCAGGAGTACCCCACAGCCGCCGTGAGCTCCTGGGTATCCTTCAGGAGTATCCCACAGCCACCGTGAGCTCCTGGGTATCCTTCAGGAGTACCCCACAGCCGCCGTGAGCTCCTGGGTATCTTTCAGGAGTACCCCACAGCCGCCGTGAGCTCCTGGGTATCTTTCAGGAGTATCCCACAGCCGCCGTGAGCTCCTGGGTATCCTTCAGGAGTATCCCACAGCCGCCGTGAGCTCCTGGGTATCTTTCAGGAGTATCTGACACCAGTTTCTAACTACTTCAGCACCTCTCTCTGAAATGCACTAAACAGCAGTGAATCCAGAGCCAATGCTGGATGTGAGCTGCATTCTGGATATCATCTCTGTAGAAGAGACTTGTAAGCCCTCTGTGCTGTCTTTATATTTGATTCTCACTTATTTGAAGATGAGGGGACGTTTCTGGAGAGCGTTCACCTTGTTGAACTTGCAGAGGACAGAATACAAATGCCAGAGATCATGGAAAGACGCTCATCCACAAGCAAATCTCATGAAGTGTGGACTAAAATAGGATGTCCCTTCCGCCTCCATCTCATTGGCATTCCAGAGCTGGGAAACAGGCGCCCTCACACACTGCTGATGGGGACTGAAATCATGTTGGGAGGACAACTGGACAACAACTAGCATTACTGAAGTGATCAAACCCTGACCCATCAATTTTATGTCTAGGATTTGTCTCATACCACCACCAATACTTAAAAATACGAAGGCATAAGGGTATTCATTCATTAAGCCAAACATTGTAAACATCTTCATTTCCCATCAGTTGGGGAAAAAGGTGAATAAGATATAGAGTATCCATATGATAGGACAACACGAGCTATTAAAAATAAGGAGATGCATCTGTGGTACAGCCATAAGAAAATATCTAAAATTTATTAAGTGGAAAAAAGCAACATGCAAAACGTATGTATTTAAAAAAAACAAACAGTATGCATACTATTTTTTAAAAACATGTAATCTGTATATATTATATCTATCCAGAGAGAAAAAAGTTAATGCATATACACAAAAATTAATACATATAAACAGCTGCTGCATCTGGGAGGTATGACTCTAGGACTTCAACTTTTTATGTTAGGTATTTATTAAGGAGCTTCCTTGGTGGTTCAGCGGTAAAGAATCCACCTGCTAACATGAGAGATGTGGGTTTGATCCTTGGGTTGGGAAGATCCCTGAAGAAGGAAATGGCAACCCACTTCAGTCTTCTTGACTGGAGAATCCCATGGACAGAAGAGCCTGGTGGGCTAGTAACTAAACAACAACATTTTTATTAAGATTGTAAAAAGTTAATGAACAGAAAGTGAAGTGAAAGTGAAGTCACTCAGTTGTGTCCCACTCTTTATGACCCCATGGACTGTAGCCTACCAGGCTCCTCCCTCCATGGGATTCTCCAGGCAAGAGCACTGGAGTGGGTGCCATTTTCCTTCTCCAGGGGATCTTCCCGACCCAGGGATCAAACCCAGGTCTCCCGCATTCCAGGCAGATGCTTTAACCTCTGAGCCATCAGGGACTGATGAACAGAAACCCTAATTAAATAGAATTGGGAGACCAGAAGGGGGAGCTCTCAAGCCCTGCAATGATAGTGGAGCCCAACAGGAAGAACTCTTTCCTTCCTGGTAAGGATGCAGCCAATGAAAAGCTGCTGCTGCTGCTGCTAAGTCGCTTCAGTTGCGTCCGACTCTGTGTGACCCCATAGACCGCAGCCCACCAGGCTCCCCTGTCCCTGGGATTCTCCAGGCAAGAATACTGGAGTGGGTTGTCTTTTCCTTCTCCAATGCATGAAAGTGAAAAGGGAAAGTGAAGTCGCTCAGTCATGTCCGACTCTTAGCGACCCCGTGGACTGCAGCCCATCAGGCTCCTCCGTCCATGGGATTTTCCAGGCAAGAGTACTGGGGTGGGGTGCCATTGCCTTCCCCGAATGAAAAGCTACGAACCTTTTGTTTACTAAAGCCTCCCAACTTCCTTCTCCTCTCAGTTAAGTGTTCTCCCTCCCTTGCATTACAGGACTTTTGTGGTTCCCTGTGGCTGCAGACTCCGAACTGCAATTCTCTGTCGATCTTGAATAAGGGCATGTTTGCTGGATAAATGTCTAACAGTCTATTTCAGGTCCATAAAGCAAATTTCAAATGTGCACGAATTTCTTTTAGAAGTAGAAAAAACAGTTTGGATAATTTTTTTTTTTCTGGAGGAAAATATGAGTCACAATTACTTCATTCTTCTTCATTGTCCTCACAATCATCTCTCATCACTTTTCTCTTTTACAAAAACACTCCTGACTCCTTAACATGATTCCTGAAGACACTTCTCAGTCATTTCAGTCATCATCCCCTTGGGAAATTCCTCTCTGTTACTCACACTCTGACAGCTTTCTGCAGGTTCCCACTCTCAAACCTTGATTCAAACAGCAGAGTATTATCTTCTGGTCCTTGTAATGAGACAGAAAGTTCCTTGATAGTTCCCCGTTTGCCTCCCACTCTGGAACTGGTAAAATAGGAATCTTCGGTGGGCACTGTGGATGAGATAAATATATTTAGTCCAAGTTCCACTCAGAATCCATTTATCCAGTACACGTTTATTAAGCCCCTCTGTGTTAAGCACTATTCTAGTTTAACAACAAGGAGTATTTAAATAAGAAATGTCTATATTCTTAGTAGTCAATGGCTTTGCAAGTGAAGCAAGTAATTATTTAACATTCATTGACTTCATACAATCTTGCATCACTTATATGGATAATTTCACTTTGCAATTATTTTTTACTATACTTGCATTACGTTGACAGACGTTAGCAATATCTACCAATCAACAAATGGTTGACATCAACAAAGATCCGGACCACGGGGCAGGATGGATACATGCATTAAACAAACAGAAACGTGTACAGGGCCTGCTTTTATAAGTAGATAATCTTTCATTAGTAGACAGATTCACATTATGACTTTTGCTTCTATATGCAACCTTGTCACTGTAGAGACTTAGAGAGTAAGTAATTTGGATAAAAAATGAAAGCAAAGGAGAAAGTGAGTATAAAATGGGAGTAAACACACAGAGAAAGTAAAAGCAGAGAAAGCAGCAGAGTACATACGATCCATTTAAGAGCTCGCGTCCCATGTTGTTCAATCTTTTCAAGGAACCATAAACAATGCACAGACCAGCAACCAGATGTCGTTAATAAAGGAATTTCAACATTTTCTTGAGTCTCTTAGGTAACATTAAAAATGATCCAATTCATAGCCCACAGTAACATATCTCAAAAACAAAACCTCTTATTTAACCCACAACATTCCTATAGCATGTGGTTGCTCTAGGACTCCTAACTTAACACACTCCCAGATTCTCCCCGGAGCCCCATCTTCTGTTTTGGTTTTCTTCGTTCCTCCAGGACGGTGGGCTTAACTCCACCTGATGAATCCAAAGGCAAGACCAAGACAGCTGCCACAAATGTGCAGTAACAGGACAATTCACAAAAGCTGTCATATCAGGAGAATGAGCTCTCAGCCCCAGGGTTTCTCCCTCTGTAGAAATACATCTGGATAGAACTGATGAGGCAGTGGGGATCCACAGTCATCTGGTTTACCGAAAATGAATACAAGGTCACAGACAGGTAAAACAGGCTTATGAGACCAAGAATTTCTTGAGGTCCTAGGAGCGATACATCCCCTGTTATCACTCAAGTCAACTGACTTACAATCTCAGATTTTATTAAAAAAAATTTTTTTACGTGGACTTTTTAAAGTCCTTACTGAATTTGCTACAATATCTTTTTCTGTTTTCTGTTTTGGTGTTTTGGCTATGAAGCATGTGAGAGCTTAGCTCCCCAACCACAGATGGAAACTGCACACCCTATGTTGGAAGGAAAGTCTCAACCCTGGACTACCTGTGAAGTCCCCTGATCTTAGATTTTAAAGTCTCCCAAACTCCTCCTCAGATGTTCCATAAGGTAGAGCTAGGTAGTTGCTTCATCTTTTCTACCTCACTGAATATGTAAGTTTTGCCAAAACAGTGAGATAAGAGTCCAAAACCAAGGCGACTGGGCATAGAGTGTGTATAACCACATCTCAGATGGACCCTCTCTGCTAAAATCTGCTCATTTTATTTTTTCTGTGGTAGGAATGTAAACCCATTGCAGCTTCCTCTTTCCTATCTCTTGCTGTTTCTTAACCTTCCCCCCACGATTTTATTAACTTACATTCCATTTCTACTAATTACACTTGGTACATATTCCTCCTCTAATAAAATTGACTTCTCTTCTGACCATTTCTATCTATTGATTCACAGCTCTTTAACATGACATCTCCTTTCTGCCTTCAAGGTTACTATTACCATCTGCTTCACATCCTCCCCGGCACTTGTTACTGTCCCTACTGTTGTTATGGCTGTTTTAGCGAGTTTGAAGTTGATTCTTCCTTTCCATAAATATCCTTTTATCAATAAATATCCAGTATCAATAAAGGATATTGAACAGAGGAAATTCTCAGTTTCCAGTTTTCAGAATGCTATCGTGGAAGGCTGGACTTTGTCAAATGCTTCTGCTGCACTGACTGAGATGACTGTGCAGTTTTCTTCCTCTTTGTTCTATTAATGTGGTTTGTCAGTCAGTTTTCTTATGTTGAACCACCCTTGGCTTCCTGTAACAAGTCTCCCCTGGTCACGGTGTACAACCTTTTCAATATGCTGCTGAATTTGGTTTGCTGGTATTTGGTTGAGGATTTTTGTGTTTATATTCATGAGGAATACGCATCTATAGTTTTCTTGTGATGCCTTTGTCTGGCTTTGAATACTGGCTTCAAAGGACGAGGTATGAAGAGTTTCCTCTTCTTCCGTTTTCAGAGTTTGTGAAGAATTAGGGCTATTTCATCCTTAGATGTTTGGTACAATTCAAATAAATCCTGTTAAGCCATCTGCGCCAGGGATTTCTTCCCAGGAAGATTTTGAATTACTAATTCAATTTCTTTGTTATAATCTATTCAGATTTTTTATTTCTTCCTGAGTCAGTTTTGATAATAGGTGTTTTTTCCAGCAACTTTTCCTGTTCGTCTGTGTTGCTTAATTTGCTAGCATAAAGCTGTTAACAGCATTACCTTGTAATTGTTTTGATTTCTGTAGAGTTGATGGCTGTGTCCCCTTTCACTCCTAATTTTCATCATCTGTGTTCTCCTCTGCTTTTTCCATGGTTGGTTTGGCTACAGTTTTGTCAGTTCTGTTGATGTTTCCAAAGAACCAACCCCTGGTTTGGTTTCCTATATTACTTTTCTATTTCACTGACTTCCATTTTTCTCTCTATTATTTCCTTCCTTTTGCCCACTTTAAAAAAACTATTTATTGACTTGGGGCTGTGCTGGACCTTTGTTGCTACACACATCTCTCCAGCTGCGGTCACAGAGGCTGCTCTCCATGGCGGCGTGTGCGTCTCACTGCGTGGCTGCTCTCGTTGCGGTGCCTGGGCTCTAGACCACAGGCTCCGCAGTTGCGGCTCACAGGCTTAGTTATTCTGTGGCATGTGGGATCTTCCCGGACCGTCAAACCTATGTCCCCTGCACTGGGAGGCAGACTTAACCACTGGATCACCAGGGAGTCCCCTTTTGCTCACTTTGGATGTAGTTTGCTCTTATTTTTCTAATTTATTATGGTGGAGGCTTAGGTAATTGATTTGAAATCTTTCTTCCTTTTAAATACAGGCATTTAAAGTCATAAACTGACCTTGCAGTGCTTTAGCTACATCTCATAAATTCTGATATGTGGTTTTATTTTCAGTCAGTTCAAAATACTTTTGAACACTTATGTTTTCTTTAGCCTGGGGGTTACTTAAGAGAAATGTGCTATTCAGTTTGCAAATATTCGTATATTTCCCAGATTTCATTTTGCTGTTGATTTCTAATTTAATTTTGCTGTGGTCAGAGAATATATTTTGTATGACTTCAATCCTTTTCAACATATTAAGACTTGCTTTATAACCTTACACATGGTATATCCTGGGGAATTTACCATGTAGCCTTGAAAAGAATATGTATTTTGTTCTTGGGCACAGTGTCCAGCACATTTTTATAAAAGACATGAATTACACCAACAGAATGCCTGCAAATTAATGCAGGAAACTGCAGCATAAATGCCAGTCATACACACATACTACAAAGCACTCCCTGTAGCAAAGCAGGGGAGAAAAGACGAGAGATCCCCCAAAGCGCCAACGTCTGACTTTCAGGAAGAAGAACAGTAAGGAAGAAGAGGTGAAAGGCACTCAGAACTATTAAGAAAAGGTACTATATCATTTTTAAAAAGTGATTAAATATTTAAAACTGATCAGTTATAAATTTCAGGGCTACCACTCAGCTTACCACTAAACAATGGATTTTTGAAAATCGTTTTTATTATAGAAAATATGTTTATTGTAATTTGGTCATGACTAATTACTCAGTGTTTGGTGTGATAACAATACCTGAATCTAACTGATAAACAATTGTGCCTTTTTCTTCTCCTACAATTTCTGGTATCTTCTCATTTCCTGTAGGTTGATAGAAATATTCTGGTTGAGGTGGAACCCACTCTGAAAGAAGACATTGAAAAAGTACAAAATAAGAAATAGTATAAAAAGTACTTTTATTAGAACTGAGTATTAAATGAGTATTATAATGAGTATTCAAATGGATAGTTTGGTTGAATCAAATCAAATTCCAATCCTAAGTTTCCAGAGTGCTTGTAAATTAATTATATCTTGCTTCTTTCTATAAAGACTATGGAGAAATTTTTAACAAAAAGCATATACAACAGAAGTATAACACTTAAAAATAAGCCAGAAAGTTCGTGCAACAACTCTACAAAATGTGTCTCTGAGCTTCCAAGTCAGGACAATGTGATCAGCTACATTTTTCTTATTACTATAAAGGAACAAGTATACCAATTTCTTCAGAGGAAACCAGGTTTTTATTAACACTCAGTTCTGAAAGATTTCTCATATGGGACTTGGGAAACTTCCTACCATTTTAAGTACAGGAGCCACTGATGAAAGCCAAGGGCATAGAAAGACACAACTTAGATTCAACAATACACACAAGAATCATACACCATGACTAAGAGGGATTTATTCCAGGGTTGCAAGGATGGTTCAACATTCACACATCAGCCAATGTGATACATGACGGTAACAAAATGAAGGATAAAAATTATATGATTATTTCAACACATGAAGAAAAAGCATCTGAACAAAATCCAACATCCTTTATGACAAAAATTCTCAGCAAAGCGGGTAGAGATGGACCACCTCAAAATAATAAAAGCCGTGAACGTCAAGCCCACAGCTAACATCGTACTCAACAGTGAAAGGCTAACAGGTTTTCCTTTAAGATCAGGAGCACAACAAGTATGCCTACTCTGACCACTGTATTCAACATAGTACTGGAAATCCTAGCCAGAGCAATCAGGCAAGAAAAAGAAATACAAGCTCTTTAAAGTACAAAGGAAGAAGTAAAACTACCACTGATATATATTATATATAGAAAACCCTAAAGACCCTATCAGAAAACTGTTAGAATACCAAATTCAGAAAACTTGTTAGAACTAATAAAAAATTTTGTATTTTGCAAAACACAAAATCAATACACAAAATTCTGTTGCATTTCTATACACGAATAATGAAAGAAAAATTAAGACAACGTTCTCACTTACAACTCCATCAAAAAGAGTAAAATACCTACGAATAAATTTAAACATTAGGGTCACTTTTGACTCTGGGGAGTGTGTATGAGTTTCTCAGAGCTTAAGCATTCTCGAGTCAGCTACCAGACAGTGAATCTGTCCTGCCTGGTACTTTAGTATGCACAGATCTGCCATACAGACTATCAGAAGGGCGAGGCCATGACACATAAGTCACATTACCAATATGATGAATGCGCTCCTTGATGACCTCACATTCTGTTGGCCATCTAGGAGCATGTAGTACCGTGCTGCCAGAGAAAAGAGCAAAGAGATCTCGGGGTTCTCTGAGACGTGGGTTTACTTCGCCAATGTCATCATAAAGAAGCTGTCTGCTCTTAACAAACGGTGAACTCAGCATAAGAGAACCTGCCAAAGAGAAAGGTAAGGAGTGAGCAGTTTCCTTTTCCTTTTGAAAAATTTTACTGCTCAACTGTAACAATTAAGGGATTTTAAGCATTGTATTAAAATATTATCACAGATATGCAATCCTATGACATCTTTCTCCTTCAAAGAGATGTAGTCCGGGCTGACAACATCAACATTATAAAACGTTAAGGTAAAAGCCCCTTGCGGCTCAGTCAGTAAAGAATCTGCTTGCAGAGTAGGAGACCCAGGTCTGATCCCTGGGTTGGGAAGGTCCCCTGGAGGAGGAAATGGCAACCCACTCCAGTATCCTTGCCTGGAAAATGTCATGGACAGAGGAGCCTGGTGGGCTACAGTTCATGGGGTCGCAAAGAGTTGGGCACAACTTGCTAACACTTAAGCTAAAATTCTGCTCTAATCTATAAAGTACTTACATGTAAAGCTTTAGAGTAAGTCAGAAGAAACTGTTTTGGTTTTTAAACCAAAGTTAATGGGTTGAAGACATTTCAACAGTGGGTTAGAAACAAAAGTTACTTAAATGTATGCTATTTTTGTCTAGAGAGAGGTTAAAAAAAAAAAAACAAACACAACAACTTTCAATTTGACCACCAGCGCTTTAGAAAAGGACATAAAACTTTATTAACTACAATGTAACAATCTACAAACTAAATTTCAAGTTCTTGCTATAACCATTCAAAGGACAGAGAGAGACGTACAAAACAGAGAGGATGGAGAGAGTAGAGGCAAAGGAGTGAGAAGGGGCAGAAGAGAGAGAAGAGCTCTTAGGAAATAAAGAAGAGGGAAAAGGGAGGAAAAGAAAGGTTTCAAGGAGAAAGGGCAGGGGAAGGAAGGGGTCCAGGGGTGGCGCCTCCCAGCGCTGGTGGGCAGCAGGGAGAAGACACATTCCCACAAGGGAGTGTGCACTTTCTGCCCTGGAAGGACGCGCGGTACCTCTGCTCATAGCTCCTGTCTGTCTGCGCACAGTGGAAGGTAGACAGCTAGGCCCTAGAAAGAGGAAGGAAGAGGCCTGGTTTGTCCTACGGATCTTTCTTTCCTCTGTCCTCTTCCCCCTATCCCTTTCCATCCCCCACCTTTGGGTCCCTGCACTTCTATGTCTAAACATTTCCCCCACTGTTCAATGGGGCCGTGGGGGAGGCAACAAACATTTGAGAAGATGGTACCGCTACTCAATCTCACTCAAAGAAATGTAAATCAGAATGACACGAAGATATCAGTTTTTTAGCTAATAGAGAAGAAAAACATTTCCCTGTTTTACACTCACCCTGACAAGGGTGTACGTAAACAGCTACCCTCAGGACCTGAGGACAAAAAAGGCAAATTTGGTGCAATCTTTCTGGAAAGCAAATTTGGCAGTGTCCAGTAAGACTTAAAACACACTAAGCCTTGATTCAGCAATCCCATTGCTAGTGTTACCTTATAGAGCTTCTTACAAAGGCTCATCAGCGTACATATGTAGAGAGGCCCCCTGCAGTAATGCTCAAAGAGTAAAAATGTGCCAACAACCAAAGCATCCATCAAAAGGGAAAGTTAAAATAACTATGACATATTAACGAGATGGAATAGGTATTAATTAATAGGTAGGTGCTCTTAAAAAGAATGAGGTATTTTTTTATGCTCATAGGGAAAGTGTCTATTAAACAAAAAAAGCCAAAGTAAAGCTTGTGTAGAGGATCCTCTATGAGCAATCAGAAAGAAAAAATATACTTGAAGGTATAATTTTTTTCCTGAAAAAAAAAAAAAAAAAAGATTGCAGTAGTGGCTGTATTAAGGGTGGGGCTGGGAGAGCTCTTAATTTCCTTTTGTGTTTTTTCTACCATTTGGATTTTCTAACCTTGTATGTATATTTTCTTTCTTTCTCTCTCCCCCCTTTCTCTTTTTCCTTTCTTCCCTTCTTTTTCCCTTTCTGAAACAAGTATATTGTAACTCATTCCTTTTTTACTTCTTTTGTACTTTCCTGGTTTAAAAAAACAACACAATAAATAGTTTGCTACAAAGATAAAGAAAAATATCTTCCTCACTCCAATGACCAAAACCAGGGTGGGGGTGGGAAGGTGTCAGGTTACCAATTACACTCTAACTAAAATTCACTTGCATTGTTGTGTTACTTCTGTAGCTGACTTTGCATTTTATGGTTTTTTACTATATGAAGACAGGCAACTGTTTCTTATTAATGTTATTTCAAGCATCAGAAACAGGAGGAGACTGAATGAAGGTGGGTGGTCAGCTGGCCCTGCTCCACCCGACCCCGACAGTCTTCTTCGCTCAACCTTGGCCTTTCCACTCCCGGCCAGGAGCTCCGGGATGCAGAATGGAAGAGCCTTCTGAGCACGGGGATGAGCAAATGTGTAAGACACATATTTGAACATGAAAACGGAACTGCTACATCAAAGGTTAAGTACCGTCACCTTCCCCTCCTATTGCCAAACTGCCATCCTAAAATAGTCCGTCTCCGGGCTTCTCTGGTGGCTCAGTGGTAAAGGATCTGCCTGGCAATGCAGGAGACACAGCTTCCGTCCCCGATCTGGGAAGACCCCACAGGCTGCAGACGAGCAAGCCTGTGCGCCACAACTATTGAGCCAGGGCTCTAGAGCCCGTGAGCCCCAACGACGTGAGGCCTCGCGCCCTAGAGCCCACGCTCCCAAACAAGAGAAACGCCCACAAAGAGAAACCCATGCACCGCAACTAGAGAGTAGCCCCTGCTTGCCGCAACTCGAGAAAAGCCCGTGCAGCAGTGAAGATCACCCCCAGTCCAAAAATTAATAATATCAAATAAAAAATTTTAAGTCCATCTATTCACATTCCTAACAGCAGTGTGGGAGAGTGTTCTACCATCTCCTGACCTCTACTAGGTATAATCATAAAAATATTTTTTCCCAAGTCTCATAGTTTACAAAATGGTACTGTGACATACTGATTTGCATCTTTAGTTAGGGGTGAAATTGAGCATCTTTTCAAAAAGCTTCCTGACTGTCTTTGCTTTTCTGTGAACTCCTTGCTCATGTCCTTTGTCCATCTTCTCTATTTGGTCATCATTTACATATTGATTTGTAAGAATTATTTTGTTAGGAAATGAATCCTTGGACGTGCCTGTGTGCTCAGTCGTGTCCAGCTCTGTAACCCCAGGGCTGTGGCCCACCAGACCCCTGTGTCCACGGGATTTCCCAGGCAAGAACACTGCAGTGGGTTGCCATTTCTTCGGGGATTCTCTAGGGGATCTGACCCAGGGATTGAGCCGCCCCTCCTGAGTCTCCTGCGCTGCAGGCGGATTCTTCACCACCGAGCCATCAGCGGAGCCCACGCTGCATGTAGCACTGACTGTGTTTGCTTTCCTACGAACTCCTTGCTCATACTCTTTGTCCATTTTTCTCTTTGGTCATCTTTTGCTTACTGATTTGTAAGTTATTTTGTTAAGGAAATTAATCCTTTGACAATATTTCTCACAAAAATTTTTTTCGGTTATTTTTCTTTACTAATGGAACTTTTTTCTAAACATAAAGTTTTGTTGTAAAAATTATCAGTGTTACATTTTACAGCTTTTGGGTCTTGTATCATTCAAAGATTTTTAACCAGAAAAAGGATACAATCAGATTTGCACATAAAAAGAAAAAAAAAAAACAACACTGCTGTGTGGAAAGTGGATTGGAAGGGGGCACCATGGAGCCAGAAACCACTGATGGGGCTGCTTCAATAGTGAGATGATGGCCGCTGGGGTAGGGGAGTGGGCGTGGGAGGAAGGTCGTGCAGTAAAGGGAAGTGAACTGATGTTCACTGGGATATGTATTGAGGGAGAAATTTAACTGCGTTCCTACCCTCGGATTCTAGAAAAAACTTGTGGGATCCCTGTAAAAAATTGTTTTTGCTTAAGTTAGCTTTGATTGGTTTCCACCACTCCTATGCAAAGAGCTTTAATAAATATATCCATTAAAAACTGCATGAAAAAAATCAACATGTTACTCTTGACCGAAGAGTTTTAACAAATTTTCCAACAATTTGAAGAAGACCATGTAGAATGCACGGTACTTTAAACCTACAGTCCAAAGCAGATCTACAGAACATTTTTTTGTCTTGTTATTTTTCATTTAAAAATTTTCTTTTTTAAGATAAACATTTCTGAGTGATGTCAGAAACAGTGTCCAAGGGTGCTCCCCTGGCTCCTCCCATGTTAGGCCATGTTCTCCTCAACCTAGGAGCAGCTGCTCAAGGCACTAAGGGTTCTAGGGACATATGACACCGATTTACTACTCACATAGACGCTTCTCCTTTCGCAAGCGGTCTGGTATCAAATCCTCTCTTTTTCCAAAAGAACCACTCAACAGGTATCGAGGATTATTCTTCCAAACGTGCTGGCGAGTAGCAGAGTCTGGTAAACCTTCTCTCTGAGCTACGAACAGGCAGTTTAGTGAAAGATGTTGAAGGCTAGTTTGTCACATCCAACACTGAGGTCAACACTCAAACAATTACTACTAGCAAACTGCCTTCCAGTCACCACCTGCCACACCACAGGCCTTTACAACCAATATAATCCATTTTCCAAAGAGCTTTCACGTTCCAGTTTCTGTGAGTTAAACAATTTTCTCCATTTGACGTTGAGGAGAAGACTTGAGAGGCATATGGTAAAGTAGAAAGGAAGGGCTGGGGAGGCAGAAAGAAACCAGCAGTTATGTGACCAAGTCAGGGTAAGTAATCAGAGTGGAAGTGGAGTGCTCAGAATGAGAGGTGCTTCATCCTGAGGGCTCTACTGAATCTGGCAAACTGGGAATTCCGTGTTCAACACGTGAGTGATCCCTTACAAAATGAAACCATTAATAAAGAAGTTTAACAAGATAGAAATAAAATCAATACGAGAACTTAAATTTTATTTCTAAATACCAAGAACAAAGTTAGAACATCAAAATTTTAAGATACCACTTATAAAAGCATACAAATAAGCAGTTCCGTGAAAACAATTTATAAATCTTATTGGAACACATTAAGGAGGACGGAAGCAAATTAGAGAATTAGAAAATACTATTAATAGATTGGAGAATGTGGTATTGGAAAATTCTCATTTCTTGTCAAGTTTGATCTGTAGATTAAATGAAATCCCATTTTTTTTAAAGCATCACATGCCAATTCTAAAATTATATAAAAAGGTAAGGTTAGCCAAGACACGTCTGAAAATGACAATATGGGAGGACATTTTTTTCCAGATATCAAGACTATTTTAATGCCATGTCATTAAGAAAGGGTGGTACTGGTTCAAGGACAGACAGACAGACAGACCTCTGTATAAATGGACACTCGACAGAAGTGACAGAGCATATCAGTGGGGAAAGGAAGTACTTCCCATTAACGCACTGCTCAAAAAATTCATCATTAGTTTATCCAAGCACAACTCTCTAAGTTGAGTATCCAAGCACAACTCTCTAAGTTGAACAATGTACTTCAATGACCCAGGAAAGGTGATGCTGGATCAGAACGAGGTATTTATTACCGTTATAGTAGCCATAGTACTGGAGGTGATAGTACATAAAGTCTTCATAGGGATCAGGAAGAGTCTGTGAAAGGACAAACCATCTCAATCAGGAAAATGTTTTCATAATAATCATTATTATAACAGCCTGTTAAAAGAGTAATACTGACTCTTAACAAAGGTACACAAGCATGGTCGCAGAGGACGCCACACCTGAGGACTGCTAAAAACAAACCATGTGAAAGACATTTGTGCAAATGATTCTACCTTTGGGATCAAGATCTCTAGCCAGAAAAAGGTGCCACCTTCTGAGCTAGTACTGGGTTTCTGGAGAGGAGTGGGTACCGACCTCCTGCTTCAGCTCTGGTTCCAATGCTGGGAACATGTTACTTCTGCATGGTATGCTGAAGACCAGTCAGTGACACCCAGCAACAGCCCCTGCCCAATTTCCAAAAGGGCAGTTGATTACACAGGAGGAGCTAAAATAAACCAGAGCAGGACAACTGAAGTCACCTGTCGACATCCACTCCCGTCCCCTCCCTCCGCTCCGCAGCTCCCACGCGGCACCCTCCCTCTAAACCAGGGCCCGCCATGAGGCCCGGGTGGGCACCTGAGGAATCTGGGAGGGCGGCTCGTCTTCCGACCTCCTCCTCCCGAGGCGCCACGACCCCTGCCGGCTCCATGCTTCCTTCTCCGGGTTGAGGGGGATGCCCACCAGCAGGACGCCGCTGGACAGTGAAAGAAAAGGGGAGCGGAGTCCGGAGGAGTCGTCTCGGGGAGGGTGGGAAAAGAAAGGTCAGGGGCTCCGAAAACGGAATTCAGGGATCCGGGGTTTCCTGGTCAGGGAGAAGGTGGCGGAGGGCAGTTTCCCGGAGAGTCGAGGGATGGGGCGTAGAGATTTCCTGGGAGGCCAGAGGGAAGGGTGCTACCGCCTCGGCGCCCCGGACTGTTCGGGGCAGCAGGGGTTGGGCGCGGAGCCGGCCGCGGCAGAGGAGCCTGAGTGAGGCGGGGGGATCACCACCCGCAGGCAGAGGCCCCGCCGCGCACCGGGCCGACGACGCGCTCGCGGAGCTCTAGCCGAGCCACAGCTTTCTGCTGGGGCGCCGGTAGCCTAGCAACCGCGAGCCGGAAGCGGGAAGGCGGGGCGGCCTGGCGCTTCCGAGAGCGAGCCCCCGCCTCCGAGGGGGTGTGGGGAACCAGGTGAAAGCGGACGACTGCAGTACCAAGGCTTTGTTGTTAATCTTTTCATTAGTGTTGCAGCCCGGACTCGGGGGATTCAGATCAGATCAGTCGCTCAGTCGTGTCCGACTCCTTGCGACCCCATGAACCGCAGCACGCCAGGCCTCCCTGTCCATCACCAACTCCCGGAGGTCACTCAGACTCACATTCATCGAGTCAGTGATGCCATCCAGCCATCTCATCCTCTGTCGTCCCCTTCTCCTCCTGCCCCCAATCCCTCCCAGCATCAGAGTCTTCTCCAATGAGTCAATTCTTCGCATGAGGTGGCCAAAGTACTGGAGTTTCAGCTTTAGCATCAGGGTTGATCTCCTTCAGAATGGACTGGTTGGATCTCCTTGCAGTCCAAGGGACTCTCAAGAGTCTTCTCCAACACCACAGTTCAAAAGCATCAATTCTTCGGCGCTCAGCCTTCTTCACAGTCCAGCTCTCACATCCATACATGACCACAGGAAAGACCATAGCCTTGACTAGGCGAACCTTTGTTGGCAAAGTGATGTCTCTGCTTTTGAATATGCTATCTAGGTTGGTCACAACTTTCCTTCCAAGGAGTAAGCGTCTTTTAATTTCATGGCTGCAGTCACCATCTGAAGTGATTTTGGAGCCCAGAAAAATAAAGTCTGACACTGTTTCCACTGTTTCTCCATCTATTTCCCATGTAGTGATGGGACCAGATGCCATGATCTTCGTTTTCTGAATGTTGAGCTTTAAGCCAACCTTTTCACTCTCCACTTTCACTTTCATCAAGAGGCTTTTTAGTTCCTCTTCACTTTCTGCCATAAGGGTGGTGTCATCCATATATCTGAGGTTATTGATATTTCTCCCAGCAATCTTGATTCCAACTTGTGTTTCCTCCAGTCCAGCATTTCTCATGATGTACTCTGCATATAAGTTAAATAAACATGGTGACAATATGCAGCCTTGACGAACTCCTTTTCCTATTTGGAACCAGTCTGTTGTTCCATGACCAGTTCTAACTGTTGTTTCCTGACCTGCATACAGATTTCTCAAGAGGCAGATCAGGTGGTCTGGTATTCCCATCTCTTTCAGAATTTTCCACAGTTAGAAACTGCATTGATGGGGGCTTCCTTGGCGGTCCTGGGAAGGAAATGGCAACCCATTCCAGCATTCTTGCCTATAGAATTCCATGGACGGAGGAGCCTGGCATGCTGCAGTCCATGGGGTCTCAAGAGTAAGACATGACTGAGCGATTAACACTTCCACTGTTCCTTTCCTTGGCAGTCCAGTGATTAAGAAGAGACCCCACTTCCATTGCAGGGCACAGGTGGATCCCTGGTGGGTAGCTAAGGCATGCTCCACGGGGCAGCCAAAAAAACCCCACTTGTTTCTCAGCTTTAAGGAAACTCTCCTCTTTCACCTATTCCCTCTATCCCAGAGCTGGAACTGAAAAATTACCTCTGCGTTGAAAAATACAAGAAACAAAGTAAAACCCACACTTTGACTGTCAAATTGTCAGATTCAAAAAAATGCTCTGGTCTGGCAGGATAGGGACAAAGGCACTTAGTTCCTGTCAACAATTTCTAGAAATCTGGTTAACTGTCAGGCAGTTAAAAACAAAAGCTTTAATGACTAGTCAATAGCCTTTTTCCAGAAATGTGCTCTATGCAAATGACAAGAAAAACAATGTATATACAAAATGGTCACCCCAATTTTTGTATAAATAAAAACCAACACACAAGCATACATGACTGTTGTCTTTGGTTAACTTTGCATGACTATGAGTATATATAACTCTTGTAACTAGAGTATAATTGTAACTAGAGTATAAAGCACCTTTTTTCCCCACAATATTAACCACAGTTTGTCATTTCCCGGATTTAAGTAGGCTAAATACAAGCTAATATAGACCACAAGCTCCAAAACTTCAGATCAGATCAGTCGCTCAGTCATGTCCGACTCTTTGCGACCCCATGAACTGCAGCACGCCAGGCCTAGCTATCCATCACCAGCTCTCGTAGGTCACTCAGACTCGCATCCATCGAGTCAGTGATGCCATCCAGCCATCTCATCCTCTGTCGTCCCCTTCTCCTCCTGACCTCAATCCCTCCCAGCATCAGAGTCTTCTCCAATGAGTCAACTCTTCGCATGAGGCGGCCAAAGTACTGGAGTTTCAGCTTTAGCATCATTCCTTCCAAAGAAATCCCAGGGCTCATCTCCTTCAGAATGGACTGGTTGGATCTCCTTGCAGTCCAAGAGTCTTCTCCAACACCACAGTTCAAAAGCATCAATTCTTCGGCGCTCAGCCTTCTTCACAGTCCAGCTCTCACATCCATACATGACCACAGGAAAGACCATAGCCTTGACTAGGCGAACCTTTGTTGGCAAAGTGATGTCTCTGCTTTTGAATATGCTATCTAGGTTGGTCACAACTTTCCTTCCAAGGAGTAAGCGTCTTTTAATTTCATGGCTGCAGTCACCATCTGAAGTGATTTTGGAGCCCAGAAAAATAAAGTCTGACTGTTTCCACTGTTTCTCCATCTATTTCCCATGTAGTGATGGGACCAGATGCCATGATCTTCGTTTTCTGAATGTTGAGCTTTAAGCCAACCTTTTCACTCTCCACTTTCACTTTCATCAAGAGGCTTTTTAGTTCCTCTTCACTTTCTGCCATAAGGGTGGTGTCATCTGCATATCTGAGGTTATTGATATTTCTCCCAGCAATCTTGATTCCAGCTTGTGTTTCTTCCAGTCCAGCATTTTTCATGATGTACTCTGCATATAAGTTAAATAAACAGGGTGACAATATGCAGCCTTGACGTACTCCTTTTCCTATTTGGAACCAGTCTGTTGTTCCATGACCAGTTCTAACTGTTGCTTCCTGACCTGCATACAGATTCCTCAAGAGGCAGATCAGGTAGTCTGGTATTCCCATCTCTCTCAGAATTTTCCACAGTTTATTGTGATCTACACAGTCAAAGGCTTTGGCATAGTCAATAAAGCAGAAATAGATGTTTTTCTGGAACTCTCTTGCTTTTTCGATGATCCAGCGGATGTTGGCAATTTGATCTCTGGTTCCTCTGCCTTTTCTAAATCCAGCTTGAACATCAGGAAGTTCACGGTTCACATATTGCTGAAGCCTGGCTTGGAGAATTTTGAGCATTACTTTACTAGCGTGTGAGATAAGTGCAATTGTGCGGCAGTTTGAGCACTCTTTGGCATTGCCTTTCTTTGGGATTGGGATGAAAACTGACCTTTTCCAATCTTGTGGCCACTGCTGAGTTTTCCAAATTTGCTGGCATATTGAGTGCAGCACTTTCACAGCATCATCTTTCAGGATTTGGAAGAGCTCAACTGGAATTCCATCACCTCCACTAGCTTTGTTCCTAGTGATGCTTTCTAAGGCCCACTTGACTTCACATTCCAGGATGTCTGGCTCTAGGTCAGTGATCACACCATCATGATTATCTGGGTGGTGAAGCTCTTTTTTGTACAGTTCTTCTGTGTATTCTTGCCACCGCTTCTTAATATCTTCTGCTTCCGTTAGGTCCATACCATTTCTGTCCTTTATTGAGCCCATTTTTGCATGAAATGTTCCTTTGGTATCTCTGATTTTCTTGAATAGATCCCTAGTCTTTCCCACTCTGTTGTTTTCCTCTATTTCTTTGCATTGATTGCTGAAGAAGGCTTTCTTATCTCTTCTTGCTATTCTTTGGAACTCTGCATTCAGATGTTTATATCTTTCCTTTTCTCCTCTCTTCTTTTCGCAGCTATTTGTAAGGCCTCCCCAGACAGCCATTTTGCTTTTTTGCATTTCTTTTCCATGGGGATGGTCTTGATCCCTGTCTCCTGTACAATGTCATGAACCTCATTCCATAGTTCATCAGGCACTCTATCTATCAGATCTAGGCCCTTAAATCTATTTCTCACTTCCACTGTATAATCATAAGGGATTTGATGTAGGTCATACCTGAATGGTCTAGTGGTTCTCCCTACTTTCTTCAATTTAAGTCTGAATTTGGCAATAAGGAGTTCATGGTCTGAGCCACAGTCAGCTCCTGGTCTTGTTTTTGCTGATTGTATAGAGCTTCTCCATCTTTGGCTGCAAAGAATATAATAGATCTGATTTCGGTGTTGACCATCTGGTGATGTCCACGTATAGAGTCTTCTGTTGTGTTGTTGGAAGAGGGTATTTGCTATGACCAGTGCATTTTCTTGGCAAAACTCTGTTAGTCTTTGCCCTGCTTCATTCCGTATTCCAAGGCCAAATTTGCCTGTTACTCCAGGTGTTTCTTGACTTCCTACTTTTGCATTCCAGTCCCCTATAATGAAAAGAACATCTTTTTGGGGTGTTAGTTCTAAAAGGTCTTGTAGGTCTTCATAGAACCGTTCAACTTCAGCTTCTTCAACGTTACTGGTTGGGGCATAGACTTGGATTACTGTGACATTGAACGGTTTGCCTTGGAAATGAACAGAAATCATTGTCATTTTTGAGATTGCATCCAAGTACTGCATTTCGGACTCTTTTGTTGACCATGATGGCCACCCCATTTCTTCTGAGGGATTCCTGCCCACAGTAGTAGATATAATGGTCCTCTGAGTTAAATTCACCCATTCCAGTCCATTTTAGTTCGCTAATTCCTAGAATGTCAACATTCACTCTTGCCATCTCGTTTGACCACTTCCAGTTTGCCTTGATTCATGGACCTGACATTCCAGGTTCCTATGCAATATTGTTCTTTACAGCATCGGACTTTGCTTCTATCACCAAACACATCTATAGCTGGGTATTCGTTCTGCTTTGGTTCCATCCCTTCATTCTTTCTGGAGTTATTTCTCCACTGATCTCCAGTAGCATATTGGGCCCCTACTGACCTGGGGAGTTTCTCTTTCAGTATCCTATCATTTTGCCTTTTCATACTGTTCATGGGGTTATCAAGGCAAGAATACAGAAGTGGTTTGCCATTCCCTTCTCCAGCGGACCACACCCTGTCAGATCTCTCCACCATGACCCGCCCAACCCGGGTTGCCCCACGGGCATGGCTTAATTTCATTGAGTTAGACAAGGCTGTGGTCCTGGTGTGATTAGATTGACTAGTTTTCTGTGAGTATGGTTTCAGTGTATTTGCCCTCTGATGCCCTCTTGCAAGACCTACCATCTTACTTGGGTTTCTCCAAAACTTAAGTCACACCATATTTTCTGATACTAGAGTCTTGTTTTTCTAATGCCATCCTCCCACCCTGCAAGGGGCTCAAGATCCCAACACTCCTCTTTCTTCTGAGAGCTTCTTCAATTTTGCCTTACGCCTACTTGATTAGAAAAAAACGACTGACTTAAAGGAAGTTTTGGTGACATCTTCATGGAGTAACAGGCAAAACAGTAGCAAAAGGATAACCAATCAGAAGTATAAAAAAGGCTTTATTAGTGCATATATACAAATTTACAAGGTCAGAAACTGGAGAAATACAAACAGCTTTAAAACACAATTTGCTTTTTTCTTCAGTTTAAAGTGACTTTTACCTGATTGTGATACAATAGAAAGTACAGAACAGTAAACTGCTTTTTTAAATACTGGAATTTTATGGAGAATACATTCACATATAAATGGGAGGTGAACTTTGGACCAAGGTACGACAATGGGAGACATAGCAATACATACAGTGGCTCGTTACATTTACTCCCACGTGTGAGGGGGAAGTCTCAGAGACATGAACACTTGCTGCTGCTGCCCTATACTGAAATGTATATGTCACCTAGTATGTGCAATGACTGAGCTATCTTTATCAGTTCTAGAATTTGTGAAAAATACTCTATAAATTTATAGAGTGTGGCTGTCTGTTAGCACAACATGGATGAGTCTGTATACCTCAGCACTTTGGGGGTGGCAGACTAAGAGGAAGAGGTCAGAAGGAAATCCCTATAATCCCAGTTAAGCAAAGTAGAGTATAGAGCTGCCTTCTTAATTGCACTTGTTCTGAAGAAGTTAATGAGAGAGAGCGTGCCACACTAGAAACTACAAGAGCCTCTATTAGGCAGGAAAATCCTTCCCTTTTCGTCAATGAGTCCTCTGCAGAAGTGTCATGAGCCACACGTCCAGACTGATGATGTACCTAACATGCCGAGTTTGCCAGTGTGAGAATAAAGGCAGCCAGGTCAAATGGCTTCAGCCACCTCACCTTTTGGCAAAACAGGAAAAACTATATTTCACAAATGGGGGAATTTTGTATGCTCTTGCTCAGCAAATTCATATGCTCTCCCTCATAACATTTATAGTTTATTGGCAACATTAAAACTGGTTAAGACTCTGAACTGAACATTAAAAAAAAAAAAAAAAAAAAAAAACAGCACACAGTAACAAAAAAGTAAAAAACTATGTGTTTGGAGCCATTTTTCGTCTCTTCAGTCTTGCTCGCCAATCTTCAGGAAGGGCTTCAAAATTAGCATTTCTCTCTGCCATGCCACTGTGAAAACAGACAGATTACTTCACTGAAAAAAAAAAAATGGAGCTGTTCATTTCCTAGCAAATAAAAACTGACTAAAGCTGAAAATTGGATCTACTGCATCTATCTTCATGACAAAGTTTCATATTTCTCAGCTAAGTAACCAAAATAGTTTTCATCAAATTTCTTAATTGATAGGTCAACCAAACACATACAAATACTCTTCTCTACAGTTGTATTTATATTTAAGTGCATATTTATTTTTATATCTGCCCAGTAACCATTAAAGCTACACTGAAGAAAATAACACATGCTTGTAGAAGTATTTCTTGGCTCCAAGGAGTTAGGAGTCTTTATCCTAGATTGCGGGGAGCCGGCTTGGATCAGCACTCCACTCGTGACAAAGGTCATGAGGAAGGAGGCTTGGCAGATGCAAAGGCGGGATCGAGCCTCAGGAGTGCCCCCGGATATTCTCGAGCATCTATCCCCCCAAAAACCAGAGTCTGCCTGCTTTACTGCTTTGTACTCTCAACTCTGACTTTACTGGGGGCTGTCCCCCACCACCATCTCGCTCTCTCTAATAAAGAATTAACTTACAGCTCCAATTAATAAAGTTCCTGGGCATTAGGAGTGTTCAAATCCAAACCCCTCAGATAGCTCTCTAACTGGCCTGACAAGTTTACCCGGACTCCTATAGCTATGCATACGATTGTTTACAGTCTCCGTCCCGAGAGGCAGGGGAAGCTTAAGGTATTCAAATAGCTTAGAGCCTCTCAGAGAGTTAGAAATTGTCAGAATAAGACTAGTAAAAGATTTTATTAATGAAGCCAATGCTTTTTGCCAAGTTTTCACATCTCCCGTTTTGTATCCTTGAATGTGTATTAATTAATACAGTTGGTTTATAGAGAAAATAAGTAGTGGCCTTGGTGCTAGTAACTTTAGACCCTTAAGGTAATAAATTCTTTTCTTTGTTGTAAACCCATTGCGCCTCCCCGCTATAGGAATCCAAGTTTATCTAACACTTCGGATGAAGATGGCGCCAAACCTTAAAATAATTACTAGATTTATTTACTTAACCTCTAAGAAGATATATTTAACCCTCAACATACCACCAGGGATGGGCAGACCTGATGTTTCTGAGATCCTCTTTCATTAGTTCTAACTAGCATCAATCTCCCACGGCTTATTCAAATTCAATTATATAAAAAACTGATTAAAACTCAAGATTCACTGGGCGAGCTACAGTCTATGGGGTAGTAAAAGAGTCAGACATGATTTAGGGATTAAACAACAACAATATGCTATCTGTTGACAGGTAAACCATATAGTATGCTATGATTTAAAACAACAACAACAAAAAAAACCAAACTCAAGATTCTTGGGAATTTCCTGGCTGTACAGTAGTCAGGACTCTCTGCGCTCTCACTCTGGAGGGCTGGATCAGGGAACCAAGAGCCCACCAGCTGTGCAGCACAGCAAAGACAAAACAAAAACTCAGATTCTATCTTGCAATAACCAAAATGAATCCATGAGACCCTTTTATAAATCTAAAATAAGATAAATTACAAGATCTTTGTGACTTCCCATCATCTTGAAATAGTTTACTATTTCATCACTGTAGGAATTAATGATTAATCAATTCCCAGCAACACTGCTACTGCTAAGTCGCTTCAGTCGTGTCCGACTCTGTGCGACCCCATAGAAGGAAGCCCACCAGGCTTCCCCGTCCCTGGGATTCTCCAGGCAAGAACAGTGGAGTGGGCTGCCATTTCCTTCCCCAATGCATGAAAGTGAAAAATGAAAGTGAAGTCGCTCAGTCGTGTCCGACTCCTAGCGACCCCATGGACTGGAGCCTACCAGGATCCTCCGTCCATGGGATTTTCCAGGCAAAAGTACTGGGGTGGGGTGCCATCGCCTTCCCCGACCCAGCAACACTAAAAAGGACTAAAAAAGAGATAGCAGCACTGTACATTCAAATTGTGATGGTAAAACTGGGTAAGTAAAATCTCAGGCTACAAGTGTTAAGATCATAATCCAGATGAATTTTCTTAAATTCAAGATTCATGAGTGAATATATGGGTCAAAAGGGAAATACAGTATCTGCATAAGTTTTCACGTTTTATGCTGCTATATGCTAAAACGTATTTGATCAAGTTTGTAAGTGGGACAAATACTAAAAACAGGTGTGCAGCGGCTAGAGAGAAACGTATTTTAGGAACAAAGATTTCACTGGAATGACTATTCCAATTGGTGTTTATGGATCTAAAAATGAAAATGTTTTGAATTATGAAGCAAAGATGGCTATCCTTTCTCAATTTTTCTTTTTTGCCACACCATGCGAGATCTTTCCATGACTAGGGACTGAACTTGGGCCCTCAGCAGTAAAAGCGAAATAATCCTGACCACTGGAATGCCAGGGAATTCCTTCAAACATTTCCATAAGTACTGCATTTATGGATGCTGCAAGTGCCAGGAGCAGCAGTAACGATACGATAGAACCTATCGGAGATGAACCTGAAAGCTGGCATCACTATCAGTACGCTCCAGGTAACGCACCACAGCTGAGCAGCTGGTTACACTAAAGCAATGTTGGTCATTTCAGTATGTGTACCTTCAAAAATCATGAAAATAAAGAATAAAAACTTATGTTAGCTATATTTAAATCTTGTTAAATTAAAAATTGGTCTCTTGGAGCTACATGGTAAATGGGGATGACTATTTTCCCTTGTATGCTCAGGGTTAAGACAGTTCTTTGCCTAAGATGAACAATTAGTGGGAAGTGATGCTCAAAATTCTCCAAGCCAGGCTTCAGCAATATGTGAACTATGAACTTCCAAATGTTCAAGCTGGTTTTAGAAAAGGCAGAGGAACCAGAAATCAAATCGCCAACATCTGCTGGATCATGGAAAAAGGAAGAGAGTTCCAGAAAAACATCTATTTCTGCTTTATTGACTATGCCACAATAAACTGTGGAAAATTCTGAAAGAGATGGGAATACCAGACCACCTGACCTGCCTCTTGAGAAACCTATATGCAGGTCAGGAAGCAATAGTTAGAACTGGACATGGAAAAATAAGACTGATTCCAAATAGGAAAAGGAGTATGTCAAAGCTGCAAATCGTCACCCTGCTTATTTAATTTATATGCAGAGTACATCATGAAAAATGGTGGGCTGGAGGAAGCACAAGCTGGAATCAAGATTGCCGGGAGAAATATCAATAACCTCAGATATGCAGATGACACCACCCTTACAGCAGAAAGTGAAGAGGAACTAAAAAGCCTCTTGATGAAAGTGAAAGAGGAGAGTGAAAAAGCTGGCTTAAAGCTCAACATTCAGAAAACGAAGATCATGGCATCTGGTCCCATCACTTAATGGGAAATAGATAGGGAAACAGTGGAAACAGTGTCAGACTTTATTTTTCTGGGCTCCAAAACCACTGCAGATGGTGACTGCAGCCATGAAATTAAAAGATGCTTACTCCTTGGAAGGCAAGTTATGACCAACCTAGATAGCATATTCAAAAGCAGAGACATTACTTTGCCAACAAAGGTCCGTCTAGTCACGGCTATGGTTTTTCCAGTGGTCACGTATGGATGTGAGAGTTGGACTGTGAAGAAAGCTGAGAGCCGAAGAATTGATGCTTTTGAACTGTGGTGTTGGAGAAGACTCTTGCGAGTCCCCTGGACTGCAAGGAGATCCAACCAGTCCATTCTAAAGGAGATCAGTCCTGGGTGTTCTTTGGAAGGAATGATGCTAAAGCTGAAACTCCAGTACTTTGGCCACCTCATGTGAAGAGTTTACTCATTGGAAAAGACTCTGATGCTGGGAGGGATTGGGGGCAGGAGGAGAAGGGGACGACAGAGGATGAGATGGCTGGATGGCATCACTGACTCGATGGACATGAGTCTGAGTGAACTCCGGGAGCTGGTGATGGACAGGGAGGCCTGGCGTGCTGCGATTCATGGGGTCGCAAAGAGTCGGACATGACTGAGCAACTGAACTGAACTGATTACAACTCTGATGTCTTTGAAAAAAGCTAGACTGTAATTTTTATAGGAAAAAAAAATTTCTATGAATTTAAAACTGCTTGGGTAAGTTTGTAAAGAAATCAGGGCTATGACTTTAAGAACATGGGGGCTTCCGTGGTTGCTCAGTGATAAAGAATTCGCCTGCCAATGTAGAAGATATGAGCTCAAATCCCTGATGTGGGAAGATCCCACATGCTGCAGAGCAACCAGGCCTGTGCACCACAACCACTGAGCTGTGCTCTAGAACCAGGAGCTGCAGCTCCTGAGGCCCGTGTGTCCTGGAGCCCAGGCTCTGCAACGAGAGAAGCCACTGCGAGGAGCTGCCGTACACTGCAACCAGAGGGCAGCACCTGCACTCTGCAACTAGAGAAACGCTCACACCGCAGCGAGACCCAGCACAGCCGTAAAGAAACGAAATAAAAACAAACACTTGAAGAATACAATGGTTCTACAAGTTCAGCTGCAAGCAGCACAGCCTGCCCGTCTGAGAGCCCTCCTCTTTACCTGACAAGCTGCTGCTGCTTCCACTCTTCAATGCGCTTCTGTGCGGTCGACTCTCGGTCCTCTTCGCTGGAACTAGAGTTTTCCTCTTCATCTAACTCACGCTGGATACTCTGCCACTTCTTTACCAGAGACGGCATTTTGGTTTTACTTTTCTTTGCCTGTAACAGAGGTTAAAGGTCAGAAAGAATATAATACATAAAACAAGAGAAAGAGTTCTTCACATGAGATCAAGATCTCTTCCTTAGTTCTAAGAAGTAAGTGAACTTCAAAATCAACCAAACACAAGTACCATTCCAAATTTTTGCCAAAAATTTCTACCAAGTTTGATTAAAAACCTAAAAACTGTAAATGGGATATTTTTTCTTAAAAAAAAAAAAAAAAAGAAGAAGAAAAAAACCCACTATTTTAGTTGGAGGCTAATTACAACATTCTAAAGGAGATCAGTCCTGGGTGTTCTTCGGAAGGAATGATACTAAAGCTGAAACTCCAATACTTTGGCCACCTGATGTGAAGAGTTGACTCATTGGAGTTGACTCTCATGCTGGGAGGGATTGGGGACAGGAGGAGAAGGGGACGACAGAGGATGAGATGGCTGGATGGCATCACTGACTCGATGGACATGAGTTTGGGTAAACTCCGGGAGCTGGTGATGGACAGGGAGGCCTGGCGTGCTGCGATTCATGGGGTCACAAAGAGTCGGACACAACTGAGCAACTGAACTGAACTGAATTACAACAATGTGATGGTTTTTGCCATACGACAAAATGAACCGGCCACAGGCATACTGTGTCCCCTCCGTCTGTAAATGGGGTATTTTATGAAATCAGGTCAGAAAATTTTCCTTTAGCTTTATTCTGTGGAATTAAAAACTCTTGCCCTTATCTCCTCAGAATTACAATGTACCCTTTTATGAGTTTAAATGGATGTAGTGTTCGCATCAAGTGAAACACAGTGCTGAGAAACAAATGATAACTTTTCTGCAAAGAGCAACAGAGTCAAACACGACTATTAAATATGAAAAAAAGCAAAGAGGAATATTAAAACATTAATTATAAGATCAGTTCTAAGAGAAGATACTACTTACAATTCAATTTTGTCCTATTAGCTTACCTTCAGTTTCTAAATTGCCTATAATAAACACAGAATCTCACAGTTAGGGAAAAAAACCTTGTGATATTTGCTATATATACAATATGGCTTGCTCTGTCACTACCTTCAGAGTTCTGATCAATGGCGCTCTGGCAAAGATGCCTTCTCTGACCACACTATATGAAACAGTACCGCCTCCCAAAGCCCTCTCACTTTCAGTCCTCTGACACTTTTTTCTTCATTGCATTTTTAAACGTTGAACATATATTTGCTTATCTGCTTCTGCAACCCAGTTGCCCTCTACCCTCTCCAAGCCCACCAGAAAAGCTGTATAAAAGCAGATTTTGTTAGTTACTGAATATGAAGTTCTTAGAGAGAATGCTTGACAGATAGTATGTATTCAAAATAAACCTTCTAATATTTGTGATTAGTTCATTGAATTTATTATATTAGACACTGATAAAAACTAATTTTCACCCCTGTGTTTTTGAAGACTTGGCCACCAGGGAAGATCCTGGCCAAGTTACACTCTAAATACAAGCAGGCCCTCAAGTGGCAGGTATGAAGGAGTGCTGTGCTCTTACGAGGTCTACGTATAGTGGCCCAAACTGTTTTCCAAGCCTGCAGTTAAAACAAACACATTTCGTGATTAACCACCCAAAAGAGTTGAGAAAACAAGCTTTATCTTTTCAGTCTTTTAAAATTACTTGCCTTCCTGGCTCAATACCCTATTCTGACTATCAATAACAGGTTTTTAACTTTCTGGGGAAATGCCCATGTAAAATGCTTAAGCCTTCTGCTCCACACACCTTCCCACATTCCATTCTGTTATTTCACCTGTGGTCCAAATCTGACCCACTGCATACACACCCTTCCAGTAAGCTCCAAACACAACCTTTTCTGGGTAAGAATGCAACCAACTGAGTAAAAAGTAGTAAGAATTACTGTCGTAATGGTCACTATGCATAGAGGGCTCACTGCAGTACAACCTCTCACCATATTTCTGCAAATATGATTAGAAGCAACACAGATCTAAGTAGTCATGGCAGTTTCATTTTGACTTCCATATGATTCTGTAAATTCAAAGTGTATTTGATTCCTATCTGTCATGGGAAAGTAAGCTATGTTTTAGTAGTTAGGATTGTTTGTCACGTTCAAAACCATGGATCCAGAGTTGCACTGGCTGTTTGAACATATTTTAAATAGGGGAACCTTGCAATCAGAGGAAAAGATTAAATGGCTAGAATTCTTTTCTAGTTAACTGCATATAAAACCTGAGCAAAAAGATTGAAAAATGGCCTGTCACACCAAAGAGATGAATCGTTGCCTTCAAATAAGTCCATAAAAATGACATGTTAACGTAGAATACTAGATTTTGGAAACTATTATCTCGGGACTCCCCTGGTGGCCCAGGGGTCGAGAGTCCACCACACAGCGCAGGGGACGCGGGTTTGGTCCCACATGCTGGGCAGCGCCTGGGCCCGCGGGCCTCAACTCCTGGTCTCATGCGCCGCGATGCAGATCTCATGTGCCTTGACTGAGACCCAACGCAGCCTAATAAGTTAATCAATGTATTTAAAAAAAAAGATTATTTATATGACCGTAAGAGTATGATTGTCTAAAAAATTACTTGAACGAATGGAGGTGGAGATGATTATCTCTCTTGGAAGACTGAAGAAGAGTGGTAAGGAATCCTTCATAAGAGAAATGATTCCTGAGCACTGAACAATAACCTTGATTCTGTGAAGAACGAACAGTAGGGGGACCGGTAAACACAGACAAGGCATGTAGGTGGTCAACGTACGCTGGCTCAGGAGAGCTGCACGGGGCACAGTGAGCTGGACAGCAATCCATTCAAGACGCTATCCTGGCACTGTTGAGTTTTCAGAACACTTATTTCCAGATAATTTCTGGAACCACGGTACCAGCTTGGACAAGTGGGTCAATCCAGAAATACTCTTTTTTTGTGTAACTCAAACTTCTTCAAGAAGGTCCCTTGAACCACGTAAAGCAAAGAATTTGCCCCACTGACTGCTGGAGCAAAAGATGACAGCTGAGACAATGGAGCAGCAGCACTGGGAAGGGAAAAGCTGAAGAGAAAGTTTCTTTAGGTGATTTAGGGAATTCAAAGGGTCCATGAGGGTGATGTCAGAAAGCTGGCAGACTATGAAGCTCCAAGCTCTTGCTGATCCCATGGAAATATATAAACAAATAAGAAACTGACTAAGATGGTTTTGTGGGAACCCTAGAAACCAGTCAAAGCTCTGCAGCAACTTAGAGAACAGCCTATCAAGAAAAACCTGCACCAAGAACAGCAGGAGCTTCTGGGGCAGGTGTGCACGCCCTCGTTCCACACTCTCCCCGGTGTGGCTGGAACGAAATGGCCCAAGGCTCAGTTTCCTCACTCCAGATGGAAGGAAGTGAGTGGGGTGTCTAAAATGTTCCAGACTGTGGTTGCCTTCGGGACTGGTTCAGTGTTGTCTGACTTCAAGGTCAGCCAGGAATGGTGGTATATGTGGATCTCAGGTTAGAAGCCATGAAAGGTAGCAGCAGTCACGGCCTGTGAAAACCACAGCGGGACAGATGTCATCTGGACAGTTGGGGGCAAATGCTTCTGTGCAGAGGAATACAACAGAATATAAAAAGCTCATAGAAGAAGTGTGAAATCCTTAGGGGAATTAAAAGTAAATATACAAGAGGAAAGGAGGGAAAAAAAAACAAACAACCACATACAAGTCCACGTCCAGGGAACATATATGCCTAGAAAAGGCCTGAAAAGATCTTGTACCTTCATGGTGGGCACACTGATGAAGGATGCAAATGAAAGATGCTGAACATACTCACTCACTCACTAGAGAAACAGAAATCAAAACCACAATGAGATACCACTTCATACCTGCCATGACTGGTATGGTAACTTTCAGAAAATGGCAAGTAACTAGTGTTGGTGAGCCCTTGGAGATATTAGTGCCCCTCAGCACTGCTGGTGGTAATGGAAAATGCCTCACTCACTGCAGGAAAATGGTTCCTCCAAAAGTTATCAGAACTACCATATGCTTCAGCAATTTCACTTCTACTAACACACACACACACACACACACACACAAACCCAAAAGAAACGGAAACAAGTACTCAACATGTATGTACTCACATACATATTTATATAGATACTGCTCAGAACAGCAAAGAGAAAAAAAACAAAACAGCAAAGAGGTATGAAACAACCCAAATGTCCATCAATGGATGGATGGATAAGCAAACTGGTACATACACACAACAGAAGGTTATTCAGCCATAAAAAGAATAAAGTATTGATGAAAGCTACAACATGGATGAACCCGGAAAACACTCTGCTAAATGAAGGAAGCCAGACGCTGAAGCTCACACATGCACCACTGCAGAGTGGGTAACCTGGTGGAGATGGAAAGCTGACCAGTAGGCCCCTGAGGCTAGAGGAAGGGGTACTGAGGTGTGGCTGGGTAATGGGCACAGGTGCTCTCCTTTGGAGTAATGAAAATGTTACATAACCAGTGAGGGGGGGTGGTTGCACCACAATGTGAATATACTAAATGCTACTGAATGTAAACTTTAAATATCACCTCAACAGAACAAAATTTCTAAATACAAATTTAAAGAGCTATGTTCTCTACCTTATCTTTCTTTCCTTTTTTCGTCTTCTCAGGTGGTGGCATTTTGGGAGCTGGTGGTGGTGGTGGTGGAGGAGGAGGAGGAGGAGGAGGAGGTTCAATAATGGCAGTGGTGGGTACAGCAGCTCGGGCCTGGACCGGCTGCAGTGTGGGAGCGGTCACTGCCATTGGCACAGAACATTCAGCATAGCCCATAAGTGCAGGAGCCGACGTTAGGCCGAGGTAATTCGACTGCAGGTTCATTCCTCTGGCCTGATGACCCATTCCTGTTGCTGGATGGCTAACTGCTATTGCTTGGTGTCCAACTCCTGCAGTCTGGTGTCCAACCCCTGCCGCTTGTTGACCTAACAGAGAAAATATAAAATGAAACAACTATAAAAAGGACATTGTGACAAAGCCAAAAACAAGAAAGAAGGAAAAGGAAAGTGGGAGTTAGATTATCTACAAAGCGATTCTAATGTACCTTCCCCCTTTAGAAAAACCAAAACAAACAAAAAAAACCAGTCACATTTTCCGGTGGCAAAATATGAATTTCTGAACGTTTCAGCATTAAGGTACTTAACATCAAAATCACTGTTATGTAAATGCACAGAGAAGAATCTGGAAGGATGCATGTAAACTGTTAATACTGGTTTTCAATAACCGAAAGAAACAGCAATAAACAGTCTTTGCAACAAGAAGTCTTTAATTTATCACATCTAGTTCTGGAAACAAAGAAAATACACTGATGAAAACACACTGTACCCAGAGTGCTGACCTGCAGCTACAGCTGACTGGCTGTAGAGGACTGGAGAACTACCAATGGTGGCTGACCGCTGGACTGCTGCAGTACTCATCTCTGTGGCTTTTCTCTTTATCGCTTTAGTGGAAGGAGAACTTAGAGATGGTAGAATCGGCTGAACTCTGAAATGAAGAGATTCTAGTCAGTGGCTGAAGGCCCTGGTTAAGTATCCTCTTCTAAAAGAAACCTTACCGATCATGCCCCAGTGCCCCACACTCTTCTGAGTGCCAAGCAGCGGTTCTCACCTGGCTAGTGACAACCGTGGTTTGTGCCGTGGGCTTCAGTGGAGTGTCCTCCTCCGTTCCTGGAGCAGGCGGCTCCTCACTCCCCTCGTCTTCCATCTCCACCTCCTGGATCTCACCATCTTCCACAGGCGGAGGAGGGGGCGGAGGGGGCGGAGGAGGGGACTCGGGGGGTGGAGGCGGAGGGGGCGGCATCTCCAGAGGTAGTGGAGGCTGCAGCACAGGCACACTTGACTGAAGGACAGTCCAGAACGGAGTGAGTGGCATGAGTGATGACGAAGATACTTGGCCGGAGAAGGACTCTTTACAAAGAGAACCTATGAGAACAAACAGGAATCAGGGAAACAGCAAGACTAAGACTCCCATGAACTGACCGCTGACACAGGTCCCCAAGACTTCTATTCTATACTGATGTCACTGAAATAGTAAACTCACTTCAAAAATGACTTCCCAGGAAAGATAAATTCATAGAATTTATAGTTAGCACTTGCCCCAGCTGTGTTACACTAGTCTTGTTTTCTGGGTCAAGATTTATGGCTGAGTAAATGAAGCACATCACATTAACTCAAGGAGAAACTCAAATCATCTGAACTGCAAGTTTTTTTTTTATTTCAAAGATACACAACTAGAGAAGGCAATATTCTGGGGTCTTCTTTAAGTGAAAAAGTGAGTGAATGATGTGCATTTGCAATATTAATTCCACATATTTTATTTTTTAGTGAGCTAGGTAAGTGATTAGGATTACCTAGAGAAGCACCCATTCAAAACACTCACACAAATTCTACCCATTTCAGTTAATCTGGGTTATTAAGTTCAAAAAAATCCATTTGCAAGGTGATACTGTCAACCCTATCATTCCGTCACATCTTTGTGTGAACTACTCATTTGCTAAATCACAGCAACAAACCCGGGAGGGTAGTGTTTTATTTCAGTGATGATAAAGGGGAAACTAGAATGAACCTTTCAGGTAAATGATGACTAATAACAAATATAGCCCAGAAAAGAGCTGTCTGAAGACACGGAGAGTCTGAAATTGCCACTGAGGACATCGGAGCTGAGGAGCTGCAAGGTCTGCTTTCCGGAAAAGCTGCAGAAGTCAGTTAACTACTGTCCCTTCTCTGCCAGGAAAAGCTTTAAAGATTAGAGAAAATAGGAAGATATACTTACTTGTAGCCTTCCCCATCCCTCTTTATCGTCAATAGGGAAGTTTCACATTATTTGGGACTATTAGATATATATCCCAGGAATGCTGAAGGGGATTTTCTCCCTAAAAATCATAGAATTTAGGAGTAGAAGAGACATGAGAAATCATCTATTTTAACCCTCTCCTTTTAAAGGTAATGAAACCCAGGAGGGAAATGAGTTGCCCAAGAACCCATCTCTCTGTGGCCGGGTCTGCCCCCTAGTCTAGTGTTATTTTTTTTGGCTAACGCTGTATGGCTTACGTGTGGGATCTCAGTTTCTCCACCAGGAACTGAACCCAGGCCACAGCCGTTAAGAGCCCAGTACCCTAAACACTGGGCCACCAGGGAACTCCCCTACTGCTCTCGCGGAGCAGAGGTCCAGAAGCCGTCACCTGTCAAATGTCATGGGCAAAGCAGTCGATTAAATAAGGACTCTATCATAAAAGGCTCGAGAACAAAGATAAGGCCTTTTAACTTACTTTGCATAAAATACACCACACTGGCACTCAGTACGTAAAACTAAAGCAACTGTGAAGCACTAGGCTTCCAGAACAGCTTCAGTGTTTATGAAGGGATACACCATGTAAAAGACTTTAAGAACATGATTCACATGACTACTCTAATTACTGAGAAATTGTTTACTACCAAGGAAAAGGAAACTGAAAAAAATTCACCAGAAAACAAGACTGCAGTTTTCTAGCTAAAAGACTTCAAATGTCTCATTAACCTTTTCATTGTGCCGAATCTAACACAAGAAGTCTACTACATTAGAGTACATCAAGATTACATAAGAAATAAGGTAATAAGCACTGGGGATTATAGCTTATTAAACCTCCTTTTACTAAACCAACCACAATATGCGGTAGGTAAATACATGGGTCAGATTTATGTATTAGCAGGTGTCTCACATAGAAGCATAACGCAGCACTGAAGCTTTTATGATGGTAGAAGTGCTATGCAGAGGAAATCAAGGAGACACAGTACGTTTAAGATTAACAATGTGGTTTACAACCTTCAACAAAGTTTTAACCAGCAGTAACTGAACTCTGCGTAAATATGAAACACACTAGACTCAATAAATTTAGATCACACAAGTAGCACTTTCACACTTAATGTCTGAATCCTAAGTTTACTCAAAACATAAAAACTGTGTCTTAACATTGATAATTATCTCCTTCAGCTTAAATATAGAAACTTCCAAGAAATGCTAGTCTGAATACCCATGGATGCCGTATTACACGATGCTTCTCTTCATTCCTACATTTAACCCAGTTGGTGTACTTCGCCATTTACGAGAACATGAAGTCTGAAGTCCAAGGAGAGACTCCTATGGTATATACATGGCTTTTAGGCTTCCCTGATGGCTCAGATGGTAAAGAATTGGCCTGCAATGCAGGAGACCCAGGTCCGATCACTGGGTCAGGAAGTACCCTGGAGAAGGGAATGGCAACCCACTCCAGTATTTGCCTGGAGAAGTCCATGGACAGAGAAGCCTGGCGGGATACAATCCATGGGATCGCAAAGAGTTGGACAAGACTGAGCAACTAACACTTCACTTCACTAAACTTTTTAAGTATTAAGCTAAAAGAATCCTGTGGGGATACAAATTTTTAATTCCCCAAGAACATATGTTTTTCTATGCATCTTCATTTCTATATAAATAGAAAGACAACCTTTCTTTCTTATAAAGGCAGGCTTCCGTTATTATTTTCCTATATTCCCCTCACAAGTATTACTAGTTAGTATTTTGAAGCAGGAGGGCAGTTTATCAGTTTAAATCAAGAAGCTATTACACAAATAATAGGTCCATGGAGACTTTTTGGCTAAGCAGCAGAAACCTGCTTTAACCTGACAAAAGCCCAACACTCAAATATGTTGGATACCCTGAAATTGGCTTATCTTAGAAATATAATGTCAAATTTAAATATGGAACAATCAACAAGGATTAAAAATGAGCAGAACTGTGAAACTTCCTTACTCCTTAGTGGAGTTCTTCTACTTTAAAAGATGATTTTAACCATTGTTGGGTTGACAGAAAGCATACATTATAAACTTTATTGGCTTAAAATAGTGATTGTCATTGCTCTCCAATTCTAAAGACCTCAGTACAAGACTTGGAAGCAATGTATCTATCATTGCTGCCCAAAGAATGAAGAATCTAAAGGAAATCTTCTGGTATTTTTTTCCCCTGAAATATGAAGTAGAATACCGCCTTTTTTTTTCCTATGTTCTAAAATTATCACTGCTGTCACACATGTCTTTTTACTTTGAGTAACTAAGGATTCTCGGGATTCTTAGGTTATTTAAGAAGTTAACAAAACCACTGGTACATGCCCAGTTTCATCTGGCATACAATCAGAACTTTTCTACTGGGACTGGGGAGCCAGCAGACTATAAATTATTTTTGATAGGTGGAGGACATGAGAATACAACTCTTTACTCCCCACCTTACAAAAAATTTCTTTTTATCCTCAAGGTTTAAGACTTATTCAGTTTTCTACATGTTTTTAATATTCTTTTCCATCAGAGGTTATTACAAAATATCAAATATAGTTCCTAAAGTTTATGACTTTAGAAATCACTCCATACACTCTTACCTTAATATGATAGCATTTAAACAAATACGTAAGTTTTTCAGATCAAAAGGCTGTTTGCTCACCACAGTCTTAACTATGCCTCACTTTCTACTTATTTATGTCATTCCACGAAAGATGGAGTTAGAGAAAAAAAAGTATCCTCTCCCATAATGTATAAATCAAGTGATGGCTCCTTAGATTTTCAGAGTAACCGACAAACTATGAAAGTCTTTCTTTTTAAAATTTGTATAACCAAACTGAAGTTCTCTAAGAGTACTTTAACTGGACCGAGCCATCTTGATTATTTTATACTAGAACAGATGATTTGTAATGATCAATTATTTTGCTTCTCTGAAACAAGCATGGTCCTAGTTTCACAGTATTTATTCACAATATTTTGGTTTGTAACAAACATACTTCCCAGGAGACTAGTGGAGTAAAAACATGAAGTTGCAAAATCAACAGACTAAATATTTTATAAAAAGGCAGAACATATTTCTTATTACTCCACATAAACACTGACAACTATCCAATTCCTTACCATTAATTAGAATTCATGTTATTGGAAATTCACAGCCGTCTGTGGCATGGCAGAATAGTTATATGATGGAATTTTAAAGTCACAATACACTGGCTCATAATTTTATTTTTTTAGCAGATAACATGGTTATTTCCGACTAACACTAACTTTAGTTTCTCTCAGTATAAATCTTGCATTAATTTTTTTAGTTAGAAATTCATGACTATATTTTCTTTTACATGTTAATACAAGTCTCCCCCACCCCCCCGCCCCAAATCATCTCTCTCCAATTAATACCAGGTAAATTGTCCCACCTGTGGAATTCTCAGAAGATTCTGTAGAATTTGAATCAGTGCCAGTTTTGTCTTTCAAGCTCTGCTTAGGAAGAGTCTCGTCTCTACTTTCTTGGGCTTGGCTTTCTTCCTCTTCCTCCTCACCATCTGGGAACTCCCACTGAGACTCGCCCGACTGTTCGTTTACATAGAAATATCGTCTATGATCCCTAAATTACAAGAAAGAAAACACATATTTTAAGACCCATTTTCCTACAAAGACACTTCCATTTGGTCCTGTCCCAGGACAGCAGTCTGCTCTCACAGGGACGAACCGCTTCTTAATGGACTGCTATTCACAAAGGCAACAAAGAGCTTTGACAACTGAGGATGGAGAACCAAGGATAATTCAAAGCTATTTGCACTGCCAGCAGCTCTGTGAATACAGCCCTGAACCCTCTTACTCCAACAGATGACTTAGAAAAACACCTCTCATATGTTTTTGTTTTTTTTTTTTTTGCCAATGCTTAACAGGGTTTTCAAGTTTCATTAGTGAAGGGACTCAATCTCCTAGAACACTAAGTTCCCTTCCACAGAAGAGAACAACGAAGTTTGCGAAAGGTGACTCTTCCCCTCTTGAACCGTGGCATTCACATTTCATACTCTTGATATCAAACACAGTGAAAGCTAAAGAGAGGGAGAGGATCTGGGAGCTGAAAAATAAAAGAGCAAAGATTTCAAATAACGAAAAAAAAAAAAATCAAGAAAAGCCAAATATAAAAAGAAATGTTTTCATCTGACCTGCTGGCAGAAGATAGTAATCTTGTTCTTCATTCACATCTTCAGCCACGAAGCTTTCCTTAACTTCACCGAGGTTAATCAGGAGTAGTTGCTTCCAGAGGTCCTGTAAAGCGCACAGAGCTCTCGCATGCGCTTAACCCCCAAGCCCGCCCTACTCCGTGCAACAACGCTCTGGAGTAAAAACCAGCTTGGTCCAATCTTGGGAAAAAATCCGTTACATGGAACACTTTAAACACTGCTTCTGGTTCCTCCGCCGTGTGGCTGGCCCAAACTGTGAGTGCTTGCGGTGCTCTGCCCGCCCGGCACTGCTCAGGCCGCTGCCCTCAGTCTCCAGACAGGCTGTTAGGTCGTCAGGCGGTGGTGATCACAAATCAAGTCTGAGATGTCAAAGGTGAAAGGTGAAAAGGGGAGAAGAGTGCGTACCTGTCCCAGTGGCAGGACCAGCCTTTAGGAGTGGCGTTTATTTCATATTGTTTTAGCTGTTCTGCGGCATCCTGAAGTTTTCGTTTAAGGTAGTTTCCATTGAGAGCCCCTTCCCGCCAGTCCGCAATCCGAGTCTAAAATCAGAGCAGCTTACGTTAGAGACTTGTTCTTATGTCAACAGGAAGAGGAAAAGGACTTAAGTCTTCTGGTCCATGACTATATACTCTGGCAGGAGAACAGACCAAAGAGGAAGAGAAATCCCATCCTAAATTTCCTAAGAAGTCTTGTTTGCTCTGTAGAGTTCTGAAAAATGAGACTGGAACCCAACACTGCCAAAGCTCCACCATCTGTGAAAATGAGCAGCAGTATAGTTTTGTTTTTCCCTGTGAACTATATTAGGATGGTTCCCCAGTAACTTTACATTTTTGGTAGATACTTGATTCAATTAAATCATGTAATAAATTAAAAATAAATTGGGCTTCCCAGGTGGTGTTCATGGTTTAAAAAAAAAAAAAAAGTTTTGCAGGGGAATGCAGGAGATTTAAAAAACCTAGGTTTCATCCCTGGGTTGGAAAGATCCCCTGGAGAGGGAACTGGCAGCCCACTGCAGTGTTCTTGTCTGGAGAATCCCATGGACAGAGAGGACTTTGTGGCAAGCTATAGTCCGTTGGGTCACAGAGTCAAACACAAAGGAGCACACACGTACGATTAATCAAGATTAAAGGTTTAGTTCTTAGGGAAATCGGTCAACTTCCTATAGGAATTCCTTACCTAATCCTACCCTGCTACTACTGTAAAGTACACAGGTTACTCACAGGACTCAGAACTCCTCTTTTTTAATAAGTCTCTTGGAATTCCCTGGCAATTCAGCAGTATCACTCCTCCTTTACACTGCTGAGGGCCTGGGTTTGACCCCTGGACGGGGAACCAAGATCCCACAGGCCTCAGGGAGAGGCCAAATAAAAAAATGTCTATAATGCTAGAATACTTTAAAAGTACATTCAATATTATGGGGGGTTTCATCACTACCAATAGAATTTTAGTTTCTTACAAAAAAAATATTAAAATATACGCCTATTGAAGGGAGTCAAATATCATCCTTACACACAAACTCTCAGTTATTTATTTCCATGATTATGTTTTGCTTTGGCCAAGACACAGTTTTGTTTCCTGTGTTGGTTGTTCAAGTATATATCAAGATTAGTAATTTAAATTTAGGATTGAAACATAAATAAGACAGATTCCTCACACAAATAGCATTTCGTTCAAACACTGATGTTTATATTCAGAATGGCTTGATTACCTCAGTCTGTAAAAGCAGCACATGAAAGTTGGAGATGGACTGTCTATTAATGCCCAAAAACTCAAATTTACTTGTCAGGGTATTTGCCAGTTCTCCAATCTGAAACTGTAATGCGGGAAAGGAAAAAAGGAAAAATTAAGAGAATATTTTAAGTAAAGTCTTTCATTTTTCATTACAGATACTACAAAAAATGGATCTGCCTATAAGGCCTTTCTCATATACTGCAACTAGTTATGTAAAAGATAAAATCCTAACTTAGAGTAAAATAGTTCACATAAAAATTATGTGAAGAAAGAAAGAATAAATAATGACGCAAGGTTTAGAGAAACTGTATGCAATATCTACTCTAAAACAATATGGAATTTGAAAAGAGATCCTAAATGACATGACTCCTCAATACTGTCCAAACCATCACTCATCCATCACCACCTGCTTATGCCAGCCATACACGAAACAAAACGAATTTTCCCAATTCCACCTGCACAGTTGTACTAGCTGCTGACTGGATGGACTTTTTAAAGTTGAAACAATAGGCAAAGTGGTTTTTCCAAAAGAACACACTTAAAGAGCCACATACTTACTTGGTCCAATTCTTCTCATGACATTAGGAACAGAAATGAAAATGGAACCAAGCATGCCTTTTGTGTAAGGGCAAGTATTGGGTTGGACACAAAGTTTGTTCTGGTTTTTCCGTAAGCTGTTATAGAAAAATCTGAAGGAACTTTTGGCCAACCCAATAGTTCATGCAGGTTAAATTTGTTATTTAAATTTGTGACTTTACTCTCTTTTAATGCTTCCAAACTAGAGAGGCCTGTATTTGACAAGTTGCTGCTGCTGCTGCTGCTAAGTCGCTTCAGTCGTGCCCGACTCTGTGCGACCCCATAGACGGCAGCCCATCAGGCTCCCCCGTCCCTGGGGTTCTCCAGGCAAGAACACTGGAGTGGGTTGCCATTTCCTTCTCCAATGCATGACAAGTTACTGCTTTCCAATAGAGACTTATAAAGAGTTAAGCACTTAGAATTTATTTTTAGATTTCTTTACATCAAGTCAGTCTCCTTATTTCAGCCTTTAATATAACTTTTTCACTCAACCAAATGATTTATATTTAAAGACAGCAAAGATTACTTTTTTACTATTATCCAGAAGAAAAAGTTTACTACTTTCTAGAAAAAAAAAGTAGTTGGCCTATTTAAAATGTTTGGACAAGTAAAAAATATTATTTGTCAAGCTGCATTAAGTAATGTACATACTTTCAAGTCCTGTTCTTCTTCTACTTTAGGTACTGTCTGTATTTTTAATTTTTCTGGAGATTCTTCTGCTTCCATCTCTTTGTCTGAGTTTTCATCCATTTTTTCTGAATTTTCCGCACCAACTGCTGGAAAAGAAAATATGTGAAATTAAATCAAAAGGACTATAAAAAGGTCTTACTCTACAGTGCAGGGGATTATACTCCATATCCCATCAGATCAGATCAGATCAGACGCTCAGTCGTGTCCGATTCTTTGCGACTCCATGAACTGCAGCACGCCAGGCCTCCCTGTCCATCACCAACTCCCGTAGGTCACTCAGACTCACATCCATCGAGTCAGTGATGCCATCCAGCCATCTCATCCTCTGTCATCCCCTTCTCCTCCTGCCCCCAATCCCTCCCAGCATCAGAGTCTTCTCCAATGAGTCAACTCTTCGCATGAGGTGGCCAAAATACTGGAGTTTCAGCTTTAGCATCATTCCTTCCAAAGAAATCCCAGGGCTGATCTCCTTCAGAATGGACTGGTTGGATCTTCTTGCAGTCCAAGGGACTCTCAAGAGTCTTCTCCAACACCACAGTTCAAAAGCATCAATTCTTCAGCGTTCAGCCTTCTTCACAGTCCAGCTCTCACATCCATACATGACCACAGGAAAGACCATAGCCTTGACTAGGCGAACCTTTGTTGGCAAAGTAATGTCTCTGCTTTTTAATATCCCATAATAAACCATAACGGGAAAATATTAAGAAAAAAAAAAAGAATGTCTCTATGTATATAACTGAGTCACTTTCCTGGACAGGAGAGGTTGACACAAAACTGTAAATCAACTATATTTCAAAAAAATGTTAAAAAAAAAAAAAAATCAAACAGACCAGTACTAATAGAGTCCCAAATATACTTTCTTATCCCTAGAGCAGAGGTATCTGAAGGTTATTAGTGCTCTCCTTTGCCTATGTTTTCCTTACATGTTATGGAAGCTCTAATGATTTACCAACCTACTGTCTTTATAAAGCCAAAAAAAAAATTATTCCTTTATAACAGGGGTCCCCTATCTTTGAGGGTCTAATGCCTGATGATCTGAGGTGGAGCTGATGTTAACAGTATTAGAAATAAAGTACACAATAAATATAACTTGTTTGAATCATCCCGAAACCATCCCTCGCCCTCCCCGGCTTCCCTGCCCCCAACCGGGTCCGAGGAAAAATTGTCTTCCACAAAACGGTCCCTGGTGTCAAAAGAGCTGGGGACCATTACTTTACAACCACATTTCTTAAAACGTATCTACATATAAGATTTACTTGTTTTATCACATTACCCAAAAGTTTCTGCTTTTCCTTTCTCCATCTATTAATCTTTTCTGATCTTTTTTTTGGTCACACCTAGTGGTTTGTGGGATGTTAGTTTCCTGAACAGGATCAAACCTGTGTTCCCCTGCAGCAGAAGTGCAGAGTCCTAACCACTGGACCACCAGGGAAGCTCCTTTTCTGACCTCTTCCAAAGACTCATGGCTTCAATTACTTATGAAAGCTAGATATCAAACCTGGAATATATGAGGATTCTTTATCAAGAGGGTTTTGATAAAAAGGCTTTCATAATCAGAGCAACATGTTAAACTACCAAATAACTCCCTTCTTAGTTAACACCTGTAGACAACCTTTATTGGACCTACTTATTCCTCTGGTTAGTGCTATCTGTTGGTAGTGGGACTCTCCATAAGAGAACAGGTTTACCACATAATTAAATGGACTAAAAGTTCAGAAAAGATATGAACTCTTTATTATATTTGATTAACACCTGCTTATCAAACTAATCCATATATCCAGTATAAATCACTCTCATGAGGATCATAGATAAAAAGAAAAAGAACAAATTTGAGTACTCTTTCTTAACTTCAGTTAATCTTTGATCTAAAGAAGAAATGTGACTTTCATCACTCTCAACAGCTTTCATAAAAAGTTTGAAATTTAGTATTAAATACTAAACCTTATCATACAATGGCCTTGTTCTTTTTATTTGATCATTAACATTGCTTCTGCATTTTCAAATTGTCTAAAACTAAATGTTTCTACTCTCCCATTGACTAGTTTCTAGTTTACTTATATATCAGACATCTTACATTTAATGACAGGTTTAAGAATTTAACAATTTCAAAGAACTGCTAGAGCTCTAAGATAAGATTATTTTGGAGGGCAATTAGGCAGGATTTGTCAAATTAAAATGCACATACCCCTTAACCTAGCAATATACCACTAGCAGTCTATACTATGATACTAAAACCTGCATAAAGACAGATGTCCCAAGATGTTTGCTAAGCTTGATTTTAATTGTGAAGTATCATAACTAACGTGTATAATATATAAAGAACGTGAGTACTCCAGTAACTACAACCCAGTTTAACAGAAGACCATCAGTAACACCTTGAAGCTCCCTGTGCCCCTCTCCCATCATGCTCACACCAGACACACCCTGGTCATGTTAATAAGCGCTTGTACTTTCATCATGGCTAGATCCTGAAGCACAGTAGTTTTGCTTATTTTCCAATTTACATACATGGAATTCGAACATATGCATTCTCCTGTGGCTTTTAAAATTCAACATTATTGTTTCTGGTGATAATTCATGTTGAAGAATGTAACAAAGGACCATTCACTGTTCACTGCTATTCTGTATTCAATTTCAAAAATACATCACAATGTATCCACTATTCTTTAGATGGACATTTGAATGGCTGATACTCTTTTGGGATAATATGAATGCAGTATTACTTTTAACCGTGGAACGAGGATACAGATGTCGAGCAGTGAAGGGAGAGTTGGAATGAAGACGTCTGTAACACGCAGCAGTGAAAAACAACTGTATCTATACAGTTAATGTTGTCTATGTTAAAATTCACATATGCCCACTTCACAAACGCACATAAAAAACAAAACAGAAAGTCTAGAATATATGTAGACAAAAAATATAGAAAATAGACCTCAGAGTAGGGAATGAGAATAGTGAAAAGACAAAGGAGGGAGAGGGGCCCTTAGATTTCCACTTTATATTCCTCCGTATTGTTCACTGGAAAGAAAAATTCAACCAAGGATGTCTGCATACATTACCTGTGTTTTTAATTAAGAAATCATAACCTATAAGGTATCTTCTGCTTGGTACACTCAACTAAGACTTTGGTGATTAAAACTAGTCAGTTCTGGTAAGAGATTGGAAGAATGCAGCAGGTTCTCTTTTATATTACCCTGAAAATAACTGGGATCCTCATGATAGTACCAAACTATCTACACTATCTGGAGAAGGCAATGGCACCCCACTCCAGTACTCTCGCCTGGAAAATCCCAGGGACGGAGGAGCCTGGTAGGCTGCAGTCCATGGAGTCGCTAAGAGTCAGCACGACTGAGCGGCTTCACTTTCACTTTTCACTTTCATGCATTGGAGAAGGAAATGGCAACCCACTCCAGTGTTCTTGCCTGGAGAATCCCAGGGACGGGGGAGCCTGGTGGGCTGCCGTCTATGGGGTCACACAGAGTCGGACACGACTGAAGTGACTCAGCGTAGCACAGCATAGCATCTACACATCCAAAGGCTGGCCAACCTGGGGACAGCCCAGTGGTCCAATGGTTGAGAATCTGCCTTGCAATGTGGGGAGATCGCAGGTTCGATCTCTGGTCGGGCAACTGGGATCTCACATGCCCCAGAGCGACCAAGCCCTCAGGCTGCAACTACACAGCCCGCACGCCACAGTGAAAGATCCTTCATGATGCAACAAAAACCTGAAGCAGTCAAAAAATAAAATAATAATAATAATAATAAAAGACTGAGAGACTTGTACACACAGAGAGAAGATGAAGCTGGGATTCCCAGAGGTGGTCCCTGCCTGCTTTGCTTACCAGCTGGAAATAGAGAGATAAGGAGAACCCATGGTCTTCATGCAGACTACAAGTAACTGTAGCAAGTGATTAAAACAAAAGGGAAGGAGGGACCCAATCTTATTTTATTTTTGTTTTTGAGGGAGAAGTTATCTCTAATCACCAGCGACTACACAACCCACTGATTTCCAGCCTCTTGAATTCCTACTGCTCCATTAGAGGTGGAGCAGGAAAAGGTAGAAGCTTCCTTCCCCATATTTCCCTAAAAGGGTAGAAGCACGATATCGGTCTATTTGCTCCAGAGGGAACGAAAAAGGGGTAAGAAGGATTGCTCCTCTAAATCTCTCAACTCTCAAGTTTAATTAAAACACCAATTACCAGTTTCTCCATTTTCTGGAGTCTCTCGTCCAGTTTTGCTAGAACTCCGGCTGGTAGACTCTGGACTGGTTGCGCGAACAAACATCTTCCATTTTCCTCTTTTAGACATAAGTCTACGCATTCCATCCTGAGATGCTGGCTGGCTGATATCAGAACATGGACTAGACCCTGACACACTACCATCTCCTTCCTCCAAGGCTCGCAATTCTGCCTACAATGAATATGAAAACAGAGTGTCATTAACGGTTTACCAACACTTATTTGTGAGTAGCAACAATGACAACCATGTGTTTTTGGAATTTAAGTACTTTGAGAACAAGAAGTATTTCTTATTACATCTCTCCATTAGGACTGAGCATTAAGCCCCACATTCTTTTGCTCCTCTGTCCATGGCATTTTCCAGGCAAGAACACTGGAGTGGGTTGCCATGTCCTAATTCAGGCGATCCTCCCAGCCCAGGGATCAAACCTGAGTCTCCTGAACTAACAGGCAGATTCTTTACCACTGGGCTACCTGGGAAGCCCAGCCGCTCTCCAAAGCTTCAAATTTTTCAAAAGGGGGAAGCTTTGAAGTTGTATTACTGTTGAGACTCTGCTTCACACTCAGGGCATCAGTAGATCAACTCCAGAGTTTAGGTTTTTATTACATAGGCTTAAACATATCTACATGAAAGGATAAGAAGAACAGACCCCCTGCCCCACCAATGGCGTAAATGAAGCACAACGATCCCAGAGTATGACAGTTCTGAAGGAAGAAAATATATTTAACAAAAACTTACTTTTTTCCTTTCCAAAACCAGCTCCAACTCAAGGGTATCTTGTTCTTCTTCCTCTTCACTCTCTCCCGACTGAACAACACTGCAGAGATCCTCCTGAGTTGGGTCTTCCACGCTGTCCAACAGAACTTCCTGTGGCTTTACTGCTGCTGCTTCTTCTGTTGTACTTGTTTCTTTCTCTTCTGAAACTGGCTCTACTTCTTTACAAATTACTTTTCTTCTCCATCTCTCTTCTTCCTCTTTTATTCCCTCAGGCAGTAGAGGAGCAAGCAGTGACGCTGCCACCCCTTTCTTCTCCTCCTCATTATTTGAGAGAGCCTGAATTCCTTCATTTACTTCCTATAAAGAATTAAATAACCTTGCTTAACTTTCAAAGAAATTTCACGGGAATAAAAACCACTGATCCCCATCAGATTAGTACATGTTTGCACCATTTTTCTTACATGTGTGTAATGGAAATAATGTTACTTTAGAAAGGCAGTATTATTGTTCTGGGTGGAACACAAACATATCTTTTCTCCTCTGTATGTCAAAGGACTAGTAAGAAACAGAAGCAGATTAAAATAAAACCCTAATTTTGTCAGTTCAACACATAAGTGGATAAACCTTCAACTTCCTCTTCTGTATGATGAGATAACTTCATAAATATGCTGTGAAGGTGACTGAGAGGTAAGTGAAATATTTCGAAAATGAAATGTGTGATTATATTTCAAGTGTCTGGGATATTTACTCTACCTCCCTCTTAAGAGTTGTACAGATTATTTTATAAAAGCATTTTTTTGATACACCTCCCACCATTTAAAAATTCAAGATAAATTAAAATTCACCCCCACACACTCTCTCAGTTGAGTACAACTTACTTTTCTTATTGATGAGGCTATAAAAATGCTTGTTTCACTATCAGTAATTTTTAAGGTAGCTCATCTTTGTATTAAATTAGAAAAACAAAAAAAAAAAACTGAAGTGGAATCACCAAATCCCTAAAGCCGTCCCTGCTTGCTTAGCTGCTCCCATTTCCTTCACAACGACCAAGGGACCTTTACAGCACCCTACAGCTCCAGAAGAACCACTGAACTGGAGAACTGCTATAAATGCCACACAATAAACAGAAACAGATTAAGTAAAATTTCAAGAAACAAAATGTATCCTGTTTTACATCTATGTTGCAAAATATTAACAGAAGGGTAATACAGCTGTGACAAAGTAGCATTCAAGCTCTTTAGATCTGAAAATAAGCAGAAGAGGTAAGTTGTAACACTGACCTTTTTAACTTCTCGCTTGGCTATGACTGGTCCACTTTTACTACTAGAAACAGAAGTATTTTTCTCCTTAGCATACATGTCGGTATTTACCACAAAACTAGCTTCAGCACCTGTTACACAACTAAAAAAAACATGTACTTAGCAAAAGGAACAGAAGGCGAATATGAGCAAAAGATAAGACTCCGATTACCTTCTAGGTTAACTTCTTTTTCAAGTCTGTTCTTACCTGGGCTGGTAATGTTGTAATCCTTGTACCTGAGTGGCAAGATACTGGGGTAATTCCCAAGTCACTTCATTTGTTTGTGTGTTCCAATAGTAATAGCATCCTGTGTTCTCATCCCAGACCTCCTGCCAATCTCCCATCTCAATTCCAACTAGAAGAAAATGAAACAAATTTCAAGCAGCACGTATTTCTGCACAATTCTGACCTTGTATCTCAAGTCATAACCATCTAACCCAGGGTTTCTCAACCTTAGCTCTGTTACTGGGCAGGACAGTCCTGAGCAGTACACGGCAGCATCCCGGCCGCTACCCACTGGATGCAGCACCGCTCCCCCTGCCCCCACCCTCTGCTCTGACCATCAAACCCTCTCCAGATACTGTTCAACGTCCCCACCCCACCCCCGGGGGGCGGGGAGACACGACTCCTCCCTCTTGAGCTGTCTTTGCAAACATGGTTTAAAAAAGCAATTTGATAGTTGAAAGATATATTGCAAACCCCAAAAGACTTTTAAAAATAATGGCTTTTATTATTTACTGAGCATAATCTGCCACTGGTTAAAAGGCAAACAATCATCTTCTGATAAAAATATAACCGAGCAGTTACTTATTTTCCAAGTACTGTATTTAAAAAGCCAGAATTCTAAAGTCTGGGGCTAAGGTATATAGGCTTTCACCTTTGGGAACCTCAATGCCTAGAACAACTTTAAGAACCACACTTTAGGTTTCTTTAAAACTCAAAGGCTCAAGCCTACCTCCTGCCAGTGAACACTGAGTATCATACTGCCACCCTGCAGTCTGGGTTGAGTCCGTCCCATTAGGAGTAGTGGAAGAAAGGGCAGGCGCAGATTCCTTTGGCTCTGGCCGGGGTGGCGTTGGGGGTGGAGCAGAAGCGGCTCCGGGAGCCGCAGGCTGAGGAGCTGTTATTGCATCAATTTCCTTCAGGGTGAAAACAACAAGCATTACTGAGGTGAAACCCAAAAAAACAGCAGTAATGAAAGCAAACCAACCAACCCTCCACTGTACAGGGTTTTGACTTAAGAAGCTTGAGTCTCTGCTTCTCAAGTTAAAACTCTCTTCTCCATTTCTGTCCTTACAACTGGCACAAAAGGAGAAGTTGAGAGTGAAGGGGAGGGACTAAGGAAGAAAAGTGGAGCGGGAGATACAGACTGACAAGTGGGCTAACCACTTGAAATGCAAATCCCAAAGTGGCTTCAATAACTAAAAACCCAAACACAAAAGCACTTCTAACCGCTAGGAAGTTGGCCAATGTACTATCAATATCGGTTGACTGGTTTCCATTTGCTTCCTTAGACTGTGCTGGTTTTTCTGAAGTATCATTCTCTTCATCGTCACTGTCAGCATATGCACCAAGCAAGCACAGACCTCCTGTGAACAAAAAGGTAAAACAGCATTTCTGACAATGCCCAAGGCCTAGGAAGTATCCAACAGAAAACACGATTCTTTAGCCATTTAGTTTACTTACAGAACCTCAAGAAATCTGCAGCTAACCAAGAGTTACAAAATAATTATGCACTTAGAACTAATAAAACCAACCTGCATAGCGATTTGACATCCTTTTCAAAATATGTGCTCAATTATTCAACTACTACTCCCTCTGTCAAAGTAACACATAATATATATCCTGATTTTAGAATCTGTTGATTTAGGTCTCTATCTCAAACCAACTAGAGTTTAGTAAATGAAACAAGGAAATTTTTCAATGTGGGAAACAAAGCTCTCTTCAATAATTTTTCCCCCTCAAACATGTGATGAATTAAAACAGAACATAAGATGCTATGACCAAAACAAAGAAAACAAAAATCACAGCTAAAACTGAAAATATTAAGTATGGCCTCTGTAATGCTGCAATGCAATTCCCTTCTTAAAAAAAAAAAAACAAACACCTGAACCTGTTTATTAGTTGATCGATGTTTATTACTCTGTTACAATTGAGTGAGCATATATATTCTCTTTATATATTTTATCACAATAGGCACATGAACTATCTAAGTCTAACTTGACTTTTCATTTAATAACAGGACTAAATTTTCCAGTGTTGTGGAAACTGAAAAGATTTATCAGGAGGTAAAATCTAGTTGTCTTTGTTGTAATTCCGTAAACAAATTCATAGATTCACCTAGGTGTGAACATAAATTGCTTCATTTATATACAAAAGTTCACATTCAATACTTTAGTCACATAAATCATGCCTTCATTATTTTTTAGTATATAGCTAAGTTGTTACACTACCAATTCCCAAAATATTATTTTAAACTGATTAGGAATATTTTAAAGTGGATATTTATTAGATAGTATCTCCCCTTTCCAGTTTCTAAATATATCTCATTTGGTGGTTGGGGAAGGGGTGGTGTAGATACCAGTCAATTTTCCACACTTTCTGAACAACAGGTAAGGGCAAGAACTACATAAGACATTTCTGTACAGAAAAAATCTGCACCTTAGAATTCAGCACTGATGGGTTTCTGGGGGAAAGCGGAGGATAAGAAATTTTTATTTTCACACAGAAACCCTTTCTAGTTTAGAGACAATAATAAACACAGGCTTTAGTTCTATATACTATGGTAAAATGTTCCAGCCAGGTGAACTGTGGGTTTGGATTACAAAATTCCCTGGCAGGGTTAATTACCCAGGCTCAGAGCGGATCTTATAGGCAATAGGTTTATTCAAGGCTCCATGTAGTCTTTTTCTCTTCAATTCAGAGTTTTGCATACTAAATACATAAAACCTCTTCCAACTCTTGAACACATAATGCTGCTTCCTAGTTCTGAAATTCCTTTCACGTGTTTTACTTTCCTGTGTGTGTGTTAGTCGCTCAGTCGTGTCTGAGTCTGTGACCCAATGGACTGCGGCCACCAGGCTCCTCCAGTCAAGAACACTGGAGTGGGCTGCCATTCCTTTCTCCAGGTTACTGTTTCTAATTCACAGATTTAAGTGGTGAATGGGGTATGGGGAGGAGCAAGCACCTGTTACTTCAGGTACATAGTTCAAAAAGTCCCTCAAATTCAGAAGATCAAAGTTATTACAATTATAGAAATATTTAGTATGAAAACACACTTTAATCTCTCAAGATATATAAAGAGTAGAGAAAATGAACATTTTCAGTACTTGTGGGTTAGAAATTTATATATGTTATTCAATTTAATTATCAAAACAACTTAGGGCTGAAACATCTGTTTTATAGATGAATGATGTTGTGAGGTCTTAGTATATGAACGCTAGAATGGTGATTTGAACCCAGGTCTGTCTACAAAACCACTGTTGCAAATATTCTATCATGCTTAAAAAATATTCAGTAAGAGCAATTTTCAGCTGTGCAAACATTTGCTAGGTACCAATTAGAGCAGTTTCTTAAAGAAAAAGACAAAAAGACATCATTAGCATTCCCTAAAGAATGCCAAGATACTGGGGAAGCCAGAAAACAAGTTACAAAATAGCATTAGTAGGATAAAGAAGCTGTGGTATATATACACAATGGAATGTTACTCAGCCATAAAAAGAAATGCATTTGAGTGGTTTCTAATGAGGTGGATGAACCTAGAGCCTATTATACAGAGTGAACTGAGACAGAAAGAGAAAGATAAATACAGTATTCTAACACATATATACGGAATCTAGAAAAATGGTACTGAATTTATTTACAGGGCAACAATGGAGAAAAAGACATACAGAATAGACTTACGGACATGGTGGGGGAGAGAGGGTGAGATGTATGGGAAGAGTAACATGGAAACTTACATTACCATATGTACAATAGATAGCCAGTGGGAATTTGCTGTATGGCTCAGGAAACTCAAACAGGGGCTCTGTATCAACCTAGAGGGTTGGGATGGGGAGGCGGGTGTGAGGGAGGTTCAAAAGGGAGGGAATATATGTATGTGCTATGCTATGCTAAGTCACTTCAGTCGTGTCCGACTCTGTGTGACCCCATAGACGGTAGCCTACCAGGCTCCCCCGTCCATGGGATTCTCCAGGCAAGAACACTGGAGTGGATTGCCATTTCCTTCTCCGATACATGAAAGTGAAAAGTGAAAGTTAAGTCGCCTAGTCGTGTCCGACTCTTAGCGACCCCATGGACTGCAGCCCACCAGGCTCCTCCATCCATGGGATTTTCCAGGCAAGAGTACTGGAGTGGGCTGCCATTGCCTTCTCTGGGATATATGTATACCTATGGCTGATTTCGGGGAAGGCAATGGCACCTCACCCCAGTACTTTTGCCTGGAAAATCCCATGGACGGAGGATCCTGGTAGGCTTCAGTCCATGGGGTCGCTAAGAGTCAGACACGACTGAGCGACTTCACTTTCACTTTTCACTTTCATGCATTGGGGAAGGAAATGGCAACCCACTCCAGTGTTCTTGCCTGGAGAATCCCAGGGACTGGGGAGCCTGGTGGGCTGCCGTCCCTGGGGTCGCACAGAGTCGGACACAACTGAAGTGACTTAGCAGCAGTAGCATGGCTGATTTCTGTTGAGGTTTGACAGAAAACAGCAAAATTCTGTAAAGCAATTATCCTTCAATAAAAAATAAATTTAAAAAACAGCAGTAGTAGAAAAAGTAGTAGAAATTAATTTACGTACACAGAGACAAGAACAGCAAATTTTACACCGGTTAAAGTGTATACATACAACTAACTACAAGCCCTCACAAAGATGTTAAATTTCCATTTAACAGGAGTATAAATTTGCTGAAACATTCATCAAAACACCATATACAAACACAATTTGATCCTAAAGAAAGATATTGTAGACAATGAATTAAGAAAAACCAAAAACACACAACTATACCTGTTGCTTTAACAGCAGTGGGCCTGGTGGCCATGACTGGTTTGGGAGGATTCTGAACAACTCTGGGAACCTCCACCACCACCTCCTGTTCATCGGGGTCTAAAACAGCGAAAAGCAAACAGCCAGATGACCGAACAGAGGAAAAAAACCACACAGGTGACAAAACAATCTCTGACTTGACCTCTCAAGTCTAGATATCATCAATTTCAAAACAAAGTGGCTATAACCCATCACTGACCCAAATAACCGAGAGGCGAGAAACAAACATAGCTAGAACCTTCACTCTGCCTCGTGGCGTTAACATTAAGAATGTGAACACCATACATAAAAATTATCTGAAATAATCCAAAGTTAAAACACATTCACGCACACGTTAAATTCTCTCCAGGTTAACCATACGGCTTTTACTATAAGCATAACTAGAGCATTTTTTTCCCCAAAGTAATCTTTATTATTATTATTATTTTTTTTTTAGCACCTGAAAAGGTCGGGACTTTTCCGGCATACGGCTCCTAAAGTAATTCTTTCTGGTTCATCTTAATCCAAGTACCATTCTGGGGATAAACACAAGTGATTGGGAACCCAGGAGCTCCATCTCTCCAGGAATGCTGCGGAAACCTGCCAACTAGGAGGAACTTACACTTGAGCTGGCCTAACAAAAGTATGGTTACTTCTAAAGCGTCTCTCTCAATTTCAACAAAAACGAAAGGAAAAGCACATGACGTGTAGGAAACGGCAGGTTCCACGGTCACTGAGGCTAGGACAAGGAAAGGCACCGTCTCCATTTATCCCGTGAAGTTATTCAAAACCGAGAGCAGACGCTGAGGAAGGAGATTGGGCGGCCCGGGCCAAGCCCTGCACCCGAGATGGCGCCTCTGGGTGGGCTCCGGACGAGCGCACACGGCTCCGCGGCCCCTTCCGCCCCTCCGGGCCCACAGCCGTCCGGCCCGCAGGCCCCGCGCAGCAGGCCTCGGAGGTGGACGCCGCCCGCCCGGGCTTCTCGTTCCTCGCAGGCCCAGTCTGACAGACCTAGGCCGCAGCCCCCGAGCTCGAGTTTGGGACTGGCCCCACCTCGGCGCCAGGGCCCTCGCGCACGCTTTACCTTCTGAGGGCGAGTCCTCAGAGGCCGCCGCGGCGGCAGTCACCGCGGCTGTCGTCGTCGACACCGCTGCCGGGGCCGGCTGGCTGGGCGCCGCCGCCGCCGCCGCCGTCGAGTCCGGTTCGGCGTCGGGTTCCGGCTCCGGGTCCCTGCTCGGCGTGCTGCTCCGGGGACCTGGCGGAGAGAGCTGCAGGATGGGCCTTCGGCCGGGTACCGCCCGGGACTTCTTCCCCATCGCGAGCCCGAGCGCGAGCCGCGAGCGTCGGACAGCCGAGAGGGGCGGGCGCTCGGCGCGGCGATGCGTAATCAATATTCATACGGTGCGACACCGCCTCCTGCAGGGATCCGCTTTTAACCGGCGGAGAGAGCGCTCGCGCAAGCGCACTGGGCCTAGTGTGATCTTCTGGCCCCGCCCCCAGGGAGGGAGGGCGGACTTTACCCATGGGGTTAGGCGATTGGTTATTTTGACACAATGACGGAGCCGGGAGCCAATGGAAAACGAAAAAGGTTAGCGTTAAGCCAATAGTACCGAAGAATGTGAGTTTAGACTACCTTCCAAATTACGTCACGCTCCACTCCTGCGTTTTTTGCGGAGTCTTTTCTCTGCCGCCCTGTCCTCCATTTTGAGCCCGTTCTTGGCTATGTTTCTTATCATTTGTCATCTAGGATGCTATGCTGCTTTCCTGGTCTTTCCCCAGGTTCGCCTTGTTTATTGGGATTTAATTTGGGTCTAGAATTGAACACTAAATAGAATAGTGGCTCTCTTATGGTTTTGTAAATTTTTTCTTGGAACGCAAAGGTGATGCCTCATATTGTTGCTTATCAGCTGAAAAAAAAAACACTTGTACTACATAGGAGGAAAGAGCCTAAATTTTTGCTATGGGTTCCAGGAACCTTCCCAATCTAGTCGCTTTATTAGGTTTAATCTTTCTTTAGCACTCTGTTCTCCCCTCCCCTGTTTCAGAGGCAGCCACACAGAGCATTTCTCTCACCTTTATCTTTCAGACTAGCTGGAATAACTACTGCATCACGTGGCAAAATTGTTTTGCTTCCTCAAGACCCATTGCAGAGGTTACGTCTCTGAATCTTTTTATCTCAATGCGGAGTTCCTCACCAGCACTTAACCTACCATTGAGTTTAAGATATCCAGGGTTCCTCTATAAAAGAGGAGTATGATCTATAAATTAGAAATAACGGAATAGATATCTATCCTATAAGATTGTGAAAATCAAATGCAGTTCTACATATGAACTGCTTATATGGTACCTCACACATAATAAATGCTCAGTGTTACAAATTAGAGAAGGCTCTTCAGAGCCCTTTTTGACAGCAAGGAGATCAAAGGAGACTCTTGAGAGTCCCTTGGACAGCAAGGAGATCAAACCAGTCAATCCTAAAGGCAATCAATACTGAATAGTCATTGGAAGGGCTGATGCTGAAGCTGGAATACTTTGGTCACCTGATGTGGAGAACTTAATGGAAAAGCCCCTGATGCTGGGCAAGATTGAAGGCAGGAGGAGAAGGGGATGACAGAGGATGAGATGGTTGGATGGCATCACAGACTTGATGGACATGAGTTTGAGCAAGCTCCAGGAGTTGGTCATGGAAGCCTGGTGTGCTGCAGTCCATGGTTTCACAAAGAGTCCAACAGGACTGAAGAGTTCCAGTGGTATATGTTTTTATATCCCTAAGGCCCACTCAATTCTTGCTTGAGCATACACTAATAATTTGTAACGTTGAACACTTACTACGTGTGACATAGCATTTAAGCAGTTTATGTGTAGAATTACGTTTGATTTTCACAATAACCGTATAGGATAGGTATCTATATGGTTATTTCTAATTTTTAGATCATATTTCTCATTTATAGATGAACCCTTGGATTGGTTGTTGAGTACAAAAGCCATGAAAGCAGTGACTTGTCTGTTTTGTTCCCTGGGTTGACATGTACTTTCTGGAACATAAGCACTCAGAGTTTTTAAATGAATATAGCACATGAATTATGTGAACTTGATAAGTAGTAATGTAGTAGTAGTAATGTTTGTTTGTTTGTTTGTTTCCCTTGCCTATGGGAGGAATAACTGGATTAGAGTGTCTTGAGGTTAGACTCCCAAAACTTTTGAGAAATTAACAACTAGAAGCAGGTGTATATGCTGTTTTGAAGGTGTCATCAAAATTTATTATTATTTGGGCTGCACTGGATGCTCATTGCACCTGAAAGGCTCTTCATTGTGGAGTGAGAGCATAGCTGTGGTGTGTGGAATTTTAGTTCCCTGACCAGAGATCGAACCTGTGCCCCCTGAATTGGGAGTATGGAACTTTACCAGCTGGACTGCCAGGGAAGTCCCTGTCACCAATTTTCTGATTTGTTTCTTTTTTTCTCATTTATTTCCTAAGAGAAACATTGAAATATGGTAGTTGTACATTAGGAGTTTTGAAGTCAAACATTTGGATATAGCACCTTCCAGATATAATTGCTAGACTTTTCTTAACATCCCTAAACTTGCTTTTGCAACTGTTAAAATGTGTTAGTAACCGTACCCATAGGGTTGTTAGTCATAATTTTAAGCTCTTTGCATTGGGCCAGGAACAAAATAAGCAATTATTATATAGTAGCTATTATTATTATTATTAGTTAATTACTTTTGGCTGCCCTGGGTCTTCCATGCTGCATGGGGGCTTTCTTTAGTTGTGACGAGTGGGGGGTTACTCTCTGGTTGCAGGGCATGGGCTTCTCAATCGCAATGACTTCTTGTGGAGAGTGGGCTCTAGGGCACGTGGGCTTCAGTAGTTGTGGACAGGCAGGCCCGGTTGCCCCTTGGCACGTGGGATCCTCCCACGCAAAGGGTTGAATCCTTGTCCCCCATGTTGGCAGGCAAACTCCCCACCACTGGACCATCAGGGAGCCCCTATGGTAGTTATTGCTGCCGATAATGAGCATTTTGTTTATACAAAAGTCCGGATCCTATTACAAAACTAGCTAGAACCAAGATGAGATTATGAACTAAACCACAATGCATAGAAATGTGAAATGCTGTTTTCCCTGGGGAAATTCCCAATTCTGGAGGTGGCTGTTACTGTTTGTAACTAGGGTTTTCAATCCTGTCTGTCCAGAGAACCATCTGGAACAGCAGCAATTTTTTCAAGGAAGAGGGTGATGGGGATGGTTTAGGATGATTCAAATGCAGTATGTTTTGCATAGTGAATCTGAATGCTGCCGCTGATCTGACAGGAAGCAGAGCTCAGGTGGTAATAACCATAGGAAGTCGTGGCTGAAAATACAGATGAAGCTTCTTTAACTCACTGGCCACTCACCTCTGGCTGTATGGCCCAGTTCCTCACACTCCACAGACCCAGACAGGTCTGTGACCTGGAGGTTGGGGATCCCTGATCCAGAGAACATTAAAGCAACATAAGAATCTGAATCAGTGGTGGAAATGCAGGGCTCATATCAGTTTTCTTTTTAAAAGCTCTTTAGATAATTTTAATGCTTAGCCAGGGTTGAGAACCACTGATTTTAGAGACATATTTTGTTGTTTTGGGTCTCAGAGGAGGTATTCAGAAGTTGGGAAGGCGGTTTCCCTGGTGGCATAAAAAACCCACCTGCCAATGAGAGATTTGGATTCAAGGCTTTGGTCAGGAAGAAGACAACCCACTCCAGTATTCCTGCCTGGAGAATCCCATGGACAGAGGAGCCTGGCGGGCTAGAGCCGATAGGGTTGCAAGGAGTGGGATGCGACTGAAGCGACTTAGTACGCAGGCACCCATGAAGGTATCAGGATCTGAACTAGGGATGGGCAAACCATGGTTAAATCAGGTTTACTTTTTAAAGGGTTAAACAAACAAGAGTATGTAAAAAGAGACCTGCGTAGACAACAAATCCTAATTATTATCTGGCTTTTTACGGGAAGGTTTGACTATGTCTCCAAACAGAGTGAATAAACATAGAGTTACTCCTTTTAAAGAAAAATCGGGCCTGATCCTTGATCTCCAAGGGCCTAACCCCCTCAGGAATTACTGAGGATGTTTTGGTTGTGGTGATGATATTGTTGCAGTGAAATCAAAATACGAGGAGTGACATTTGTCAAGTAAAAATATATTTAGTTATAATCACAATTGGTGGGTGACGCCTTACTCTGTATCTGATGTTATTTCTTTTTTTCTTAATAATTTTAAAAAATTTGGTCTGCACTGGGTCTTCTCTGCTGCATGTGGGCTTTCTCTCGTTGCTGTGGACTCTTCACTGTGGAGTTTTCATGACCGTGGCTTCTCTTGCTGCAGAGCACGGGCTCTAGGGCACACAGGCTTCAGTAGTTGTGGCTCGATAGTTGTGGTGCACAGGCTTACTTGCTCCGGGGCCTGTGGGATCTTCCTGGAACAGGGATCAAACCCATGGCCCCTGCATTGGTAGATTCTTTCCACTGTGCCACCAGGGAACCCCCTGATTTAATTTCAAAAGCTGACCTTCCTAATCTATATTAAAACTCTAGCTTTTGGAACTTCAGCAAGAGGTATGCTGCAGAGAGGGACTGTTCATAGAAGTCCCAGTTTCATTTCAATTCAGTTCAGTCGCTCAGTCGTGTCTGACTCTCTGCGACCCCATGGCCTGTAGAACGCCAGGCTTCCCTGTTCATCACCAGCTCCCGGAGCTTACTCAAACTCATGTCCATTGAATTGGTGATGCCATCCAACCATCTCATCCTCTGTCGTCCCCTTCTCCTCCCACCTTCAATCTTTCCAGTGAGTCAGCTCTTCGCATCAGGTGGCCAAAGTATTAGAGTTTCAGCTTCAACATCAGTCCTTCCTCTGAACACCCAGGACTGATTTCCTTTAGGATGGACTGGTTGGATCTCCCTGCAGTCCAAAGGACTCTCAAGAGTCTTCTCCAACACCACAGTTCAAAAACATCAATACTTTGGCACTCAGCTTTCTTTATAGTCCAACTCTCACATCCATACATGACTACTGGAAAAGCTATAGCTTTGACTAGATGGATCTTTGTTGGCAAAATAATGTTTCTGCTTTTTAATGTGCTGTCTAGGTTGGTCATAGCTTTTCTTCTAAGGAGCAAGCGTCTTTTAATTTGATGGCTGCAGTCACCATCTGCAGTGATTTTGGAGCCCCCCCAAAATAAAGTCTGTCACTGTTTCCATTGTTTCCCCATTTATTTTCCATGAAGTGATGGGACCAGATGCCATGATCTTCGTTTTCTGAATGTTGAGCCTTAAGCCAACTGTTTCACTCTCCTCTTTCACTTTCATCAAGAGGCTCTTTAGTTCTTCACTTTCTGCCATAAGGGTGGTGTCATCTGCATATCTGAGGTTATTGATATTTCTCCCAGCAATCTTGAATCCAGCTTGTGCTTCAGCCAGCCCAGTTTCAGAAGCATAGAATAGTTTTAGGGTTGTGTGTGTTTATTCATCTAAGTTTTATTATATAAAAAATTTTATAAATAGAAATCTCAATTAAATAGAGACCAGGACAGGAAGTTTTCACACCCTGTGATGATATCCCAATAAGAAGAAGATTGCTCTTCTTTCCTGGTAAGGACTCAGCCAATGAAAAGCCCTGTGGTCTTTATTTACTATAGTTCTCCCAACTTCTTTAGAAAAGCAGCTACGGAGTCTTCCTGGTGGTCCAGTGGTTAAGACTGCTCTCCCAATGTAGTGGGCATGGGTTTCATCCCTCGTCAGGGAACTAGATCCTACGTGGCACAACTTAAGATCCCCTGTGTTGCATCTAAGACCCAGCACAGCCCCACCCCCTCAAAAAAAGCAGTTCCCTTGCCCTGAGGGAACTTGCACATGGCTTGCCAAAGTTGCAAGATCCTGAATTGCCAATTCTCTGATGCTTCAGAATAAACTCATCTTTGCTGGAGAAATAGCGGGGACAGAATATTTGTTTTAGGTTAACAATCAATTCCAACTGGGGATGTCTTGAGCAATTCAGTTCTGAGGATTACCCCTAGGAGCTGGAATCAGACACCACAGGCTTAAGGGCTCAGTCTTCCAGAAAGCAATGTCAAGTCAGTCAGTCATGTCCAACTCTTTGCAACCCCATGGACTGTAGCCTGCCAGGTTCCTCTGTCCATGGGATTCTCCAGGCAAGAATCCTGGAGTGGGTTGTCCTGCCCTCCTCTAGAGGATCTTCACGACCCAGGGATCAAACCCGGGTCTCTTGCATCGCAGGCAGATTCTTTACTGTCCTAGCCACCAGGGAAGCCTTGGTGTCTCCAGAGCTGCCTTTACATTAGAGGTCAGCTTCAAGGGAGATCCCCATGCCACCCACACTTCTGGTTGGCTACATAATGAGGTTTCCACAACCCCCTCAAATTTTATAATTCTCCAGGAACATTCATGGAACTCAGGAAAGCACTCTACTTATGATTTCAGTTTTACTACAAAGGATGCAAGGTGAGGTCTGGGAGGGAGCACAGAGTTCCCACACTGCCCATTCTGTGAGGTCAGCACGTCTCCCTCTAAGCTCATCGTCTTCTCAGATCAGATGTCCTATTCAGTCTTGCTGTCCGGTTTTCACTTGATTACACAGGCATGGTTGATTGGCTTACTGGCCACTGTGGCTCAACTTAATCTCCAGCCCCCTGGTGCAGTCTTCCCAGGAGGTTTGAAAGTGAACGTCACTCAGTTGTGTCCAACTCTTAGTGACCCCATGGACTATATAGTCCATGGACTTCTCCAAGCCAGAATACTGGAGTGGGTAGCTGTTCCCTTCTTTAGGGATCTTCCCAACCCAGGTAACCCACACTGGAGGCAGATTCTTTATCAGCTGAGCCACCAAGGAAGCCCTCATTTTACTTACAAGTAAGCAGTTAAGTGAAGAACTAAAGCGGAGGAGCCTGGTAGGCTCCAGTCCGTGGGGTCGCTAAGAGTAGGACACGACTGAGCGACTTCACTTTGACTTTTCACTTTCATGCATTGGAGAAGGAAATGGCAACCCACTCCAGTGTTCTTGCCTGGAGAATCCCAGGGACAGGGGAGCCTGGTGAGCTTCCGTCTGTGGGGTCGCACAGAGTCGGACACGACTGAAGCGACTTAGCAGCAGCAGCAGCAAAGAGCCTCTTGATGAAGGTGAAAGAGGAGAATAAAGGAGAATAAAAACAGTTGGCTTAAAACTCAACATTCAGAAAACTAAGATCATGGCATCTGGTCCCATCACTTCATGGCAAATAGATGGGGAAACAATGGAAACAGTGAGAGACTTAATTTTTGGGCTCCAAAATCACGGCAGATGGTGAGTTCAGCCATGAAATTAAGACGCTTGCTCCTTAGAAGAAAAGCTATGACCAACCTAGACAGTATATTAAAAGGCAGGGACAGTACTTTGCCAACAAAGGTCCGTCTAGTCAAGGCTATGGCTTTTCCAGTGGTCATGTATGGATGTGAGAGTTGGACTATAAAAAAGGCTGAGCGCCGAAGAATTGATGCTTTTGAACTGTGGTGTTGGAGGAGACTCTTGAGAGTCCCTTGGACTGCAAGGAGATACAACCAGTCCATCCTAAAGGAAATCAGTTCTGAATATACATTGGAAGGACTGATGTGGAAGCTGAAACTCCAATACTTTGGCCACCTGATGCGAAGAGCTGACTCATTGGAAAAGACCCTGATGCTGGGAAAGATTGAAGGTTGGGGGAGAAGGGGACGACAGACGATAAGATGGTTGGATGGCATTACCGACTCAATGGACATGAGTTTGAGTAAGTTCCAGGGAGTTGATGATGGACAGGGAGGCCTGGCGTGCTGCAGTCCATGGAGTTGCAAAGAGCTGGACAGGACTGAGCGACTGAACCGAACTGAACTGAGCAGTTATGGATGATCAAGGGCTGACTCTCCTCTAGCAGCTTCCTTTGCTTAAGCAAAAGGGAAAAAGGGAAAGGAACACTCTCATACTGAGGTGGATGTCACCAGAGTGAACCCCACCATTCTGGATGAGGCCACTTGGAAATATCAGCAAGCCTGAGGGGCTCAGAGACCTGCGCTGCTTGGAACAGGATGCAGGTAGTCAACATCCAGGAGCAGAGTCGGGAGACCTGCATTCAAGTTCTATCTACACTCTGCATTGGCAGCAGAAGCCAGGGCAAGACGCTTTACTCTGCTCCCCGCCACTGTGTTTACAAACATGGGATCGTGCCTATCTCAAAGGATGCTGGCAAGATTAAATGAGATGTTTGCAAATGTCCTAAAACTGGACACACACAGCACTCGGCAGGCCTTCAATGAATGGTACCTATTATATGCTTGCTCTAGAGTATATGAAAGACAGAAGTCTTTTCAAGTTCTAAATAAACAGGAAGCTAGTGGGGACAAGAGAAAGCAAAATGAATGCAGAGCTGGCTAGAATCAGAAGGAGGGGCTATGTAGGAAGTTTAGAAACCACCCAAGCTACTCTTTGTGCCTAGCTTTGATGAAACCTTGTGTGTGGCAGTAAAAACAAAACTAAAGAGATCCCTTTAATTTTATCTTGGTCAAAACATTTTCAAGAAAATTTTATTTTTTGTGCAAAAACATTGAAGGAAACACTAGACTTTGTTGAAGGAAATGAGAAACAGTTTTTAGGCTACTCAGTTCAGTTCAGTCGCTCAGTAGTGTCCGACTCTTTGTGACCCCATGAATTGCAGCACGCCAGGCCTCCCTGTCCATCACCAACTCCCAGAGTTCACTCAAACTCACGTCCATCGAGTCAGTGATGCCATCCAGCCATCTCATCCTCTGTCGTCCCCTTTTCCTCCTGCCTCCAATCCCTCCCAGCAGCAGTCTTTTCCAATGAGTCAACTCTTCGAATGAGGTGGCCAAAGTACTGGAGTTTCAGCTTTAGCATCATTCCTTCCAGAGAACACCCAGGGCGATCTCCTTTAGAATGGACTGATTGGATCTCCTTTAGGCTACTGAACATCATCAAACAAGCATCATCTTTCAAAAGCCCATGGAAAGTGTTTGGCTTTCATCTGTATTGCAGGGCAACCTCAGAAGTAGCGCACACTATTGACATGCATTGAGCAACTCTGACGCTGGCTTTAAGTGTCTATTTTGCTGGAAGGGAGAAGGGAGGGAAGGATTAAGGAGCAGGGGTCACCTGGGCCATTTCCCATACCTCTTCCTCAAACTCCAAAGCCTGTGATTACACTGGAGCATCTGCTAAACATCAAAAGTGAGGAAGAGTTTTAAATGTTTTTCTGCTTCCAAAAAATACACTTTCCTCTCCTGAATGATCCCTATAATAACCTTAACTTTCTACCTTTCCTACTTTATGGAAATTGTCTCCATGGCAAAACTAAATTGTGCAATTCAAGTCATATATATAAGACTTGTTTTTCTCTCTGCCTGGTTCCCCTGGAAACCTGAGTTGTATCTACATGTTTGATTTCCACCGTACCCCCATCAACTGGCATTCAAACATGACTCCTCTCAAAAGTCTCTAGCATGCACTGATGTTTCACATATCTGAACTGGGCATTTTAACTGCATACACCTAGAGAGTAAGTAATCTTACTTTCACTTGGATTCAGAGGATGAGGAGCAAACTGGTCTGTGTTTCCACTACGGGGTAGACAAAAAACATTCACGTGAAGAGACAAAGCGAGAGGGACTGGCCAGAGTGAGGGCAGTATTTGTAGAGATGTGTGGCTACCTTACACAATCCATGGGTCAGTAAATGACTGGGGATTCACTGTGACAGCTTCAGAAAATAAATAACGTGCTCCATCACCACCTATGCTGAAAGGCGGGAAGTTGGGCTGGCCCAAAGTTTTAACCCAATATTCACCTTCACAGGATGGATCTCTCCAGGGACTATCCCCATCTTGAAGCTATGTAAGGGCCCCCCATTCACAGTCACCTTATTAGCATAACAAAGATTTCTTTCACTCAGGGTTCCACAAGGATTTATAAGCTATTTGCCAGGAATGGGGACAAACAAGAAATATATTTTTTGTTATATCACATAATTTGACCTTATGTGTTCCATGGAAGTTCATTTAAATCACGAAGCCTCATTTACTGGAAGAAATACCTTTTAGTCTATAGAAACTGGCATAGGTCATGTGAGCAATAAATTGATCTTTTGCTGATGGCGTTCTAAGCAGATACAGGTATATTCTTGTGGCTTAGGGTTAATGATGAGCTACTGATTATATTAAAAGTATTACAAGACTATCTTTGTTTTCAGGTACAAAGAGCTCTAAAAAGTAAAAGAAACTTTAGAACTTTCTATAATATATACTGTATTCTAGCAGAAAAAAAGTATTAATCAGGTTGAAGTAAATTAGGTTAATTGTTACCTAGAATGTGTTCACTGATGGACAGCTTTGTAGAACAAATGAGCTTTGTTAGATCACAAAAAGAATGGTTAGTATGAAACTGTGTGCTATATATATATTCTGTTATGAATAGAAATGATGCTTTTATCGTCACAGGCTGGAGAAGTGTAACCTTGTTTGTCACATTTTGTTATATTTTTGTAAGAACTATAAGGTTTTCCTTCAAGAGTCACATGTTTAATGGTGCATGCTATGCTAAGTGGCTTCAGCTGTGTCTGACTCTTTGCGACCCTATGGACTGTAACCCACCAGGCTCCTCTGTCCATGGGATTCTCCAGGCAAGGATACTGGAGAGGGTTGCCGTGCCTTTCTCCAGGGGCTCTTCCTGACTGAGGCACTGAACCCATGTCTCTTATGTCCTCTGCATTGAAAGGTGGGTTCTTCACTCCTGGTGTTTAATGGTAGTTAAGTACTAAAAGAGAAGGGAGTCCTTTTAAAAGCGATTTATAATCAGAAAATCGTCACAGTTGGAAGAAACAAGGAAAGATGATGCTATTAATACATCACATGGTCCAGAAAACAAAACTGCAGACTCAAAGTGAGGTGAAAAGGGAAGTTAAAGAATGTGCACACCTTCTCTCTGCTCTGGGTGGAAATCAAAGTGAGGAAGGTGGAAGAAAACAGACAGAAGAGCTGGTCAGTGTCTCATGAACTGCTACCATGGAAACCACGGCTTTGCTCTTCTATGCAAATGAGGAGCTTCTGGAACAGGGCCCGTCTTGAGCTACTTCTCCTCCAGAAATGGCTACAACAGGGTTTGATAGTTTTCAGATTGCAGGTTATCATCCATTAGTCACTCATGAAAATATAATAAGTGAGAAAGCTTTCTCTTGGTTATGTATGTATATACAGGTCAAAATATATTCTGTGCTACAACTGGAAGTCACATGTTTACGGAGTTGGGAGGGCAAGGCCGCGTCCGCCTGTAACTGCATCAACCACTTCACATCAATCATGGCAGAGATGAAGTGAAAAAAAGAACCATATACCGCAATATCTATAATAACAGTACCACAGGGAAACTCACATTGTTATTTAAAATATATAATGTAAATATGATATTGACAGTATAAAAATTAAATGCTTATGAAAAACTCAAGGAAGGTCAAAGGGCATACAAGCACGTACTATACAGATAGTTTCCTTAAAAGATAAATTTTAATATACAGAATAAAATTCAAGAGTTTATTTTTTCACGTTTCCCCAAATTTGTGGCCATGAATGCCTCTAAATCTGACCAGGAGAGTTTATATTTTGGTCCAATACATTATTAGACTACTTGTATGATCAAGTCCGGCTTGATTATCATAAATCATAGCAGTTACTGGAATTTACCTGGAAAATATTATTTTTATAGATGATAAATTTTCAATTTTTTCTTAGCTAAGAGTTTATTCCACTTTAGCCTCAGAATCAGATTCAAGATATCTTCCTTAACAGCTGGTCATCATGTTAGAGTTAATCTAGGAGAATTATTTACTACTTTAGTGACGATCATAAAAAAAAAATTCCACAATAAATAATGAAAAGAGTACGCAAAGTTATTAGCCTCTGTCTGCAATACAGAAAATACATGTCAATTCTGGACCAAAATAATTCCACTGAAATACAAAAAGCGATAGGGAAGAATGCAAGGATTTGCACTGCCTGCTTCTGGTGGTCAGCTACAACAAACCAACAACCATCAGCTATTTTGGAAAGTGAAGGTGGGCTTTAATTTGCAGATAAAGAATGTCTTCGGTAGTTTAAAAAAATATAAACTCTAAGAAAGCTTGTGAATCATATAAAAAAGCAGCTGTCTGAGACCAAGGTTGAAACCCAGAAATCTGTGTGTTAGCACCACCAGCAAGCACAGGTCCTGTAACTCATCTACCCTTCTCTCTCGTGCAGAATGCAGACCGGACGTTGTACATGTCATTTATAGGTGTAGAGGCTGGCCCGGAGTCCAGGTTTCCTGTAGGGTAAAGTCTCAAGCCCGAAGAGGCACCAAGCGGTTACAAAGCCTGGGCAACTGTCCAGGTCACAAGTTCCGACGATACAACAAATCCCGTGTTGCCTTATCAACTTTTTGCTGGTAGTCCTCCAATTTGTCAAGTATTTTCTGGGACAGCTGTAGAAGAAAAGGAGGGAATTGTTAGAGATAGGTCAAGGACTGAAAAAGACTAAAGTTATCACTTTGATGTCACCAACCAGATGTCCCCTGATAAAGCTGTTAGCCACTGTGCTTCATTTAATCACCGTTCAGTACAGGAGTCTGCTCTGGGGCTCCATTGCTAAAACTGGACTTTTCTACTATATATAATACTCCAATCTTGTGAGTCTGCCTGCAATTTGGGAGACCCAGGTTCGATCCCTGGGTTGGCAAGATCCCCTGGAGAAGGAAATGGCAACCCACTCCAGTATTCTTGCCTGGAAAATCCCATGGACGGAGGAGCCTGGAAGGCTACAGTCCATGGGGTGGCAAAGAGTCAGACACGACTGAGTGACTTCAATTTCAGATTTTCACAGAGGGACTGGGCAGCACGTGAAGGGCAATGTATGGCTTCGGCCCCTCTCTTAATCCCTGAGAACCAAAAGAGCAGGCTTTGCAACTGCTAGTGCAAGGACTTATGGAATCTAAGGTGCCTGCAGAGAGGGTTTACTCACTGCGATGTTGTGACTGTTGGCAGTGTTCTCTCCCAGAGCCTGCAGAAGCTGATCAATGGAGGAGTATGGGAGCCACACCATTGGAGCCGTGGCGGACAGTGGGAACTGAAAGGAAAAATATGGATCGTTTGAAGAAAATCTGAAAAGTGGACCCTTTCTTCTGGGCAGTTACTTCCAGAGGATTCAATAACATCAAACACTTTTTCTTTTCACAACAAGGAATTGTGTGTGTATGCATGCAAGTGCATCCACGCACACTCACACGTGGGCACACAGGTACATGACTGGACCCCTCCTCCCCCAACTCTTTTCAACTGGGGAACTAGTACTTTTCTTGGTTAAATCAAATGCATATTTTTAAATTAATGTCATCTTGTATTTTAAAGCAGGCCTAAGGCCAATTATCTATTTCTGCTTTTTGACTATGCCAAAGCCTTTGACTGTGTGGATCACAATAAACTGTGGAAAATTCTGAAAGAGATGGGAATACCAGACCACCTGACCTGCCTCTTGAGAAACCTGTATGCAGGTCAGGAAGCAACAGAACTGGACATGGAATAACAGACTGGTTCCAAATAGGAAAAGGAGTTCATCAAGGCTGTATATTGTCACCCTGCTTATTGAACTTATATGCAGAGTACATCATGAGAAACGCTTGACTGGAAGAAACACAAGCTGGAATCAAGATTGCTGGGAGAAATATCAATAACCTCAGATATGCAGATGACACCACCCTTATGGCAGAAAGTGAAGAGGAACTAAAAGCCTCTTCATGAAAGTGAAAGTGGAGAGTGAAAAAGTTGGCTTAAAGCTCAACATTCAGAAGATGAAGATCATGGCATCTGGTCCCACCACTTCATGGGAAATAGATGGGGAAACAGTGGAAACAGTGTCAGACTTTATTTTTTGGTCTCCAAAATCACTGCAGATGGTGACTGCAGCCATGAAATTAAAAGATGCTTACTCCTTGGAAGGAAAGTTATGACCAACCTAGATAGCATATTCAAAAGCAGAGACATTACTTTGCCAACAAAGGTCCGTCTAGTCAAGGCTATGGTTTTTCCAGTGGTCATGTATGGATGTGAGAGTCTGACTGTGAAGAAAGCTGAGTGCGGAAGAATTGATGTTTTTGAACTGTGGTGTTGGAGAAGACTCTTGAGAGTCCCTTGGACTGCAAGGAGATCCAACCAGTCCACTCTGAAGGAGATCAGTCCTGAGATTTCTTTGGAAGGACTGATGCTAAAGCTGAAATTCCAGTACTTTGGCCACCTCATGTGAAGAGTTGACTCATTGGAGAAGACTCTGATTCTGGGAAGGATTGGGGGCAAGAGGAGAAGGGGACGACAGAGGATGAGATGGCTGGATGGCATCACTGACTCAGTGGACCTGAGTCTCAGTGAACTCCAGGATTTGGTGATGGACAGGGAGGCCTGGCATGCTGAGATTCATGGGGTTGCAAAGAGTTGGACACGACTGAGCGACTGAACTGAACTGAAGGCCAATTAAGGATAAACACACTCAACAAAACTTTTCTCTAAATTGTTAATGAATGATACTGTTTCCAGTCTGAAATTTTAATTCAAGTTATCTGGAAGAACCTTTGGAAAAAGCAAGTGTGATAATACAGAACTAAAGGAAATGTAGAGACAAGCCTACCTCAATTCCAAAGTACTGATGTCCTTTTCCGAGTACAGCGTCCACATATTCTGAAACCAACTCCACAGCTTCTTCTAAAAGGTCATAGTTTAAGTACAGACGGAGCAATTCAGCTGCATCAACTTTCTGTAAAAAGTCAGTGGTCAAAAACATTTACCTATTTCCATCTAACCCGGGCACTATCCAAAGAATGTTGAGTGTCCGATTCCCTGGCATTGATACTTTTCTTTATAAATAGACAAACACCATGGTTTGCTTATCTTGGGATGAGGGCTGGATTCCCAAGAACCTAGTTGCCTCCGGGCACCCTGCGAGGCCCTTTCTGTTAAGCGGCCTTCCTCACCTGTTTTTTGACCTAAGACACATTTTCATTCTTTCCTACTTTGTTTTGACAGCAGTAAAAGTCAACAAAGCTTCCCAGAAATGCCGAGTGCCAGAGACAGTGTAGTCACATTAACTGTAAGAAATACATGAAGAATCACCAACTTTCAATGCTTGAATTATGTGTGTATTGAACTCAGGGTGAGAGAGAAATGAATACAGCCTCAGTTAGGAAGGTTCTCCTAATTACCGCAACTATGCTTTCTATATTCTGATTTGATCACAATCTTAACCATTACCAACTTAGCTGTCTTCTCTACTTTCTAACTTAAAACAGACTAACTTTCCTGATTTTAAGCTTTGTATTCTTTTTTCCTATTCTTCCCAATGTATTTCAGAAACAGTAGTCCTCAGATTTAGGCATACATCAAATCAGATTAGGACCTTGTTAAAAATGCGTATCCTGGATCTTAACTCCAGACAATTTGATTCTGGAAGTCTTGGATGGAACCCAAGAATCAGATATTTCAAAGAAGCCTACCATCCAAATAATTTAATGCAGGTGGCCGAAGAACTCAATTTTGACAAAACCTGAAATAAACACTGTTGCAGTATTTGAAAACTATTCCAGCCACTCCTGTGATTTCTTGAGTAATGAATAGTAAATGCACTGTCCCACATAAACTCTTTGTTCTAAAATAATCATTGTTCATTGGGCACACCAGCACATATTAACTTAGTCACCAACCCAGTGAACTTTAAATCTCTCACCCACTATTTCATAGGGACTGAAGAAACTGTTTTTATATTTCCATAAATTATCTTTTTCTTTTTAATCATCTCATAAAGTTATTCAGCATGATAAAGACCAGGTTCCTACTCCCTACAAGCTAAGGTACCACTTACCTTGTAACTGTTTATTAGCCAGTTAGGCAGAGGAACTCCATGAGATAAGAGCTTGTTGATTACACAGTGGTGATATAAGTTATTCTGGACTTTGTACCTCTCCAGGTAAGCTGATAATAGCCGCCACGCTTCATCTGTAGCACTTGATGATGAAAAGAGAGGACTTATGAGTCCCAGATTCTTAATAGATAATTACAGTACCATTCAAAACATGTATTTACAAGGAAAACAATCCTTAGACATAATGAATTGACAATACAGCTAAACGATAACTAACATTATTAGGGCCAATGTGACTTAGAGGTGGCATTAGAATTTCCCAATAACCACATATGAAGTCAACAATTTAGTTTACTTATTTGTTCCAGATTTCTAAAACAATGAAATTGGCTCAGACTCCTGTTTCCAAACCTGACCAAGCATTAGAATCATGTAGAAGTTCTGATTTAGAAGATTAGAGTGATGTTGTGTAGTCTGTATCTTGATAGTAATTCTGGTGTGAATTTAGGGGCTGAAAAATAATGTCAAAGGACTTCATCACTATAAAATGCTATAATTCTAAATGCTAAGCTGCATAATACAAATTATAAATGCAACTCAGGGAAGGGAAGTGTACTGAGGCTTGTTAGAGAAGGATCTGAAGACACTGGAGTACATTCAGGTAGCCACTTATTGGGTGCACTGGGGCAGGATGTGGAGGGGAAGCCCTTGCAGGGCTGGATGGAGTCCAGGCCGGTACCTAGACTCCTTAGTGGTGATGACTGACGAAAGCTGGTTGGCTGCTAGCCAGGCCCAGGCTTCTGCTTGCGCTGCCTCTCCTCCAAACTGCAATTTGATGCATCTGAAAGGAGAATGGTTCCACACACAGTAAGTCAGTTTGCTGAAATGCACATTATGTTGCTACTAAACCTGGAGATAAGATGACAACTTTAGCTCCAATCTATTACTGAATTCCCTGCTGGAAAATTGGCTTTCCCTCTCCTCACAGTCAAGTAAGGCCTGGATGACCCATAAGGCCATTAAGAAGTGTTAAGAGATCATTTACTTACAAGAGATCATTTACTTAAAAGAGAAAACTGATGATGAACAATTCTCAAAGTTTATTTCTAACTCACAAACAACTTGACCAATATTTAGGTGTGACGTAACATCAGTAAGAAGCACTTTTTTTTTTTCTTTATTTTTTTGCAGGGGAAAATGGACAAAGGAAAGGTTCAATGAGGGTGGGAGGGAAATGGGAAGGAAGAAGGGGAGTGATGGTGGGGAGGAGTATATGTAATTTCTTAACTAATGGCTTTCTATTTTTAATCACAAAGAACATTTAAAAAAATCATATTGAATTCATCTTATATTAGGAGGTTTGATCTGGAAATGCAAAGTTCAGGAAACTAAAAGTCCAGTTTGGGTGTCCTCATCTTATGCACATCTTGGTATTTTGTATTGATAGGTCTATCTTTACAACAATATATTATTTAGGACAGGATCACATTTGTCACTTCTTCCTCCCTAATACCCAAAGTGGTACCAGACCCATAAAATAGTCAATAAACATTTACAGAATGAACAAATAAGTCTATTTTTTAAAACTCTCCTAAGTGAACTGAATTTTTTGAGGTTCATAAGTGAATATGTTTTTCTCTTTGCTTTGTCTATTACAGCCAGATTGGTATGAGTGGGGTATTAAAGTCTCCCACTATTATTGTGTTGTTGTATATTTCTTCTATCATACTAATTAGTGTTTGTCTTAGATATATCAATGCTCCAATGTTGGGTGCATATATATTTATAATTGTTATAACTTCTTTTTGGATTGTTCCTTTAAGTCGTTATGTGTAACCTTCATTGTCTCCTTTTCAGGACCTTTATTTTAAAGTCAATTTTATCTGATATGAGTATTGCTACTCCTGTTTTCTTTTGGTCCGTATTTGCATAGAAAATCTTTTTCCAGCCCTTCATTTTCAGTCAGTATATATCCCCTATTTTAAGGTGGTTCTCTTGTAGACAACATATATAGGGGTCTAGTTTTTGTATCCATTCGACCCGTTTTAGGCTTTTGGTTGTCTCTTGTAGACAAGGAATGTAGGGGTCTTGTTTTTGTATCGATTCGGCCAGTCTTTGTCTGTTGATTAGGGCATTCAGCCCATTAACGTTTAAAGTAATTATTGATAAGTAAGATTTACTTTATTGTTTTGGGTTCGAATTTATACACCCTTTTAGTGATTCCTGTCTAGAGAATGTCCTTTAGTTTTTGTTGGAGAAATGGTTTAGTGGTGCTAAATTCTCTCAACTTTTGCTTATCTGTGAAGCTTTTGATTTCTCCTTCATATTTGAAAGAGATCCTTGCTGGATACAATAATCTGGGCTGTAAGTTATTTTCTTTCATCACTTTAATTACGTCTTGCCATTCCCTCCTGGCTTGGAGAGTTTCTATTGAAAGATCAGCTGTTAGGCTAACAGCCTTATGGGAATTCCCTTGTGAGTTATTTGATGTTTTTCCCTTGCTGCTTTTAATATTTTTTCTTTATATTTAATCTTTGTTAATTTGATTAATATGTGTCTTGGGGTGTTTCGCCTTGGGTTTATCCTGTTAGGGACTCTCTGGATTTCTTGAACTTGAGTGGTTATTTCCTTCTCCACTTTAGGGAAGTTTTCAACTATTATCTCCTCAAGTATTTTCTCATGGTCTTTCTTTTTATCTTCTTCTGGAACTCCTATGATTCGAATGTTGTAGCGTTTAATGTTATCCTGGAGGTCTCTGAGATTGTCCTCATTTCTTTTGATTCGTTTTTCTTTTTTCTCCTCTGATTCATTTATTTCCAGGATTCTATCTTCTAATTCACTAATCCTATCTTCTGCCTCTGTTATTCTACTATTTGTTGCCTCCAGAGTGTTTTGGATCTCATTTATTGCATTATTCATTATGTGTTGACTCTTTTTTATTTCTTCTAGGTCCTTGTTAAACCTTTCTTGCATCTTATCAATCCTTGTCTCCAGACTATTTAACTGTGATTCCATTTTGGTTTCAAGATTTTGGATTAATTTCATTATCATTATTCGAAATTCTTTATCAGGTAGATTCCCTGTCTCTTCCTCTTTGGTTTGGTCTGGTGGGCATGTATCCTGTTCCTTTAGCTGCTGGGTATTCCTCTGTCTCTTCATCTTGCTAAAATTGCCAAGTTTAGAGTGTCCTTACTATATTCTGGTAGTTTGTTGAATTCTCTTTATTGAGATGGTTTACTGGTCTTTTCAACATCTGATCTCTGCCCTGTTATAGAGGGGGCAGAGATGAACACCCAAATCTAAGCCGGGCAGGTTCAGGCACTCGGATAGTCTTCAGAAGCACAGACTTGGTTGAGTCTGTGTTTTGTGCCCTTCCCAGGTCCGAATAGCACAGGTGATGAAGTGTTTAGCCAGCACAGCTGCTACGACTTATCGCCTCTCTGCCACTCAGTTTTCTGGGTATACAATCCGTGCACCTTCTCAGGTGGATGTTGACCGTCCAGAGCCCCAAGAAGCGTTAGTTAGCACAGCAACCTGCTTACAGTTTTGTAGATAATGTCTCTCTAGGGCTGTGATTCAGAGAAGTCAATGGCACCCCACTCCAATACTCTTGCCTGGAATATCCCATGGACAGAGGAGCCTGGTAGGCTGCAGTCCATGGGGCCGTTAAGAGTTGGATACAACTGAGTGACTTCACTTTCACTTTTCACTTTCATGCATTGGAGAAGGAAATGGCAACCCACTCCAGTGTTCTTGCCTGGAGAATCCCAGGGACGGGGGAAGCTAGTGGGCTGCAGTCTATGGGGTCACACAGAGTCGGACACGACTGAAGTGACTTAGGAGCAGTAGCAGCAGGGCTGTGATTGCCCGCTTCCCGCTCTGGCTGCCTGTCACCGGAGTGGGACGGTCTGCAGCCGGCTATCTCTGTGCAGTCCTTTGTTCCGTACGTAGGCCTGGTGGTGTCTTGGGTTAGGGCTGGCTTTTGACGTAGTAGATATCTGACAGTCTGGTTATTTCGCTCGGGTAGCACTGGGGATAGCCAGGCCAAATCCTTACTCAAAGCGAGGCAGGCCGCGCCACTCCTCCTAGCCCAGCCCCCGCTTGCTAATAGCAACTGCTGGTGTCCGCGCGGCTTCTCCGCAAAAGGAGTTACCGCAGGGCTCGTAATCTCCTTTCAAAGACAATGAATTGTCTTTCTAAGTGCCTGATGTCCTCTGCTGGCATTCAGAAGTAGTTTTGTAGAATTTACTCAACGTTAAAATGTTCTTTTAATGAGTTTGTGGAGGAGAAAGTATTCTCCCCATCCTACTCGTCTGCCATCTTAGCTCCTCCCCACAAGAAGCACTTTTAAACAGTGTGTGGTCCAAGAGTGTGGGCCCTAAAGGACTGAAGAGAACACTGCTACTGCTAAGTCACTTCAGTCGTGTCCGACTCTGTGACCTCATAGACAGCAGCCCACCAGGCTCCCCCATCCCTGGGATTCTCCAGCCAAGAACACTGGAGTGGGTTGCCATTTCCTTCTCCAATGCATGAAAGTGAAAAGTGAAAGGGAAGTCGCTCAGTCACGTCCGATCCTCAGTGACCCCATGGACTGCAGCCTTCCAGGCTCCTCCATCCATGGGATTTTCCAGGCAAGAGTACTAGAGTGGAGTGCCATTGCCTTCTCCAGAAGAGAACACACATCTTGTCTAAATGGGCACATAGGTTACCTACTGTCATGCAGGCATGCGGGCTTGGCAATGCTAGATCTGATTTCTCAAAAGATGCTATAAACTAAGATTAATTCCCCGCCTCCACACAAAAACCTCACAGTCAACTACCAAAAAAAAAAAAAAAAATTCAGACTACACAAAAACCTAAAAGTTGGCTTATAAGATACTGGCTTGTGTGAACACTGCTTCATACTAAGCAAAAATAAAGTAAATAGAAAATTAAGAATATTTTAGAAATTTAAGACTAGAAGATTAGACTATGTTAGAAAATTAAGAGTACAGAAAAGCAATTTTATACATACTTGAAAGCAAGTCCTTCAAAGACTGGTGTTAAGGGAAGCTTGAAAGTCTGACACAGTGATATGGCAGTGTCAAAAAGGCCAGCCTGAACCAAGAGAGTGACCATCTCCTCTGCAGATGAACTTCCTGCAGAAGTGGAAAAGAGCTATTTAGTGCAACCACTGGGACATGCCAATGAACTGAACCCAAAGACTGCAACCTTGGTGAATGCCCAGAAATAACAAAGACACGCTCCTCACCCACGTGGCACACTACGCCTGCTGCCCGGTCCTAAATGTGCTGTTGGTGCTGAATGCCCACCTGCGACCGCGGCCGCCGAGGGGTCATGCTGAGCCAGGGTGAGGCGGATGCGGGCCAATGAGCACTCCTTCTCCAGATCTTCCAGTTCCAGGATTTCAATCTGTCTATTCGCTATAAGCCAAAGGAAAACACTGTCAATTCCCAGAGCACAAAGGAAGTGCCTGTCAGATGAACGCAAGCCGTCAGTTTCCAGTAAATACTAAGTCACTGTCAGTTTAATGTTAAGAAGATGGGGTGAAAACAAGGGGCTCAATAAAACTAACGACCCTGCTTCACTCTAGGGCCGAGTCAAGTCAAAGTACTCTAATGGCAGCTTCAAGGACGCACTTGCAAGGAATTAACCCTTACAACTGTGAAATACTGTCATCTTTATCGGTAAGGAACATGTCCAAAGTGAGAGGCAGAATTAAAACCAAGTGTGTCCAACTCTAGAGCCCAGGCTCTTTAAGGAAGGAAATCATGGTCCAAGACTCTGAGCTCCCACTGCAGGGGATGGGGGTTCAACCCCTGGTCGGAAAACTCAGAGACGACTTGCCTCGAGGCACCGTCATGAAAAAAAGGAAAAAAAGAGAAGGGAACTCATGCTTCTATAGAGACACTAAAGGAACCCAATTTAAAAAAGTATGCAGCTTAAGCTGACTCGAACACAACAAGCAACAAACATACACACACCTTTTTTAAAGGATTTTCATTTCACACACAGGCACACAAAGTTTTCAAAGGGCAACCAGACAGAATACTGATAAGAAACTTTACTATATTTTAACAAAGTAACTACCATACATATACAATATACTACAATATGAGTATTTATACTATAATAAGTACTATTAAAAAAACAAGTAAATATAGACACAACTAGTGTAATAAGTGCCATTCAGCGAAAGTCGGCCTGAGCTCCCCAACTCACTTGGGGCAGCTGTGCATTCTCCATCATGATTCCTCTTAGGGGATGCTCCAGGGCGATCATACTGAAAAGACAAGAGATTTAACTATGAAAGATCAGTATTTTATTTTAATATCATTAACTATGATCCAGGGCTTTCATGCTTAAATTCTCTCATCGTAAATTATATCTATTTCAACTAGCACAGCTCTTCTCACAAAGTTACTGTAACTACTAGACAAAAAAACTCGGCTCACTTAGCTAAAATTTTACTGAGTCCAAAGACACTGATTTGATGTCCATATAAACCACCTGACTTTCCTTGGTTTACAAAATTACATTCTCCCCTCATAACCCTGGAAAACAGAACAGTATATGCAGGAACTATAGAAGTAACTGGAGTACCCCATCAGCATAAGAAAAACTCAAGGTTCACCTCCTTTAAAACAGTAGCAATACATTAAATTAACAAAAATGAATGAAATAAACAGCTAGCACTTACTGAGCACTTTCTGCAGGCCAGGCCCTGTCACTATTCTACGCAATCTTAGATGGGTTATCTCAATCCTAGAAGGTAGATATTATCATCATCATTCCTATTTTATGCAAGAGGCTAACTGGACAATAAAAGATACAGTAATTTGCCTGAAGTTAGGTTGTCTAATTCCAAAACCACTCTGTAATACTTATTCAGAGAACTGATGATTTTGAACTGTGGTGCTGGAGAAGACTCTCGAGAGTCCCTTGGACTGCAAGGAGATCAAACCAGTCAATCCTAAAGGAAATCAACCCTGAATATTCACTGGAAGGACTGATGCTGAAGTTGCAGCTCCAATACTTTGGCCACCTGATATAAAGAGCTGACTCACTGATGCTGGGAAAGATTGAAGGTGGGAGGAGAAGGGGATGACAGAGGACGAGATGATTGGATGACACCACCGATGCGATGGACATGAGTTTGAGCAAGCTCCAGGAGATAGTAAAGGACAGGGAAGCCTGGCATTCTGCAGGCTATGGGATCACAAAGAGTCTGACATGACTTAGCAACTAAACAACAATACTTATTCCTACAGTAATTCTGAACTTGGAAACCAAAGGGGGTAGTAACATAAGAACAAATGAATCACTGCAAAAACAGATTAAGTTCACAAATATCCCAGTGGAAGTTTTAAATGAAATGAAGCAAAATGAGGTATTTTTAAAGGACCAAACAAAATAAGTTAAATGATCCCCAAATTCCAGGATACAAAGTTTTCATACCACTGCACCAGATGCTGGCTGAACAATCCACGCGTATTCTGGGCGAATAAGTCGTAAGCAATTAATAGCGGCCAGATAACAGTTGCCTTGTTTCTCAAGTCCCCGGATAGTTCGAACCTCTCTGCCAAGACGCATTCCATACTCAAACATCACTGTGCCAGCTATAAGGCAATAACAGATATAAGGATTTAAAAAATGTGACTCTTTAGAGACACAGAGAAAATCTGTCACACTTACCAAATGTTAAAAATTTAAAAAAAAATCAAGTTTAACTTAAAACAACAAAAAAATCACATGTTGCTAAGAATGTGGAAAAACTGGAACCCTTGTGTCATGCTGGAGGGAATATAAATTGGTATAGCCACTAAGGAAAACAGTTCTTCAAAAAATCAGAAGTACTTTATAATTCACCAATTCTTTTGGGTGTATAATCCACTCCCTCCCCCCAAAAAAACCAACTGAAAGCAGTCTTAAAGAATTATTTGTACATCCCTGTTCATTGCAGTGTTATTCATAACAAACAAATGATGGAAACATCCAAGGTTCCATCAAAGTTGTTATCAATACATCCATACAATAGAGTATCGTAAATTCTGATGGATGCTACAACACGGATGAACCTTGAGGATATTAAGCTAAGTGAGACACGCCAGTCGTGAAAAGTCAAATGCTAGAGGACTCTGGTAGCCAAATTTGTTGACAGAGAGTGGAATGGTGGTTGCCAGGAGATGAGGAAGGAGGGAATGAGAAGTTGGTGTTTAAAGAGTATAGTTTCCATTTGGCAAGGTGAAAAGAATTCTGGAGACTGGCTACACAGTCATGTGAAGGTGCTTAGCACTACTAAACATGTAAAATGGTTAAGATAGTAGTTTATGTTACATGTACTTTACAATCCTGAAGAAAGGCAGAAAAAAAAAAAAGTTCGGCAAACATCTAAAATGTTACTTTTGAAGTTTAGATACTACATACCCAGGTAGCACAGAACACTAGCTTGGAGAACTAGTTTCAATTCTGTGGTCACCTATCACCACCCAGGATCTGAGTGTCTGTTCAAGGTCATAAACTCTTTTCTTTTTCTGGCCAAGTCGCATGGCACGTGGGATCTTTGCTTCCCAACCAGGGATTGAATGTGCGTCCCCCGTGTTGGAAGCTCAGAGTCTTAACCACTGGATTACCACGGAAGACCCCCCAGGATCATACTCTGATCGTTGTTCTAAGATAGCATGGGACTCCAGAAACTAAACAGATTTAAAAATTCTCTTTCAGTTTTCAAACCAAATCAAACTCTTTTTCATCCCAACAAATACTTTTGAGTGCCTGGAATATATAAGACGTTTTTGTCAGAAAAACAGCCTTGCTCCAGAAAGATCTGAACATTAATCCAGCTAAACTGGTCTTAATCGGGTGGATGTAATGGATGCTGTCATTGTGAAAGCAGTGAGAGGTGTTGAATTGTCTACACTGCCTTTCTTGTATTAGTCAAAGAACACGCAAACACGCTTTACCATTAGGAATATGAAGAACAGGCCTATGGACTATTTCCATCTATTCTTTCCAATGAAAATCAATAAGAAATCTAAAAAAAATTCCTGAGTGAAAATAGTATAAAAATGTTAGTGGTTCCAAAGGGTAACCACAATGATTATCTTGTAAAATATGATCTTAAAACAGCTGTGTAATCCCTTAATTTTAGCTGACCTGATAAAGATCTCATTGTCATCAAATAAATAGAAATTCAGAAACATTCTACAGAAATGATTGGCCCATCCTCTTCAAACATATCAGTGTCATCAAAGGCAAAGTAGGGCTGATAGAATGCTCCGGATTAAAGGAGACTAAACCGACAGGCCAATTAAATCCAAGACGTGATCCTAGATCAGGGGGTGAGGACGGTATGGGGGAAATGTACTAGCTGTGTTTGGCAATATGTAAACGTGAATAGCATGTCGGATAAGAGCACTACATCTACACTTAGTTCACAAAATTAGTTATTTTCTCAATTTGCGGTTATATAAGAAAATGTCCTTGAAATGCATCTGAAGTGTTTATGCATTGAGTCGTGATGTCCACAACTTACTCTCTAAAGGATCAGCACAAGTAAGAGAAAAGAAAGGCCAAAGGCTTCCCTGGTGGCTCATTGCTAGAGAATCTGCCTGCCAATGAAGGAGACACAGGTTTGATCCCTGGTCTGGGAAGATCCCACAAGCCATGGAGCAATGTGAAGCCCACGTGCCACAACTACCGAGCCTGTGCTCTAGAGCCGGGAGCCACAACTGCTGACGGCCGCGTGCCCAAGAGCCCGTGCTCCACAGCAAGAGAAGCCCAAACACTGCAGTCTGAGCGTATCCGCTGCTCACCGTAACTAGAAAATCGGAAGGCTCGGCACAGCCAAAAATAAATAAATAAATTAGTAAATCAACAACAACAAAGAGCAGAAAGAAAGGCCAAAGGCAAAATTGTACAGGAACTTAAAAACCAGCCACAAAAATTTAAGGTGCCTTTAGTGAAATAAAGTTTCTTTTAAAATTAGACGAAAGATACACATAGAACGCCATCTCAATGGAAATGCTTCAAGAATGTTCTAAAATGGGAGAAATATCTATCTTTTTTTTTTTTGGCTGCACCAACCAGCTTATGGGGATCTTAGTTCCCTGACCAGGAATTGAACCTGGGCCCTTTGCAGTAAAAGCATGGAGTCCTAATAACTGATAGATTGCCAGGGAATTCTGGCAGAGAAGTGTCTATCTTTAAGATTAACAGGTAATCTACAAAGAGGTGAAGCAAATCTTGAACTTAAATATAAGTTCCCCAAATGCTTGTAGAGAACACTTGTCTAGTGGTAAAAATAAGGTAAAAATTACACAAGTCAAACAGATAATTGTAGAGCATGAAACAACTGGTTAGGCTGCCTCCCACAAAGACGACATGCTTCAAGTGCTCACCCTTCCGGTAATTGTGACGATAGATGTGAAAGGCATACAGAAGCTCATAGTAATTGTGAGTCATAAGGTCCACAGCTCTTGCCCGTGATTCAATTATTCCCACCACCTAAAGGAGGAGAAGCAATCAGATATCAACAGTAGCAGCCATCAAGACAACCCCCAGAACTGCGTCCAGCCATCAGTGGGTAAATAAGATGACCTCATTATGCAGATTCACATAGGGAAACTCCACGAGATCCTGAAGTTGGGAACGTTCACAAAGAACTACCACCAGCTGCCGCAGACAATCCAACTGCCTAGAAGGAAAGAAAGGGATACAAGTGTACATTTTCCTTGTGGATTACACAGGGCTGGTAAAATGCCTCCTCTAAGTAAGACTGTGGGTTTGATTACCTGCTGGAATCAGGAATTTGGGTTAACGCTTCATAGGCTTGGCTATTGTGACCTAAATCCAAATGATGTTTGAAAATGCATGTCCTTAAAGTGGCCTAAGTATCAAATATAGGGGAAAAAAGAACAGAAAGTAAAACACCGCACCCATGATAAAGCTCCAGGGTAATAAACAGAATACAGTTAGTCCTCACCTGACTTTTCCAGTCATCACCTGCTTCAGTTATTGCTGATGTGGCCAACTGAATGACCAGTTCAGGCAAACCCACGACATCCAGCAGACGCAAAACCTAGGGAGAAATGCAACAGCACTTCAGATTGGAATACAATTTATTTCATGTTTTGCCTTCCCTGGGGATCCAGTGCTTAAGAGTCCACCTGCCAATGCAGAAGACAGATTCGATCCCTGGCCCAGGAAGATCCCACATGCAACTAAGCTCATGAGGCACAACCATTGAGCCTGCGCCCCTACGGCCTGTGCTCTGCAAGAGAAGCCACTGCAGTGAGAAGGCCGAGCACAAGTAGAGGAGCCACCGCTCAATGCAGCTGGAGAGAGCCTACGAGCAGCTACAAAGACCCAGTGGAGTCAAAACTGAAAGACACTGAGTATAGTTCCTCGGAAAATCCCATGGACTGAGAAGCCTGGTAGGCTACAGTCTGTGGGGTCGCAAAGAGTCAGACACGACTGAGAGACTTCACTTTCACTGTCTACCTATTTTATATATATTAAGTGTATATGTTAACCCCAAACTCTTGTTTATGTGCCTCCCTGCCCCTATTACATTTTTACCCAGTGTGGTGTAAGAAGGACCAAACCATGCCAGAACCTTATCATAATACTGCAGCCGGGGGGTGGACACAATCTCTCCATCCTCTGAACGGATCAGGCGATCTAAGAATTCCTCTTTGCCCACTTCGGATGCTGCCTGGCAGAAACATTCCAGAGCCTGGAGGAATAGAAGGATATAAAATGACTTATAATAGATTGGTCCACTTCCAGATACTATGAACCAAGAGTTCTTGTACCGAGAAAAGCCAAAAAAAAAGAAAGAAAATTATTTAAGTAATTATTAGGTAAGCAAATGACTGCATTTACTGTTTGTTGTATCTAAATTCTCTCTGATGCATTATTTAATATTTTAACTATCTAACTTTTTAACTTAAATGTTGCTAATTACAAAGCAAACTTTAAGAAGATATCTGATGGATACCTGTGATACAGCAACTATGCTATGCTATGCTATGCTAAGTCACTTCAGTCGTGTCCAACTCCGTGTGACCCCATAGACAGCAGCCCACCAGGCTTCCCCGTCCCTGGGATTCTCCAGGCAAGAACACTGGAGTGGGTTGCCATTTCCTTCTCCAGTGCATAAAAGTGAAAAGTGAAAGTGAAGTCGCTCAATCATGTCCGACTCTTAGCGACCCCATGGACTGCAGCCTACCAGGCTCCTCCGTCCATGGGATTCTCCAGGCAAGAGTACTGGAGCGGGGTGCCATTGCCTTCTCCGACAGCAACTACAGCACCATGCTAATTTTTGTAGAATCTGAGTGGAGGATTTAGTATGAAAGTCTTTGGACTTTTATGTCTGCAAGTTTACATAACAGGATGTCAGGGAAAAAATCAGAAATGTAAACTACCATAATGGGAAAAAAAAACAGCATAAAAAAACATGCTATAAAAACAATGTATCTGAGAAATATTTTAGTCACAAAAATGTATCCCTAAAAGCACTGCACAGGGGCAGGAGGGTTTTAAAGTATTCTTCTTCATATCTTCTTGTGCCCTAAATAATCTGTAAAGTACATGAAGCTAAACGGTCCCCACGGGTAGATCATGCCCTTTGCTGGCACTGTTAGTCTTCTTTACCCTTATCTGGGGGATTCTATGCCTCCAATCCCCTCCCTGAGATGGAAACTGAATGTCCTCCTTGCACGAAAGTTTTCTCATCTTTCAAATGCCGTTTACCTTCTGTCCCTCTCCAGTGACCAGATAACACCGTCCTAGCATAAATCGGCAGGAACCAACGTTGACTTGACACCAGGGATGCAGCAACTGAATATAATCCTTAAAGGCAAAAAAGATGGTTTCTGATTAGAGGATAAATATCTCTTAAGGAGATATTCATTTCCGTGTTCTTCAGAGGGAGAAAAGATGGTGGTCATTCAACACAAAAGCTATATTTTCAGAAAGCATCTGGAGGTTAAAACCAAATCCTGTTAATCCATTCTTAAACTATTAATAAGTTATTAGACACTCTAAGAAAGCCAACAGGACTCTAATAACACTATCTCATGAAAACAAACGCACACTTTCCATCTTGGCAATCTCCAACGTTTGGTATTTACTGGCTCAACTGACTAGATTCCAGTGAAGGATTTATATGAAGACAATGATACGTTTTCTTTCTATAAAGAGAACCCAATAGAGAGAATTAACAAAAAAGTACTTTATAAAACACTGTGTTAGGAATGATACTGCCAAGAATGAAGTAAAGAAAATCTCTCTGGTGTATGTTTCCATGTAATCCAGTGTAAATTGCTGTGGGTCTTATCAGCCCAATTAAAATGCAGGAAACATTTACAAAGAAAAAAGTTCTAGAAATCCCCTTCTTTATAATAACTGTCCTGAAATGTTCAACAGTACTCACCTGCAATTGTACATACTGACAATTTCCCATCAAACATTCTAGAAAGAGACAACCAGGATTGCTAGGCCATCTAGTCACTGGTTAAGGAGATTATTTACTGTTTTGGTAAAGCTTAAATATACACACTGGGCACCCAAACTCCACGAAATGGCTTAGTTTTTAAAAAGAAGGTACATGGAAGGTGGTACAACACATGTTCTTCCCAAGTAACTATATAACTTTAATATTAAACACAGTGGAAAGGTTATATATGAGGAGCCTGGTCACCTGCTTTAGAATGCAACCGACAAAGAACTAGAGCATGTATCTCACCTCTTGGTGCTCACTTCTAATTTCAGGTAGTATATTGCCCAAGCATACTATGCCAGTGGATACTCAGTACCTAACACAGGGCTTGGCATACAAAACCATTCAATAAATATTTGATAAATGTATGTTTTAAAAGCAATCTAGGTATTAACTGTGTGTGCACCAATAAAATCTGGCTCAACCCCTGAGCAAAAAAACAAATTAAAAAAAAAAAGGGGGGATACCTGAAAATAACCATCATTTCTTATTGGGATGGGGGTGGTGAACATCCAACCTCATTAAAATTTTTCATTACACAGGCAGAGTATTCCTGAATCTTAGACTATTTGGATAGGAAAAAAACCTTTCAATTAGCTTTTAAATGAAAGGATACAAGAGCTGCAATAAATAATTGGTAACTGCAGTGATCATCTCTGGCCAGTTCAATCCAGTTTGGCTTAGAGGTGCCTTTGGTTGAGAGAACAGATGACATATAATGTGTTTTCTTGCAACTTCTTGGAAGAATAATTCCACAATTGTCTGAGGGCTAGATACTTAAAAACAAAAAGTTTTAATAGTCACCAACTTGTTACAGCAGTATCAATTTTCAATTAAGACAGCCTCCTGATGCATTTCACGCCTGTCACAGAGAACATTTACTATTTAAAAACATACAATGCAACACTGGTACAATCAATGGCAATATAAATAAAAGCAATCTGTAAACTATGAAGCATAAGCATAATATTTATGAAGCATAAATGCAGTAAAAAAGCCACTAAATAAACACGACCGTCACGCCATTCCTCTCCAAGTGTTTCCAGTAAACATAGTCCTAAGAGTCTAAATTTTATACCAAAACACAAAATAAATTCTCCAGAATGGTTCTCAAGCATGAGAGAGGACTCCTTTTGAATATTTGTTGATGAAGACACGATTACAAAAGCTATATGAACTTAGTAAATTAAAAAAATGACTGGAGTATCAGTATACAACAGAAAAGCAGTTGTACACGTGTATACGCAGGTGTGTGTACATATATACACGCTTTCCCAGGTGGCTCAGTGGTAGAGAATCCGTCTGCCAATACCAGAGAGACGGATTCAGTCCCTGGGTTGGGAAGATCCCCCGGAGAAGGGAATGACAACCTATTCTAATATTCTTGCCTGGGAAATCCCATGGACAGAGTAGCCTGGGGGTCACAGAGAGTTGGACACGACTGAGCACACACATGTGCGCACATATACAGGCAACACCCTTCATTTAAGTCTGATCTGATACTACTTGTCACAACCAGAGAGGTCTCAGGACAGAGCTTGGTCACACCCTCTCAAACTGAAAGCACAGCCGAGGCACCTTTTCTAAAGCAAAGGTGGCAGAAGACCACTTTAATGGACACGCAATAAACGCCAAACTTAAAATCAAATGCACACACAGTCCGATCCTTACCAAACTTATTTGCCGTTAAAGCACCAGAGTCAGTTAGTTCCAGTACTGATAAATGTTGAAGATTAGATTCCCTGTGAGGAAAGGGGAAAAAAACAAAAAAGCTCAATAAATTTTCCTATGACAACATGACTTCAACAAGTTAGCAGATTAAAACACTGTCAATTTCACTAATAAATTACACGTGAAGGCTCCACTGAAAGCACAAAAATATCTGGAAAATGAGCTACGGTTTAGATTGTTTCCCATCATATCACCCAGTGATCCTTTAAGCAGAAAGAAGCCAGAGCAGAAATTTCTTAGGCCTCCACGCCATGAAAAGCCTTCCCTTGCCAGAAAACAAAGTGGCTTATCTAACTGAAACGTCAGTCTTTTAGGCACACGTTAAATTTTCTTTGTTACTTTGGTTATAAAGAATCTCAGTCTTCTCTTGATAATGAGCATATTTTTGTGTGTGGCCTAATTTTCCCTGTGACTTCAACTTGAAAAAAAAATTTATTTCTTTTTAATTGAAGGATAATTGCTTTACAGTACTGTGCTGGTTTCTGCCACACGTCATCATGAATCAGCCACAGGTGTACAAACGTCCCCTCCCTCCTGTGTCTCCCTCCACCCCCCACCCAGGCCATCACAGAGCACCGGGCTGAGCTCCCTGGGTCATACAGCAAACTGACCTCATCTTCTTCTTCTGCTTTCCACAGGATTTGTCTTTTCATTATTCATACGCACATATAATAATACATATTTATTGCTTTCATCCTTTTTTTATATTATTTTCATTCTTATAACTCGCCTTTAACCTTCAGAAAATGGAATTATCTGAAAGCTCTGAATTTTAAAGGCATGTCATGCTACAGCATAATATTTAATTTGCTTTTCTATCAGTCAATGAAAAAGAATCATTAAGCTCACAATTTATTTTTAAAATAATCAGAACACTGAAACTCACAATGTATCAACTGGAACATCAGTTGCCAAGCACTGACTTCCCCACTTAATGAGGTAATAAGATAAGAGCAGGGGAGCTGTTCGATGCAGTAGGTCTTGCTGGGCTTGAAAGAGCTGGCCAGCTCCCAAGATTACCTATATGTCATGGGTGAGTGGGTGAGACAGTAAATAGCATTTAGTAAGGATAACCCTTAGGTTCAGGTGGCGGAAAAAGTAACAAACACAATTACACAGGGCATACATAAAAGCAACACACTTATTACGTTCTGGGGTAGCAGGCAGCAAAAGGATCTACCCACTTAACAATACAAAATAATAAAAAACAGCTCACCAGGTCACAGGAGCTGATGGTGAAAAAAGAAAACAGTAACAGACTGCTTAACTTTCACTAAATTTGTAGGTTCAGGACTCAAGAAGAGGAACAGAGAAATCTAAGACATTTCTTAGTCTTCTGGTTTTGGGTAAAAATAAATACGAGCATTAGCGGAAAGCTCAACAAGAATACCAGTAGCCTTAAAACGAGCGTCACTTTGGGACTCCCTGTTGGTCTGGTGGTTAAGACTCCAGGGTTCCACGTTAGGGGCACAGGTTCAATCCCTGGTCAGGGAACAGACCCCCAAGGTACCTGCTACGACTGGATGCAGCCAAACAAAATAAATACTAAAATACAACACAAACTCCAAAAACAAAACCACAAAGGCAGTCCCATGGGGGCCCAGGGGCTGGGGCTTGTGCTTTCACTGCCAAAGCCTGTGTCCCAGCCCTGGTCAAGTCACTAAGATCCCATGAGCTGTGAGGCAGACGGACAGACAACTTTCAGGAAGATCAGATCAGATCAGATCAGATCAGTCGCTCAGTCGTGTCCGACTCTTTGTGACCCCATGAACCGCAGCACGCCAGGCCTCCCTGTCCATCACCAGCTCCCGGAGGTCACTCAGACTCACATCCATCGAGTCAGTGATGCCATCCAGCCATCTCATCCTCTGTCGTCCCCTTCTCCTCCTGCCCTCAATCCCTCCCAGCATCAGAGTCTTCTCCAATGAGTCAACTCTTCGCATGAGGTGGCCAAAATATTGAGTTTCAGCTTTAGCATCATCCTTCTAAAGAAATCAGGATTGACTCCTTCAGAATGGACTGGTTGATCTTCTTGCAGTCCAAGGGACTCTCAAAAGTCTTCTCCAACACCACAGTTCAAAAGCATCAATTCTTCGGCGCTCAGCCTTCTTCACAGTCCAACTCTCACATCCATACATGACCACAGGAAAGACCATAGCCTTGACTAGGCGAACCTTTGTTGGCAAAGTAATGTCTCTGCTTTTGAATATGCTATCTAGGTTGGTCATAACTTTCCTTCCAAGGAGCAAGCGTCTTTTAATTTCATGGCTGCAGTCACCATCTGCAGTGATTTTGGAGCCCAGAAAAACAAAGTCTGACACTGTTTCCACTGTTTCCCCATCTATTTCCCATGCAGTGATGGGACCAGGTGCCATGATCTTCGTTTTCTGAATGTTGAGCTTTAAGCCAACCTTTTCACTCTCCACTTTCACTTTCATCAAGAGGCTTTTTAGCCCCTCCTCACTTTCTGCCATAAGAGTGGTGTCATCTGCATATCTGAGGTTATTGATATTTCTCCCGGCAATCTTGATTCCAACTTCTGTTTCTTCCAGTCCAGCATTTCTCATGATGTACTCTGCATATAAGTTAAATAAACATGGTGACAATATGCAGCCTTGACGTACTCCTTTTCCTATTTGGAACCAGTCCGTTGTTCCATGACCAGTTCTAACTGTTGCTTCCTGACCTGCATACAGATTTCTCAAGAGGCAGATCAGGTGGTCTGGTATTCCCATCTCTTTCAGAATTTTCCATAGTTTATTGTGATCCACACAGTCAAAGGCTTTGGCATAGTCAATAAAGCAGAAATAGATGTTTTTCTGGAACTCTCTTGCTTTTTCCATGATCCAGCAGATGTTGGCAATTTGATCTCTGGTTCCTCTGCCTTTTCTAAAACCAGCTTGAACATCAGGAAGTTCACGGTTCACATATTGCTGAAGCCTGGCTTGGAGAATTTTGAGCATTACTTTACTAGCGTGTGAGATGAGTGCAATTGTGCGGTAGTTTGAGCACTCCTTGGCATTGCCTTTCTTTGGGATTGGGATGAAAACTGACCTTTTCCAATCTTGTGGCCACTGCTGAGTTTTCCAAATTTGCTGGCATATTGAGTGTAGCACTTTCACAGCATCATCATTCAGGACTTGGAATAGCTCCACTGGAATTCCATCACCTCCACTAGCTTTGTTCGTAGTGATGCTTTCTAAGGCCCATTTGACTTCACATTTCAAGATGTCTGGCTCTAGGTCAGTGATCACATCATCATGATTATCTAGGTCTTGAAGCTCTTTTTTGTACAGTTCTTCTGTGTATTCTTGCCACCTCTTCTTAATATCTTCTGCTTCTGTTAGGTCCACACCATCTCTGTCCTTTATCGTGCCCATCTTTGCATGAAATGTTCCTTTGGTATCTCTGATTTTCTTGAAGAGATCCCTAGTCTTTCCCATTCTGTTGTTTTCCTCTATTTCTTTGCATTGATCACTGAAGAAGGCTTTCTTATCTCTTCTTGCTATTCTTTGGAACTCTGCATTTAGATGTTTATATCTTTCCTTTTCTCCTTTGCTTTTCGCTTCTCTTCTTTTCACAGCTATTTGTAAGGCCTCCCCAGACAGCCATTTTGCTTTTTTGCATTTCTTTTCCATGGGGATGGTCTTGATCCCTGTCTCCTGTACAATGTCACGAACCTCATTCCATAGTTCATCAGGCACTCTATCTATCAGATCTAGGCCCTTAAATCTATTTCTCACTTCCACTGTATAATCATAAGGGATTTGATTTAGGTCATACCTGAATGGTCTAGTAGTTTTCTCTACTTTCTTCAATTTCAGGAAAGTGTCCTGCTTCTCCTTGGTGGTCCTAAACCAATCATCCTCTGGAATGTTTTCTCCTTATCTTTTCCCTGAAATTCTGCCATTAGCCATGTACTTGAGTTAATGAATTCTGATTTAAAAAGTATAAACACCCCCAGGAGCTCCAAAGGGCTTTCAGTTTATTTATATATTAATATGAATTAGTTTAATCAGATTGCTTCCTTGTCAGGCTCAGATGAATGAGATAAATGGGTCTTCTGATGGTGGGCAGAAAGGTTAACTTTGGAATGTGAAACCTTCAAAGTGGGGAGGAGGGGGAGAGACAAGGACAGCAGTCTGGCAACACAAGCCTGGTGGCTTAAAAGGCGAGGATGGACGGGGAGGTACAGGATGGAGCTGGGAGGACCCCAAAACCAACTCTGCAATTTCAAAATGGCTTCGGGCAAACCCTGCACTGGAGAAATAGAAAAGTTCTTTTTCTCTTTCTTCCTCTCTCCTCCGTCCTAAATAGTACCCTGTGATCACATCCAGAGCTGTACTAATACTACTACATTTTGGGAGAGCCATCCTAGAAAATTATCCCACCATTATATACACAAAGGTTAAGAGTAAAACCACCTGCTTCATATACATTCTTCCCCACCCCCACATACAGATTCTTAATCTGCAATTTAGGCTCACTCATTCTGAAATCAACACGCATTCACAGAGGACCCACGGAGGGCCAAGCACACAGGACAGAGCAGTGAACAAGGACACACGTCTCTGTGCTCCTGGAGCTGATGCTCTGCCACATGCCTGTGGGGCAAGACCAGGTTTCAGATTTGATGAGCTTTCCCTCAAGTAGTACTTACAGCATCTCCTAGCCTCATTAGTAGCTGCTGTAAGATCAAAAGGTCTCGGCAGATGAGGAAGCGCGTGCTGGCAATTTTACACACACTTCTGCACACAATATGCCCTGACGTGCCACTACCGTAGAGCTGAGAAAGATTCATTCGAATATTCAAAGGCTGAGCTGTAAATGAAAAAATAATAATAATTAAAAAAATTTAACTGTATTACTGTTTTCTCTAAATCAAAAGGTGTACTTGTTGCTTTGTCATTTACCTGGATTGAATCCCTTTTCCATTTCTACTTCTGTTTCATAATCCATTTCCCGTATTAGAAGTCCGATGGCATGGATTGGGTTCCTAATCTCCTGCAGTTTACTACAAATATCCTCCATCACATTGTCTCTATAAGGAAGTTAGAAAACCATTACTTCTGAGGATGTATATGATAGACTCTTTACGCCCCTGTAAGGTAAATGCTCTATGAATCAGGAAAACCAGCCATGTAATACAGGAGTGAAGTAATCACTCTGGTATATAAGATACTTTCATGCCATGTAGCAAATTTTCCTTCATTTTTTTCCCAGAAATGACAGACAAAATGTATTAGAGGAAAATATGTTTACATTTTAGAATTTACAGCTCAGTTCCCTGGTGGCTCAGACGGTAAAAACGTCTGCCTACAATGCGGGAGACCCAGGTTCGATCCCTAGCTTGGGAAGATCCCCTGGAGAAGGAAATGGCAACCCACTCCAGTTTTCTTGCCTGGAGCCTGGCAGGCTACAGTCCATGGGGTCGCAAAGAGTCAGACACGACTGAGTGACTTCACTTCATAGTTAATAGCTAGACTATAATTCATGAGTCCTGTTTCCAGACTTGAATTCATGTGTTAGATTTTCTGTTTAAAAGCTGAAAACAGCTACTTAGAATCACGACAACTCACTTTAAGCCACTACTTTATACATATCTGAATTACATTCAAACCTGATATTGACACTAAGAATTGCTAAATTTCCATTAGGAAATGGACTTTACCCTAAATTCTCCTTACACATCAATAGTGATCAAATCTTCCAGAATCTGTTCTGCAGCCTTTTCTGGAGACTGTAGGTTGTAACAGCTCATTTCCATCATTACTGACATATCCATAGTTACTGACTCTCCAATCAGCCGGAGGCATTTTATAAGACACATGACATCCCGAGCAACATCCACGTCTGTAAGTAAGAGGAAGGTGACATTCACGTCTCAGGTCAATGAAGAGCTGCCAGTTAATATTATACTAAAAAAATATTAAGAATACATGACAGGTAGCTATCTGAAGTTTTGGAGATGCTTAGGCCTCTTCCGTTTTTTTTTTTTTTAAATGTACAATGAGGTGCAGTGACCAGGAAAGGTCACAGTGGCCGATGATGTTTTTGTATCTGTTTGAATGAAAGCATAGGCCTTATGGAGAAAGGAGCCTGCATGTGGACATAATAATCACTCTTACCATCAGATATGGTTGTCTCATCCTCTGTCAGAAGATTCTCATCAGGGAGGAGATACAAATGATCCACTAAGGAGGAAGGCACAAGGAAAGACAGGTACCCCTGCAAATACAAAAAGTACATTATTTTTTTCAGTGAGTGTTTAAAGATATAAAATAGTTGAGACCTGAATCTTATCATGAGACCCCAGACAAATCCAAACTGAAGGACACTCTACCAAATAACAGGTGTAACCTTCAAAGAGGGTCAATGTCAGGACTTCCCTTAAGAATCAGCCTTGCAATGCAGGGCACGTGGGCTTGGTTCCTGGCCGGGGAACTAAGATCCCACATGGCCCGGAGCAACTAAGCCCTCTCACCACAACTAGGGGGTACGCACGCGGCAATGAAAGACCCCACGGGACGCACCTAAGACCAGATGCAGCCAGATAAATAGTTTAAAAAGTTAGTGTCATAAAGACAGAGAAAGGCCGACAACAGTTGGAGATTAAGTAAAGAAACGTGACAACTCAGCATATGCAAGACCTTGAATTGGATCCTAGATCAAGGAAGAAAAATTGTAGCACAACTAGTAAACTCTGAATACAAACCGATACCAAACTGCTGATCCTTGACTTGTGCTGCAGTTATGAGAGAATGCCGCTGTGCTTACATACAAGCTAAAATGTGTCAGGACCAAGGGGAATGATATTTACAACTAACTCTCAAGTGGCTCAAGAGGAAAAGCAAATGAAAGTTAATACATGGTGAATCTGGGTGAAGGGGATATAGAAGTGCTTCGTGCTATTCTCCTAACTTTCAAATGAACAAGATGCAGAAAAGTGTAAATAGTGCAGAAGACTATTTAAACACAAACTAACCATAATTCTGAGGTTGCCCTCCCCGCTGCAAGAGACACCCACCCAAGTCCTAAGAGCTAACTACGGTATAAACAGACACTGCACTCTGAAAGGCCCACTGCACAGCCCACAGGAGCTCTTCCGTGCGTTTCCGTCTCTTACTTTCTTCAGCAGGCACACCATGTTTGTGTGTGGATTCAAATGCAGGGCAAGAGGATGAGAAAGGGCTTCTTGATACTGAAGACAGCAGGCATAGAACTTGCACCAGAATTCCTGCTGTAAACTTCGGAACTCTTCCTGGGAGAATTCATACTCTGTTACACTTCCTTGGAGCTGGCAAAGAAAAAAAAAAAGAAACTCTTGATACCATTTGGGATATTTTCTTCCACCAAACATAAATGTTTAATATCATTTTATTAAACTATAGGGAAGTGAATATTCCTTAAACTTTAGGGAAGTATATATGCCATAGACTCTGTAAATATGTATCTAATTCTTTAATTAAAAGGTTTAGAAATTTATATTTCTTAGCAACAAGGTCCAATGAACAATTTCAACAATTTCTTGGTACCAATCTGCCCCACAGTGAGATGAAAGAAACTGTCTTTCTTTCTTTAATCAAACCTCACCTCACTTTCAACAGCTAAAGTAACTTCTTTCTTTAGTTCCATCCAGGAAAGATCTAAATTCCTCTCAGTTCCTCGACAGAAAATCTGAAAAGAGACACAAAGAGACACTTCAGAGTGCCACATAATACTAAAAACTAAATGTAAAATAATCCAGAAGACGCTGAAGCAATATATAACAATACAATAGACACTGGACATGCCTGAAATGACACATTTACTCTTAACATTGTGCAAATGATTTCTAATTGTGAGATCACAGCAAGTTGAAATAGTTTCTATAGTCCAGGATACACTATAAAAACTCATGGGCCTGCAAGAATTATAATAGGGTACATTTGGGTCATTATAAAAAAACAAAAGGAAACATAACATCTACTGCGCAGCTGGAAGGGAGACGTAAGATGATGCCAAATACAGACATCCTGACAGGCGCAAAGGTGAGCGAGAGTAGAGGTGGAGGTAGGTCACTCTACTGGGAAAGATTCTCCTAAAGTAAAGCTTGTGATCAGCGCCTTACCGATTATTCAGGATCTCAGTCTGCAAGAGACACCATGAGAAATCGTACACTGATTATTACTGTTAACAAGAAGCGCTGATGCGATGAAAGAAATAATGCCTTAGAAGTAAGTGACTGTGTCATCCTGGAGTTTTATTAGAAAAAAGAAAACACAGAACAGCCATATATTCAAGAGTGTACCCAGAAGAAAAGTCAAGGATCTGGAAACCACATCGCCTGGGAGCAAGTTAAGGGACTTGGTGTACTGAGCCTGGAGACGGACAACACAGAAAACACTTAAAATGCTTGAAGAGCTGCTTTATAGAAAAGAGCCGTGTTCTATGAAGTTCCCAAAGAAAGATGCCACCTAAATGATACAGGATTAAATCTGATCTAATACCAGGATGGACTTTTCTTTGGCTGCACCACGTGGCTTGTGGGATTTTAGTTCCCCAAACAGGGACTGAACCTGGGCCCCAAGAGTGAAGGTGCAGAGTCCGAACCACAGGACTGCCAGGGAATACCCTGGGATAAACTTTCAGATGGCACAGTTCTGAACGATAAGTCACACAGGAGGAGCTGAGATACTTGTCACTGGAGGCAGAGACAACTAGAAGCTGACTAGCTGTCTGTCAGAGAAGCCTCAGAAGGTATTTCTGCTTTGTGTGGGAGGTCAGATCAGGAGATTCTAAGGGATTTTTTTAATTCTATGAGTGATTATTTCAAATTCATGAAGCTAAGTAGCAATTTAACAAAGTCTAAGTGACTTGCATCTCTTATACCCTGTAACTTTGAAGGCTTAGATTTTTTTTTTTTTTTTAAGAGTTTTCTTGAACCTGAACCAAGTCAGACCTTTGCTGTACTAACAAAAGGGTAAAAACAGTACCAGCAAACCTGTCCAAGAAAACATTTAAAATTTCTTTCTAGTATAGAGAGTATATGCAGTGTAGTAAGGTATGTTTTTACAACGGTGCAAGTTTCTCCTTTACTATCAGTGGGAAAGTGTCCTTAATCCTCTCTCCACACTGGGACTCTTGGTATTCTTATGGAAAGAACATAAAAAAAAAAATTACAACAGTAGTTATAAACACCTGTATATACAATCGCAAAACTATGTTGGGGTTAGTACATGGAAAACAACAAAAATTAATAGTAATCATTAACTATATAATGACAGCAATAGGAGAGTCTGAGATCAACATGAAATATTTTTTCACTGACCTGTAAAGCTTTACATAAAGCTGCATTAATGAATCGCCCTGGTGTAAAAAGACTTTGCAAATACATCTCCTGTTAGAACATTGAAGCAAGAATTAGCATCATTCTAAAAAAGATAAAATTTGGAAAAATTTGAACGAGGAATCTAACACATTAAAACCAAAGCCTGCTGGAGAATACTGCGGAGCAGTCATATATTGTCACACTGAGAGTGAAGCCTCTAGCATTCTGAACCAACTGGATGCACTACACTGAGAATGCTGTTCCTCACGGAGCGCTTCAGTGGGTCAGCTTATCAAACGCCCATCTTAAAAGTGAAAAGTTCTTGTCTAGGTTATTAGTCACAAACACCAGTAAGAGAACAATTAAACTAAGCTGGTTTCTACACCATCCACAAAAGGCCTAATTTATGGTTCACATATAGAAACGAAAGGAACCAATAAGAATAGGCATTATATATATATATATATAAAACAAATGAAACTGCAATAAACTCTAACAAGTGGGGAAATGAAGTAGGGAGAACAAAATGGAAAGTCTCATATTGTCTAATTATTTTGATCAAATTTTATACACCAGATTTGCCAATAAGTGGCAAATTTGGTTGACTTTCGTTCAAGTTTCCTTCCTTCCACTGAGGTTCTGAGGGACATTTATAAAATGACCAAAATGGAGAAAAACAAGAACTTTTAAAAATCAGCATGTGATTTTGACTTCTAGATGAAAGTTAAATGCCAATAAACTCTTGGGATTAAAAATATAGCAATATTCAATTTCAGATACTCAAAATGGGTTTCCCAATTTTACAAAGAGTTAATGTCTTAGACCTAGAGCCCATAATCTTTAAGTTCATTTTAACAGTAAAGAATCAAGTTTTTCTTCCGTTCACCTTGAGGATGTCCCTGAAAAACAGGGAACCTGGCCTGTTTTGTTCTCTACTGCATTGCCTTTTAAAGTTGTGTTCTTCATAGCATATAGCTCTATCAGAATTTGTTTCTAGTTTTTATGCATCTATTCACATGGTTAGTATAGTGGACACCCATGGTCTGCGCCTGCCCAGAATCCATTTCCCTTTCTTTTACTAACAAACCTCTTACCTTTCTCTGAAGAATCACTCCTCCTATACCCACACCCAACTGAAATTCACCCTCCACAATAAGAAGGTCCAGGCTGGACATGTTTCTCATGCCAAGCCAGAATATTCTATTCCTTCTGATCAGAGTGACCATGCCAGGCCAGGGTCAACTCCACGACCTAGAACAGAAGCACTCTCTCTTCTGAACAAGCGCAAGCTTGTTCAGAAAACCTGCCCAACAATAAACCCAAAAAGGAGGGAAGCAGAATAGAGACAAAGGAGAGATGAAGCCCTAAAGGCATTATTCCAGCCCTGCTGAAACCAAGTAACGCTGAGCTTCTCAGCAGCACAAGCCAGTATGTTCAGCTTAAGGCAGTTTGAGGTGGGTTTCTTTCATCTGCAGCTTAGAGTTCTGCTAATACAACTGGTTCTTCTCAAACTGATGATCAGGGTAAATCATCTCCTTATATAAAACCTTAGCGTCACTTACTCTGGGGTCTTGATCATCTCTGATGACGATTTCTTCCTCTGGCAGAGGCTGCATAAAAACTGGACTCCACTGACCTGCAACATTACTAGAGAGAGAAAAAAATCCATCAGTCTACGTAAAGATGATGAATACAAATGAAGCTTATGTGGTTAGCAGTATCTGGGCAGGAAGGGTCCCATTGCTGACCTCTGCAACTACTGCTCCATCAATTCTATTTTTTTTCTGGCCGCAGCAGGCAACATGTGCAATTTCCCTGACCAGGGATTGAACCCACGCACCCTGCAGTGACAGCATGAAATCTTAACCACTGGAGCACCAGGAAGTCCTCGATCAATTCTATTTAAAATAGTTTCCAAAAAGAGAAACATATTCATAGCAGAGTCTGGATTATAGACGTGCTCTTACTTCTTTTAATAGGCATCTTCCTGAATTAAAACTCTAAACACAAATCTACAAATAATAGCTAACCTTCATTCTACATTTACCATATGCTACTCCTTCTGCAGGTGTAATTCTGGATAAACTTCATGTATGTGCTTAGTTGCTCAGTCGTGTCCAACTCTTTGTGACCCCATGAACTGTAGCCTGCCAGGCTCCTCTGTCCACGGGGATTCTTCAGGCCAGGATACTGGAGAGGGTAGCCTTTCTCTTCTCCAGGGGATCTTCCCAACCCAGGGATTGAACCCAGGTCTCCCGCATTGCAGGTGGATTCTTTACAATCTGAGCCACCAGGGAAGTCCAAGAATACTCGAGTGGGTAGCCTATCCCTTCCCCAGGGGACGTTCCCAACTCAGGTCAAACTGGGGTCTCCTGCATTGAAGGCGAATTCTTTATCAGCTGAGCTACCCGGGAATCCCACACTTCATTTATACCTTATGATAATTCTTTGAAGGATACACTGCCCTCATTTTAAGATGTTGAAAGTGAGGTTTAGGGTATCTCACAACTAGTAAGTTGGAGAACCAGGTTTCAAACTCACCCAACACTGGATTCTTTGCTTTTTTAACCCACTTTGCCTGAATGCCATCTATGAGGAGTACACTCTGTTTTCTGAGGTGTGGTTCAGGGTCAACCTGGGGACAACCACTCCTAGAATTCTAGTGTAGAATATGGGTTTCACGAGGGACCCCTTGGGTACAATTACTTTATAGTTGACTCTTGAACAACATGGGGGGTTTACAGGTGCCAACTCTCAAAAACCCAGGTAGAGCTTATTCAAGCCACCGTAGATCCAACAGTACTAGCCTAACTACTATGAAAAAAATCGATGTATTAAGTGGACCCCCAGAGTTCAAAATTCATGCTGTTCAAGGGTCAACTGTAGTTCCAAGAGCATCAAAATAGGATCCAGGGAATCCTTAATACATTTCAGGAATTACACAAGTGTCTGATTCAAAACTGGTTCTTAAATGTGTTTTGTAATTGTTAAAAATCTTAAAATGAGTATCATGTAAATAAAAATAAGATATACCAAACATATCTAATATTAGAGGTTATCAACATGTTAAATTGTGTTATAATATGATACTCATAAAATATTGGTTTTGTTATATACTGGAGTTCATTATCTTTGGAGAAAAAAAAAAAGGGTTTCCTGTTCAAAAAATAAAGTTTGAGAAGCACCGTTGTTGTAGAATCTACTTTTTATCTTAGGATGAGGACACTGAGACCTCAAAGGGGCTGCAGTGAGTTTTGGAAGTTGCGGGTATCAGAAATGGCCTTTGCTTAAAAACAAAGGAAATGTCAGATTACAAGTATTTGGGACTTTTCTCCCAGGCTTCTCGGAGGCTGCCCTTGGCTGGCGGCATCCCGCACGTAAGGCAGGAAGACGGTGAACATGAAAAAGTCTCTGGAGTTGCTTAACTTTAGGCTTCAACCTGTCATGAAAAGTGGAAAGTAGGTGCTGGTGTACAAGCAAACGCTGAAAACGATCAGACAAGGCAAAGCGAAACTGGCCATCCTTGCCAAGCACCCAGCCTCAGGGAGATCTGAAGTACAGTATTAGGCCGCATTAGCTGGAACAGGCCTCCATCGCTATAGGGGTATTAACATGGGACTGGCAGAGCATGTGGAAAATACGAAAGCATGCACACTGGCTGTCACGGGTGCAGGTGATCCGCGTCGTGCCAGAACAGGCTGGTAAAAAGTCAATCATGTGCAACTTTTCTTTAATAAAACCACCCAGAGCTTGTTTGAAAAACAAACAAAAAAAGAAGTATTTTGGATATGTGCTGTCTCTCCCAATAAAGATGGTATATATGCATATTTTTCTGTGTCATTCCAACTCTAAGAATCCTTTTTCTGTCCTAAAACTGTTAAGGTAAGAATGCAAAATGAAACAGAAGGTATATCAGAAAATAGGCAAACCCAGGGCTGAATCCTTTAAATGCACACATTTGACTTTTGTCCTACACAAGGAGCTCCCTTCTTTTCTGAGTGTGAGTTTGCCTGGGGCAAGGTAGGAGGACAGAGGAGAGGGACCCGTACTGTTCAAAGTTGATGTATTTCACAGCTGTCTGGTTCTCAGCATCGTGCCACAGGGCCCAGATATCCGTGGAGGTTAAGGCAAAGTCAATCAGTGTCTCCTGGAAGGAAATGTAGGGAGGAAACCAACAAAAACAGGTTAAAATAAGACATAAAAGGTGCGACTTTACGGTGCGTTACACTTGTATAAATAGGAGAGGTAAACATGTGAAAACTAAGGGTGGTGCCACGTGAACTGGGTGAAATCCAAATCAAGTTCTGTTTGGACGAAGTTTCATTAAATATTCCACTTTAATATTACAATCCCATTACAACAGTTAAGTTAGCCAGTACTTCTTTCCTGTACTTGTGTGATATGCAAAGCATGAGTGAACCCACCTGAGAAGTGAACAGTGAGGAGATGTGATCTAGGCTGTAGCGGTTATTCTCAGCGCTCACCAACTGGAAAATGCAGAACTGATAAAACACAAGTTGCTAAGTTAATATTGAAATAACCAACATACCATTTTTCTAAGCAAGCAAGACTTATTAGCATTCAAAAACCTATTTTTAAAAAATATGTGTGATAAAATGTATGTAGCACTTAACTTTTTAACTGTACAGCTTAGTAGTATTAAGCACATTTACACTTGTGCAACCAATCTCCAAAACTTTTGTTTTCCAAAACAGAAACCCTGTATTCGTTAAATCCCCCATTCCCCCTCCCCCTACGCCCCCAGCTCCAGGCAACCAGCATCCTATCGTCTACCTCTAGGATCTTGACTTCTCAACATAACGGTACCTGTCTTTCAGGGTCTGTGTTTTCACTTAGGACAATATCCTCAAGGTTTACCCACACTGCAGCATGTGTCAGTATTTCTTTCCTCTTAAAGTTGAATAGTATTCCGTTTTATGTAAATACTACATCTTGTTCATCCATTGAGTCATTGATGGAGACTTAGGTTGCTTTCATTTTGTGGCTATTGGGAATCTTGTTGCTAAGAACGTAGGTGCACAAATATCAAGACCCTACTTTGAACTCTTTGGGGCATATATCCAGAAGAGGAATTGCTTGATCATATGGAAATTGAGGAGTTGCCAAGCCGTACCCCACAGTGGCTGTAGCATTTTAGATCCCCACCAGTAATGTACAAGGGTTCCAACGTCTCCACATCCTAACACTTGATATTTACTATTTCCCCCCGCCATGGTAGCTATCCTTGGGTATGAAGTGTAATCTATGGTCAGAAACCTATTTTTAATGCTTTTACCAAAAACAAATTTAAAACATACACATTATAAAAATCAACTCAAGTCAATCTTCACTACCAACAAAAACCTATAAAATAATTCATGTTTCATATTGAACTCTACTGCCAAAACAAAAAAGATGTCAAACTCAAAAACAATATTTAATGAACATTATTTTAAATAATTTTTTGACAAAGGAAATATACTATAAGCTAATAAGAGTGATGAAGATTCTATCCTGGTAACATAAGCAACTGTTCACAAGAAGCTTTAAAAAAAATACAGTGATTCCCTTTGAGAGAAAAATAGACTGTATGAAGCATGAGAAAAATACGTAGTGGTCACATTCATCCCCGCCTCCAGCTACATATCTCAAAGCACTACCGAGACATGAATCAACTTAGCAGGTCTCAACCAGCATTTAAGGAAAAAAAAAAAAGATTAAGAGTTTATCATGGTGATAAACTTTCATGAAAACAGTTTTCTGTCATATGTCCATCGCCACATAAGGGTGTCCGGATAGCAATGTAAACTATTTGCTGTATCTTCCAGCTAAAAAGTTGGAAGAATGCTGGTCTAGTGCAGCGCTTCTCAAACCACCTGTGGTAAAGGAACAAAGGAACGCGTTTTTTTTTCCTTTCATTTTTTAACCTGCTCCAGACTACTATTCTTTTTTTTTGGGGGGAGGGGGTAGGCTCCACTGTGTGGCATGTGGGAATCTTAATCCCCCAAGCGGGGACTGGGCCTGCACACTCTGCAGGGGAATGGTGGAGTCTTAAATCACTGGACCGCTAGAGAAGTCCCTCAGACAGATACTTTCATGACTTACAGAAACCATGAATGTCTGTGGCAACGTCAAATCACTTACGCTTCTGTTCTCTCAGTTTCTGTATTTATTTTACTGCAAACTAGTACGACTGAGCGGCTTCACTTTCACTTTTCGCTTTCATGCCTTGGAGAAGAAGTGGCAACCCGCTCCAGTGTTCTTGCCTGGAGAATCCCAGGGACAGGGGAGCCTGCTGAGCTTCCGTCTATGGGTTCGCACAGAGTCGGACACGACTGAAGCGACTTAGCAGCAGCAGCAGCAGTAACAATCTGTGGCCCAGGCCCATCCACAGGCCACATCTCAGGTCAGGGGCGCTTCTGTTTGAGATTCTCATTAGAGTCCTAGACGGAAACTATCATTGTTACTGTGTGCTGGCTAAGTCCTGTCTGACTCTTTTTCGACCCCATGGACTACAGTACACCAGGCTCCTCTGTCCATGGGATTTCCCAAGCAAGAATACTGGAGCAGGTTGCCATTTTTTCCTCCAGGGGATCTTCCAAACCCAAGGATCAAACCCATGTCTCCTGCACTGCAGGTGGATTCTTAACCATTGAGCCCAAGGAAGCCCAGATGGAAATACATATGGCATAATATAACATTGAGGACATGATGCTGAGAATGATTAAATTAATGCACTTAACAGAATTAGTGTCCAAAGAACCAAAAGAAAACCGAGAAGAAACAAATGAAACTAACAGGAATGGATGTAAACTACTACAGAGATTAAAAAGACCAAACAGGGCTTCCTTGGTGGTCCAGTGGTTAAGAATCTGCTTTGCAATGCAAGGGACACCAGTTCGATCCCTGGTCCAGGAAGATCCTAGAGGCCTCCGAGCAATGAGGACTGTGCTCCACAACAAGAGACGCCATCACAACAAGAAGCCCACACTTCACAACCAAGAATGGCCCCAACTCACCCCAACTAAAAGAAAGCTGCTGTGTAGCAACAAAGACCCACCATAACCAACAAATAAATCTGTAAAAAACAACACCAAACTTCAAATGTGCAGGTTAGGGAGAAAAAAACATTCTGAAGAGCAGTTTTTGTTTAGAAAAAGAAAAGGAAAAAAAAAAAGACCTCAACTTCATTATACACTGAATAGGCACACCAGCATTACATGGCTGCTAAAAATGAAGTGTATCTGATTTTAGGCTTCATTAATAGAACCTTAATGCTTAAACTAAAGGAGGTAGTAGCTCTGCTCAATTTGACCCTAATCCTAGAATAACACATCCAATCTCAGTGTAATCTTTAGAGCAGAGGTTCTCAAAATGTGGTCCACAGACACCTAGAGGTCCCTGAGACTAATCTCAGAGGGTCAGTGAGATCAAAACTCTTCACAGTAATTCTACATCATTTGCCCTTTTCATTGTGTTAATATTTGCACTGATTATGCAAAAAAGCAACAGTGGGTGAAATTACTGATCTCCTAATGTCACAGTGGCACCAACCTGAATACTCTTTCATGATAAAAATTCAACAAGCTAGGAATAGACAGGAACTTCCTCAACACAAAAAATACACAGCTAACATCATACTCAGTGGTGAAACACCCCAAGCTTTCTCTCTTAAACTGGGAATAAGACAAGGGTGTCAACTCATCACTTCTGCCCAACTATACTGGAGGATCTGTTCAAGGAAATTAAGACAAAAAAGAAAAGGCACATAAATTGGAAAGGAAGTAATAAAACTATCTTTATTTGCAGATGTTGCTGCCCTATAAATAAGAAGTCCCAAGGATTCCACTATAACACTAGAACTAAAAAGAGTTCAGTATATATAAAATCAATATAAAAAGTGAGTTATATTTCTATAAACCTGCAATGAGGAACCTGAAATGAAATTAAGATAACTTCATTTACAATAGTATCAAAAGGAATAAAATACATAGGAATAAGTTGATTAAAAAAAACCCTACAAAACCTGTATCATGAAAACTATAAAACATTAAATGGAAAAGCATCCCGTGTTCATGAAGCAGAAACCTTAACACTGCTAAGATGGCGATGGTTTTCAGTAGGATCTAGAGTTAACAAATCGCCATCAGAGTCTGCGAAGCAGCAATGAACATCCATGTCGGTCTCTGGCTCCTGACACTGAGCTCCTAAAACACCTGCAATTTTCTGAGTGGTGACAGAGCTGCTAGGAGCATTTTTTGTTAGAGTAGCTGGTCTTAGATCCTGGTTCCCAGCACAGACTCCTAAATCCCTGTGCATTTCCTGAGTGACAGGAACACCTTTTGCTCCAAGAGCTGACTCCTGGATAGCTTCAGGATGGCAACTGGTCACCAGAAAGAGGAAGCCTGAATAGAATCTTGAAACTTTCAGCTCAGACCCCCTATTTTCTAGAAAGGGAAGAAAGGCCACTGGCTTAATAATCCATCATGCCTATGTGATGAAGCCTCCTTAAAAACCCCTATCCTTATGGGATGTGGGGAGCTCCCAGTCTGGGGAACACACCCATGTGCCGGGACAGTGGTATGCCTCAATGCCTCGAGACCCTTCTGGACCTTGCCCTACCTGCATCTTCAGCATTTATTGTATAACAAACCAGTAACTGTGAGTGTTTCCCTGAGTTCTGTGGGCCATTCTAACAAATTACTGAGCCCAGGGAGGGGGTGGCATGAATCAAGAATCCAAGGACAAACAACTTCTCTTGTGGTCCAGTGGTTGAGACTGTGCTTCCAATGCAGGGGGCATGGGTTTGATCCTTGGTCAGGAAACTAAGATTCCACACACAAGGCAGCTTGGCCAAAAAGGTAAAAAAAAAAAGGTAAAAAACAAAAAAAGAACCCAAGGAGTTAAGAAGAGTCTCCGTATCGGGCAGCAGCCTGGCTTCTGGCGATGAGCATGAGCAGGGTGAGGGGGCGTCCACCTATGTGGAAGGCCTGGGGCAGGGTGGAAACTCACGCAGGGTGTGGAGGGTCCACACAGAGAGACAGCCCGCACTGGAGACTGGAGCCCAAGGAGGCAGGGAGGGCGTCCACTGCACGGGGGTGGACCAGTGCAGTGTCAGCGCCGAGGGGGTGTGGAGGGCATCCACACGAAAGGGCACCCTCGAGTGGGGTCGCTCTCGTTTGGTCGCCCAGTCGTGCCTGGACTGCAGCACGCTGGGCTCCTCTGTCCTTCACTGTCTCCCAGGGTGTGCTGATGGACTGGGACCGCAGAGCCCAGCGCGAGTAAGGAGGGGACCCAGACAGATCAGAACCCAACATGGGGAATCAGAGCTCCAGTGGAGGGAGGAGGACAAACCCGACCTCGCTGGGACGCCATAAGGATTAAATGGATGTTATGTGTGGTGTGTGAGTCCAGAGGAAGCACACAGTCCAAGCATTTGCTGTTAATGTACATAAAGGGCCCGGCACCGTGCCAAACACAATATCCAACAATCTATTTATTTATTTATTTATTTGGCTGTGCCACAGGGCTTAGTTCTTGTTGCTTTCTGCCGTAAGGGTGGTGTCATCTGCATATCTGAGGTTATTGATATTTCTCCCAGAAATCCTGATTCCAGCTTGTGCTTCATCCAGCCCAGTGTTTCTCACGATGTATTCTGCATATAAGTTAAATAAACAGGGTGACAATATACAGCCTTGACGTACTCCTTTCCTGATTTGGTTCATTTGGACCAGTTCTAAATGAACATAGAACTGTTGCTCCATGTCCAGTTCTAGATGTTGCTTCTTGACCTGCATACAGATCTCTCAGGAGGCAGGTAAGGTGGTTGTGTATTACCATCTTTTTAAGAATTTTCCACAGTCTGTTGTGATCCACACAAAGGCTTCAGTGTAGTCAATAAAGCAGATGTTTTTCTGGAACTCTCTTGCTTTTTCCATGAATCAATGGATGCTAGCAACTTGATCTCTGGTTCCTCTGCCTTTTCTAAATCTACCTTGAACATCTGGAATTTCATGGTTCATGTACTGTTGAAGCCTGGCTTGGGAGAATTTTCAGTATTACTTTACTAGCATGTGAGATGAGTGCAATTATGTGGTAGTTTGAACATTCTTTGGCACTGTCTTTCTTTGGGATTAGAATGAAAACTGACCTTTTTCAGTCCTGTGGCCACTGCTGAGTTTTCCAAATTTGTTGGCATACTGAGTGCAGCACTTTCAGAGCATCATCTTTTAGGATTTGAAATAGCTCAGCTCTTCCAACATCTCCCACTAGCTTTGTTTGTAATGATGCTTCCTAAGGCCCATTTGACTTTGCATTCCAGGATGTCTGGCTCTAGGTGAGTGATCACACCATTGTGATTATCTGGGTCATGAAGATTTTTTTTTTGTACAGTTCTTCTGTATATTCTTGCCACCTTTTCTTAATATCTTCTGCTTTTGTTAGGTCCATACTGTTTCTGTCCTTTATTGTGCCCGTCTTTGCATGAAATGCTCCCTTGGTAGCTCTAATCTTCTTGAAGAGATCTCTAATCTTTCCCATTCTATTGTTTTCCTCTTTTTCTTTCCACTCATCACTGAAGAAGGCTTTCTTATCTCTCCTTGCTATTCTTTGGAACTCTGCATTCAAATGGTTATATCTTTCCTTTTCTCCTTTGCCTTTAGCTTCTCTACTTTTCTCAGTTCTTTGTAAGGCCTCCTTAGACAACCATTATACCATTGTATTGTATCCTAAATACCTCATCGACATACAACAGCTAATGTTTGAATGATGAGCAAAATCATTTCGTAAAATTAACTTCTGCTGCACTACTTGATCGGGGAAGGCAATGGCACCCCCACCCCAGTACTTTTGCCTGGAAAATCCCATGGACAGAGGAGCCTGGTAGGCTCCAGTCCATGGGGTCGCTAGGAGTCAGACAGGACTGAGCGACTTCACTTTCACTTTTCACTTTCATGCACTGGAGAAGGAAATGGCAACCCACTCCAGTGTTCTTGCCTGGAGAATCCCAGGGACAGGGGAGCCTGGTGAGCTTCCGTCTATGGGGTCGCACAGAGTTGGACACGACTGAAGCGACTTAGCAGCAGCAGCACTACTTGATAACACCTACATCCGTTCACAACTCCATTTTCTTCACTCAGACTTTCAAACTAGCTCTTTCTTGTTTAGTTTTGGTTAACCTTTCCTTCCATGGACTTCCCTTGTGGTTCAGCTGGTAAAAAATCTGCCTGCAATGTGGGAGACCTGGGTTTGATCCCTGGAGAAGGGAAAAGCTACCTACTCTAGTATTCTGGCCTACAGAATTCCATGGACTGTATAGTCCACGGGGTTGTAAACAGTCGGACACGACTGAGCAACTTTCACTTCACTTTCCTTCCATGTTCCTTTAAACTCTACTCCCCTCCCTTTCATCCTGAATTTTCCTTTAAGATCTTTCAATTCACATAGCAGCACAAAAAGTGGAAACTTTTTTTTGTGTGTGGAAACAGTGCAAGATACATCTAAAGGCTGATGTGAAGAGCTGAAAAGAGACTCGATGAGTCTGCAGCTACTGCTCCAGGCCAGCACACACAGAATAACTCGACACGCGTCTTTATCTGCCCCATACCTGTCCGCGCTTTGGTGCATGCAGGTATACTCCCAGGTAGAGTCCCAGTGAAGGGGAATAAGCAAGTCGCAATTTGTGTCCAGTCCCAGCAGTGAGCCGGAGATCTTTATTTACAGGGACAAACTCCAGCATGTCAGCCACCATCAGGCACATTTGGTCCTGTCGAGAAAAGATTTAGTAAGTGGTATTAACCCCACCCCAGTACTTGTGCCTGGAAAATCCCATGGACAGAGGATCATGGTAGGCTCCAGTCCATGGGATCGCTAAGAGTCTCACACGACTGAGCGACTTCACTTTCACTTTTCACTTTCATGCATTGGAGAAGGAAATGGCAACCCACTCCAGTATTCTTGCCTGGAGAATCCCAGGGACGGGGGAGCCCGGTGAGCTTCCGTCTATGGGGTCGCACAGAGTCGGACACGACTGAAGCGACTTAGCATAGCATAGCATAGCATTAAAGAACATTCAAGATGGAAAAAAAACTCCTTCCCTTTTTAAAGAATGCATATCCATCATATCTAGCACTGTATGTAATTTATCTGCTGAAGCGCCCTACAGGTTTTGTTTTTTCTAAAAGGGCGGAGATGAAAACATTTCTTTGGTCTGATAGATAAAACCATTAGCTGTTTCGTATTCAAAGGTTGAACCTATTTTACCAACTTGCATGGCCACACTGTGTGGCCTGTGGGATCTCAGATCCCCAACCAGGGGTCAAACATGCGCCCCCTGCGCTGGGAGCACTGGGCCACCAGCGCAAGTCTCTTAACTTGCATTTTAAAACCACATTTGTCCTGAAATGAAGAGTATACTTTATATCACTTCAATGTTTCTGTAGGACTTAATTTTCCAAAATAAAAATACAAAAATTTAGGGGAGAAATGTATGAAAAATAAAGTTAAATGAAACTGTCTGAATCTGGAAATGGCCCATCATTTCCAAAGTAAGAGATCTGATCATCTTACGAGAGGAAACAAGACTTATTTCAATTTCTCTACAATTCGCAATCCTATTTTAACTTAATAGTAACTATCAATGGAGCATTTACCTTGTAAGACCACATTCGGAGTTTATGATCTTGACACAGAGCAAAGATGAAGGCATTGTGCTCGACACAATGCACAGCAAGGCTCAGGGGACGATCTGAAGGCCCCTGGTCACCTCTGAAAACGGAAGGCTGAGCATTAGCGTTTTATTGGTGCCAATTACCTGATCATTAGGTTTGCAATTTAAGAGACAAAATTATAAATGTACACTCTTAATGGAAGGAGCAAGAGTTTCCAGGCTGGTGTGTGGCAGCACACTTTCTATCTGGCTCATGTCCGGTTACTATAGATGGAATGCAGTGTTGTGTAGACCCTTCTCCTTTCCAGCATAACATTTATTTGTCTTGGAGTCAGACTGGAGGCACTAATCGCCACTGACCAGGGCAAAAGCTCACACTCCTGGGCCCTGTGATTCACCAGCTATAGACCACTCACCTGATAGCTGTGGGCATCCAGCCTGTGAGCAGACGCTGCATCACTGAGCTTTGTTTTAGCTCCACGACTGACACCACCCCTGCAAGACGGAAAACAGGCCAGTGACACCCAAGGCACCCCATGACCACACTCGGCGAAACCCAAAGGCAAGAGCGTGCAACCGTGAACAAGGAATTTGTAACGGGTGAGCTTTCTATACCAAGGAAGTCTTAGGCTGTACCTTTTCCATAGATCTCTCCTAACTAAAATATTCTGAATCATTACTAGATCAATAGCAACAGCAGTTTTACATTCCAAGGGGAAATTTTTGCCATTTACAAATGGTAACCCATGCTGCTGCTTAGAAGCAGCACTTCATTCTTCCCCAAAGCAACAATCGGCACCTTTCCTGTGCTAGGCGCAATTCCAGACGCGAGAGATACAGCAGAAAATACAAGTGATAACAGTCTTGTCCTCCTGGAACTTAACATTCCATTGAGAGGAAGGGAGAAGCAGACAGTTAACAAAGTAAACAGAATGCCGTAAGTGGAGAAAAAGGAAACACAAGTCAAGGGTATAGTGAATGGGGGCGGGGCGGAGGCGGCGGTGTGCGTTACAATTTTAAAAAGTGGTCAGATCACCCACTGAGAAAGGACTTAAAGGAATTGAGAGAACGAGCCACAGTGGTAGCTGGGGACAGACTGCTGCTGCTGCTGAGTCGCTTCAGTCGTGTCCGACTCTGTGCGATGGACGGCAGCCCACCAGGCTCCTCTGTCCCTGGGATTCTCCAGGCAAGAATACTGGAGTGGGTTGCCATTTCCTTCTCCAATGCATGAAGTGAAAAGTGAAAGCGAAGTCACCCAGTCGTGTCCGACTCTTAGCGACCCCATGGACTGGAGCCCACCAGGCTCCTCCGTCCATGGGATTTTCCAGGCAAGAGTACTGGGGTGGGGTGCCATTGCCTTCTAGTCCCACCAAAGCCTTGGAATCAAGATTGCCGGGAGAAATATCAACAACCTCAGATATGCAGATGACACCACCCTTGTGGCAGAAAGCGAAGAAGAGCCGCTTGATGAAGGTGAAAGAGAGAGAAAAAGCTGGCTTAAAATTCAACATTCAAAATACCAAGATCATAGTATCCGGTCCCATCACTTCATGGCAAACAGATGGGGAAACAAGGGAAATAGTGACAGACTATTTTCTTGGGCTGCAGAATCATTGAGGTCAGTGACTGAAGCCATGAAGTTAAAAGACGCTTACTCCTTGGAAGAAAAGCTATGATCAACCTAGACAGCATATTAAAAAGCAGAGACATTATTGTGCTGACAAAGGTCTGTATAGTCAGAGCTATAGTTCTTCCAGCAGTCATGCATGGATTTGAGAATGGAACACAAAGAAGGCAGAGCCCTGAAGAATTTATGCTTTTTAACTGTGTTGGAGAAGACTCTTGAGAGCCCCTTGGATGATCAAAGGAGATCAAACCAGTCAATCCTAAAGGAAATCAATCCTGAATATTCAACAGAAGGACTGATGCTGAAACTGAAGCTCCAATCGTTTGGCCACCAGATGTGAAGAGCCGACTCCCTGGAAAACACCCTGATGCTGGGAAAGATCGAAGGCAGAAGGGGACAACAGAAGACAAGATGGTTGGATGGCATCACTGACTCAATGGAAATCAATGTGAGCAAACACTGGAAGATGACGAAAGACCGGGAAGACTGGTGCGCTGCAGTCCATTGGGTTGCAAAGAGTCGGACACGACTGAGCGACTGAACACCACCAAAGCCCTTAGGCAGATGTGCCTGGTATGTCCAAGGAACTGCCAGAAGACATGTGGCTGGTCTGGAGAAGGAGGGGAGACAGAATGAGAAGATGCAGTTAGAGAGGCAGCAGGGCGTCACCACAGGACGCTGGGTTTACTGGAGTGAGATGAACAGCCCTGACCTGAGGGCTTCGAGCAGTGGAATGGCATGACTCAACGTAGGTTTTAAATGTCCTGGTCTGCCTGAGAAGTTTCTGCAGAGGGCTAAGGACAGATCTGGGAAGACAATTAGGAAGCAAATGCAGTAGTTCAGGTACGAGAAGGTAGTAACTTGGAGCACGGCAGCAGCACTGAGCTTCCTTGTTTCAGGTAAACTTATTTTAGTTACAGCACCTCAAACTGAAAACAGACATCAGTCAACTCATCCCTACTAAAGGCCTTAGAATAGGCCCCCTTACAGCCACCTGTTTTCCTACATTCCAGTAAGCTGCAGTTCCTCATTCACTGTACAAAATCCCACCCGCTTGGGAAAAACTGTAAAGTGTGAGGGACTCAATATGCAAGCAATAATGAATAACCATCTTAGGGTGGTTTGGAAGCAGTTCCTGCACTGGATAATGGCCTTGGACTTCTAATGTCTGTCTTAATGCTAGTATTTGTTTAAAATTAAATCCATGCTGCATTCCCGTTCTTACCAGGTATGTCATAAGGAGGCAGTTTAAGAACAAAGATTCCCCCAGAGGCAGATGGCAGAGCAAACAGAGCCTCCCCATCATTGCTCAGCCAGGCTGCTGAGGCGGCAGAACCAGGGGAGAGGCCAGGCACTGACGGGATGGACTGATAGCTGCAAGGATCCCTAAAATCAGCTTTTCCAATGTCAGTGAATATTGACTGCATCTGACTTTCGATTGCCAACTCCTGCGGAGAAATGAAAAAGAAAAATCTGTTAAAATCAAAATAAATGAATTTTGTTCAGTTCTTCCCAATTGCTATCAATGTTTTTAAAGTAAAAAATTGTTGAGTTGAAAAAGGAAGCCGTTCTTTTTAATGAAACTATTTTTGCAACTTAAATGTGTTTGATCATTTTAAATAGTAACTAGCAAAGTATGAGGCTTCCCCAGTGGCTCCTCGGTAAAGAATCTGCCTGCAATGCAGGAGATGTGGGGTCGATCCCTGGGTGGAGAAGATCCCCTGGAGGTGGAAATGGCAACCCGCTCCAGTAATTCCATGGACAGAGGAGCCTGGCGCACTATATTCCATAGGGGTGCAAAAGAGCCGATCACGACTTAGGGACTAAACAATAACAACACGAACGTGCGCTTGGTTAGGGCCAGCAAGGAATCCATCCTTTCTTCGATTTCAAAGGACACTGCTCTAATACTAAATTTGTGACCGAGCAACTTGAGAAATAAAGGACATTATACTTAACCAACTTACACTCCTATACATCCGGGAAGGGTGTGGTAAAAGCAACCTATGCACGGTTTGATTGGTTAATATCAAGATTATCACATGATTCTGAGTCTCAGAGACATGAACTCCTCCAGGTAGAAGGACGCAGTTTTGGAATTTGAGGCGAACTGCATTATTCAACAGATTTATGTCCAATGACTCTTCCACCAGCTCCAATGTATCTCCAGAGGTTTTCCTATTAAAACAACAACAACAAAAAGAGTTTACGCTTTTCTTTCTGATTGTTGCCTGGAAATATATGACAGCAGTTTTCAGGTGAACCCTCCTCATTCAAAAATCTTGGATAAGCAAACTCAAATCAATTCTGACATTCCAAACCACATTGTATAGTCTACAAAACACAGTATTATATACAATTCAACTATTATTATATGATTCTCTGTTAAATGGAGACATTTCCAAACTTGATAGTACGTTTAGAACAAAGTGTTAAGTTGTTTCAGTTAGTTCAGACTCTTTGCAACCTTATGGACTTAAGCCCTCCAGGCTCCTCTGTCCATGGGATTCTCCAGGCAAGAATATTGGAGTGGGTTGCCATGCCCCTCCTCCAGGGGGGATCTTCCTGACCCAGGGACTGAACCCAGGTCTATCTTGTCTCCCCCACTGGCAGACCGGTTCTTTACCACTAGCACCACCTGGGAAACCTTTAGAACAATAGTCAATTCAATTAAACGCCACTAGGATTAAAATTCCGGAGAAGGCAATGGCACCCACTCCAGTACTCTTGCCTGGAGAATCCCATGGACAGAGGAGCCTGGTAGGCGGCAGTCCATGGGGTCGCTGAGAGTCGGACACGACTGAGCGACTTCACTTTGACTTTTCACTTTTATGCACTGGAGAAGGCAATGGCAACCCACTCCAGTGTTCTTGCCTGGAGAGTCCCAGGGACGGGGGAGCCTGGTGGGCTGCCATCTAGGGGGTCACACAGAGTCGGACACGACTGAAGTGACTTAGCATCCAGGATTAAAATTCCGGAGAAGGCAATGGCACCCACTCCAGTACTCTTGCCTGGAAAATCCCATGGGCGGAGGAGCCTGGTAGGCTGTAGTCCATGGGGTAGTGAAAAGTCAGACACAACTGAGTGACTTCCCTTTCACTTTTCACTTTCATGCATTGGAGAAGGCAACGGCAACCCACTCCAGTGTTCTTGCCTGGAGAGTCCCAGGGACGGGGGAGCCTGGTGGGCTGCCATCTAGGGGGTCACACAGAGTCGGACACGACTGAAGTGACTTAGCATCCAGGATTAAAATTCCGGAGAAGGCAATGGCACCCACTCCAGTACTCTTGCCTGGAAAATCCCATGGGCGGAGGAGCCTGGTAGGCTGTAGTCCATGGGGTAGTGAAAAGTCAGACACAACTGAGTGACTTCCCTTTCACTTTTCACTTTCATGCATTGGAGAAGGCAACGGCAACCCACTCCAGTGTTCTTGCCTGGAGAATCCCAGGGACGGGGGAGCCTGGTGGGCTGCCATCTATGGGGTCGCACAGAGCTGGACATGACTGAAGCGACTTAGCAACGGCAGCAGCAGGATTAAAATTCACACCACACACTCACACCTTACAGTATAATGTGGCCTCTACATATACTTACTATAGCATCAAACTACAGTGCTCTTATAAATGTGGGTGTTCCCTTCTACAGCTTCCTCCTGCTAGGAAGCAGGGGAGACTCCTGCTCATGTACAACTCTGCTCTGTGGCAGCTTCGGAACCGCAGATGGCGCCACGCTGGGAGTGTCCTAACCAGCGCCATCTCATCTACCGCACCACCCGAATCTCCTCTCTGTGTCAGCAGGCTTCCACCTCTGGGATCTAACGCCTCACGATCTGAGGTGGAGCTGATGTCACAATAACCAAGGGCACAGCAGATATAATGTGCCGGAACCATTCTGAGACCAGTCCCCTCAACCCAGGTCTGTGGGAAAACTGTCTTCTGTGGCACTGGTCCTTGGTGCCAAGAAGCTTGCAGACCATTGCTATAGGCGATACCTTTGGTTTAACAGCTTTGACTGACAATAATTTCTAAATCTGTATCTTATTCAGCCTACATCTCCACTCACCTCCACTTTACTGCCTTAAACTTGTATATCAGGGATCTCAAACTACACCTGTCTGAAACAGAATTCCTGGACCCAGCAAACCAGAAAAACATCCGCTTCACCTGCACTTTTTTCCAATTCATGGATGGTGTCTCTGTAACTTCCAGTTGCTCAAGCCAAAAATCTGGGGTTCACCCTTGGATTTTTTCTTTCAATATACCCTACAACTGATCCGATGCTAAATTCTAACAAAATCACCTTTAAAACATATCCACTATTAGAACATTTCTCACAGCCTCTAACAATACCAAACTCATTTTAAGCCACCATCGTCTTTTGTGTTGATTGTGGCACCAACCTCTAACTGGTCTCCCTGCTCCCACCCCTTCCTACTACACTCTGTTCTCAACACAGCAGACAAGCAATCTTTTAAAAACACTGTTATTCATAATACTTCTTCATTTAAAACCCTCCTCTCACTCAAAGTAAAAGTCACAGCCTTGAAATAACTGACAAAGCCCTAATCTGCCCCTTGGTTACCTTATTCCTCTATCCTTCAGTCTCCCAAGAGGCAGACTTCTGGCCCTTTGCCATTCTTTGAAAACAACACACAAGCTCCTGTCTCAGGATTTTTGCCCTTTTTCTTTGAAGGCTCTACCTGAAATCTCATCCTTTGGGTACCCTTATTTCCTCTGCTCAAATGTTAACTTATCACTGGGTCTTGCCCAACTACCCTATGTGAAATATTAAACATAATAATCCCCCTTCTCCCTTCCCTGTTCTCCATTCCGCATATCACCTGATAAACTACTGTTTTTTTGGTTACTGCTGTTGATCAGCTCCCTCTGAGAGCAAGGACTGTCTGCTCTGTTCCCTGCTATGTTCCCAGTCCCTAAACGTTCACCGGAACACACTGTGCGTGCGCAAAGTCACTTCAGTCTGACTCTTTGCAACCCAAAGCCCTACACAGCTTGCCAGGATCCTCTGTCCATGGGATTTTCCAGGCAAGAATATTGCAGTGGGTTGCCATGCCCTCCTGTAGGGGATTTTCCTGACCTAGGGATCGAACTCATATCTCTTGTGTCCCCTGTACTGGCAGGTGGATTCTTTAGCACTAGCGTCGGATCATATTAGGCACTCAAAAATATTTCTGAAATCAATGAAATTTGCAGCTCTAACATAGGTCTTTCTTCTGAGCCTATAAATTTCAATGCCTACTTGACATTGTCGAAGAGCAACTACACAGACACTTTAATAGCACGTCTAAAAGAGTTACTTAACATCTGTCCAAAACCTATCTTCTGTATCTCAGAAGATGGCAATCCTTCTGCAGGATATCTGGTCATTCACACCAAAAGACAGGAACTTGTCTTTGCTCCCTCCTTTTCCCTTACCATCCTTTATCCAACAGTCGGTCTGTCACCTGGTCCTAATGAAGGTCCTAATGATACCCTCTAAGTGTATCTTGAATCCATCTATTTCTGTTTTTCTAGCCACTCCCACAGCTAAGTCACCAACATGTCTTACTTGGTCCATCATAAAAGCAAACTGTTCTTTTGTATTTTACCCATCCATCCCAAATCTACTTTACACAAAGTAAAATGATTATTTTAAAATGTGATTTTGATCATGTTAGTAATCCTTTATAGACTTTCAGTGACTGCTCAACATACTCAGGATAAAATTCACATATCTTGGGGCTTCCCTGGTCGTCTAGTGGTTAAGAATCTGCTTGCCAACTCTCGGGACACCAGTTCGATCCTTGGCCTAGGAAGATTCCACATGCTATGCAGTAACTAAGCCCATGCTCTAGAGCCTGTGCTCTGCAACAAGAGAAGCCGCCGTAATGAGAAGCCCGTGCATCAGAACAAAGACCAAGCACAGCCTGAGGTCCTTCACGATGAGTCCAGCCTCGCTACCTAGTCTCAGCATCTCTCACGTCATTATCCCTTTCGCCCATTTGCAGTTAAGCCGCATAGATCTTTAGTCAGTTCCTCAGACCTGTCAAGTTCTTTTCACCTCATGGATTTTGGAGACAGTGATCCCACTTGCTCAAATGCCCTCTCCTGCAACTCCTTGCCCGGCTAACCTTTCACCCTTCCAATCTCAGGTGAAATGTGACTTACTTTAGGCCTTTCCAGCCCCACCAATAATACTTGGTCTTCCCATTAGCCTCTCAAAGCCCTATTCTTCTCCTCTGAGGCAAGAATGAAAAATCTGTATTGATATACCTATGTATGAACATTAGCTTAATGCCTTTTTCCTTCTCAAAACTGCCCCATGAAAGGTGGGTCCACTTCTCTTACACTGCCACACCTTGCATGATGAAAACGGTGATTGTTTTTGTTAGTCATTTTAGAATGAGGAAGCTTCATTCATAGAATGAATGTAAAGCACTACAAATACATAATGGGCTCATGTTTAAAAACTGGTCTTTGGGGTTTTAGCCCCTATGCTACATTTCTTCTGCTTTTAGTGTTGCCTGGGAGGGTACCTCTTCCAGAACCCTGGGTCTCCTTAATTCTCCACTGATTTAAGACATAAATAGTAAACAGTCTTTTTTTTTTTTTCCTGTCTACAACCACTCGGAAAATGAATGACACCTTAGGGCCAGCCACGGAAATTCAGCCGCCGAACGACCCGACCTTCCAGAGGGTTTGCCAAACACAGCACTCACCAATGAATGAATCTGTTTCTGGTGACGGAGAACAACTTGCCACTTTCCACATAGTAGAAGCCTCCCGCGCTCTCACCGTATTTCACGGCTCCTGCCGCTGCATTTGCAGTTCCTGCAAAAAGTGAGTGGTCAGCCTGCACACGTGGTTCTCTGGGGATGACATGAACTGAGGTCGCTGAGAAAGCAGAGGACGGAGTGACAGCCCATACAGAATGAAAGGGGAGGAAAGAAGAGGCAGCAGGACACTAAGGTAGCTCTGATTCCTGTGCTAATAGGCATGTGGGCTGAGAAGGGTAACGGGGGGATTAGGGATTGAGGAATCCACAGGAGAGGCCCGAGGGGAAGTTTCGGATCGCGCTGTGCTGGGATGCTGCCGTACCAATGCCGCAAACAGTGAACTCCCGAAAGTGCCTCGGCCTTTCGCGCTCAGCGCCGACGACCTCCACGAAGCTCCGTTCCACGGCTCCCGCCGCCGCCATCTTCCCGCGCCGCCGCGAGGCCCGACGGGACACCAGCAGGGCCGGGCGGGTGTCGTCACTTCCGGGGGAGGAGCAGGCGGGCAGGTGGAGAAGCCCGGAGAGGTCGAGGGCGGCCGGATCCTGCGTTGTGAGGAGTCCACCGAGTTAGCTGGGGACCAGGTGCGCAGGGAGGGAGCCGAGGGAGAAGGGGCTAGGGGAAGCCTGCGGACTCCACCTGAGGAAACCTTTGCGTGGCCGACTAGGACGCCCCAAGGGGCGGTGCCATTTTTCCCGGCGGCCTCGGGGCAGGGGGCGTGGCCGGGTTTGTTTCTATTTTAAAAACACCGGCGCGGGCCTCGGGTCTCATCCTGCGGCGAGGGGCGAGGTCCTGGGAAGCCCGGCAGTCGGGCGCCCTCTGCTGGGTTTCGAGCTTGCGGTCACCTCTCCCTGCGTCGTAGTGTCTGTCAGTGCATCTCCGCTGTCTCCTTTTATTCACCCTTAAGCGAGCCTTGGGATGGGATGGTGGGTGATGGAGGCGGGGGCCGTGAAGGGCAGAGTGTCCTTTTGTGTTGGAATTTCCCCGAGAGACTGTGTACGAGTATTTTTGTATAATGAACCGTAATGTATTCTGGTATTCACCCATCTTTTAACTCAGATGACCATTATACCTACTACTGTGGGCAAGAATCCCTTAGAAGAAATGGAGTAGTAGCCATCATGGTCAACAAAAGAGTCCGAAATGCAGTACTTGGATGCAATCTCAAAAACGACAGAATGATCTTGTTCGTTTCCAAGGCAAACCATTCAATATCACAGTAATCCAAGTCTATGCCCCAACCAGTAAGGCTGAAGAAGCTGAAGTTGAACGGTTCTATGAAGACCTACAAGACCTTTTAGAACTAACACCCAAAAAAGATATCCTTTTCATTATAGGGGACTGGAATGCAAAAGTAGGAAGTCAAGAAACACCGGGAGTAAAAGGCAAATTTGGCCTTGGAGTACAGAATGAAGCAGGGCAAAGGCTATTAGAGTTTTGCCAAGAGAATGCACTGGTCATAGCAAACACCCTCGTCCAACAACACAAGAGAAGACTCTACATGTGGACATCACCAGATGGTCAACACCAAAATCAGATTAATTATGTTCTTTGCAGCCAAAGATGGAGAAGCTCTATACAGTCAGCAAAAACAAGACCGGGAGCTGACTGTGGCTCAGATCATGAACTCCTTATTTCCAAATTCAGACTTAAATTGAACAAAGTAGGGAAAACCACTAGACCATTCAGGTATGACCTAAATCAATTCCACTGTATGATTATACAGTGGAAGTGAGAAATAGATTTAAGGGCCTAGATCTGATAGAGTGCCTGATGAACTATGGATGGAGGTTCGTGACATTGTACAGGAGACAGGGATCAAGACCATCCCCATGGAAAAGAAATGCAAAAAAGCAAAATGGCTGTTTGAGGAGGCTTTACAAATAGCTGTGAAAAGAAGAGAAGTGAAAAGGAAAGATATAAGCATCTGAATGCAGAGTTCCAAAGAATAGCAAGAAAAGATAAGAAAGCCTTCTTCAGCGATCAATGCAAAGAAATAGAGGAAAACAACAGAATGGGAAAGACTAGAGATCTCTTCAAGAAAATTAGAGATACCAAGGGAACATTTCATGCAAAGATGGGCTCGATAAAGGACAGAAATGGTATGGACCTAACAGAAACAGAAGATATTAAGAAGAGGTGGCAAGAATACACAGAAGAACTGTACAAAAAGATCTTCACGACCCAGATAATCGTGATGGTGTGATCAGGCACCTAGAGCCAGACATCCTGGAATGTGAAGTCAAGTGGGTCGTAGCATCACTACGAACAAAGCTAGTGGAGGTGATGGAATTCCAGTTGATCTATTTAAAATCCTGAAAGATGATGCTGTGAAAGTGCTGCACTCAGTATGCCAGCAAATTTGGAAAACTCAGCAGTGGCCACAGTTTCACAGTGGCAACTGGAAAAGGTCAGTTTTCATTCCAATCCTTAAGAAAGGCAATGCCAAAGAATGCTCAAACTACCGCAAAATTGTACTCATCTCACACACTAGTAAAGAAATGCTCAAAATTCTCCAAGCCAGGCTTCAGCAGCACATGAACCATGAACTTCCAGATGTTCAAGCTGGTTTTAAAAAAGGCAAAGGAACCAGAGATCAAATTGCCAACATCCGCTGGATCATTGAAAAAGCAAGAGAGTTCCACAAAAACATGTATTTGTGCTTTATTGACTATGCCAAAGCCTTTGACTGTGTGGATCACAATAAACTGTGGAAAATTCTGAAAGAGATGGGAATACCAGATCACCTGACCTGCCTCTTGAGAAACCTACATGCAGGTCAGGAAGCAACCGTTAGAATTGGACATGGAACAACAGACTGGTTCCAAATAGGAAAAGGAATACGTCAAGGCTGTATATTGTCACCCTGCTTATTTAACTTATATGCAGAGTACATCATGAGAAACGCTGGGCTGGAAGAAGCAGAAGCTAGAATCAAGATTGCCGGGAGAAATCTCAATAACCTCAGATATGCAGATGACACCAGCCTTACGGCAGAAAGTGAAGAACTAAAAGCCTCTTGATGAAAGTGAAAGAGGAGAGTGAAAAAGTTGGCTTAAAACTCAACATTCAGAAAACTAAGATCATGGCATCTGGTCCCAGCACTATGGGAAATAGATGGGGAAACGTGTCAGACTTTATTTTTGGGGGCTCCAAAATCACTGCAGATGGTGACTGCAGCCATGAAATTAAAAGATGCTTACTCCTTGGAAGGAAAGTTCTGATCAAGCTAGATAGCATATTGAAAAGCAGAGATATTACCTTGCCAACAAAGGTCCATCTAGTCGAGGCTATGGTTTTTCCTGTGGTCATGTATGGATGTGAGAGTTGGACTGTGAAGAAAGCTGAGTGCTGAAGAATTGATGCTTTTGAACTGTGGTGTTTGAGAAGACTCTTGAGAGTCCCTTGGACTGCAAGGAGATCCAACCAGCCCATCCTAAAGGAGGTCAGTCCTGGGTGTTCATTGGGAGGACTGATGCTGAAGCTGCAGCTCCAGTACTTTGGCCACCTCATGCGAAGAGTTGACTCATTGGAAAATACCCTGATGCTGGGAGGGATTGGGGGCAGGAGGAGAAGGGGACGACAGAGGATGAGATGGCTGGATGGCATCACTGACTTGACGGACATGAGTTTGGGTGAACTCCGGGAGTTGGTGATGGACAGGGAGGCCTGGCATGGCTGCGATTCAGATCAGATCAGATCAGATCAGTTGCTCAGTCGTGTTCGACTCTTTGTGACAAAGAGTCAGACACGACTGAGTGACTGAACTGAACTGAACTAAAGGTATTCAGGGAAACAGTGATGCAGTTCCCTGCTGGAATTACATAAATGCTGGTCACTTGCATAAGTGAAAGGAATTTGCCATTTCTTCCATTTGTGATTTGGATGTTTGGAAGATACTCTGGCTATAGTCATATGTAGGGCAGAGTAGGGGGCTTACCCTGTGGCTCAGTGGTGAAGAATCCACCTGCAGTGCAAGGAGGTAAGGGTTCCATCCCTGGGTTGGGAAGATCCCCTGGAGGAGGACATGGCAACCCACTCCAGTATTCTTGCCTGGAGAATTCTGTGGACAGAAGATCCTGATTTGCTGCAGTTCATAGGGTCACAATGGGGTAAGGTTGTTGATGGGGTCACAGTGGGATAAGTCTATGGGTTCACAATGGGGTAAGGTTGTCCATGGGATCACAATAGGGTAAGGTTGTCCATGGGATCACAATGGGCTAAGTCCATGGGGTAAGGTCCACCTTACCTGCCTCCTGAAAAATCTGTATGCAGGTCAAGAAGCAGCAGTTAGAACCGGACATGGAACAAACAACTGGTTCAAAATTGGGAAAGGAATAGGTCAAGGCTTTGTTTTGTCATCTGGCTTATTTGACTTATGTGCAGAGTACATCATGCAAAATGCTGGGCTGGATGAAGCACAAGCTTGAATCAAGATTTCTAGGATAAATATCAATAACCTCAGATATGCAGATGACACCACACTTATGGCAGAAAGCAAAGAAAAACTAAAGAGCCTCTTGATGAAAGTGAAAGAGGAGAGTGAAAAAGTTGGCTTAAAACTCAACATTCAAAAAATGAAGCTTATGTCATCCGGTCCCATCCCTTCATGGCAAATAGATGGGGAAACAATGGAAACAGTGACAGACTTTATTTTGGGGGGCTCCAGAATCACTGCAGATGGTGATTGTAGCCATGAAATTAAAAGACTCTTGCTCCTTGGAAGAAAAGCTATGATCAACCTAGACAGCATATTAAAAAGCAGAGACATTATTTTGCCAACAAAGGTCCATCTAGTCAAGGCTATGGTGTTTCCAGTAGTCATGTGTGGATGTGAGAGTTGGACTGTGAAGAAAGCTGAGCACTGAAGAATTGATGCTTTTGAACTGTGGTGTTGGAGAAGACTCTTGAGAGTCCCTTGGACTGCAAGGAGATCCAACCAGTCCATCCTAAAGGAGATCAGTCCTGGGTGTTCTTTGGAAGGAATGATGCCAAAGCTGCAGCTCCAGTACTTTGGCCACCTGATGGGAAGAGCTGACTGTGGATAAGACCCTGATGCTGGGAAAGATTGAAGGAAGGAGGAGAAGGGGACAACAAAGGGTAAGATGGTTGGATGGCATGACTGATTCAATGGACATGTGTTTGAGCTAGCTCTGGGAGTTGGTGATGGTCAGGGAAGCCTGGTGTGCTGCAGTCCATGGGGTTGCAAAGAGTCGGACATGACAACTGAGCTGAACTGATGGGGTCACAAGACTGAGACAACTGAACACAGCACAGGGCAGAGTAGATGTTCAGTTTGGGGGAAAACAGCCCTTTGCAGGGGCAAAGGTATTTTTTCCCTCTGCTAGTTAACATTTGTTAAGCGCTGCTGTTGTTTCTTGTTACCAGTGGCCGCAACCCTTCACTGGCATTCCCTGTTTAATTCCTCAGTTCTAACTGCTCTCCACTGTTTTTCCAGCTCACTCCTGCTAGTGAGATGGAGCAGGACCCTATGTTCCTTACCATACCGCCCCCGCCTCCCCGACTATGTTCTGTGCCTGCCTTTTGACTGTGGGAAACTTTAGTCAAAAAATAAGTTTAATCAGAGAAGTGAGAAATGCAGAAACAAAGGAAAACAGTTAAAGGAGACTAAATAATAATGTAGTCATTAAGCATAGTCAAGGACCTTTAGTTCTTTCTCAAGGGCTATAGATACTATTCTGAGCCATATCCTGTGAGCTGTTTTACAGAAACTAAAACACTTAGTGACACAATGACCAGACCATACCCAGGACATGAGTTGCCACAATTCCAAGAATTGGCCACAAAGAAATGAGAACAAAGGGACCGAGGACCTGAAGATTAACAGTACTGAAAACAATCAAGATGATGCTGGTCAGACCACTGATGACCAATCTGAAGATGACTGACTGACAGAGATGACTGTGCTGTTTCTGCATATAACCACCGCCCCCCTCTGTCTATAAAAGCTCTCACCCTGTTCTTGTGGAGGGGGGGGGGGAGTCGGCCTTTGGACAGATGTCTGCCACCCTCCCCGCACAGTTGCCAGCATCTGAAATAAAGCAAACTTCCTTTCTGCCATCCTGGCCTGTTGTCTTTTGAGCAGCGAGCAGCAAACTCTTTTCAGTAACACCAGGACACCCACTCTAGCAGTGCAGCCCCTCCATCCCACCTGCAGTCCGCTTTTCCTGTCACCTTTTCACTGCCTTTCACTTCTTGCTCTTCAAACCTGTTTGCCAGGGGACTGAAAAGAGTCTTGGGAAACAAATTTGCTTTGGGAGAGAAGGAACCTGTTAGTGCCTAATGCCATGGGACCTAACTGTAGTGGCGGGGGGAGCATTCTGAGTGTGGAGTGATTTATCTCCCTCCCCACTCCCACTGGACTTAACTCTGAGGCCTGTGGAGGCAGAATGAGGGACTAGAATGAGAAAGAGACCAAGTTCATTACTGATTCTATGAATCATTCAGGGTTCACAGATGCTGCACTGAGACTGCTCTCACAGAGAGAGCCAGCATTCCCTCCCCCACAAAATGAATGACCCCAGAGCAGTTTTGCCCATTTAAAGGCTTTCCAGAAATCTGGTGATCAAAGGGGTGGAATGAGTCCCTGGCAAGAGCTGGGGTCTAGTGTAGCAGGGGTGGTCCCCAAAGGAGACTGGAGCCTATCCAGTACAGCATCTCTTTTGTGCGTGGGGGGGGGGGGGGGGGCGGGCAGGGTATTTTAATCCCTTTTTTAAAAAAATGATTGAAGTAGATTTATAATGTGCTAATTTCTGATATACAGCAAAGTGATTCAGTTATACATATGAAAAAAGTTTTAGTTGCTCAGTCGTGTCTGACTCCTTGCGACCCCATGGACTGTAACCCACCAGGCTCCTCTGTCCATGGCATTCTCCAGGCAGGAATACTGGAGTGGGTAGCTATTCCTTTCTCCAGAGGATCTTCCTGACACAGAAATGGAACCTAGGTCTCTGGCACTGCAGGCGGATCCTTTACCGTCTGAACCACCAGGGAAGCTCATTTATTATAAGCTCATTCTTATTCTTTTCTGTTATGGTTTATCAACAGTTCAGTTCAGTTCAGTTCAGTCGCTCAGTTGTGTCCGACTCTTTGCGACCCCATGAATCGCAGCACGCCAGGCCTCCCTGTCCGTCACCAACTCCCGGAGTTCACTCAGACTCACACCCATCGAGTCAGTGATGCCATCGAGTCAGTGATGCCATCCAGCCATCTCATCCTCTGTCGTCCCCTTCTCCTCCTGCCCCCAATCCCTCCCAGCATCAGAGACTTTTCCAGTGAATCAAATCTTTGCATGAGGTGGCCAAAGTACTGGAGTGTCAGTTTTAGCATCATTCCTTCCAAAGAAATCCCAGGACTGATCTCCTTCAGAGTGGACTGGCTGGATCTCCTTGCAGTCCAAGGGACTCTCAAGAGTCTCCTCCAACACCACAGTTCAAAAGCATCAATTCTTCGGCGTTCAGCTTTCTTCACAATCGAACTCTCACATCCATACATGACCATAGGAAAAACCATAGCCTTGACTAGACGGACCTTTGTTGGCAAAGTAATGTCTCTGCTTTTGAATATGCTATCTAGGTTGGTCATAACTTTCCTTCCAAGGAGTAAGCGTCTTTTAATTTCATGGCTGCAGTCACCATCTGCAGTGATTTTGGAGCCCAGAAAAATAAAGTCTGACACTGTTTCCACTGTTTCCCCATCTATTTCCCATGAAGTGATGGGACCAGATGCCATGATCTTCATTTTCTGAATGTTGAGTTTTAAGCCAACTTTTTCACTATCCTCTTTCACCTTTATCAAGAGGCTTTTTAGTTCCTCTTCACTTTCTGCCATAAGTGTGGTGTCATCTGTATATCTGAGGTTATTGAGATTTCTCCCTGCAATCTTGATTCCAGCTTCTGCTTCTTCCAGCCCAGCGTTTCTCATGATGTACTCTGCATATAAGTTAAATAAGCAGGGTGACAATATATAGCCTTGACGAACTCCTTTTCCTATTTGGAACCAGTCTGTTGTTCCATGTCCAGTTCTAACTGTTGCTTCCTGACCTGCCTACAGATTTCTCAAGAGGCAGATCATGTGGTCTGGTATTCCCATCTCTTTCAGAATTTTCCACAGTTTCTTGTGATCCATACAGTCAAAGGCTTTGGCATAGTCAATAAAACAGGAATAGATGTTTTTCTGGAACTCTCTTGCTTTTTCGATGATCCAGCGGATGTTGGCAATTTGGTCTCTGGAGAAGGAAATGGCAACCCACTCCAGTACTCTTGCCTAGAAAATCCCATGGACTGAGAAGCCTGGTAGGCCCCAGTCCATGGGGTCGCGAAGAGTCGGACACGACTGAGCGACTTTACTTCTTCACTTCCTCTGCCTATGATTTATCATAGGATATTGAATGTAGTTCCCTGTGCTATACAGGGAGACATTGTTGTTTATTAGCAGTTTTAAACAGTTGATAGAGTACTTGTACTGTTTAGAAGTGGATTATTTCAGAAGCAGATTATTTCATGAATATAGAGATCCCCTGAGAACCCTCAGAAGTTTGAGGGACTCTTCAGCAGGGACTGAGTAGGTGGGGGCAGAAGTCAGTAGAATTTGTTCTTTTTTAATAAAACTGTGGTTTTTACCCATGGGATGGGGAAACTTGAGTTTTGTGCTGTTTGGTAAGAATTTTCTATTGCTGATTAACAAATTACTGCAGATTTAGTGGTAATTTAGTGGCTTAAACAATCCTCTGATCTCACAGTTCTATAGAAGTCCAATAAGGGTCTCATGGGCCTAATATCATGATGTCTGTAGGGCTATATTCTTTCTGGAGACAAAAAGAGAATCTCTTTTCTTGTCTTTTCCAGCTTCTAGAGGTCAGCACATTCCTTGGCTGTCGACACCCTTCTTTCATCTTGAAAGCCAGCAATGTCATCTCTGTCTCTGATCTCCAAGAAAGGTTCTCAGCATCTAAGGACTCATGTGGTTAGGTTGAGCTCACCCAGATAATCCAAAGTAATCTCTGTATCTCTAAATACGTAAACTGAATCATGTCTGCAAGGTTCCTTTTGCCACATCGGGTAGCATAACCACAGGTTCCAGGGGTTAGGGTTTGGACATCTTTTTTTGGGAGAGGACATTATTTATGATTTTACTAATTAACAGAACAGATCAGATCAGTTGCACAGTCGTGTCCGACTCTTTGCGACCCCATGAATTGCAGCACACCAGGCCTCCCTGTCCATCACCAACTCCCGGAGTTCACTCAGACTCATGTCCATCGAGTCAGTGATGCCATCCAGCCATCTCATCCTCTGTCGTCCCCTTCTCCTCCTGCCCCCAATCCCTCCCAGCATCAGAGTCTTCTCCAATGAGTCAACTCTTCGCATGAGGTGGCCAAAATACTGGAGTTTCAGCTTCAGCATCATTCTCTCCAAAGAAATCCCAGGGCTGATCTCCTTCAGAATGGACTGGCTGGATCTTCTTGCAGTCCAAGGGACTCTCAAGAGTCTTCTCCAACATCACAGTTCAAAAGCATCAGTTCTTCAGTGCTCAGCCTTCTTCACAGTCCAGCTCTCACATCCATACATGACCACAGGAAAAACCATAGCCTTGACTAGGCAAACCTTTGTTGGCAAAGTAATGTCTCTGCTTTTGAATATGCTATCTATGTTGGTCATAACTTTCCTTCCAAGGAGTAAGTGTCTTTGAATTTCATGGCTGCAGTCACCATCTGTAGTGATTTTGGAGCCCAGAAAAATAAAGTCTGACACTGTTTCCACTGTTTCCCCATCTATTTCCCATGAAGTGATAGGACCGGGTGCCATGATCTTCGTTTTCTGAATGTTGAGCTTTAAGCCAACTTTTTCACTATCCACTTTCACTTTGAACAAGAGGCTTTTTAGTTCCTCTTCACTTTCTGCCATAAGGGTGGTGTCATCTGCATATCTGAGGTTATTGATATTTCTCCCAGCAATCTTGATTCCAACTTGTGTTTCTCCCAGTCCAACATTTCTCATGATGTACTCTGCATATAAGTTCAATAAACAGGGTGACAGTATACAGCCTTGACGTGCTCCTTTTTCTATTTGGAACCAGTCTGTTGTTCCATGACCAGGTCTAACTGTTGCTTCCTGACCTGCATACAAATTTCTCAAGAGGCAGATCAGGTGGTCTGGTATTCCCATCTCTTTCAGAATTTTCCACAGTTTCTTGTGATCCACACAGTCAAAGGCTTTGGCATAGTCAATAAAGCAGAAATAGATGCTTTTCTGGAACTCTCTTGCTTTTTCCATCTGCCTTTTCTAAAACCAACTTGAACATCAAGGAGTTCACGGTTCACATGTTGCTGAAGCCTGGCTTGGAGAATTTTGAGCATTACTTTACTAGCGTGTGAGATGAGTGCAATTGTGCAGTAGTTTGAGCATTCTTTGGCATTGCCTTTCTTTGGGATTGGAATGAAAACTGACCTTTTCCAGTCCTGTGGCCACTGCTGACTTTTCCATATTTGCTGGCATATTGAGTGCAGCACTTTCACAGCATCATCTTTCAGGATTTGGAATAGCTCCACTGGAATTCCATCACCTCCACTAGCTTTGTTCGTAGTGATGGTTTCTAAGGCCGACTTGACTTCACATTCCAGGATTGATCATTGAAGAAGGCTTTCTTATCTCTTCTTGCTATTCTTTGGAACTCTACATTCAGATGTTTATATCTTTCATTTTCTCCTTTGCTTTTCGCTTCTCTTCTTTTCACAGCTATTTGTAAGGCCTCCCCAGACAGCCATTTGGCTTTTTTGCATTTCTTTTCCATGGGGATGGTCTTGATCCCTGTCTCCTGTACAATGTCACGAGCCTCATTCCATAGTTCATCAGGCACTCTATCAGATCTAGGCCCTTAAATCTATTTCTCACTTCCACTGTATAATCATAAGGGATTTGATTTAGGTCATACCTGAATGGTCTAGTGGTTTTCCCTACTTTCTTCAATTTCAGTCTGAATTTGGCAATAACGAGTTCATGGCCTGTGCCGCAGTCAGCTCCTGGTCTTGTTTTTGCAGATTGTATAGAGCTTCTCCATCTTTGGCTGCAAAGAATATAATTAATCTGATTTTGGTGTTGACCATCTGGTGATGTCCATATATAGAGTCTTCTCTTGTGTTTTTGGAAGAGGGTGTTTATATCATGTTCTAATTTCGTTCTCATCACATCCCTTGTGAAGTAGTATTATCCCTGTAAGTTAGATGACTTTTCTGAAGCGCTTGTTAAAAATAGTTTCTGTCCATTGGCATCACCTTAACTCAGAATTCACTCTTTGCGTTGCTCACTAATAAGGACAACCAGATGTAAAGTGCCTCCTTCTGAGATGTTATATGGGAGACCTTTTGTTTATGTCAATGACCTCTTTCTAGATCCAGAGACTCAAAGCCTCTGATCTTACACTATGGCCATTGGGCACTTCCAACAAGAAATGAACTTGGAGGGTGTCAACCAGGACCCAGAAGGACTCTGAGAGACTGCCACTATAAGCCTTAGGGATGCAAGTACTAACTAGGGTTTGGAAAGGTGGGTCCCTAAAGACTTAACTCCAGCCCACACAGATGACCCCTACCCTGTAATACTTTCTACGCCTAAAGAAGTTGTCCTACCCATCCCTCTTGGCTTCCCCCTTTTTATCCCTCCTGTCTCCCCCTCTTGGTTGTGCCCTGTGCAAAACAGGGCTCGTACCAATCAAGAAAGGAATTGAAATGGGCATACGCTCAAGGCCAGTTGATGGTTGCAAGTTATATAACTATAGGCTCTGTTGTGCATATCTTCCCATAATTCAGTCTATTATAATCAGATGTATGTACGTATAGAATATTAGTGAACCCTTAGTGGGCTCCTAGCTACCTGTTTACTTGAGGAAGCCCCTGTGGTTAGTTTATATCCACTCTGTGCCCAGGGTGCATATGCAGAAGTTGGAAAAGTCTCTGTGGTTATTTTTGTAGCATATCTGTGAGCTCTCCTGGGTGTGTCTGGGATGGAGTTTAGATATCAGCTTGCATCCTGTTGACCAGGCTAGGCTACCCCTGTTGCTCATGCCTAACTGTCTTGATATGAAATGAAAGACACGTTACCTCTAAGGCATGTTTTGTTCTTTTGGCTGCACTCCCAGGCTTGCAGGATCTTAGCCCCCCAACCAGGGATTGAACCTGGGCTCTCGGCAGTGAAAGCATGGAGTCCTAACCACTGGACCACCAGGGAATCCCCTGTAAGGCAGTTTTAAACAACTTTTTTTAAAAATAATTTTTTTGTTTATTTATTTTTTGGCTGTGCTGAGTCTTTGTTCCTGTGTGGGCTTTCTCTGGTTGTGGAGCTCCGGCCTCTCATTGCAGTGGCTTCTCTTGTTTCAGAGCATGGGCTCCAGGGCACACCGGCTTCGGTAGCTGTGGTTCTCGGCTGTGGAGCGCAGGCTCCAGGGCACACCGGCTTCGGTAGCTGTGTGGTTCTCGGCTGTGGAGCGCAGGCTCCAGGGCACACCGGCTTTGGTAGCTGTGGTTCTCGGCTGTAGAGCGCAGGCTGAGTAGTTGTGGCACGTGGGCTTAGTTGTTCTGAGGCACGTGGGATCTTCCCAGACCGGGGATCAAATCTGTGTCCCCTGCCCTGCAAGGCAGACTCTTAACCTCTGGACCACCACGGAAGCCCCACAACTTTCTTAAGATAGTCTCCACATACCGTAAAATCCCCGCGTCTAAATTGTGCCATTTAGTGACTTTGGTGTTTTCATATAGTTGTGTAACAGTCACCACAGTCTCATTTGGGAACATTTTTATCACCCCTAAAAGTCATTGGCCATTTCCGCCTGCTCAGCCCTTGGAAACTGCTAATCTACTAAGGTTTGTATAAATTTAGCTATACTACATTTATATATTTCTCCTGGCAATCTTGATTCCAGCTTGTAACTCATCCAGCCTGGCATTTCACATGATGTGCTCTGCATGTAAGTTAAATAAACAGGATGACAATAAACAGCCTTGTCATACTTGTTTCTCAATCCTGAATCAGTCAGTTGTTCCATACAAGGTTCTAACTATTGCTTCTAAAGAACCTCCTGAAGAATGAGAGTGAAAAAGCTGGCTTAAAACTCAGTATTAGAAAAACTAAGATCATGGCATTGGGTTGCATCACTTCATGACAGAAAGAAGGGAAAAGGTAGAAGCAGTGACAGAGTCCCTCTTCTTGGGCTCTAAAAATCACTGTGGATGGTGACTGCAGCCCTGAATTAGAAGACAGTTGCTTCTTGGCAGGAAAGCTGTGATAAACCTAGACAATGTATTGAAAAGCAAAGACATCACTTTGCCAACAAAGGTCCGTATAGTTGAAAGGTTGTTGCTAAACCACGAAGGACTTCAGGATTCTTGGCCTCCAGAGGAGAAGAATTCAATCTGGGTCCAGAGACAAGGCTTCATCGCTCAGAGCTTTGGTGTAATAAAGTTTTATTAAAGTTTAATAAAAAAGAGATAAAAGAGATAGAGAAAGCTTCTGACATAGACATCAGAAGGGGGCAGAAAGAGTGCCCTCTTGCTGGTCTTTAGCTGGATGTTATATAGCTACTAGCAGTCTGCTAATTAAAGAAAGGAAATGTCTCAAAACTCAGAGAATGGCACCAGCCCCCTCACCCACAAGGTGCATTTTGAAATAACCTTGGCACCAGGTGAGTCATCCTGGGCCATAAAACGATTGACATGAATCTTGAAGAAGGCAGATTTCCATACAAATACATAGTTTCATTAACATGGATTAGGAGAACAGTGCATGAGTATCACATACTGGTTTGTCAAGTCCATTCTGAGCCTTGAGGCGAGGCGAACCCTAACCGGAACCAACTTGAAGACAGAGTCTGGGGTAAATACACAGCACATTAACATAGCTTAAGACAAACATTTCCAAAAGAAAAATGCATTGGTTAGCTCAAGGTTTGAGAAAAGTTAAGTTCAGGTAGAACCAGGTGTCATTATGGCAACACAGAATTTTAAGAGAAACCTCTTTTTAAATTTGTATAGAGAAGGGGAAAAAATGTAACACTAGTTTGTTTCTTCCTGCTGCTTAAGAGAGAGATAAGAAATGTCTGACACTTGCAGCCTATTTCTCCCATTTGGAAACCACTGGCCTTCCTGCCTGTTACCATCTCATAGTCAAGGCTATGGTCTTTCCAGTAGTCATGTACGGATGTGAGAGCTGGACTGTAAAGAAGGCTGAGCACCGAAGAATTGATGCTTTTGAGCTGAGGTGTTGGAGAAGACTCTTGAGTTCCCTGGACAGGAAGGAAATCAAATGAGTCAGTCTTAATACTCCTTGGAAGGACTGATACTGAAGCTGAAGCTCCAGTCCTTTTGTCACCTGATGTGAAGGGCCGACTCATTGGAAAAGATCCTAAAGGTGGGAAAGATTGAAGGCTGGAGAAGAGGGCAACAGAGGCTGAAATGATTGGATGGCATCACTGATTCAAAGGGCAAGAACTTGGGCAAACTCCAGGAGATGGTAAGGGACAGCGAGGCCTGGTGTGCTGCACTCCATGGGGGTCTTGAAAAGTTGGACTTGGCAACTGAACAACATTATTTATATATACACATATATACACATACATCAGTTGCTGGACATTTGGGTTATTTGCACTTTTTGGCTATTATGAATAATGCTGCTATGAACATATGAAGTATTTTTATAAATATATTTAATTCATATTGTGGCAGGCAGAATAATGCCCCCCCACCCCATATGTCTATGTCCTTATCCCTGAACCTGTGACCTTACATGACAGGACCTTGTACTATGTATGAGTACAGTAAGGATCTAGAGACGGAAAGGTGAGCCGGGTTCATGCAGGTGGGCCCTGTCTAATCACATAGTCCTTAAAAAGAGAGAACACGTCCCTGCTGAGGTTGGAAAGATGAGAGGACTGAAGAAAGGTCAGAGTTACATGAAATGACTGGCATGGAAAGGTGGGGAAAGGGGGCCATGGGCACTGAGTGGTCAGTCTCTGGAGGCTGCAAAAAGTAGACACAGATTCTTGCCTTGAGTCTCCAAAAAGAAATGAAACCCTGCACACCCTGATGTTAGCTCACTGAGTTTTGTTCTCAGCTAAAGGGAGCTGCCTAGCCTATGGTTACGCCCCCTGCATCCAATGAGTGGTCAGTGTGGGGAATGTGAAGGTCTCACGCCCTGGGTTGGATCTGGAACGACCCTGAAGGACCATTTCCACTCCAGAGCAGTGAGTGGAAATATCTGAGGCTTCAGCTTCTCTTTCTGCCCAGTCCTGCCCTTCTCTGTCCCTTCAAGGTGCTCGTTCTGAGAGCACTCTCCAGCAAACGTCCTGCATGCAGATCTCTGCCTCTGAGTGTCTCCTCAGGGAATCCTGTGGGAGACATTAACTCACACATCATCTCTTGTCTGAGGATGAGCAACCAGCTGGGAACCAGCAGGGAAAAAGTAGTTACAAAGGGAGGATCTTTTCTAAATTCCAAAATTGATGATGCAGTACTGAAAAGAACCTTAGCTGGACGGTAGAAAACTGGGGTTCAAGGTCTAGCTCTGTCCTAGCTCACCTCTTGTCACTTGAGAAGTCCCCTCAAGTCACTTGAGTCCCCCAAGATCTCTGTCTCGGTTACTTAGGAGAGGGTGTTGTACTCATTGACCTTCAAGTTCTTTCCTGGCACTAAAGCTCTGGTGGTCTGAAAGTCAGAGAGAGGCTGGATCTTCAGCTTCATCTCTTCTTAATTTCAAAGCTCAAAACTGAACCCACCCCAGGTGCTCCCAAGGTCTGGGGACTGGAGTGTCCTCCCTGAGTCAAAATTGACTTCAGAGTCATACAACCTGTGACTTCTGTGCCACTTAGTACAGACAATGATAAGTTTTTAGATACTTGTCTATCACAATGCTTTCCATACACTGCATTTTCTCACTCCTATGATGTATACTTAAATTTTTTTTATGTGTAAAAAAAACAATAAAATTTTGTTACATAGTAAATGGCATAACAGAAAAATTAATAAAATACTTTAAAAAATAAGAATGTGTCACAATCCACATGCCTATTTAATGTAGTCATGTTTCTTTTTTTTTTTTTTTTCAAAAACAGTAGTTGTTCTTTCAGTATGGTGAAGTGGAAGAGCCTCGAGCTTAACTTCTTCTCATAGACACACCAAAATCACAACTAACTGCTGGATAGCCATCAATAAAAAAGGCCAAAACCTGCCAAAACAGATCGTCTACATCTGAAGGCATAAAGAAGTGGCAACAAGATGGTATGAGGGGTGTACCTGCAAGATAATCAACCCCTTGTCACCCCCGTGGGTGACCCACACACTGGAGAATAATTATATTACAGATGCTCTGCCACAGGAGTGAGAGTCCTGAGGCCCATATTAGGCTTCCTAACCTGAGAGTCTGGCATGGGGAAGAGGAGCCCCCAGAGCATTAGGATATGAAGGCCAGCAGGGCTTAATTGCAGGAGTGCCACAGGGCCAGGGGAGACAGACTTAACTCTTAAAGGGATTGCACAAAATCTCGTGTACCGGGATCGAGGACAAAAGCAGTGATTTCATAGGAGCCTGGAGCAGACCTCCCTGCTGGTCTTGGAAGGTCTCCTGTGGTGGTGGGGCGCAGCTGTGGCTCCTGCTGGGGTCCAAAAGCTAGTGGCATATATTTTGGGGGTTATTCTTCTGCACAAACTCTCCTTGAGGCAGGCATCTTGCTTAGGTTCTTAGCAGAAACACCTGGCCCCACTCAGCAGCCTGTGTAGGCTTCAGAGCCGGATGCCTCAGGCCAGACAACTAACCAGGCAGGAACACGGCTCTGCCCGTTAGCAGACAGGTTGCCAAAAAGATTTCCTGATCCCAGAGTCACCTCTGGATGCAACCTAGACACCATCCTGCCTACCAGAGGGCCAGGACCCAGCTCCACCCACCCATCAGCAGGCATCAGCTCTTTCCACTAGGAAGCCTACACAAGCTTCTAGACCAGCCTCTCACCCACCAGGGGACCGAAACTAGAAGGAAGAAAGTTACAATCCAGCAGCCTGTAGTCTGCAAATGCAGGCTAGACACTGTCCTGGGACTGCTGGCCCCTGGCCCTTGGGTGATGAGAGAGGAGGGCACTGCTGGGACCCGTAGGATGTCTCCTACTGAAGGCTGCTTCTCTAAAGTTGAGAAACACAATTAACCCAAAATGAGGTGGCAGAGGAATCTGTTTCAGATGAAGGATCAAGATAAAACTCCAGAAAAACCAAGTGATATGGAGATAGGCAGTCTACCGGAGAAAGAGTTCACACTAACAGTGGTAAAGGTCATCCAAGAACTAGAGAGAAAAATGGATGCGCAGATCCGTAAGTTAGAAGGATTTTTTTAAACAAAGAGAAAGTATAAAGAACAACCAAAACAATTGAACAATGCAATAACTGGAATGAAAAACACACCGGAAGGAGTCAATAGCAGAGTAAATGAAGCAGAGCAGATTAGTGAGCTGGAAGGCTGAGGAGGGGAAATCACTGTGGTGGAGCAGACAAAAGAAAGGAAAGGAGGACAGTTTAAGAAACCTCTGGACCAACAGTAAGCACCCTAAGATTCACACTATTGGGATCTCAGAAGGAGAAGAGAGAGAGAGGGCCTGAGAAAATATTTGAAGAGAGAATAGCTGAAAACTTCCCTAACCTGGGAAAGGAAACAGTCACCCACAGGAAACACAGAATGTTCCAAACAGGATAAACCCACAGAAGAACACACCACGACACACTGTGATCAAAATGACAACAATTAAAAGTGGAAGGTAATAAAAGCAACGGGAAAAGCATAAATACAAGGACTTATTTTTTTTTTTTTTTTTTTTAATTGTATAATCAATGAACAACATACAAGGGAACTCACCTTATCTTTGCAAAGGGGCATAAAGGTTAACTCAGGGGCTGGGAAAACTGGTAAACACTTAAAAGAAAAAAATTTTCTGCAAAAAAAATCAAAATGGATTGCAGAGTATTAAGAACTTAGGGAAACAGGCAACACCTGACTGATATTAAAATAAAAGCTAAACAATATCCGTCAGGCAAGAGCTGCTGAACAGAAAGAAAACCAAAAAAGAGCACACACAACCCTCATTTAAGGCCAAGACAAAGAGCCAAAGCACAAGCAATAAATGCTGAAGCCAGTAAAAACTGGGTGCCTGTTGGTGGGTTGCAAACTAGTACAGCCACTTGGAGAAAGTATGGAGATCCTCAAAAAACGCGAAAGAACTGCCTATGATCCAGCAATCCCACTGCTGGGCAAACACAGAAAACCAGAATGAAAGAGACACGTGTACCCCAATGTTCATAGCAGCACTGTGCAAAGCAGAACGTGGAAGCAACCTAGAGTCCACCACAGATGAATGGATAAGCAAGTGTGGTACAAAAAGGGTATTACTCAGCCATTAAAAAGTAATTTGAGGTGATGGAATGTAGTGAAGTAAGCCAGAAACAAAAACACAAATACAGAACAACACAAAGGAAAGAAAGAGGAAAAAAACCAAGAGACAACAAAAGAGACACGATGAAGACCAGACTTGGACCGGGACCGGGAGAGGGTGAGAGAGGGGAGAAAGCATTGAAATAGAAATAAATCTGAAATGTATAATTGTTCAAACTAAACACTATCATGTTACAATTGTTCATACTAGATGTTGATGCGATAATCAATAAAAGAGATCTTGATTAAAAAAAAAACAACTGGGTGCCGCAGGGGGGTCGGGGGGGAGTTCATATATATCATACAGGCAGCAACACGTTTGGAGTGGTGGGCAGGAAGATGCAGGACCATCATCAGATCATGATAAATTGTATTGTTCCTAAAGGGTTGAAGTACAATCAAGCTACTCAGACCCTCCACCCAGGGTGGGACGCTAGACAGGTGTAGGGTCTTAACTTTGGCAGCAAAGAAGATGCCAGTGTCCACAAGTGCCCTGATGCATGCCTTAGAAGTGTTGAATTCATAGGAAACAGGGACAAAATTCCCGACTACCTGCCCAAGTTCACGATGGCCCATCATAATTTGGAAATTCAAAGAAGTCAGCTACAAGCCCAGCAACCATAAAAGGAGCTGTCGTGGGAAAGGCTGGAGAGAGAAAGAAGGGAAAGGGTGAGATTGGAGAGGGAGAGGGTAGAAAGGGAGAGGCCGGGGAGGGAGCGACTGGAACAGGAGCAGCTGGAGAGAGAAGAGGGAACATCAGGATCACTGGAGCAGGAGAGATGAGTGGGAGAGGCTTCAGAGACTGGACCTGGAGAGGGGATGGTAACAGTGCAGGAGCAGCTAGAGAGGGCACGAGAGCAGAGAATATCAAATGCCCCCGCCTCTGCCTCGGTGGAGAGTCCTCTGAACTCTGCTGGGGGCCCCCTCTGCTTCGGACCCAGGCTGCTCAGGGCATTGTCATGGGACCACCTGCACCCCAGCCACCCCTCCACTCCCCTCCCAGGTCCTGCCCAGGCATCAGCCACACCCTCTCTTCCCCCAGGGTCCCCTCCACCCACTCCACTTCCATCCTCAGGGCCTCCACCTTCTCCACCACCTCTTCCTAGTCAAGTACCCCCTCTTCCTCCACCCCCTCTTTCTGCTCCTCCCCTCCCTGCATCTGGATCCTCCCCCCACTCCCCCGGGATTCACATCTGAAAACAATTGCCCTTTAACTGGACTTGCAGCTGCAGTTGCTGGCTCAAAACTTAGCAAAGTGTCATGGATGGAGTATGCCTCTTTCCTAGTGGAGGAAGTTTGATTGGTGTGAATTCGGCCTCATCTAAAAGAGATACCAGTCGTGGAAATGGACCCCTTCCCCTAGAGGGTACTGATTTAGTGGAAGAGATGAGTGCCCTGCTGGCCAGGAGGAAAAGAATTGCTGAAAAGGGATCAACAATAGAAACAGAACAGAAAGAGGACAAAAACGAAGATTCAGAGCCTGTAACTTCCAAGGCCTCTTCAACCAGTACGCCTGAACCGACAAGAAAACCTTGGCAAAGAACACGTACAAGGAATGGCAGCAAGTCACCTGTTGTTTCCAGATGTGATTCTCCGAAGAAAAATCAAATCTTTTTGACCACAGGCCCTATGATTTGTTACACAGAGCAAACTTTGCACCCTGGTCACAGGGCAGTGCCGACAGAGTCCAGACTGAAGCAGGGCATTTCAGATGAAATGAGAAAAGAATTAAGCCAAAAGAAAAGCTCACTGATGCAATCAAGCTGGAAGTGAGCAAGTCAAATGCTGCCTAGAGAAACAAACTAAGGAGAGATAGGACTTTAATCTGGAGAGAAAAAGAAGAAAAAAAAAAAAACCACCCCTGCAAAGAACACGAACAACAATGAAACCTTTACATTTTGTGAGCTGTAAGCTGAAACTCCAGTATTTTGGCCACCTCATGCGAAGAGTTGACTCATTGGAGAAGACTCTGATGCTGGGAGGGATTGAGGGCAGGAGGAGAAGGGGACGACAGAGGATGAGACGGCTGGATGGCATCACTGACTTGATGGGTGTGAGTCTGGGTGACCTCCGGGAGCTGGTGATGGACAGGGAGGCCTGGCGTGCTGCGGTTCATGGGGTCGCAAAGAGTCGGACACGACTGAGCGACTGATGCGATCTGAAGATGATGGAGACAAACAGTTGGAAAGGAGGGAAAAACCAACATACTTTGAACGCTTTCAGATGTTATTACTCTGGCTGTGTCTCACTCAGTTTGCTGCTTTTTCCCCCCTGACCTTTATAGCAAGATGGAAGACAATCGAATAGGAGTTCCTGTATCAGTTACGTAGAAAATACGAAACCCATCAGGTAAGATCACCGTGCAGTGAAATATTTTCATGTCAAGACAAAATCGCACATTTCCCATAATCCATTGCTAAAATAAAGACGAGAGGGCTTCCCTGCCGGCTCAGTGGTTAGGAACCCACCTGCCAATGCAGAAGATACGGGTTCGATCCCTGGTCTGGGAACTAAGCCCGTGGGCCACAACTGTTGAAGCCCGAGTGTCCTACAGCCCTTGCTCTGCAACAAGAGAAACCCCTGCTGTGGGAAGCCCCAGCACTGCAACTAGAGTCAAACCCTGCTCATTGCAGCTAGAGAAAAGCTTGAGCAGCAACAGAGACCCAGCACAGCCAAAAATAATAAAATTATTTAAAAAAAGGAGAGAAAGACTTGAGAAGAAGTTTTTTTCACAGAACCTTGGTGAAGAATTTGGCAAGTTCCAACCACAATGAAGAGTAGCCTCCACTCGCTGCAACTGGAAAAAGCCCACACATGGCAGCGAATACCCAGTACAGACAGAAGTAAATAACTAAATAAATAAAAAAGAATTTGGCAAGTTATACTGTTGTGAGTGTTTCAAGTTTCTCTCCCTGTCATATTCAATGTTGCGATAATAATTGAGATCAGCCCTATGTAGGTTAAGATCATAAAATACAGAATAAGTGGAACTGTATATGCTTTCAGAGGGTGATATTTATAAGAAAGTGTCCTAAAAATGATTTGTCCAGAGTGAGGAATTTTAGAATGATAGGAAGTCTCTCAAGTTTAGTCCTCATGCAATTTCATAGATTCAAGCATAAAATTCATCCAGAATTAAAAGATTTAGATGCCTTCCTAAATTATTACAATGCTTACCAAATAATGACTCCCCAAATACGAACCAGTGGTCAAATGTAAAACAATATAATGTAGATTTGGGACGTCCCTGCTGGTCCAGTGGTTAATAATCGCCTTGCAATGCAGGGGACTAGGGTTCAATCCCTGGTCTGGGAGCTAAGATCCCACCTAAGCCTGTGAGTCGCAACTATCGAACCCGAGCACCTCTACTAGGAAGGCTACCACTGCAATGAAAGATCCTGCATGATGCAATGGAGACCTGATGCAGCAAAATAAATACACAAAAATAAAGTGTTTAAAAAGTATGTTGTAGATTCATTGTAGTTTTTCAACCTTTTTTAGATTTATGCATGTGGACATGTTTATAATGTAATGACAACCACCACAAAACTAGCTTTTTAAATTGCGCACCATAGTGCATGTCATACTAATATGTAGTGACCTTTGCAAGGCCTTGTCATTGTTGTTTAGTTGCTAAGTCACGTCTGACTCTTTGCGACCCCATGGACTGCAGCACGCCAGGCTCTTCTGTCCTCTACTCCCTCCTGGAATTTGCTCAAATTCATGTCCATTGAGTTGGTGATGCTATCTAACCATCTCATCCTCTGCCACCCCTTTCTCCTTTCTCCTTTTCCCTTCAGTTTTTCCCAGGATCAGAGTCTTTCCCAATGAGTCAGCTCTTCTGATTTTAGACTGTAGAGTGGTTGCAAAAATAGTGTTATACAAAGGGTTTCTGTACTCTGTTAATCCCTAATGTTAACATTTAACATAACCGTAGTACAGTTAACAAAAATAGGGTTAAAAATGGTACAAAACTATAAACCATGTGTTGGCAAGCTTTTACTGTAAAAGGCAAGATAGTAACTATTTTAGATATTTGCCAGTACTTTATAACTCCACCATTATAGCACAAAAATAGCCATAGACAATTTGTAGCAAATGAGAATATATCCAATCAAACTTTATGTCAAGAGCAGGTGGCAGACCAGATGAGACCCATGGGCTGTGTAGTGGGCTAACACCTGCAGATCAGATCAGATCAGATCAGATTAGTTGCTCAGTCATGTCCGACTTTTTGCGACCCCATGAATCGCAGCACGCCAGGCCTCCCTGTCCATCACCAACTCCCGGAGGTCACCCAGACTCACGTCCATCGAGTCAGTGATGCCATCCAGCCATCTCATCCTCTGTCGTTCCCTTCTCCTCTTGCCCCCAATCCCTCCCAGCATCAGAGTCTTCTCCAGTGAGTCAACTCTTCGCATGAGGTGGCCAAAGTACTGGAGTTTCAGCTTTAGCATCATTCCTTCCAAAGAAATCCCAGGGCTGATCTCCTTCAGAATGGACTGGTTGGATCTCCTTGCAGTCCAAGGAACCCTCAAGAGTCTTCTCCAACACCACAGTTCAAAAGCATCAATTCTTCGGCACTCAGCCTTCTTCACAGTCCAGCTCTCACATCCATACATGACCACAGGAAAGATCATAGCCTTGACTAGACAAACCTTTGTTGGCAAAGTAATGTCTCTGCTTTTGAATATGCTATCTAGGTTGGTCATAATTTTCCTTCCAAGGAGTAAGCGTTTTTGAATTTCATGGCTGCAGTCACCATCTGCAGTGATTTTGGAGCCCCCCAAAATAAAGTCTGACACTGTTTCCACTGTTTCCCCATCTATTTCCCATGAAGTGAGGGGACCAGATGCCATGATCTTTGTTTTCTGAATGTTGAGCTTTAAGCCAACTTTTTCACTCTCCACTTTCACTTTCATCAAGAGGCTTTTTAGTTCCTCTTTCTGTCATAAGGGTGGTGTCATCTGCATATCTGAGGTTATTGATATTTCTCCCAGCAATCTTGATTCCAGCTTGTGTTTCTTCCAGTCCAGAGTTTCTCATGAGGTACTCTGCATATAAGTTAAATAAGCAGGGTGACAATATACAGCCTTGACGAACTCTTTTTCCTATTTGGAACCAGTCTGTTGTTCCATGTCCAGTTCTAACTGTTGCTTCCTGACCTGCATCCAAATTTCTCAAGAGGCAGATCAGGTGGTCTGGTATTCCCATCTCTTTCAGAATTTTCCAGAGTTTCTTGTGATCCACACAATCAAAGGCTTTGGCATAGTCAATAAAGCAGAAATAGATGCTTTTCTGGAATTCTCTTGCTTTTTCCATGATCTAGTGGATGTTGGCAATTTGATCTCTGGTTCCTCTCCCTTTTCTAAAACCAGCTTGAACATCAGGAAGTTCATGGTTCACATATTGCTGAAGCCTGGCTTGGAGAATTTTGAGCATTACTTTACTAGCATGTGAGATGAGTGCAATTGTGTGGTAGTTTGAGCATTCTTTGGCATTGCCTTTCTTTGGGATTGGGATGAAAACTGACCTTTTCCAACACCTGCAGAGGCTGCTTTTAAATTTTAAGTTGCAAAACTAGTAACAATGATGACAGCAATTACGGTGACAGAAATCATTGGACAAAGGGAAAACAGTGAAGGGCTGTGCATACTTTTCTTTTAATAAATAAAATGAGACTTAGGTTGTGGGAGAAGGAGCTAGATCCTCTGCTCATCACCCTGTGTGCACCTGTGTGTGTGCATGCATGACTATGTGGGCACTCAGGTGTGTGCATATAATCCATTCCCTTTTCTTTGAAGCTTCTGAGATTAAAACGGGAGAAAGCCTGTATGCTGCAATGATAGAGTTTTTTGAAAATTTAGGAAATCAGAAATCTTCCCGGCTCTTCATTTTGATTTATGCTTGAGTTATTTTGTGCCTTATTTGCAGGCAGCAAGTGTCAATCAAAACTGAAGATTGAACACGAATGTTGAGTTCTTATGCTTTGGGTGTACTTCCTTTTTAGAGTTTTTGGTTCTCTGCTATTTTTGCCATACTGTTTCAGTTAAATTTCCTACATGCTACCTTCATTTGTGAAGTTGAAGTAAAACTTCAATAAAAAATATGGTTTTTAAATTGATGGGACTTCCTCATTTCCCAAGAATCTAGGGGTTATTGGCTTTTTCCCTATTTTTACCCATATTTTATTTTTCCGTGTTCTCATCACATCTGTAGTTACCAAAACCAGTCAACTGTGTAAGACCAATTTAGTGGGAAACAAACTCTCATTTATGAAAGAATGTTCTGAGTCTTAGAAGAAAACATTGCTCTTACGTGGATCTCAATCTGGAATTCACAAATGCTAGTAAGTCAGTTTTTAAATGTTTTAAAGTTTAACACACATTGACATCATAGGAAATCCACTGAGAAATGCTTTTCTAGGCTGAACACCTGTTTCCCCTTACTCTCCCCCACAGAGCTTGTGCATGTTACGACCATTCGCTGTCAGTCGCGTCCAACTCTGTGGCGCCCTGGACTGTAGCCCACCGGGCTGCTCTGGCCACATGGGATTCTCCAGGCAAGAATACTGGAGCAGGTTGCCATTTCCTTCTCCAGGGGTTCTTCCCCACCTAGGGATCGAACCCAAGTCTCTTGCATCTCCTGCACTGGCAGGTGGGTTCTTTACCACTGAGCCATCTGGGAATCCCAGTGTACATGCTAATTATCTTCATTTTACAATTACTGCTCTCCCACCACTATACCAAGATCACCTAAACTGTGTGTGTTGCATTCTGAATGTTCTTAGTTATGTATTAACTGCAAAAGATTTTCTGCGTTAACCTGTCACTTGAATTCTTTGGCTACTATTGGAGATGAAGTCCAAAGAACTCTTCCCCCCTCCCCAAAGAACTCTTAAATGGCACTCTTCTGGGGGTGGTTATTTTTATAGAAATTAGCAACCAGCACCTGTATCTGTGCTGATCCCACCTGGGAGACAACTTGTAAGACCAAAGAATCATTTGTTGCAACAGCCAACTCAGTGACTCAAAACCGAAGGTTAAGTGTAAAGAAAAACGAGGATAAGAGGCAATCCTGGGGGAACTCATTCTAGGCAATCAATCATTGTGCCTCTATGTGTGTGTCTCTGTGTGTGGAAGGCATTAGGAGATTGATTCAACAGGCTGGCAGGGTCACAGATGGCTCTCTTTTTTGGGAGACAGTGATCTGGGGGAGCAGAATCTGGCAAGCGGCAAGTAAAGAGCAGCAGTAAAGAGCTGGGGGCATTTATATTCAACCCCTTCTGGAGTCAAGGCTTCCCTGGTGGCTCAGCAATAAGGACTCCATCTGCAATGCAGGAGCTGCAGGGGACCTGAGTTTGATCCCTGGGTTGGGAGGACACCCTGGAGGAGGGCATGGCAACCCACTCCAGTATTCTTGCCTGGAGAATCCCGTGGGCAGAGGAGCCTGGGGGGGCTACAGTCCATAGGGTCGCAAACTGTCAGACGGCTGAAGCGACTTAGCACACACAGTGGAGTCAAGCCTACCGCTTGGGGAATTCCCTGGCAGTCTAGTGGTTAGGACTCACCTCTCTCACTGCCAAGGGCTGGGGTCCACGCACCAGCGTCATAGGCTGTGGGACTTCTGTGGGACACGGAAGATGGAAACAGCTCACACACAACAGGACAGGAATCATTTCACTTAATTCAGGTGTAGCAGTTCAGCTGTCTCTCACTGCAGGCACACAAGAGAATTGCGCCTTGGGTCCAGGGCAGTGACCAGGCATGCTGCTAGTGTCTCCTGGAGCCTCCGTTCTGGCCTCAAACTGAGGTGGAGACTGTACTGGTCATGTAAATTTCATCACGCAGATTCTTACATCTTTGGATGATGGTTTTCGTGTAACTTTTCAAAGTTATGTATTTCCAAGCTTCGTTTGTTCCTTTTAAACTTCAACCTGCAGCTCTCTTCTCACATCCGTAGATGCCGAAGAAAGATCCCATATCCCTCTGAATTACAGTGAGCTGTCTCATTTTTCCTCTTATTGTCAACATTCATCAGAGCTTAAAAGTTCCTAATAAGTGTTTGGAATAATGACTAAAAGTGAATAATGACTAAAATGTACATTCTTAGAAAACTTAAATATTCTTTTTGGTGTGGTTGTAACATAAATAGGGCTTCCCTGGTGGCTCAGCTGGTAAAGAACTCGCCTGCCAATGCAGGAAACATGAGACATGGATTCGATCCCTGGGTCAGGAAGATCCCCCAGAGAAGGAAATGGCAACCTGCTCCGGTATTCTTGTTTGGAAAATTCTATGGACAGCGGAGCCTGGCAGGCTACAGTCCCTGGGGTTGCAAAGAGTGAGACACGAAGGAAAACACACACACACACACACACACACACACACACACACACACCCCCCCCCCCACCCCCCAACCCCCGTCCCTGGGGTTGCAAAGAGTGAGACACGAAGGAAAACACACACACACACACACACACACACAAAGAGTGACACGAAGGAAAACACACACACACACACACACACACACACACACACACACACACCCCCCCCCCACCCCCCAACCCCCCCATAAACTTAAATGGAATTATGTTGCCATCTAGTGGTGAGGTGATGACTTCATTTAGAAATAAAATGCAGACTGTTACTAAGATTGTTGTTCGTGCAGCATGTTTTATTTACAAATACTTTCACAGGAAAAACAGTTTTATTGCTTGACACTATTATCTTGCTTTACCTCGAGAATGTCTTGATTTGCCAGATCACCACTAATTAGAAGAGTATTATAAATTGAACTTCAAAGCAGATTTTCCTACACTAACTGAATAGCTATTCCTTCAAAGAAGAATTCAGTGGTTGAAATAAGCATGGGAGATGATGACAAAGTTCAACATGTTTCTTTCCAGCAGAACTTTTCAGAGACATTAGTGTGATAGTGTGCTTTGTAAAACTCCAAGAGGGCCTTACGAGTGATGTGTTTCCCAGACTCTATGTTCTTTTCACTGGAAGAACTGATGCTGAAGCTGAAGCTCCAATCCTTTCACCACCTGATTTGAAGAGCCGACTCATTGGAAAAGACGCTGAACCCTGGGAAAGATTGAGGGCAGGGGGAGAAGGGGGCGACAGTGAACGAGATGGTTGGATGGGATCACTGACTCAATGGACATGAATTGGAGCAAACTCCGGGAGACAGTGAAGGCCAGGGAAGCCTGGTGTGCTGCAGCCCGTGCGGTCGCAAAGAGTTGGGCATGACTTAGTGACTGAACAACAACAAATACTCTTTACAAGGAACAACTCATTGGACCATTGTTCTGGGGGAAAAAACTGGGGGAAACACTGCTGTATTTTAATTTTCCTCATATATTAAAATATTTAGACTTCATTTTGTTGTGGTGGGTATGGGGACTTCTTCTTTGTAAGGAAGCATGTTTGGGCTTACTATGGTATGGGAAAATTCACTAAGATTAATTTACTACATTTTATCAATAAAAGAAAGATTCTAAAAAAAACAACCAAAACCCTATTACTGCATATTGTTTTCCTGACTACAAAGCCTTTTTTGGCCTTCGTGTCCATGTTCTAGACACAGTGAATTCAAGGTACATTGTAAGAAGTCAGTAGCCATGCCTTACAATTGTAAGGATCTTAGTTAAGTTTTCGGTAATAATTTCTTAAAAAATGTTTTTAATATAACTTTATTTATTTTAATTTGAGGCTATTTACTTTCCAATATTGTATTGGTTTTTCCATACATTGACATGAATCCTCCATGGGTGTACATGTGTTCCCCATCCTGAACCCCTCTCCCACCTCCCTCCCCAGCCCATTCTTCTGGGTCATCCCAGTGCACCAGCCTGGAGCACCCTGTATCATGCATTGGTGATGCATGGACTGGCGATTCGTTTCACATATGATATTATACATGTTTCAGTGCCATTCTCTCAAATCATCCCACCCTCTCCCTCTCCCACAGAGTCCAAAAGACTGTTCTATACATCTGTGTCTCTTTTGCTGTCTCGCATAAGGGTTATCCTTACCATCTTTCTAAATTCCATATATATGCGTTAGTATACTGTATTGGTGTTTTTCTTTCTGGCTTACTTCACTCAGTATAATAGGCTCAAGTTTCATCCACCTCATTAGAACTGATTCAAATGTATTATTTTTAATGGCTGAGTAATATTCCATTGTGTATATGTACCACAGCTCTCTTATCCATTCATCTGCTGATGGACACCTAGGTTGCTTCCATGTCCTGGCTATTGTAAACACTGGTGCAATGAACATTGGGGTACACATGTCTCTTTCAATTCTGGTCTCCTCTTTTTTTTTTTTAATTAACTTTATTCATTTTTGGCTGTGTTGGGTGTTTGTTGCTGGCATTTCTCTGGCTGTGGTGAGTGGTCTTCTCTTGGTGGGGTCTTCTCTTGTGGAGCTCGGGCTCTGGGGCTCGTGGGCTCAGGAGGTGCGGCTCCCAGATTCTAGAGCGCAGGCTCAATAGTTGTGGCCCACGGGCTTAGTTGCTCCATGGCCCATAGGCTCTTACCAGATAACAGATCGAACCTGTGTCTCCTGGACTGATAGGCAGATTCTTTACCACTGAGCCACTAGGGAAGCCTGGTAATCATTTCTTTAATTGAAATTAGCATCATTTCACATTGACTACTTTTTACAAAATCTACCTGGGTTCTAGGAATGTGGTTTCCTGCCATGCAGACAGTCACTTTCAATAATAGCTATTAGTGATAGCAGAATGACTTGGGATATAACCACAATGCAAATGACTTGAAATTTTCTATTTCTGGTCTTTTTCAAAAAAATTACCTTTCACATATGTGTTGCCGAATTAATCATAGCAACTCAATTTCAAATTCCTGGCAGTAGCTTCATTTCCCCTTTGTTTATTTAGACTTACAGTCTTGATTGCACTAGGCATGGGCTAGTCACTGGCTTAGACAGATGCCTTAGGATACAGGCTCTGTGCAGTCAGGGGTCTTGTCTCCCTCACTTTTCTGTTGTATCACTGGTGCCTGGCATGGTGACCAGCACTTCCTCAGTGTTCATGAAGTATTTGTGGACAGAATAAAACTTTCACACACTCTGCTTTTGAGAGTCTCCCGACTGCAGCCACGAAATTAAAAGATGCTTACTCCTTGGAAGAAAAGCTACGACGAACCTAGACATCATATGAACTAGACAGCGTATTAAAAAGCAGAGACATCACTTTGCCAACAAAGGTCTGTATAGTCAAAGCTATGGCTTTGCCAGTAGTCATGTATGAATGTGAGAGTTGAACCATAGAGAAGGCTGAGCGCCAAAGAATTGATTCTTTCAATTTGTGTTGCTGGACAAGACTCTTGAGAGTCCCTTGGATTGCAAGGAGATCCAACCAGTCCACCCTAAAAGGAAATCAATCCTGAATATTCATTGGAAGGACTGACGCTGAAGCCCCAATCCTTTGGCCACCTGATAACAAAGAGCCAACTCATTGGAAAAGACCCTGATGCTGTGAAAGATCGAATGCAAAAGGAGAAGAAAGTGGCAGAGGATGAAATGGTTAGATAGTATCAGTGACTCAATGGACACGAGTTTGAGCACACTCCAGGAAATAGTGAAGGACAGGGAAGTCTGGCATGCTGCAGTACATGGGGTCACAAAAATCTGGACATGACTTAGAACGTGTCTTAGAACAACAACAATGGTTTAATAGAGAGACAAAGGAGAAAGGACAGTAAAACATGCTAATTAATATAAAAGAGATATGTACCAAAGGAGAAAGAGCATTCCAGGCAAAAAGTCTTAAAAAGCATGGAGAGAACTGGAATAAAAAGGCTAGGGACCTTTTTCGAGAGCTTTTCCTTTCTTACTGAGGAGTTTACATTATCATTATACATTATATAAGATAATTATACATTATCATTGTAGATTTGGTGTAATAATTTTATTGGATCTCAAACCAAAATTTTGTAAATAGTTAAAAGAAAGTTTTTTTGAAAGGTTGATCCCAGGATAGAGAAACTTAATATGCGTGGGCCTTGTTGAAACACAGCAGACATCTCTGTATGCTTGGTAGCTCATGGGGAAGCCAGGCTGACATTGTAAGTTCTTAATAATTGCCCCAACATGCTGTCTAGAATTTTGAAATTCTCCCCAGGAAACCCCCAGAGCAGAGCCCTGCAGGAGAAGTTTCTTTTAAAGCAAAATTGTGGAATAAGCGAAGTGTGTCGGTGACATCTCACTTCCTTTTTCATGATTTCTTTCTACCTCGTTAGGAAACCACCCTGATTCAGACAGCAGGGCCTTCTGGTGGCCTGTGAAAGCCTAGAGTTCCCACCCAGACCCGATGTTCCTGGGCTTTGGATTTATCCTTGGGGACTGTATGCCTTTTTTTTTCACCTTTCCTATGTTTCCCATAAATTTCAGTATGCTGTGATTCATTACATGCTTACTTAAATGTTAGTTTTATATCTTTGTAAGAGCTTGCATGTATTATTTAATTCACAAAAATCAGAAAAAAAATCCTTGCTTGAACCATCTATCCTGACTTTTGCTTCTGTGAAGTGTGCTGTGCCTATTGAAATCAGCATTGAAAATGATCTGATATGAATTCACCTGAGATGCTGATGATATAAAAGCTTAGTAAATTGCCCTTCCCAGAGGTATGGGTCCTGCAATGCACATCGCCTTAACCCACGGAGCATGTCACTCTTTTCTCTCTTGCTCATCTTGCTAATCAGTTGGGGGAGTTCTTTCCTACTGCACTGTTGTTTTGACATAGTCATTCAGACAGCTGCTACCATTGATGGGGATTGACATATGATAATAATCAATTCATCATCTAATTCAAAGGGACGGTGGAATTGGAGGCATCAATAAAGAACAAGATGTTTCGGCAGGCTCAACAGGGACAGTTAAGTCATCTCGGTAAAATATGTTTAATATTGAACTTCAAGACCAGGATCAAAGCTGATTCAGTAAATGGGACTTTCCTGGTGGTCAAGGGGTTAGGGACCCGCCTTGCAATGCAAGGTTTGATCCCTGATCCGGGAACCAAGATCTCACATGCTGTGGATCCACCAAGCCTGGGCCACAACTACTGGAACCTGTTCACTCTGGAGCCCAAGTGCTAAATCCACGGGCCATACAGGTTACTCCACATGATGTAACGAAAATCACAGGGGCTGCAACTAAGACCCAACATAGCCAAATAAATAAATTTTTGTTTTAAAAAAGCTGATCCAGTAAAGAGTTTTACTTGAAGGTACATGAAGCCCAGAGCTGCTTTTTCCTGTAAAAGCGCACAATTAGAATCTAGAGATTCAGATTGCTAAGTATAGATTCTTATTTGAATCTAGATTCTTGCGAAGTTGCACCCACTTCAGATGCTCCATTCTCATTCTGTCCTTCCCTAAAACCTCAGGGCTGTCACTTCTTCCGTTGCTCTGAGATCATAGGCGGTGCCAACCAACCTACCCCTGTCTTTGCCTCTTCCACTGCAAAATGCTGATGGCAGTTAATAACCATCAGAAGACACTGCCGTCCGTTTAATTTTTTCTTCTTTCATCTCTTCCTGTGAACTCTCTAACTCGATCTCCTGTTCTATTCCTTCAAAGAGTAAAAAGGTTCAAACCATAAAAATAGAGTTTTAAGAAGTATGACCCCTTCCTCATTTTGCCTGCCAAGTTTCAATCTGGTGCAGGTGCTGACAGACGCTTACAGGCAAATAAAATAAGTCATTTCCATATCGCTAAGGAAGGACGCTCACTGACTTGAGTCAGGGTCAGGACTTTGATTAGAGGCTCTGGTTTGAGGTCAGAGGCCAGTGCTTTTCTAAATCCCAGACTTGAGTATTGTTTTAACTAGCTTTTGTCATCACCCAAATCCTGCAAGAATGTCTGGAAATTAAATAAGTCAGAAATGGATGGCTGTAATCTTGGGCCTGGCAGAGCTTCTACAGGCAGCCACACCGCACCCAGAGCCTGTTTATACTTCTGCGTCCTCTAGAATCCTGCTTACGCATCAGTTTCTATTGAGTAATGATGTGCGGAGCCAAGTCAGGAATGGTCAAGTTCCTTGTCTGCCTTCGTGGTCTGGTCCTGACACCGGCCCCCAACAATGCCAGGCTCGGGAACTATTTGTTTCTGAACTCCAGCCAAGAAGTCTAACAATTCTCTCCCTTCCTCTCCATCGCCCTCTTCATCCTTACCCATGCCAAGTCTGGGATTTTTTCCTTGTCTAGAGACTATATAGGCAAGGAAATGAACTTTCTTGGGACATGACAGACCACTTAGCAGAGAATGTGCCCTTTGTTCTCATTTAAATGCCTTTTCCTTAAATGACGTTTCTTAGGCTTCTGCAGATATATCCGCACTTAGCTGCTTAATTTCTACAAGGTACCTGTCAGACGCTAAGAAGTAGGTGCTGGAATTCCAATTTTTTTTTTTTTTTTTTTTTCTGATCAGGAAGCAGTGGCTCAGAAAGGAAAACTGATATGCTCAAGGACTTAGTCAAGCACTTCTGTTAGTTGTGTCTGAGTCTGTTCTTTAATTTTATTTAAAAATCCTTTCAGCTTCCAGCAACCACGTCCAAGACAAAGGAAGCAAACACTTACTTACAGAAAAAGACATAGGTCTGAGTGTTGACTCCAATTCCACCATGAGTCAGAAAATTTAATTTCATTTGGACACACCCAAGGACAGCCCAGCACAGATAAGAGTCAGCAGGGAAATGGGTTCTACTTCCCACTGTTCACTTGCCACTTGACCTTGGGCAAGTCATTTCAGGCCTCTGGACCCCAGTTTCCTCATCAGTAAAGCAGGGCAGCTGAGTTTCATGATCCCTTTGGTTTCATTTCAGCTTCAAGAAGTCTTGTTCAGTCGCTCAGTCGTGTCCGACTCTTTGCGACCCCATGGACTGCAGCACGCCAGGCTTCCCTGTCTTTCACTGTCTCCTGGAGTTTGCTCAAACTCATGTACATTGATTCAATGATGCCATCCAGCAATCTCATCCTCTGTCGCCCCCTTCTCCTCCTACCCTCAGTCTTTCCTAGCATCAGCGTCTTTTCCCATCAGTCACATAGGAAAAAGCTGAAATGAAGACATAAGGCTAAGACATCTCTAAGAAGTCAGCAAGGCATTTTCATATAAAAAGCACTTTAAAAGAATAATCTCTGGGGAAAAAAAGAATAATCTCTGGTAAGTAAAAATACGTGTTCATTTTGACTCAGCAATTTCACTTTGGGGGCTTTATCCTAAGGAAAGAATCAGAGGTGTGCTTCAAGAATGATTATCACAGTGTTTGTTTGTTTGTTTAATAAACTTTTAATTTTCGGATAGTTTTAGATTTAACAGAGAAGTTGCCCAGATAGTGCAGCTGTTGTTTTAGTACCTAAGTCATGTTCCAACTCCTTGCAACCCCATGGACTGTAGCCCGCCCGGTTCCTCGGTCCATGGGATTCTCCAGACAAGAATACTGGCGTGGGTTGCCATTTCCTTCTCCAAGACAGTGCAGAGAGTTCCCATATACTCCTCCTCCCCCATTTCCTTTTCTATTAACAACTCACGTCAGTATACTAGGATACATTTATCACAACTAATGAACTAATATTGATGCATTAGTAACTAAAATCCATCCTTTAACCAAGTTTCCCAACTTTTGCCTTATTTCTTTTTCCTGTTTCAGGATTCTGTCCAGAACACCACATAACATTTTGTTGTCACACCTCCCTAGGTTCCCTAAGATGGTGGGAGATTCTCCGATTTTTCCTAATTTTTGATGACCTTGTTAGTTTTGCGGAGCACCGGTCAGGTGTTTTGCAGAATGGCTTGATTTGGGTTGGCTTGATTTTATTATAAAAGGAAAAGTCCTGGGAGAAAGATCACAGATGTGAGCTGCCTTTCCTGTTCCATCATATCAGGGGTATCAGCTGTCTACCCAACATTTACCGAGGATGTTGACCAGAGAGCAGGTGGTATTTGCCAGGTTTCACACTGCTGTGTCGCTTTTGCTGTGCCACGTGGCTTGTGGGATCTTAGTTCCCTGAGCAGGGATTGAACCCAGCCAGCCCCTCTGCAGTGAAAGTACGGAGTCTAACCGCTGGATCACCAAGGAATTCCCTCGGCATGGTATTTTTTAATAATAAAACTTTTCAATAATAGGATTGTAGCCTTCCTGAGGGCAGGGACTCTGCCTGTTTCACCCATCACAATGCACCCAGTGCCAAGAATAGTTCTGATACGTAGAACACATAGTTCAATAGGTAGAATTGGTTGAATGAGAAGAGATCTATTTAAATAAATGAATTTATGCAATAAGACAGAATACTAGCAGTCATCATCAATGTTTGGTGATATGGATAAATGCTAGTGATAAATTCAGTGAAGAAATAGGTTAAAAGCAGTCACTATACATTGTATTTTTATAAAGTGTGCACACCCGTGTGTGGGTACAGGATTAGACTACTATTGTCAAAATGTTAACAGGGGTCATTAGTTACTGCTGGGTGCAAGGAATAGGGGGATTTAAATTTTCTGCCTTGTTCAATATTTTCCAAAATTTAAACGATAAAAATGAAGTTTTTATGGAAATCAGAAAGAAACATACCACAAAAATGGAGAGAAGTTTAAACCTTTAGAAAGATCCTGGAGCAAGAAAAACAGATGTTCCAATACAATGCCCAGCAACCGCATTATTTAGTCATGTATTAGTATCTGTGAAGGAACTGAAATCAGTGGTGCAGTGCGTAGAGGGTGTTGTCCTCAAAATTCTGCAGTTTCTAGGAAACGAGGCACCATCTGTTTGTGATTTAGGGCATTAGAGTTGCAAGATCATGGCTGTATCTTTGTTACTCTTATAACAAATTGTTTAAAGTTAAAAAAAGAAAGAAAAGGAGTAAAGAGCACAGAATACCAGAGTGAATGGCATTCTTGTCTGGTTTGCTTTCTCCTCCCTGGGGCTTTGCATTTTAAAAACACATGTTGTGGTTTTTCTATGATCATCTTCCCACTTCCTGTGCTGTATCTCCCTTACTGTAAATATCCTTTGGTAGAGTCATGCTTTTCTTGTCTCTCCCCTGCATTCGGTCTTTCTTCATATTCACTAAACTTTCTCCAAGCTTCCACTGTATATTTGTTTCTAATTTGTATGAGTCTGATGGTATTTATTTTATTCTCCACCAAGATTTTTAGAACCCTGGTTTCAAATCCTTGTTCCATCTTTTATTAGCTGTGTAATTTGGAGAAAGTCGCTTAACCTCCCTGAGTCTCCCCCTTTTAAACTGGGGGACGATATTACGTACGCACTGGGTGTGTTGCAAGGATTGAATGAGATTTAATGTAGCTATGTGGAGGATCTATCCCAGTGCTGGTCCTAAACAGGGCACGTAACCGGCGGTATCTGTTACTTCCTTATACCCTCTGTGCAGGCTCTGTCCGGTGTCTCTCACCATCTTTCTAAAACACATACTAAAGGATCAAGTCCAAGCTTAGGCTTTCAGGGTCCTTTTCAAATGAGACCTAACCCATCTCATGGGCCTCACTATCTTCCAGGAATGTTCTGTATCCCCGCGTATCCCCATGTTCTGTAACTCCAGGCACATTGGCTGTTCCCTAAATACATGGCGCTCTTTGTTCTCTGCTGGCCTTTACACATGCTGTTTTCTGGGTCTGGAAGTCTTTTGTGCTCCTACCTAAGAGATGGTCTTTGTGAAGCCTCTGACAGCTTGAGGCCCCTACGCTCCCCTCCAACCACAGTCATTTGTTCAGAACTTTATTACTGCAACTCCTTATTCCAATGTCTCTGTCTGTCACTCACTCATGCAGCAAAGAGTCATCCAGCCCCTACGATGTGCCAGGCACCGAGAGTGCAACTTCTGTTAACAGTTGAATTATAGGTTCCGTAAGTACCTTGTCTGACCTCCCCTTCCCCAGGGCTTAGCACCGGCGAAAAGCAAACACTCAGTGCTTGTTTGTTCAATATCGAATAAAATTAGAGCATTTCATTTTCAGTCATCAAATCGAAAACCATAATGCTGCCAAGTACTTCCTGGTTTGCCTTTTAAAGGCAAAGATAAAAGACACATATTTTCTTTTACATGTAACATATTGTTATGCTTTTTTTAAACAATTCCAGGGGGCTCAGAACTATTCCCTTGCTTTGAATGCTTTCCATCTGGAAAAGTTTAGCTAATTAAACCAAAGACTGCAGATGAGTTGGCCCCATTTATCTCCAAGGGATGAAATCTTTTTCTCTCCAGAGATTCTTCCTCAGACAAATACCAAGGGTTAGTGTTATTTTTAGTAACATATAGTTTTGAAAGTCTTAAAAAAATTTTTTTTTCAATTTCTAAGTTTGGTAACACATATTTTAAAAAATCTTTTCATAAAAAAATATTAAATTTACTAATAAACCCTAGCCTGTACAGAAGCATTTCTATCAACTCTAGATTATGTTGAATTACTATAGTGGAGGTTAAGTTAGCCATTAATCTACTAACAAGAAGTTAGAAAAAAATCCTTGCTCTTTCCTTTTTTTTGGTAAATGCAGGATGCCTGCTGGTGATGATAATCTATGCAGACTGGTTGGTTGTTCAGAGAAAGCTATTCTCATCCTTCATTTTGAGGGATTTTCAATTTTTGATGATGATTTGTCACTATTTCTGTGTTTTCATTCTTGTCCCTACCCTGTCCCCTTCTCCATCTTTTCCTAATCTACAGACACATACGAGCCAGGCTTTCTTGAATGAATTTGGGTTCTCGTACACCGCACAGGGCAATTATGAAAATCATGTGCCAATTACATGCTGATTTCTTTGAGATTCAAAGTGAAAACGCTATAACTTCACACTAACAATAATTAAGAAATGGCCACAAAAGCTGAATTTTATTGATATAAATTAAAAAAAAATTTTTTTCCATCTGAAAATAAGTTGTCCATCTCCTGGGTTATGTCATGAGATTTAAATCAATGGGCCTGATAGGAAAGAGCTACATCAGGATTTAGGGAAAAGTTACTGTGCAAACTTTGATAGTGAATAAACCAAATTTCAGGGCTAATACTGCCATCTTTGCCAGGCAATGTGGCATGCACAGTGGAGTCAACTGAATTTCATAAAAACTAAAAACCAGTAAAGAAAGTCAGTGTGGGCCCAAGAACCTGCGGAAGTTCATCCGGCCCCGTGTGAGCGAGGCCCTCTCTCACACTCCTGCCTGGGGCTGCCCCCCAGCCTTTCTCAAGGCTGACCACCTCCTTTCCCATTCTTCTTCTGTGGGAACAAAAGGGCCCCACCAAAAGCCAGAGACTCGCGTGGGGGATGGCTATTGAATTTCGTTTCCTTTTAGATTTACCTGTTTATTTTCTGACTGTGCTGGGTCTCTACCCACGGGCTTTCTCTAGTTGCAGCCCTCAGGCTTCTCGCGGCAGTGGCCTCTCGTGGCAGAGCCTGGCTCTAGGGTTCAGCGGTTGTGGTGCACAGACCTCGTGTGTGCAATCTTCTCAGGCCAGGGATCGAACCTGTGTCTCCTGCATTGGAAGGTGGATTCTTAACTATTGGATCACCTGGAAAGTCCTGGCTATGGAATTCAGATGACTGAGTTTAATGAAACAAAAGATTCTGTGGTCATCACAGCCCTAGTAATAGATTGGATCTGAGCCTTAGCTACTGAGCAGTCTTTGACACTTTTGTTGTTCAGTCACTAAGTCATGTCCAGCTCTTTGCAACCCCATGGACAGCAGCACACCAGGCTCCTCTGTCCTCCACTGTCTCCCCAAGTTTGCTCAGATTCATGTACATTGAGTCAACCATGCTGCCTAACCACCTCATCCTCTTTGGCGTTTTACAGTGTCCCAAAAGCCTTAGGCCCAGCACCAGGTGTTCATTTCTCTTCTCTCAGGCCCTCCTGGAGGTCATTCCATCCATCCTTCACTCCTGGGTGGTGTCAGAGGAGGTTACCCCAGTTTTGTAGACTCGGGTAGAAATATCTACCTGAGTAGATAGATACCTGCTTCTATCTTGGGCTTTGGTGTCGTAAGGAGGATCCAGGCCATCCTTCACTATGCTTTGAGAAAGATGTTATTAGGATACTCTCCACTAAATTCCTTTGGAATGATCCATGGGATACTTTGTAGTTTTAGAGCAGTTATGCTGTGCCTATGCAGTTGGTGTGTTTATCCTTCTGGGGCTCTGTGTATTTTGTAATCCATCATTTTTCTCTCTTGAATACCAGAAGGCTCTGAGCCAACTTTTGTATCGTTGATAGCAAAGACTCCATGTCTTGCATCTTAATTATCCCTTTGCTTTCCCTCATGTTTCTTATTTCAAATTGATATTCCTTTAAGTGTTTGCTTTCTTGGTGGCTCAGATAGTAAAGAATTTGCCTGCAATGCAGGAGACCCAGGTTCGATCCCTGGGTCAGGAAGATCCCCTGCAGAAGAGAATGGCCACCCACTCCAGTATTCTTGCCTGGAGATTTCTATGGACAGAGGAACCTGGCGGGCTACAGTCCATAGGGTCTCAAAGAGTTGAACACGAGTGAGTGACTAACACTTTCATAGTGTTTGCATTTTTATAAGCAGCCTTAAAGTCTTCTTGAAAGAAAATAGGTTGCAGATTAATAAGAAAATAAACATTTGTGGGTAGGAAAATTCAGAGACAATGAGTTCTTTCGGGCAACAAACCTTGGTAGGATTTAGGACTGCCACTGTTTGGTATGAATTATGTTAAAAAAGTCAACGCCCCTTTCAGCATCATGGCATTGCCTATAGTATGGATAAATATGACCATCGATATATGAATTACAGCCTCGGGTCAGTGAATGAATGGAAAAACAGGAATATAGGGAGAGAATATCTTTTTTAAGTTGGTTGTTGAAAAAGATGAGATTCTCTTGCAGGAGGAAAAACTCAAGTGACCCAAAGGAAGTGATTCACAGGGGATGAAAACAGAGAGTGGTGACAGAAGGCTAAGGATGGAGACCCAGAGGGAAGCGGGAAGTGCCAGGCAGAAACTAGAAAAAAAATAAAAATAAATAAATCCACATTTGCCGAAAGGCGAGTACAGAAGCCGTCCAAACCAGGGTCACAATCTCCCAGCAAAGTAGCTAGACTTTCTGCTGATGAATTGAAGGAAATTTGCAATAAGGAAAAATACACCCATCTGAAAAGAAATCCAGTTCATAAGGTCAGCCCAACCCAAAACAACATCAGTGAACAGGAATTTCATTCTCTGAACAATACCAATCTTAGTGCTACTGTGGCCAACTCATTCCTTTCTAAAGGGCGCACAGTTCACACCTATTTTTGTCCTGAAAATTCTACAGAGAACTTTTGAAAAGAGGCCTGCCCAGTTAGAAATCCTCAAATAAAAAGTGTGATTGTGCTTCCTTGTTCAGCTGCAGGGCGGCACATGTCCCCTTTAATATGCTGGCAATTCCCAGCTTCACTAAAACTGCACAGATGGGTGCAGTGAAACTGCCAGTTACCTTGTACACAGGAAGTCTCTCAGGGAAGGGAGACAGAGTCACATGGTAATATTTTACATGGAACTGCTCATAGCCTCTGGAGAAGGCAATGGCACCCCACTCCAGTACTCCTGCCTGGAAAATCCCATGGACGGAGGAGCCTGGTAGGCTGCAGTCCATGGGGTCGCTGAGGGTCGGACATGACTGAGCGACTTCACTTTCACTTTTCACGTTCATGCATTGAAGAGGGAAATGGCAACCCACTCCAGTGTTCTTGCCTGGAGAGTCCCAGGGACGGGGGAGCCTGGTGGGCTGTCGTCTATGGTGTTACACAGAGTCGAACACGACTGAAGTGACTTAGCAGCAGCAGCAGCTCATAGCTTCTGTGTTAGTGGTTCAGTCATGTCTGACTCTCTTAGACCCCATGGACTGTGTAGACTTCCAGACTCCTCTGTCCATGGAATTCTCCAGGCAAGAATACTTGAATGGGTAGCCATTCTCTTCTCCAGAGGATCTTCCTGACCCAGGGATCAAACCCAGGTCTCCTGCATTGCAGGCAGATTCTTTGTTGTCTGAGCCACCACGGAAACCCTTATAAGGACAGATAACTAATACCAACCTCATGGATATGATGATCGTAATAATTACACTTGCCCATACTGATGTGGTGCTTACTATGTACTGGACCTGGTGCTAAACATTTACAGATATTAACTCATTTAACTTAATCCTCATAATAGGTAGTCACGTAAGATGGCCCTAGAGAGGCTTTCCCATTTTCAGAATGTCTGAGTATGTACGTCTTATTGCCATACTCTAGGTCAAGATTTCTTCTGATCTTGAATATTTATGAACTCCTTCAAATTCCTTGGGCAAGTGGGTAAGGAGGTATCAGATGGCCTATTCACTGAGTCCCTCCTCTGTGCCTGTGCTGTGCTAGGCATACATTACATTGTGCTAAGTCTCTTCAGTCGTGTGCAACTCTTTGCGACCCCATGGGTGTAGCCCGCCAGGCTCCTCTGTCCATGGGATGCTCCAGGCAAGAATACTGGAGTGGGTTGCCACACCCTCCTCCAGGGGATCTTCCCGACCCAGGGATCGAACCAGTGTCTCTGATGTCTCCTGCATTGGCAGGCGGGTTCTTAACCATTAACACAACCTGGGAGCCCATGGATTACACCACTGAATCCTTAAAACAAGCGTTTGAGGTGGTTTCTGTTATTAACCCCATTTTACATTCGCAGGAACTAAGGCGGAAAGATAAGTACACCCAGTGCCTAGATCTAGTAAGTCAAGACTGAGAGTGTCAACTGGATTTGGCCATGTGGAAGTTGCAGAATGATGTAGGGTCCCCTGCAGGTAGAAGACTGAATGGGTGGTGGAGGAGAACGATGACTTGAGAAGCTTGGCTGTGCTCAAGAGGGGAGAAGTGTTATTTATTGAATGTTCACTGTGCTCTGACGTCATGAGATGCCAGGATGAAGCAGAAGAGCCAGCAGATATGGGCTTCTGTCCTCAGGTGACTGACAGTCCAGCAAAGAGAGACAGTCCACAGGTTTATTCAACTTCAACTTGGTAAGTGCTAGAAACACAAGTGGAGGGTGGTGTGTGTCTATTACAGCAAGATGGCACCTGAAGACGGGGAGGAAGGAGGCATCTCTGAGGAAGTGATGCTCGAGTGGATGATGATTTCATATCCCCTATTGGTCCACCGTCAGGAAGTGAACACCCTGGCCCTGCTGACATGGGTATTTGGGTCCCTGTGGAAATTTCTTATTGTTGTATGTCACCTGGCTTCTAGAACCAGCATATGCAAATGGAGTCATTTATGTGTGCTCAAAGCATACTGGCTACACCCTAAAGTAGGAACTGAGCCTCCCCCACTAAAGTAGTCCCAAACAACCCCAGAGAAGGACTTCACTCACACTCTCAAACCAGCCTGCCTCTGCAGTCTCCTCTCCTTCCTCTTTGACCCTGGCTTCCATTTGTCTAAGTCCCCCGCTGGTGAGGCTAGTTGATGGCCAAGGTTAGAGGGTCTGAATGTGAGAATACCCATGTGTGTGCCGGGGCCTTCTCCCCAGGCTTCTAGCACTGCTGGTCATCGGGGTGAGGAGCAGGGCTGGGTCTGGGTGGAGGTACTGAGGTGCAGAGTGTGCCAGCCACACCCCGGAGCAGTGATGCTTGAGCTCACGGAGTCTCCCATTCAAGTTTTCTGTCTCCTTTCTGTCCTGTTCAATTCCAGTTCAAGGGCCAGATGGGAGGTTGACATATGACCTTGGGCACGTTACTTAACCTCCTTGTGCCTCAATTTCCTCCTCTGGAATATGGAGATAATGAAAGTACCTCTTTCAGGGAATTCCCTGGTGCTCCAGGGGCTAGGACTTGGAGCTTTCCTTGCCCAGGTTCAATCCCTGGTTGAGGAACTAAGATCCCACAACCTGCATCTTGTGGTCAAACAAACAAACAGTACCTGTTTCAGACTGAGTGAGAAAATTCATATAAAGCACCTTGCACAGTGGCTAGCACATAGTAGGTATCAGATGATTGTTAGCTTTTATTATTACTATTATGATTATGTTTTGGAGAGTTCTGTTATATTGTGTTTGAGTCTTAGCTCAGCTAGCCAGAGCCTACTATTTAAAGTCTACTTATGGGCATCCCTGGTGGTCTAGTGGTTAAGAATCTGCCTGCCAATGCAGAGGACACAGGTTCGATCCCAGGTCTGGGAAGATCCCACACGCTGCGGAGCAACTTGTCAACTACTGAAGCCCAGACGCCTGCAGCCCATGAGCCCTAACTACTGAGCCCACACGCCTAGAGCCTGTGCTCTGCAGCAAGATAATTGCCTGTTATTTGCAACTAGAGAAAGCCCGTGTGCAGCAACGAAGACCCTGCACAACCAAAAATAAAAGTAAATAAATAAATCTTGAAAAAAAAAAAACCAAAGTGTACTGTTAAATAAATTGGCGTTTTACTTTTATCCATCAGTCTTACAAACTTAGCTAAATTATGTCTGACCCTAAGAGCTGAAGCGAAAGCTGACGAGCTCTGGATTCAGAACGACAAGGCGGAGGACAGCCTTGGCTTGGGACCTACGAGCCAGAGGCATGAGGCTTCTTGGAAGTCAGCTTGCTGCCCTCCCTGGATACGCCCAACCTCTCCATTGTTTTTGCATTTGAAACTCAGGCATTCTAAGGCCACCCTTGCTTTTTATATTCCAACCAGAAAAGAAGGTGTTTTTAAATACAGTAGTACCTACATGCCAAAGGTTTCTAACTGTCTCAAGAGTTTGGGGAGATCTTTTTCTTTTGTTATTTTTGAAGACAAATTCCCAACTTAGGCTGCTGATCAGCCCAACTGCAGGTACAACTGCTATTTTCTATTGGAGTATAATTGCTTCACAATGCTGTGTTAGTTTCTGCTGTGCAAAAAAGTGAATCAGCTATTTGTGTACATATATCGCTTCCCTTTTGGACCACCTCCCAACCCCCACCCCTCCCCTCTAGGTCATCACAGGGCATATGTGGAGTCTAGAGAAATGATTCAGATGAACCTATTTGCAGGGCAGGATAGAGACCCAGACACAGAGAACAGACATGTGGAACAGTCGGGGCAGGGGATGGTGGGACGAACTGGGAGAGTAGCTTTGACATATATACACTGCCACGCATAAAATAGAGAGCTAGCGGGAAGCTGGGGTACAGTGCAGGGAACCCCGTTCCGTGCTCCGGGAGGATCTTTGTTTCCCCCACCACTCTCTTGCTTGACTCGGTGGGCCTCCTATTGTCTTCCTTAGCGAGGCAGCGCAGTGCTGAGCACCAGAAAAGGCCCAGGTTAAGCCCTCTGCCAACATGCAAAACCAGAGGGAAAAAAAAAAAAAGCAATGATTTTGGAGCAGACTGGCATCAACTGTGAGCCCAGTCTGCCATATTTACTTTTTCTTAATCTAAAATAACAGAGATAACGTACACAATAGACTTTCTAACTTGCCACTTTTCCCTTATCTTTTTTCCCTTTGTGAACCTAAGACATCATGTTCTTTCATACAAGCCCAAAAAAAAAAAAAAAAAAAAGAAGAAAAAAGCCTTTGGCCATTCCATTCCCTGCTGCCCATGGAGAAGGACAGACTCTATCTGATATTTCAGCTGGAAGGCAGGGTGGCAGATTCTTTCCAATGGGGTGGCGACTTCCTCCCTACTTTCAGAACACACCCCTTCCCAAAAATACGCCCTCCGGGGCAAGCAGCACAAAGGGAGCTCTCGGCGTCAGCAAATGCCCACATCCCTTCCTTTTCCTTTTACACCCTGTGGCCTGAGAATGGCACAAGAGTTTGGGGAATCCGCACCACAAAGGTGTGTGTAGCCACTTTGGGCCTGGAAGTGGCCTTGCTCTCCTCTCTTACCCTCCTGGTCCGTCTTCCAAACCATCGTAGGTGGTTTGGTTGCTAAGTCATGTCTGACTCCTGGCAACCCCGTGGACTGCAGCCCTCCAGGATCCTCCATCCACGGGGTTTCCCAGGCAAGAATACTCTAGTGGGTTGACATCTTCTCCAGGGGATCTTCCCGACTCAAGGATTGAACCTGCATCTCCGGCATTGCAGGCAGATTCTTCACCGACTGAGCTACCAGGGAAGCCCGTCATAGTGACTGTCCTAAAACCTAAATCTGATCATTCCATCTACTTCAGAACTTGCTACGGCCTTTTGGCCCAAAGCAAGCATTCTCAAGCTCCAGCCGACGCATGGGCCTGTGTGTAGTTGACTATGAAAGAATAGTCTTTTAAACTTTTTTTTTTTTTTTACTTTTTGCTGGTGCCATATAGCATGTGTATCCTAGTTCCCCAATCAGAGATAGAACCCATGTCCCTTGCATTAAGAGCATGCATAGTCTTAACCACCAGACCATCAGGGGAGTCACAGAATGATTATATTTAAGATATAGTTTCTGAAGTTTGGGATAAGGCCCGGAAATTTGTAGATGTTAGTTTGAATTCTTTAGATTGTAAGAGACAAAAACTCATCTCAAACTAGTTTAGGTCAAAACAGGAATCCTTTATTTCCTAGGGTGTTCAGGGGATAAAACTACCTCCGTTATATCTGGGGGATTTTAATCTATTGGCATGACTGAGTGACGACATGGAGAGGTCAGTGTCTTTGCAAGAGTTTATTGTAAGTTATTACTTACACTTCCCGAGAGCAACAGCCCTTGCCACGCAGGGCACCTAGGGAAGCACGAGCTTTGCCAGGAGGCAGGAAGAAGTGAACTGCAGCCCTAATTGGGGCTTTTGCAGGAAAGGTGAGGCGGGGTAGAGTAAACAGCTTAGGACTGGCTAGTTTGAATGATTCTTCTGGGCTTTGGGGCACAGCAGCTGTTCCTAGATGTCTGATTTCTGGCCCTGTGTTGATCTGGGTCGGGGAAACAATGGCTTGGTGTGTATGAGTTAGTTAAAGGAGGATTTCAGAGTATGAGCTCTGGATCTCAGAGGAGATGTAAACAACTTCAGCTGTCTAATGGATGCCAAATAGACAAATATAGAATCTAAGAAAACAGGAAAACAACAGAATGGGAAAGATTAGAGATCTCTTCAAGAAAATTAGAGATACCAAGGGAACATTTCATGCAAAGACGGGCTTGATAAAGGACAGAAATGGTAGGGACCTAACAGAGTAGAAGATATTAAGAAGAGGTGTCAAGAATACACAAAAGAACGGTACAAAAAAGATCTTCATGACCCAGATAATCCTGATGGTGTGATCAGTCACCTAGAGCCAGACATCCTGGAATGTGAAGTCAAGTGGACCTTAGAAAGCATCACTACGAACAAAGCTAGTGGAGGTGATGGAATTCCAGTGGAGCTATTTCAAATCCTGGAAGATGATGCTGTGAAAGTGCTGTACTCAATATGCCAGCAAATTTGGAAAAGTCAGTGGCCACAGGACTGAAAAAGGTCAGTTTTCATTCCAATCCCAAAGAAAGGCAATGCCAAAGATTGCTCAAACTACCGCACAATTGCACTCATCTCACATGCTAGTAAAGTAATGCTCAAAATTCTCCAAGCCAGGCTTCAGCAATATGTAAACCGTGAACTTTCTGATGTTCAAGCTGGATTTAGAAAAGGCAGAGGAACCAGAGATCAAATTGCCAACATCCACTCAATGTTGGATCAATAAAAAGCAAGAGAGTTCCAGAAAAACATCTATTTCTGCTTTATTGACTATGCCAAAGCCTTTGACTGTGTGCATCACAATACACTGTGGAAAATTCTGAAAGAGATGGGAATACCAGACCACCTGACCTGTGTCTTGAGAAACCTGTATGCAGGTCAGGAAGCAACGGGTAGAACTGGCCATGGAACAACAGACTGGTTCCAAATAGGAAAAGGAGTACATCAAGGCTGTATATTGTCAACCAGCTTATTTAATTTATATGCAGAGTACATCATGAGAAACGCTGGGCTGGAAGAAGCAGAAGCTGGAATCAAGATTGCAGGGAGAAATATCAATAACCTCAGATATGCAGATGACACCACCCTTATGGCAGAAAGTGAAGAGGAACTCAAAAGCCTCTTGATGAAAGTGAAGGTGGAGAGTGAAAAAGTTGGCTTAAAGCTCAACATTCAGAAAACTAAAATCATGGCATCTGGTCCCATCACTACATGGGAAATAGATGGGGAAACAGTGGAAACAGTGTCAGACTTTATTTTTCTGGGCTCCAAAATCACTGCAGATGGTGATTGCAGCCATGAAATTAAAAGACACTTACTCCTTGGAAGGAAAGTTATGACCAACCTACATAACATATTAAAAAGCAGAGATATTACTTTGCCAACAAAGGTTCGTCTAGTCAAGGCTATGGTTTTTCCTGTGGTCATGTATGGATGTGAGAGTTGGACTGTGAAGAAGGCTGAGTGCCAAAGAATTGATGCTTTTGAACTATGGTGTTGGAGAAGACTCTTGAGAGTCCCTTGGACTGCAAGGAGATCCAACCAGTCCATTCTGAAGGAGATCAGCCCTGGAATTTCTTTGGAAGGAATGATGCTAAAGCTGAAACTGCAGTACTTTGGCCACCTCATGTGAAGAGTTGACTCATTGGAAAAGACCCTGATGCTGGGAGGGATTTAGGGCAGGAGGAGAAGGGGATGACAGAGGATGAGATGCCTGGATGGCATCACCGACTCAATGCACATGAGTTTGGGTGAACTCCGGGAGTTGGTGGTGGACTGGGAGGGAGGCCTGGCGTGCTGCATTTCATGACTGAGTGACTGAACTGAACTGAACTGAAGAAAACACAAGACAAGAGCTGGCTTCAGCAGGAATGGATCTCGAGTGGTGTGGTCGACAAAGCTGCCACTAGCCACGTGTGACTGGCAAACACTTCAAAATATGGTTAGCTGAATTGAAATGGGATATGAAGTACAAGCTGGCTTTCAAAGAGCATAAAAAAGAAAACTGTCTCATTAATGATCTTATATATTGATGATACATTGAAGTAAAATTTTGGAAATATTGAGTTAAATATAACACAGCATGGGAATTCATTTCCTTTGCTTCCTTTTACCTTTCCTAAATGGATGCTGGGAACTGAAGATTGCGTATGGCAGCTTGTATTGTGGAGTAGGAAATGGCTACCCACTCCAGTATTCTTGTCTGGAAAATTCCGTGGACAGAGGAGTCTGGCATGTTGCAGTCCATGGGGTCACAAAGAGTCCAACACGATTGAGCACGGCACAGCTTGTATTTATGGCTTACAGTGTATTTCTATTGAACAGCATTGATCAAGATCAAATGATGTCCTCTCTGTCTCCCTCTCTCTTCCCGTAATTCAACTCTGCTCCCTTCCGATGTATTTGGAGTTCATTCTCTCCAACTAACAACTATCTTTCCCTGTGCGTCCATGGGAAAGTGACTGCTGGAAGCTCCCAGCTTATAGAATTCCAGCTTCCTAATGCCATCGAGAGAAGGCAATGGCAACCCACTCCAGTACTCTTGCCTAGAAAGAATGAAACTAGAACACTTTCTAACACCATACGCAAAAATAAACTCAAAATGGATTAAAGATCTAAACATAAGATCAGAAACTATAAAACTCTTAGAGGAGGACATAGGCAAAACACTCTCCGACATACATCACAGCAGGATCCTCTATGACCCACCTCCCAGAATATTGGAAATAAAAGCAAAAATAAACAAATGGGACCTAATTAAACTTAAAAGCTTCTGCACAACAAAGGAAACTATAAGCAAGGTGAAAAGACAGCCTTCAGAATGGGAGAAAATAATAGCAAATGAAGCAACTGACAAACAACTAATCTCAAAAAAATATAAGCAACTCCTGCAGCTCAATTCCAGAAAAATAAATGACCCAATCAAAAAATGGGCCAAAGAACTAAATAGACATTTCTCCAAAGAAGACATACAGATGGCTAACAAACACATGAAAAGATGCTCAACATCACTCATTATCAGAGAAATGCAAATCAAAACCACAATGAGGTACCATTTCACGCCAGTCAGATTGGCTGCGATCCAGAAGTCTACAAGCAATAAATGCTGGAGAGGATGTGGAGAAAAGGGAACTCTCTTACACTGTTGGTGGGAATGCAAACTAGTACAGCCACTATGGAGAACAGTGTGGAGATTCCTTAAAAACTGGTAATAGAACTGCCATACGACCCAGCAATCCCACTGCTGGGCATACACACCAAGGAAACCAGAATTGAAAGAGACACGTGTACCCCAATGTTCATCGCAGCACTGTCTATAATAGCCAGGACATGGAAGCGACCTAGATGTGCATCAGCAGACGAATGGATAAGAAAGCTGTAGTACATATACACAGTAGAATATTACTCAGCTATTAAAAAGAATACATTTGAATCAGTTCTAATGAGGTAGATGAAACTGGAGCCTATTATACAGAGTGAAGTAAGCCAGAAAGAAAAACACCAATATAGTATACTAACGCATATATATGGAATTTAGAAAGATGGTAACGACAACCCTGTATGCGAGACAGCAAAAGAGACACAGATGTATAGAACAGTCTTTTGGACTCTGGGAGAGGTAAGAGGGGGGATGATTTGGGAGAATGGCATTGAAACATGTATAATATCGTATGTGAAACGAATTGCCAGTCCAGGTTCGATCCAGGATACAGGAAGCTTGAGGCTGGTGCACTGGGATGACCTAGAGGGATGGTATGGGGAGGGAGGTGGGAAGGAGGTTCAGGATGGGGAACATGTGTACACCCATGGCGGATGCATGTTGATGTATGGCAAAACCAATACAATATTGTAAAGTAAAATAATAATAATAATAATAAAATTAAAAAACCCACAAATCCCATGGACGGAGGAGCCTGGTAGGCTGCAGTCCATGGGGTCGCTAGGAGTTGGACATGGCTAAGCGACTTCACTTTCACTTTTCACTTTCATGCATTGGAGAAGGAAATGGCAACCCACTCCAGTGTTCTTGCCTGGAGAATCCCAGGGACGGGGGAGCCTGGTGGGCTGCCGTCTCGGGGGTGGCACAGAGTTGGACACAACTGAAGCGACTTGGCAGCAGCAGCAGAATGCTGTCAAAGACAGGCTTTCTTCCACTGTTCATACATTAGTTTCTGAGAGAAAGACTCACTGACCTGCTGATGTCATATTCTAATCCCCCTAGAAAGCTTCTGTCCAGGGAAAATTTCCTGTATCAACCGCTTAGTTTTCGTGAGATGCAGTTTGTATCCCTTCATCCCTGTGCTTTTACATGTGCCAGTCCATCAGCTTGGAATACCTTTCCTTCTCTCCTACCTGGCTAATTTCTAGTTCAGCCAGATTCTTTGTGATCTAGCTGAAATGGGAATCTCTGCTATCTCAATCTTAACACTCATTTCTTGTTTTTTATTTTTTTAATTCTTTTGATGTGGGCCATTTTTGAAATCTTTGTTGAGTTTGTTAAAATATCGCTTCTGTTTTATGTTTTGTTTTTTTTTTTGGTGGTTAGGCAAGTGGTATCCTAACTCCCTGATCAGAGATTGAACTCCCACCCCCTGCATTGGAAGGCAAAGTCTTCACCACTTATTGCTTTTAATTTTTTGCTTTCCTGTCTCCTCCACTGACCTTTAGCCCCTCAAAGGCAGGCTCTGCCTTCTATTCTTTCATTTGGCCCCAACAGAATAGTTGCTGCTGCTGCTAAGTTGCTTCAGTCGTGTCCGACTCTGTGCGACCCCATAGACGACAGCCCACGAGGCTACTCCGTCCGTGGGATTTTCCAGGCAAGAGTACTGGAGTGCGGTGCCATTGCCTTCTCCGAAACAGAATAGTGGGCACTCAATAAACATTGGTGAAATGAAGGTGAGCTTGTTCATTGCAAGCAGTGGGCAAAAGACAAAGGTTAGTTACCTACTTTATATTCTGTATTGGCTTTGTATTGCTGTGTGTCGAACTACCACAAATCTAGAGGTTTAAAACAATACATTTATTGTCTCACAGTCCTGTGTTTCAGGAATCTGGCACGGTTTATCTGGGTCATTTGCTCAGGACCTCATCAATCAGTAATCAACATGGTAGTTGATCTCCACAATCTAATCTGCAGACTCCATCAGGGAAGAGTTAATTTCCAAGATCATTCAGGTGGTTGGTAAAATTCATTTCCTTTTGACTGCATGATTCAGGTTTATGTTTTTTTTGTTGGCTCTAAATTGGGGCTATTCTTTCTCTTTCTATCAAAATTAATTTTTATTTTTAGTTGGAGGATATCTGCTTTACAGTTTTAGGTTGGTTTCTGCCATACATCAACATGAATCAGCCATAGGCATATTTATGTCCCCTCCCTCTTGAACGTCCCTCCCTGGAGCTACTCTTTACTAGAGGTTGCCCACAAGTCCTTAGTGTGTGACTTTGCCCATAAGCTCTCTCACAGGGCATTCCCTGGTGGGCCAGTGGTTAGGACTTGGTACTCTCACTGCCGGGACCTAGGTTCAGCCCCTGGTTGGGGGACTACGGTCCTGCAAGTTGCCTTCCCACAATACAGCAGCTTATTTTTTCCAAGCCTGTAACAGAGAGTGAATCTCTCTAGCATGTGCTTTCGGAGTGGAAACATTTACACAACTGTAACTCTAATCACATTTTTAGTTCTGCTGGTTACAAGCATGTCACAGGTCCTATCCACACCCAGGACATGTCCTCCACAATTAGCAATGTGACTGATGAGAGTCTGCTGTGTACCAGAAACCAGACCAGGCATTTTTCATTCATTATTTCATTTAATCCTCTGATCACCTTAGGAGATGAATACTATGAAAGCTGTTATAAGACTTGGAAATTGAAGCTAAAAGAAATTGGTTTTGACTTGTTCAAGGTCCTCTCTCACACTCCCCCCACCAATACATGGCAAAGCTGGGATTCAAACTCAGATTTGATCTTAAAAGAACCTTCTGCCCTTTACACCTCAACTTTTAAGTAGTTTGCCCCAGAAACATTTAAAAAAAATCATCCTCTTCTTCCTCTTTCTCAAAGGTCACAACAGAAATAGGAAATGCATATTCTTTGCTTCTTGGGTTCATATTTTTAATCAGAGTCAGAATGAAGTCTTCCTGCTAAGAGAGACTGTTCAGATAGAAGCTGGCCATTCTAGGAAACATTATGTTGCAGAATTAGGGCAGGCTGCCAAAGCAGGGAATGAGACCTGACCTGGATTTTCTCAATGCTATTTGACAATAATTGTATAATAATACCTCATAGTTATATACTGCATTATCAATTGTTGTCTCATTTGATTCTCAGTGTCCCTGTGGGTCAACCAGGGCAGAGATTTTGTGTAATATATATATATATTTAATTTACCTATTTTAATTTTTGGCTGCGTTGGGTCTCAGTTGCAGCATGTGGGTTTTCTCCAGCTGTGGCAGGTGGGCTCCGGAGCACTTGGGCTCTGTATGTGGTTGTGGTGAGCTGGCCTGGCAGTATGATCTGAGTTCCCAGACCAGGGATTGAACCTTTGTCCCGTGCCTTGAAAGGTGGGTTCTTAACCACTGGACCACTAGGGAAGTCCCCCTCCATATTAATTTAAAAAATATATATATATTTATTTTTATTTTTGACTGTGCTGGGTCTGCATTGCTGTGCAGGCTCTCTCTGGCTGCAGTGCTCAGGCTTCCCATCGCAGTGGCTTCTCTTGATGCAGAGCACAGGCGCTAGTCCCGTGGCTTGTGGGATCCTTCTGGATGTGGGGTTGAACCCATGTCTTCTGCGTTGGTAAGTGAGTATTTTTTTTTTACCACTGAGCCACCAGGGAAGCCCCAACTCCATATTCTTAAATCTTCTCCTTAAACAGGATTTTAGACGGCTGCTTAATATTTAATGCAATGGATCTATTCTTCCTCACTCTAAAATGTTTCCTTAATTTTAGTTATTTAGGTTTCTCCTTGTTTTTCACTATTGTAGAAAGTATTGTGAGAAACATCTCTGATGGTCAAAAATGTCCTCTCGTTAGGACAGAGTCCCGGAAAAGGGATGGTGGATGACAGCCTTAAGGGTCTCGGCGTATACAGAGGTATGATTATAACTCCCACCTTTTAGGCGCGGAAACAGTCTTAGAGTGTGACTTGCCCAGATTCACATGGCTCATAAATGTGTAGTGGAGACTTGGATCCAAGCGCTCTGCTTCCAAGACGAGGCTCTTCCTTACACCCAGCCACTCTCATTGTGCTCCGCGGAGCAGCAGCTTTGGCAGACTCGGGGAGAATGCTGTGCTGTGGTTCAGTCCCTCAGTGGTGTCTGCCTCTGCGACCCCAGGGACTGCAGCCCGCCAGGCTTCCCTTATCCTTCACTGCTTCCCGGAATTTTCTCAAACCTAGGTTCATGGAGTCAGTGATGCTATCTAACCACCGCATCCTCTGCCACCCTCTTCTCCTTTTGCCTTCAATCTTTCCCAGCATCAGGGTCTTTTCCAGTGAGTCAGCTCTTCCCATCAGTTGGCCAAAGTATTGGAGCTTCAGCTCCTTCCAATGAATATTCAGGACTGATTTCCTTTAGGGATGGACTGGTTGGATCTCTTTGCAGTCCAAGGGACTCTCACGAGTCTTCTCCAGCGCCACAGTTCAAAAGCATCAATTCTTCGGTGCTCAGCCTTCTTTATGGTCCAGCTCTCATGTTGGTACCTGACTACTGGAAAAACCATCACTTTGACCACATAAACCCTTGTCAGCAAAGTGATGGTTCTGCTTTTTAATATGCTGTCTAGGTTTGTCACAGCTTTTCTTCCAAGGACCAGCATCTTTTAATTTTATGGCTGCAGTCACTGTCCTTAGTGATTTTGGAGCCTGAGAAAATAAAGTCTGTCACTGTTTCCATTGTTTCCCTATCTATATAACATGAAGTGATGGGACCAGATGCCATGATATTAGATTTTTGAATGTTAAGTTTTAAGCCAGCTTTTTCACTCTCCTCTTTCACCCTCATCAAGAGGCTATTTGTCCTCTTTATTTTCTGCCATTAGAGTGGTATCATCTGCATATCTGGGGTTGTTATTCCTCCCAGCAATCTTGATTCCAGCTTGTGATTCATCTAGCCCAGCATTTTGCATGATGTACTCTGCATGTAAGTTAAATAAGCAGGGTGACAATATGCAGCCTTGATGTACTCCTTTCCCAATTTTGAACCAGTCTGTTGTTCCATGTCCAGTTCTAACTGTTGCTTCTTGACCTGCATACAGGTAAGGTGATCTGGTATTGCCATCTCTTTAAGAATTTTCCACGGTTTGTTGTGATCCAGTCAAAGGCTTTAGCATAGTCAAGGAAGCAGAAGATGTGTTTTTGAAATCCCTTGCTTTCTCTATGATCCAACGGATGTTGGCAATTTAATCTCTGGTTCTTTTGCCTTTTCTAAATCCAGCTCGTACATCTGGAAGTTCTGGTTCATGTACTGTTGAAGCCTAGCTTGAAGGATTTTGAGCATTACTTTGCTAGCATGGGTGAAATGAATGTAATTGTGTGGTAGTTTGAACACTATCATTGCCCTTCTTTGGGACTGGAATGAAAACTGACCTTTTCCAGTCCTGTGGCCATTGCTGTGTTTTCCAAATTTGCTGACATACTGAGTGCAGCACTTCAACAGCATTAGCTTTTAGAATTTGAAAGCGCTCAGCTGGAGTTCTATTACATCTCCTAGCATTGTTCATGGTAATGCTTCCTAAGGCCCATTTGACTTCACACTCCAGGACATCTAGCTCTAGGGGAGTGACCACACCATGGCGGTTTTCTGGGTCATTAAGATCTTTTTTTGTACAGTTCTTCTATGTATTCTTGCCACCTCTACTTAATTTCTTCTTCTTCTGTTAGGTCCTTGCTGTTTCTGTCTTTTATGGTGCCCATCCTTGCATGAAATGTTCCCTTGGTGTCTGCAATTTTCTTGAAGAGATCTCTAGTCTTTCCCATTCTATCATTTTCCTCTATGTCTTTGCATTGTTCACTGAAGAAGGCTTTCTTATCTCTCCTTGCTATTCTTTGGAACTCTGCATTCAGATGGGTATATCTTTCCTTTTCTCCCTTGTCTTTTGCTTCTCTTCTTCTCTTAGCTATTTGTAAGGCCTCCATAGACAACCACTTTGCCTCCTTGCATTTCTTTTTCTTTGGGATGGTTTTGGTCACTGCCTCCTGTACAATGTTATGAACCTCAGTCCGTAGTTTTTCAGACACTCTGTCTGCCAGACCTAATCTCTTGAATCTATTCATCACCTCCACTGTATAATCATAAGGGATTTGATTTAGGTCACACCTGAATGGCCTAGTGGTTTTCCCTATTTTCTTCCATTTAAGTATGAGTTTTGCAATAAGGAGTTCATGATCTGAGCCACAGTCAGCTCCCAATCTTGTATTTGCTGACGGTATAAAGCGTCTCCATCTATGGCTGCAAAGAATGTAATCAGTCTGATTCGGTGTTGACCATCTGGTGATGTCTCTGTGTAGAGTCTTCTCTTGTGTTGTTGGAAGGGGGTGCTTGCTATTATCAGCTTGTTCTCTTGATAAAACTCTATTAGCCTTTGCCCTGCTTCATTTTGTACCCCCAAGGCCAAATTTGCCTACTATTCCAGGTATCTCTTGACTTCCTATTTTTGCATTCCAGTCCCCTATGATGAAAATGACATCTTTTTTTGGGTGTTAGTTCTAGAAGTTCTTATACATCTTCATAGAACTGTTCATCTTCAGCTTCTTCAGCATTAGTGGTTGGGGCATATACTTGGATTATCGTGATGTTGAATGGTTTGCCTTGGAAATGAACTGAGATCATTCTGTCATTTTTGAGATTGCACCCAAGTACAGCATTTCAGACTCTTGTTGACTATCAGGGCTACTCTATTTCTTCTAAGGGATTCTTGCCCACAGTAGTAGATAAAATGGTATCTGAATTAAGTTCACATATTCCCATGTATTTTAGTTATTGATTCCTAAAATGTCCACGTTCACTCTTTGCATCTCCTGCTTGACCACTTCTAATTTACCTTGATTCATGGACCTGACATTCCAGGTTCTTGTGTAATATTGTTCTTTACAGCATTGGACTTTACTTTTACCACCAGACATGTCCACAGCTGAGTGTCATTTCCACTTTGGCCCAGCTGCCTCATCCTTTCTGCAGTTATTAGTAATTGCCCTCTACTCTTCCCCAGTAGCATACTGGACACCTTCTGACCTGGAAGGCTCATCTTCTGGAGCTATATCTTTTTGCCTTTTCATACTGTTCATGGGATTCTCTTGGCAAGAATATTGCAGTATCCTCCAGTAGACAGTCTTCTGTCAGGCCCTACCCAAGATTTTGTGAATCAGAATCTGCATTTGCACGATCCTGAGATGCCTGTATGTACATTAAGTTTGAAAGTGATGCTTGCAACACACCCTCTCCTATAATTCTGTGAAGAGCTTTAAGATGAAGCATAACACCAGATTCTCCTCAGCTTTGAGATGTCTCACGTTTCCACAAAGGCTGTTTGCAGTGTGCCCTCCTCATGAAGGGATTTGTTCATTTCCTTGTAAACCATCTGATTCTTTTAAAAAAATATTTATTTATTTATTTGCCTGTATTGGGTCTTAGTTGTGGCCCTTGGAATCTCTGTTGCAGCATGCAGGATCTTTTTAGTTGTATTGTGTGGGATATAGTTCCCTGACCAGGTATCGTACCTGGGCCCCCTACATTGGGATTTGCGGAGTCTTAGCCACTGGATCACCAGGGAAGTCCCAAAACATCAGAAATCTTTAACTCCATTTTATCCCTGGATATGGCCAAACTCTCCTGCTCAGAACCATACAAACAGCACTTTGGATACTTTTCAGGAAGTACCATGGTGAAGGAGAAAGGGCACGACACCAGGAGTCCTGGTCCAGATTCCATAATTAACAAATTGGGTGACCCTGGAGAGCCTCTGAATCTTTCTTTATTGAATTAGATCAATGATGAGAACATGCTTTGTATATCATAAAGCCTTGGGTCCTTCTGGTTGGGAGCCTATATTTAGACGTCATCTTCCTTGTGAGGGAAATGATGGTGTTTAGACTAGATGATCCTTGGGGCAAGTATTCAGAGGGCCAAATCCTTCCAAGAAAGTCTATTTTAGGTAGGATTCCGCCTATGCTCCCCAGGAATATAATGACAGGGGGATTATATAATGAGTCAAATCAAAATGGGTGAGAGTGAGAGCTTGGAGTAACTGATCTTCAAAGTCCCTTTAAAATCTAAAAACATACGCTTTTCTCTCGTTTCAATATGAAAAAAGAATTAGAATTCTAGCATCAGCTGGTTATTTTATGCAACTACCTGCTTTCAGGAAAGAGAGAAACTATTCTATTCTTTAAAAATTTGGATTTACTTCACGTCTCATTCCTGAGATTTAAATGTCTTCTTGTATGTGATTCAATTAATTTCACTTGCCTTAAGCACACTGAGCAGAGAGCAGGCTCAGGTCTTCCCAATCAGATATAATTACTGAAGTCACTGATCTCTGGTCTGTTTTCCTTTTTCCTCTCCACTTATTACCTTTCTTGGAGGAAGGAAGTTAAAAGCTTTACATAGTCTCTCTGTTTTGTAACCACATTTCTCAAACTTAAGAGTTGAGCATCCTGATGACTAAATAGAGGTCTGATTCAGCTTCTTGGAAAAACACATAGTTAAAGGAATTTATGTGTCACACGCAGCAGATTTCAAAAAAAAATGGTCAATGATTGCCATTAACCCTGAACATCACAGTCATATCCACACAAAAAGGAACCATATTTTTGAGACTAAAATCTAAAACTTCCCTTTTGTTTTAATGTATTATATAATCTGTTTTCTTATGATAATTCAGATTATATTTTTTTCTTAGAGCTCCTTGGATATGGGGGGGGTGTGTTAAATTGAGATTTTTGATATTGAGAGGTCAGTATTTCTAAAATCTCCAGGTTTTGAGAGCGGGAAGCAAGGGGAACAGAGAATATTTCGATTACTTTCAACAGCAGGATATTTGCACAAACATCTATTACTTAATATCCCTTATTAGGTATGGATGGGAAACTAACTACTCATTCATTTTACACGTATTTGGTAAAAGCTTATGTGTCAGACACACCTAGAGATCCCAGGTGAAAGACACAGCTCCTGCCCTCAAGGGGCTTCGAGTGCAGTGGTACGGTGGGTATTGGCATAAGGGTGCCCACAGGGCACTACAGAGACATCAAGGACAGAAAATTCCTCCGAAGGGGCTGGGAAAAAACTCCCTGGAAGAGGAGTCCCTTGGGCTGAGGAGGAGATAGTGAGGGGGACGAGGGAGGGAAGGGTGTTCCATTCAGAGGGAACAGCAGAGGCAGAGGGACAAAAGCAAAGCGCAGAGGCAATCGAAAGCACACCAACGGATGAGGCATGCCTCGATGGCGGCAGATAGGTAGACGACGGAGAAAGATGCAGGCGACTCCGGCACGACCCGATGTAGTACCTGCTGAAATAAACCTGGGCAGACCAAGCCAAAGTCTTCACTGTATGATGTCAGAGACTGGAGTTGTTTTACAGGCACTTTAGAAATAATACCTGTTAGGAGGCAATTTTAGCTTGGAGAAGGCACTGTATCAAAAAATCCTTTGGTTGGAACTCCCTGGCGGTCCAGGGGTTAAGACCATGCTTCCAATGCAAGGGGCGCAGGTTCTATTCCTGGTGGGCTTACTGAGATTCCATATGCTGTGCAGCACAGACGAGAAAGTATATTTAAAAAATAAATAAAAGAAGGGGGAAAAAAGAAAGAAAGAAAGAAATTCATTGGCATTACTCCAGAAGTAGAGATTATCATTCTTATTTTGCCTACACTTACTTTTTCTTTCTTTGTGTTTTTCTTTTTCTTTCCCCCTTTGAGAGCAACTGCTTCATCTCTCTTTGGAAGAAAATAGAGTCTCAGCACAGGCAATGTTTGATTCAGGGCTCATTTGATCTGGTTGATTCAGGAAACAGATGCATCCTCTCGGTCTCCGCACAAATTGTTGGGGTTTCTTTTTTTCTTGGTTTCACCAAAGCCAGATCTATGTCTCGATCAGCACAGAGGAAAAAAGTAATTACTGAAGTATTAGTGTGATTATTATTTCCTGATATGAACTGCTGCATTCTTTACCAGTATCTGGTTCTCTCCCTAGGCTGGACTCAGAACATTTAAAAACAAACCCTTCTTGGGCAAAGCCTGTACTAATTATTTTTTAACCTCATTTGCATTAGAGAACTCTTTGAACATTTAATGAAAGAGATAAACCTTCTTCTCATTTTTTCACACCTATGCAGTGCAACAACAGTTTCAAGAAGTTCACAAACTTCCTGATGCCCCTGGGATCCTTGAGGAGGCTTAGACCCTGGTTATAAACCTATGGTCTGTACAGTCAAGAATAAAATAGAAAAGCTGCTTTTTAAAATTGGACCGTGTCTATTGTCTGTTAATTCTGGCAGGACATTCCCCAGTTTATTCTGGGAAGTCAGAATAAACCTAAATGGCATTGGCCATAGCTGCTCAAGCCTCTGCCACCGCCTTGATTCATTGGGTGGAACTCAGCTTCCTCAATGTCCCCGCCTCCAGGCCAACCCAAACACAAGCGGAGGTCCCAGAGGGGCAGGGGGAGCCGGAAATCACTTGAGACTTCTGATTTTCTAAAATTATCACTCCAGACTTTTCGTTTCCTAAAGTTGTCTCCCCGGCCTTGGAGTTGAAAGAAGACCTGGTTTTAATCTTAGTGCTGTCATTTTCTATGTATGTAGTCTTGCCAAGTCATTTACATTTTTCGAGTATCAGCTTCCTCATCTGTAAAATGGGGACAATTTTAATACCTACCTGTCACGGCTGTTCTGAGGGCTGAGAGACATAACAAGTGTGAACCAATCTACCAGACATTTGACTCATAGATGGTGCTTGACAAACGTTAACTGAAATTCAATTCTTCGAGGGCAGAGTAAGACCTTTTAGAGACTCCTCAGTACTGAAAAAATTATGGTGGAGAACTTCTAGTTTCCCATCTGGCATGTAAGGAGCTTAGAAGTTGACGCTCTGTCATAACATCAAGTAAAAAGCCGAACAAACTGAAAAAGAAAAACAAGCAAACTTGTCTTAGATCTGTCAAAGAAATGAGGTCACAGGGCAAATCACCAGACAGATGAGTGGACACAGAGGATCACAACTTCCGGGACAGAAACCACCCTGCTGTGTGGGCACGCAGTCGTGTCCGACTCTCTGCGACCCCATGGACCGTAGCCCGCCAGGCTCCTCTGTTCATGGGATTCTCCAGGCAAGAATACTGAGGTGGGTTGCCAGTTCCTCCTCTCGGGGATCTTCCCAACCCGGGAATAGAAACTGCATCTCTTGCATCTCCTTCTTTGGCAGGGGGATTCTTTACCACTGAGCGACCTGGGAAGCCCAATAATGGAAAAACCTGAACCATAACTGAAAAATTGCTGGAAGGTCAGTGTGGACAAGTCTGAGAGTTAAGGGCTCCAGGGGGACCCAGTGATAAGGGGGCCTCTGCACTCTTGTACCAATGTCCCTCCCAGTGAATATTGGAGAAAAGTACTCAGAAGTCCAGCAGGTGGAGGGGGAAAAGGAACCACTTTGAAATATGCTAGAGCATTCTGTTCTTAGCAAAACCTACTCTCAGGAGAAATTATTTCATCAGAGCTTAACCTACTGGGGTTTTACCAGAACCTAACCCACTCCAGCAGAGAAGGCAATGGCACCCCACTCCAGTACTCTTGCCTGGAAAATCCCATGGACGGAGGAGCCTGGTAGGCTGCAGTCCATGGGGTCACTGAGAGTCAGACACCACTGAGCGACTTCACTTTCACTTTTCACTTTCATGCGTTGGAGAAGAAAATGGCAACCCACTCCAGTGTTCTTGCTTGGAGAATCCCAGGGATGGGGGAGCCTGGTGGGCTGCCGTCTATGGCGTTGCACAGAGTTGGACACGACTGAAGTGACTTGGCAGCAGCAGCAACCCACTCCAGTGTTCTTGCCTGGAGAATCCCAGGGGCGGGGGAGCCTGGTGGGCTGCCGTCTATGGGGTTGCACAGTCGGACATGACTGAGGTGACTTAGCAGCAGCAACTTACCTTGGGGAAAGGAAATACCTAACTCCAGCCTCCTCTACGGAGAAGGCGATGGCACCCCACTCCAGTACTCTTGCCTGGAAAATCCCATGGACGGAGGAGCCTGGTAGACTGCAGTCCACAGGGTCGTTGAGAGTCGGACACGACTGAGCGACTTACCTTTCACTTTTCATTTTCATCCATTGGAGAAGGAAATGGCAACCCACTCCAGTTTTCTTGCCTGGAGAATCCCAGGGACGGGGGAGCCTGGTGGGCTGCCGTCTATGGGGTCACACAGAGTTGGACACGACTGAAGTGACTTAGCAGTAGCAGCAGCAGCCTCCTCTAGCCTCCCATGTGGGAAAAGGGAAATACATAACTCCAGTCCCTCCAACCATCCTGGCCCAACTCAGGTCAGGGAGAGGGGTGGGTGTTTAAAGCATTGGTGAAGTTCTCAGTCCACGGCCAAGTGGGGTTTATACCATGTATGCAAGATTGGTTCAGTACTTGAAAACCAGTTAATGTAATCCATCTTGTGAACAGACTAAAGAAGAAAAATCACATTGTTATATGAGTAGATGGGAAAAAAGCATTTGACAAAATCTAACACTTGTTCACAATAAAAACTCTTGGTAACTAGGAACAGAGAGGAACTTCCACAACTTAATAAAGAACATCTACAAAAACCTCCATCTAGTATCAGGTCAGATCAGATCAGTCGCTCAGTCGTGTCCGACTCTTTGCGACCCCATGAATCGCAGCACGCCAGGCCTTCCTGTCCATCACCAACTCCCGGAGGTCACTCAGACTCACATCCATCGAGTCAGTGATGCCATCCAGCCATCTCATCCTCTGTCGTCCCCTTCTCCTCCTGCCCCCAATCCCTCCCAGCATCAGAGTCTTCTCCAATGAGTCAACTCTTCGCATGAGGTGGCCAAAATACTGGAGTTTCAGCTTTAGCATCATTCCTTCCAAAGAAATCCCAGGGCTGATCTCCTTCAGAATGGACTGGTTGGATCTCCTTGCAGTCCAAGGGACTCTCAGGAGTCTTCTCCAACACCACAGTTCAAAAGCATCAATTCTTCGGCGTTCAGCCTGCTTCACAGTCCAGCTCTCACATCCATACATGACCACAGGAAAGACCATAGCCTTGACTAGGCAAACCTTTGTTGGCAAAGTGATGTCTCTGTTTTTGAATATGCTATCTAGGTTGGTCATAACTTTCCTTCCAAGGAGTAAGCATCTTTTAATTTCATGGCTCCATCTAGTATACTGAACGGTTAGAAACTAGAAGAATTTCCACTACAATCAGGAATAAGATGGGGATGTCCCTCTCACCTGTATTTTTCAAAATCATACTGTAAGTCCTAGTTAATTCAGTAAGACAAAGAAAAAAAAGGAAATAAAAGGCATACAGATTGGGAAGGAAGAAATAAGACTGTTTGAGTTTTCTCCTATCTGTTTCTCCTCCAGAGAAACCTGTATGAAGGTCAGGAAGCAACAGTTAGAACTGGACATGGAAAAATAGACTGGTTCCAAATAGGAAAAGGAGTCCGTCAAGGCTGTATATTGTCACCCTGCTTATTTAACTTATATGCAGAGTACATCATGAGAAACGCTGGGCTGGAGGAAGCACAAGCTGGAATCAAGATTGCCAGGAGAAATATTAATAACCTCAGATATGCAGATGACACCACCCTTATGGCAGAAAGTGAAGAAGAACTAAAGAGCCTCTTGATGAAAGTGAAAGAGGAGAGTGAAAAAGTTGGCTTACAGCTCAACATTCAGAAAACTAAGATCATGGCATCTGGTCCCATCACTTCATGGCAAATGGATGGGGAAGCAGTGGAAACAGTGTTAGACTTTATTTTTATACAGCCATGAAATTAAAAGATGCTTACTCCTTGGAAGGAAAGTTATGACCAACCTAGATAGCATATTAAAAAACAGAGACATTACTTTGCCAACAAAGGTCCGTCTAGTCAAGACTATGGTTTTTCCAGTGGTCATGTATGGATATGAGAGTTGGACTGTGAAGAAGGCTGAGCACCAAAGAATTGATGGTTTTGAACTATGGTGTTGGAGAAGACTCTTGAGAGTCCCTTGGACTGCAAGGAGATCCAACCAGTCCATCCTAAAGGAGATCAGCCCTGGGTGTTCATTGGACGGACTGATGTTGAAGCTGAAACTCCAATACTTAGGCCACCTGATGTGAAGAGCTGACTCACTGGAGAAGACCCTGATGTTGGGAAAGATTGAGGGCAGGAGGAGAAGGGGATGACAGAGGATGAGATGGCTGGATGGCATCACGGACCCGATGGACATGGGTTTGAGTGAACTCCGGGAGTTGGTGATGGACGGGGAGGCCTGGCGTGCTGCAGTTCATGGGGTGGCAAAGAGTCGGACACAACTGAGCCACTGCACAAACTGAACTGACGTAGTCGTCTATGTAGAAAATGTGAAAGAATTGAGCAAAAAACTCATCAAACTAGTAAGTGATTATAGCAAGATCACAGAGAGACATGGAGGAAACACATGCATGGTACTAAGTGAAAGAAGCCAGGCTGAAAAGGCTACATGGTTTGGTTCCAACTATATGACAATCAGGAAAAGGCACGACTATGGAGACAGTAAAAGGATTGCCAGGGGTTGCAGGCAGCAAGACGGAGGAATAGGCAGAAGGCAGAGAAGTTTCTAAGATAGTGAAACTACTCTGTGCTATACTGCAGGGGTGGATACATGCCATTATGTGTGTGTCCAAACCCATAGAGAAAACCTCGAGTGAGCGAGTGAGTGAAAGGCACTCAGTCGTGTCCGTCTGACTCTTTGTGACCCCATATAACACCAAGAGTGAACCCTAATGTAAACCGTGGACTTTAAGTGGCTATGATGGGTCAGTCCAGGTTGACTGTTAGAAACGTCCCCCTCTGGTGCGGGGGTGTTGATGGTGGGCAAGGTTGTGCTTGTGTGAGGACAGGGGGCATATGGGAACTCTGTGCTTTTACCTCAACTGTGAACCTAAAACTGCTCTAAAAAGTAAAGTTTATTCTCTTTTTAAAAAGCAAAAAAAAAAAATGTGGTATATCTCCACTCCTACAAGTAATTTGAACTTAGAACAATATATGATAAACCTCAGGGAAATATTATTTTTTTCTTATGATGGCATCAGAGCTTTTTGTTATTTTTTTTTATTAAACATTACTTTTTTTGGCTGAACCATGCAAAACTTGTGGGATCTCAGTTCCCTGTCCAGGGATTGAACTTGGGCCATGGCAGTGAAAGTCTGGAGTCCTGACTACTAGGCTGTTAGGGAGCTCTCCAGAGCATTTTTTTTTTTTTTTTAAAAAATCAGGCATTTATAAACAGGAAAGCATACATTAATTACGTAAAAATAGTTTTCAAATAGTAGAGTGAGTCTCTGTGTTGTCATTAGCAGGGGCAGATGGAGAGAAGGAGACGGCAGTGTGGACGCTCCTCCTGGTGGGTACAAAGGTGAAACTGTGGTTCCCCAGAATTTTTTAATTTATTTTAAAATTTTATTTGCTTGCTTGTGGCCATGCCGGTTTTTCACTGCTGTGCACAGTCTTTCTCTAGTTGGGGCGAGCCTGGGCTACTCTTGTAGCAATGCGTGTGCTTATTGCAGTGGCTTCTCTTGTTGGGGAGCACAGGGTCTCTGGGTGCCTGGGCATTAGCAGTTGTGGTTCCTGGGCTCCAGGGTGCGTAGGCTCAGTAGCTGTGGCACAGGGGCTTCGTTGCCCCGAGGCATGTGGGATCGAACCCTGGCCAGGGGTAGATTTTAAAAAAACCATCAAATTCTTGTGTGTGTGTGTGTGTGCGCGCGTGCGTGTGCGTGTGTGTGTGCGTGCATGCACACGCGCATCTGCCTTGCTGGTATCCTAGGAGCATGCTTCGTCTTACAGCTGGGTAACCCAAGCACTGAATTCCCCAAGTACCCAGCTCAAGGTCGTAATCTAGGCTAGCAGGAAGGAAGAATCTTTCGAGGGTGTGGGCATCGTTGTCAGGGTCAGAGACACCAGAGTAGTTTCCTCTGAGATTTCATGAGCAGGACTCCTGCCCATGGGTCACTCTCCCGGTCAGGCCGCCTCTTTCCTTTTCAGCCACACAGGTGAATCAAAAGTACTCAGACACCCTGTGTGTGGCCCACCCCCCAGATGTGTTGGTCACCTTCTCAGATGGCCTTTCTGTTTCTAAAGCAGAACCGAAATTTCACCTGGGCAGTCAGCTTGAGCAACCACAGAACTTTCATTTCCTTGTTACCGTAGGGAGAAAGTTCTGAATATTATTATTTCACCAAGAGAAACTGAGTCCTGGGGGAGGAGAGTCTGAGTGGATGCTTAGCTCACACCTGTGGTCCCCAGCAAATGACTGGAATTGCCTGGGGGAACTTGTGATGATGAAGTTCCTGGCTTCACCTGAGAGGGGCTCTGGGCATGTAATTTCTTACGTGCTCAAGTGTTTCTGGTGATCTTCCAGGCTTGTGATCCACTGGGGTAGAGAAATAAAGCTCCCTGTCCTTTCTTGCCCAAGAGTATTCAGTCTTCCCTAAACAGGTTCCTCGTTTCATGCTTTATCATCTTTAATCACATCTCACTCTCACTGTTCCTTCCCATAATATTTGCACATTCCTTTATAATGTCACTTACATGATATCTCATGTGATTTTTTTTCCCTTGACCAGATGATCTCCTTATGGCAGAGATCAGGCCTTATTCATCTTTGTGTTTCTTGTACCGAAGGTTTCCATGTATAGTTGAGCAGGTCGTTCACTGTGCAGAGGAGCTTAGTGTGAGGATAAGTGGGGTTGAAAGTGGTTCTGAAATCTAGCCAGACCCACCAGGTCACAAGCCCTGATTTTGACCTCTGTCCATCTAGAGGACAGATGCTTATTCTCACAAGAACTAAGTTGCTCTGTGGGCAATTGCTGGCCCTGTCTGCCCCGCTTAAATAGCATCACAGTAGTATTGCAAAACTTAGTATATGCTGGGCACCTATTCCCAGAAAGGCACGGAATTTAGTGTTTTTGGTAAAGAGTAGGTGATTAAATGGTGTTTGTTAAATTGAATTAAAAGCCTTCTTGGGGTTTCCCTGGTTTAGTGATAAAGAATCAGCCTGCCGATGCAGGAGACACAGGTTCGATCCCTGGTCTGGGAAGATCCCACGTGTCTCAGATCAACTAAGCCCGTGCGCCACCACTACTGAGCCTGTGCTCTAAAGCCCAGGAGCTGCAACTACTGAAGCCTGTGTGCCTAGAGCCTGTGGTCTGCAACGACAGAAGCTACTGCAATGAGAAGCCTGCGCACCGCAATGAAGAGTAGCCGCTGCTCACTGCAACTAGAGAAAAAGCCCTTGCAGCAATGAAGATGCAGCATAACCTAAAAGAAAATATATAAAATAATTTTTTTAAAAGCCTTTTTGCTCATCTCTATCTCTTGTAATCGTCTCATTCTTTAAGGCCCTGCCAAATATTACTTCTAGGTGAGGTCTTCCTCCAGCCTCAGTCCATTGCTCCAGTGCATTCCTCCAGGTGCTGGGAGACACGACAGCAGCTGGTTTATGTCGAGAACGGCACTTCCTGTGGTCTTACATCGGAGTGGGTGTCTCCCACTACCCAGTGAGCCCCTCATAGGCAAGGGCTACCTTATTCAGCTCCTAGATCCTAGACATCATAATGAGGATTTATTAAGTGAAGGAACACCCCACCCCCAAAGTGGCCCTTTAGACTTGGGGTTTCATTGGATCACGTAAAGATACAGAGGTTTTCGACTGCCCTGGTGGTCCAGTGGTTAAGATTCTGTGTTTCTCCCCAAAAGGGTATGGGTTGAATCCCTGGTCTGGGAACTAAGATCCCACATGCCATGCAGCACGGCCAAAAAAAAAAAAAACAAAAACGGGAGCTTTCATCCCTATCCCTTGAAACTGGAAGCAAAATTTCAGAAATTAGTGTTAATTCAATTGATTATATACATGTGTGAATATGTATATATTACCTATAAGTATTTATGAGCTTCCCTGATAGTTCAGTTGGTAAAGAACCTGCCTCCAATGCAGGAGACCCCAGTTTGATTCCTGGGTCTGTAAGATCCGCTGGAGAAGGGATAGGCTACCCACTCCAGTATTCTTGGGCTTCCCTTGTGGCTCAGCCAGTAAAGAATCAGCCTGCAATGCTGGAGACCTGGGTTCAATTCCTGGGTTGGGAAGATCCTCTGGAGAAGGAAACGATTACCCACTCCAGTATTCTGGCCTGGAGAATTCCATGGACTGTATAGTCCCTCGGGTCGCAAAGAGCTGGACACGACTGAGTGCCTTTCACTTCACTTCACTTCATATGCATGTATATGTGTGTAATACACGTGTATATTAACATCAGCTTTGTGGGTAGCACTGGCCAAGTTAAATAGTTGATTGGTAGACAGTTCTACTGGTTGCTCACACTCTAATGATATTTGAGTATATTTATATATTAGGTTCGGAGAAGGCAATGGCACCCCACTCCAGTACTCTTGCCTGGAAAATCCCACGGACGGAGGAGCCTGGTAGGCTGCAGTCCATGGGGTCGCTAAGAGTTGGACGTGACTGCGCGACTTCACTTTCTCTTTTCACTTTCATGCATTGGAGAAGGAAATGGCAACCCACTCCAGTGTTCTTGCCTGGAGAATCCCAGGGACGGTGGAGCCTGGTGGGCTGCGGTCTATGGGGTCACACAGAGTCGGACACGACTAAAGTGACTTAGCATAGCATAGCATAGCATATATATTAGGTTACATCTGTATGTCAGAAGTCTGAATTTTGGTTTCACTGATACAGTAGACAGTTCTGGAGTTGCCCCCTGTCTGAGATTTAAAAATGAGCCCTGACCTAAGCTGATCTTTCTCTGGTTTTCCAGGAGAGAGGTGCTGAAGAGGGAGGTCATTTCTATAATTGCATGAGTTCCTCCTCATTGAGCTACACGGATCCTGAGATGTACAAATAATGTGGAACATGAGAGTAGGAAACGAAATGTACCCAATTCTGGTCAAACTCGGGGACACTCTTAGGAAAGCTGAGTCCACTTTTGGTTCATCTTTATTGATGAGATCAATTTGACTGAGGCATACACGGCTCTGGAAGTCAAAAAAAGCTCAGGATTCTTCTGTTTTTTGTAGCTCCTGATAAATGAAAATATGAAGACAGTATAGAGCAGTGTAATACACACTGTGGTACATTTAATATATAAAATATTTACATTTAAAAAATTAATATTTTACCGCCTGTCCCTTGGACTGCAAAGAGATGAAACCCATCAATCCTAAAGGAAATCAGTCCTGACTATTCACTAGAAGAACTGATGCTGAAGCTGAGACTCCAGTACTTTGGCCACCTGATGCAAAGAGCTGACTCATTGGAAAAGTCCCTGATGCTGGGAAAGATTGAGGGAAGGAGAAGGGGATGACAGAGCATGAGATGGATGTGAGTTTGAGCAAGCTCTGGGAGTTGGTGATGGACAGGGAAGCCTGGTGTGCTGCAGTCCATGGGATCCCAAAGAGTTGGAGATGACCAAGCGACTGGACTGAACTGAACCCCCCAAAATGTAATTTTGTAATGTTATTCACAAGTTATGGCAGAAGTTCTAAAGCAATATTAATTCAAAGTAGACTCTAAATGCCACAGCCCAAGATCAAGTGTAATTCTACCAACATAGCACAGTAGTTCTAAATGTAAGTTCTTTTGTGTGTGCTTGCGAGCTAAGTTGCTTCAGTCATGTCCAGCTCTGTGCGACACCATGAATGTGCCCCCGCCAGGCTCCTCTATCCGTGGGATTCTCCAGGCAACAATACTGGAGTGGGTTGCCATGCCCTCTGCCAGTGGATCTTCCCAACCCAGGGATCGAAGCCCAGTCTCTTGTATCTCCTGCATTGGCGGGTGGGTTGTTTACCACTAACGTCATGTGGGAAGCTTTTAAGTTCTTTAGTAGATGATGCCAAAAGTGAATCTGAAGTCTTTGTCAGTGTAGGGATTTGGATTAGATGGCTCTCGTCTGTTCTCCCAAATTGCCTAGCATCAAAGGGAGAACTTAAGACCTACTCTAGGGCCTGTTTATTGAACTGATGCATGCTGAAGGTGCCAGGCATAGGGACTCACACTGATGGAGTCAAATTGCTACAAGGGCATCAAAAAGGGTGCATTGGGTGGAGAAGAAAGGGCTGGGTGAATGGAAACCCTGACCATTCAATACGCACATTTTCTTGGTTTTCCACTAGAGCTGAAAAGTAAGGAGAACTCATTTCAAATTCAGGCACAGTTGGGAAAGTACAGCGTTGGTCTTAGAGAGTCATTTTGACTTTGGGGCCAGGTCCAGTGCACCCAACTGCATTCTTGGATAGCCTCCTCTCAAGTTAGATGTTACATACAGAGAATGGAATGGGCCATGGCTATAGGCTAGAGTTAATAAGGGCAGTTTTCCAGCAAATCAAGTCCTTGTTTATGCACAATATTTCCTCATTTGGATATGAAGTCATATGCTTTTCTGGGGCCCTAAGTCTACCAGAAGAGGAAGGGACACACGGCAAATTTTGAGGTCAAGTAGATGAAGAAAGGGCTTCCCTGGTGGCTCAGTGGTAAAGAATCCGCCTGCCAAGTAGGAGACGTGGGTTCGATCGCTGGGTCGGGAAGATCCCCTGGAGAAGGAAATGTAACCCACTCCAGTATTCTTGCCAGGAGAATCCCACAGACAGAGGAGCCTGGTGGGCTGCAGTTTACGGGGTCACAAAAGAGTTGGACATGACCTGGTGACTAAACAGCAACAAAAGATGGAGAAAACCCCTATCAGTGGGGGAATGTGCAGAACTGTCATCTTGGATATAGAGAAGGCGACGGCACCCCACTCCAGAACTCTTGCCTGGAGAATCCCAGGGATGGGGGAGCCTGGTGGGCTGCCATCTATGGGGTCGCACAGAGTTGGACACGACTGAAGTGACTTAGCAGCAGCAGCAGCATCTTGGGTAGCCCTAGGCTGAATCCGGATCCTGGTATCAGACTGACCCATGACCCTGGCCAAAGATAAAAATCAAGGGGAAGACGAGTTAAATTTATATTGTGGACAGGGGTCAGCAAGCTTCTTCTATAAAAGGCCAGAAATATTATGTTAAGCTTTGTGTGCTATACAGTCTCTGTTGCAATTATTCAACTCTGCCATTGGAGCATGAAATCAAGTGAGTGCGTGTAGCCGTGCTGCAGTGGAACTGTCTTTCCTAAAACAGGCGGCAGCAGGCTTGGCTCACGGACCACAGCTTGCTAACTCTTACTCCAAACTATCACAGACAAAAATCCGCACCTTCAAGACATTTGTTGTTATCCTTTAGTCACTAAGTCACGTCCGACTCTTGCAACCCCACGGACAGTAACTGGCCAGGCTCCTCTGTCCATGGGATTTCCCAGGCAAGAATACTGGAGTGGGATGCCATTTCCTTCTCCAGGGGATCTTCCCGACCCAGGTGTCTCCTGCATTGCAGGTGGAGTCTTTACCACTGAGCCACTGAGGAAGCCCTTCAAGAAATATCAGGTCTAAAATATGATCAAAAAGCAAAATATCAAAGAGCAACATTGACTCCATAAAAGGGACCCCTAGATTAAGTGGGCTTGAGTCTCAGATCTATTATTTAAAAGCTATGTTACTTTGGGAAAAACACATAACTTCTCTCATCTTCAAGCTTCTTATTTGTAATTTGGAGATTGTAAAACCAGCTCTGCCTACCCTAGGAACATTGTGATGCTCAAATGAACTCCAATGCATCAGCAGAATGAAACATTAATTTGTACTAGTATAGAATTGCAGAAACACCTCATTCAATCTTTAGTACCTGCCCTGTATTGGCACTCAGAATTAATTTATGAACTTTATAAATGAAATAGATAAAATATTTCCTTCTTTCAAATCAGTGTGATAGTATTTGAATAGACTGGACAAATAGAAGCCTGCAGTGAAATGACTGGAAACTAGGTCAGGAACCATTTAAATTTTGGAGCTTAGCTACATTTGGAGAGCGTTTCTGGACCCACTTGCCTAAATGACTTTGGACACGTAGAGAAGAGCTCCCACCAGAATATTAGACACACATTTCCAACTACACTGAGATATATTGGAAGTGTTCCATAATCAAGGGAGGGTTTTCCCTCAGGCCTTTAAACATTTCTCATCAGTAATATCCTCATCGAAAGAGAATCCTGTCTGAGTACCCCAGAGACAGCCACTAGTTTCGACACTGTATCCCATGGTTGGACATGACCACTGCACAAACTTCTCAGACTCATGATACCAGCTTGTTAAGCAAGACAGGGGTCCGTTCAGTGTATTACAGACATGTCATTGCCAAAATAAAGGCTCTAGATAACAATCTGTCATGAATACTACTGATGCCAATAGAAAGAAAATGAAGCAGAGACCTTAATGCTTGTATGTTGTGGTTGTATCCTAGCCCCGTTTGTCTTTTCATTTTGGAGGCAGTAGTGAATGGTGGAAAGAGTGTGAGCTTTGGAGTTAACCAGACTTGTGTTAAGATCATCGTGACAGCATGTTAGTTTTGTGGTCTTGCATCGTTTACTTAATCTCAGTTTGTTTTTTTTTTTTTTTTTAAAGAATTCACGCATTTATTTTTGGCTGCGCTGGGTCTTTATTGCTGTATGTGGGCTCCTGTCTGGTTGCAGTGTGCAGGCTTTTCATCGTGGCGGCATCTCTTGTTGCAGAGCACAGACCCTAGGGCACTCGGGCTTCAGTAGTTGCAGTATGCCTGCTCAGTAGTTGTGATGCTCGGGCTTAGGTGCCCCTCGGCACGTGGAATCTTCCCAAGCCAGGGACTGAATCTGTGTCCCCTGCATTGGCAGGCGGATTCTCACCCACTGTACCACCAGGGAACGTCTGCGTAATCTCAGTTTTACATCTCAAGGCTATTGTGAGAATAAGACAAATTAATGTAAATAAAAGTACCCAGCAAGTGCTACTGGGGTCCCTTCTCCAGAGGGAGTAGAGAAACATTCTGAGATGTGGAGGTTGTGGTGGGCTGGGCAGCCTCCCCCAGCGGGGGCTGTGACCATGGGCTTCTTCCAGCGTTTTGCCTTTTGGTCATTATACGCAGGATCAGTGAAGATGAAAACCATTCCTGTGAGTGGATGAAAAGCATTCAGGGTATGATGTGGGGAAAAGTTCCTGGACAATCTTAAAAGAAATGAGCGAAAGACTAATGGGCAAGAAGAGAGGCCCTGGGTGACCATCCAGGGAAAGAAGCCACCACTAATGACCCTATTGTTTCCTTTCAACATTTCCCTCTTTAGCTTCTATAATAAGGGTTTTTTTTTTTTTTTTTTTTTTTGCAGCAAATGCAATGCAGTTGCTTTGGGTGGTGATTTGAGAGAGTGGTTTACCGGCTGAGAGAATAGGCTTGAGAATTAGACTACCTGCTGGGCAGGTTAGTTGGCTTCTCTGAGGCTCCACTTCCTTATTCTTGAGGATGACTGTCTTCATTCTCTACTCTGTAGCTTTTTCTTGCCTTCTGGCTTCTGCTTACACAGAGCTGCTTTCTGCTCATCACTGTAGTTCACTCAGGGATGTAAGGCTAATTAGTGGGGTCTCTAGGAAGAACCTTTCACTTTGGAAGCTGCCAGACAGCCTGTGGTTGCTTGCCTATTGGTCAGTTGCCCACCCCAGGACCAGTCAGCATGGCCAGCAGGGGGACAGGGTAGACACGGTCACAGAAAATAACTCAGGGTTGGCTGCTTAGCCAGGGACGTAGACATGGCCATTCTCACCAAGGACTGTGGGTGTGATGTAACCATGACTGATGCCCAGGACACAGAGGTGAGACAGAGACTTTAATGCCAGGTAGACGGTGCTAGGGCTTCCCAGGTGACTCAGTGGAGAAGAATCCACCTGCAGATACAGGAGACTTGGGTTTGATCCCTGGGTCGGGAAGATCCCCTGGAGAAGGAAATGGCAACCCACTCCAGTATTCTTGCCTGGGAAAGCCCACGGACAGAGGAGCCTGGCAGGCTACAGTCCATGGGGTTGCAAAGAGTAGGACATGGCTGAGCACACAGGCGTGCATACATGCACAGACAGAGGTATAACTGCAGCATTAGTAAGAGAAATGCCGAAAAAGAGCTTTACAAGTTCAGAGGAGAAGGAGCCTGCTTTCTAGTTAGGAGAGTCAGGGAAAGGCTCCATGGGAGAAAGGGGCTCCAGAGCATCTATTACCTAAGGCAGTCAGGGGTCATCCCTGGACTTGAAGGCAGGGGTCAGTTGTACCCAAAACGTCATGACTGGAACTTTAGGGAGTTCTTACAATGAATGAGCCCCAACCCTGGCCACAAGCATTGATTAAAGGATTGGGGGTATGAAGAAAGTTAATACTGTCACGGACAATGAAATCTACCAGGAAACAGATGTTCCTCTTCTCCGCCAAACGTGACGTGGAGGCATGTGGTCTTAGAAGACCCTGGTGGCTATCTTATGGGCACGAGGGGAGAGACTTCTGAGAACAGAACCCTCCCTGGGGAAGTAGAGCTGGGAGATAGAGACAGATAAATAGAGACAGAGAGAAAGGGGGACAGAGAGAGAGAGGAACTGGGTCTTGGACATATCCTTTGGGGAACATCCGGGGAGCAGGGGGCAATAGTGAACAATACAATTCACTGAGAGCCCTGGGGGCCCTGGCGCAGGGGTGTCGGCACTGGAAAGACAGAGTGAAAAGAGAGCATCCATGTCTTAAAGGCAGGATAAGAGGTGTTCTTTTCCTTCTATAGAAAATAGGAAGATACTATGAACCTAGATAGCATATTCAAAAGCAGAGACATTACTTTACCAACAAAGGTTCGCCTAGTCAAGGCTATGGTCTTTCCTGTGGTCATGTATGGATGTGAGAGCTGGACTGTGAGAAAGGCTGAACGCCGAAGAATTGATGCTTTTGAACTGTGGTGTTGGAGAAGACTCTTGAGAGTCCCTTGGACTGCAAGAAGATCCAACCAGTCCATTCTGAAGGAGATCAATCCTGAATTTCTTTGGAAGGAATGATGCTAAAGCTGAAACTCCAGTATTTTGGCCACCTCATGCGAAGAGTTGACTCATTGGAGAAGACTCTGATGCTGGGAGGGATTGAGGGCAGGAGGAGAAGGGGACGACAGAGGATGAGATGGCTGGATGGCATCACTGACTCGATGGATGCGAGTCTGAGTGACCTCCGGGAGCTGGTGATGGACAGGGAGGCCTGGCGTGCTGCGGTTCATGGGGTCGCAGAGAGTCGGACACGACTGAGCGACTGATCTGATCTGATCTGATCTGATGATGTGAGCAGGGTTGTGGATAGATTAGTCAGCAATGTGAGTGAAATAGATTGAAATAGTGCGAGGCTGCAAGTGGAGGAGCCTTTGAGAGTTTATTGTAACAAGTTACCCCAGGCAGCCCAGTGGTAAAGAACCTGCCTACCCCAGGAGACGCAAGAGACACAGATTCAATCCCTGGATTGGGAAGATCCCCTGGAGTAGGACATGGCAACCCACTCCAGTGTTCTTGCCTGGATAATCCCATGGACAGAGGAACCTGGCGGGCGACAGTCCACTGGGTCACAAAGAGTCAGACACAACTGAGCACGCACACGCACACACAGAGCAAGTGCAGTGTGGCTGGAAAGAGGAGGCAAGTGTGCAAAAAGAAGACCGCAGATTCAGGTGTTCAGAGTGAGATTCTGCCACTTTCTAAAGGCTACCTGAGCGGAGGAGGGCTCCACACACAATGTTGGAGGCACACCTTACCTCAGCTCCTGGAAGGGCCCTTCCAGGCCAGCAGGTTATCACCACAAAAGATGGATGGGAGCGATTAGGCAACTGATTAGATGACAGATCTTCTTAGGTCAGATTTTTGTCACAATGCAAATGGATCGTGACACAACTTTCCAACCTTGACAAATAGCCTGCGGTGTTGACTCATACGCATACTTCAGGAGCTATTTATAGAGGGAGCAAGCAAAATATTTGTGAAGGGGGTGGCACAAAACACACACACACCAGTTTGTTGAGATTAGAACCTTTTTTTCTAGCTGCGTGACTCTGGTAAATCACCCTCTCTGAGCTACAGTTTACTTAAAAAAAAAAAAAAAAAGGATAAAGTTTCTTCCTGGGATGGGAATCCTCACCTCATGATCTCACCGGAAAACTATTTGCCAGTTCCTAATGAATAAAATGGAGAAGGCAATGGCACCCCATTCCAGTACTCTTGCCTGGAAAATCCCATGGACTGAGAAGCCTGGTAGGCTGCAGTCCATGGGGTCGCTAAGAGTTGGACACGACTGAGTGACTTCACTTTCACTTTTCACTTTCATGCATTGGAGAAGGAAATGGCAACCCACTCCAGTGTTCTTGCCTGGAGAGTCCCAGGGATCGGGGAGCCTGGTGGGCTGCCGTCTTTGGCGTCACACAGAGTCAGACACGACTGAAGTGACTTAGAAGTAGCAGCAGCAATGAATACAAGGTAAAATAAATAAAAATATGAAAAATAATCCGTTAAAGTTAAGTGTGTTTCAAACCTCCCTTCCTTTTTCTCTCCCTTCCTTTCTGGGTACGCTTTGCGCCGACAGGCTGCCCGTCCACAGGTACCATCTGTGTAGTCACAGCTTGTTTGATAGGTTTCCTACAGCTTTTATGATTAAATCCGTAGATTCTGGTACCATCTCCATCACAGAATTGGGATGGCCTTTCTTTGCCCTGTGTTCTGTAACTGTGGACTAACTAAAACGCAGTATTTGATGATGATGATTTGCTAAAAATGTATCCTTTTTAGCTAAAGTATCCTTTAGCTTGAGAAGCTAAAAAAGTATCCTTAATTTGTATTAATGGAGGGGGAGGGCAGAGCTCCACAGCAAGGGACTGTGCATGTGGCAAGCACTGTGATTGACATCTCCAGAGCAGGGGCCACGTCATGGACCACAGCCCTGACGTGGCCAGGGGGCTTGCATAACTCACTGAAGCTATGAGCCTTGCTGGGCAGCGCCACCCAAAACCGATGGGTCAGAGTGAAGAGTTCTGACAAAACGTGGCACACTGGAGGAAGGAATGGCAAACTGCTCCAGTGTTCTCGCCAGGAGAACCCCGTGAACGGTGTGAAGAGGGACAAAGGTGCGACACCAGAGGATGAGCCCCCCGAAGGTCGGAAGGTGTCGTTTGCTTCTGGGGAAGAGCAGAAGGCACTTACTAATAGCTCCAGTAAGAAAGAAGCAGCTGGGCCAAAGTGGAAACAACACTCAGTTGTGGAAGTTAGATAACATCACCTACCTGATGGTCAGAAATCTGAACAAACTCAGGGACGTAATAATGAAGGACAGGGGAGCCTGGGCATGCTGCAGTCCATGGGGTCGCAAAGGAACGACTGAGCGACTGAACAACAGCCAAGAGCAGGGGGATAACATGGATGGCTAAAATGCAAGGGAAAGTGAGGAGGGCCCAGAAGAAGCATAGATGAAGCTCCGTGGCCAGGGGAAAGCCACTATCATGGATCCAGGGTCATAGACTTGTCAGCAGTTCCTCCACTTCTCCCCCACTACTTCTTGCTGAATGCTCACATGTGCTAAGTGTTTGTACTACTTTGTTCAATTCTCAAAATAACCCTCATAAAGCATTATTATTGTCCAAAGTAAGCACAATCTGTCAAATGGACTGATGAGGAGACTGTATCTTAGGTCACTTGTCCAAGGTCAAAGAAAACGAGTGAGTGACATAGTAAGGACTTGAATCTGTACTTTAAAAATTCTAGAGCCCATGGGTTTAACTCTTGCCCCAGATTACTCATGTTGAGATTTCCTGGGAAGAGCTGTCTTATCTTTTCTTTTATAGGCACATGATTTATATCACCCATCTGGAATGGGATGGAGCGAAAAGAGGGATTCGGGAACTATTGTCTCTTCAAGATTACTCAGCTCTTTGATTTCTCCCCTGGGACCCACACTGACTGTCAGCTAGAAGGTGCTGGAAAAAATTAGATTGCTCCAGTGTGTTCACGTGGATGCAATTTATCATTTCTAAAGATAAGGCCTAAAGAGACCTCACTGCATTACATTTCCTCCAATAAATGGAAGCAGAAGGGCATCTGTTTAGTATTTGAGACACACACCTGGCTCACTTTGGTTAAAAGAGGAAACAAAGTATTAAAACGCAGTAGTCCAAGGAATGACTCCCTCTGGGCTGGCTTGCTCTCTGCTCTGAGTATGGACCTCAGAGGCGATAATTTAAATTGGGGGCTGCCAGGAAAGCATGCCTTTGCTCTTGATTAATTGGGAAGACTAAAGATATCCCGAGGAGAGGGCTTGGGGTCCCTTTTAGGGTCTAACCTTTCTAGATCTGGACCTGAAGCTTAGAAAAAGTGCTGAGAATCTATCAGAGGGTGAGACAGAAGGAGAGGCTACCTCCTTCATGCTGTGCTGTGCTTAGTCGCTTAGTCATGTCTGACTCTGTGCAACCCCATGGGCTGTTGCCTGCCAGGCTCCTCTGTCCATGGGGATTCTCCAGGCGAGAATACCGGAGTGGGTTCCCATGCAGTCCTCCAGGACATCTTCCCAACCCAGGGATCGAACCCAGGTCTCCTGCATTGCAGGCAGATTCTTTACCAGCTGAGCCACCAGGGAAGCCCAAGAATACTGGAGTGGGAGGCCTATCCTTTCTCCAGGGGAACTTTCCAATCCGGGAATCGAACGGGGGCCCTCTGCACTGCAGGCGGATTCTTTACCAGCTGGGCTACCTTCAGATGTTCCTTTAACTGTGGAGGACACGGACGCCCAGGGTGCTGGATACTGCCAATTGCCCCTCCAGACCGTCTCTTCACCCTTTCCCGCTCTGTGCTGTGTCCTGGGAGGCTGCCCTGGATGTACTGTATGACTGGGTTCCCTTATTCTCAAGTCTCTGGTTTGATTAGGCCAAAGGAAAGCACCCACAGATCCAAGGGCAGGAGGAAATCAAAGTAAAGATATTAAAAAAAAAAAAATTTCATATTTATTCATCCGGCTGAGCCAGGTCTCAGTTGTAGAACGCAGGCTCTTTATTTGTGGCACGTGAACTCCTAGTTGCAGCATGTGGGATCTAGTTCCCTGACCAGGAATCGAACCCAGGCCCCCTGCATTGGGAGTGTGGAGTCTTAGCCACTGGACCACAATGCTAGGGCTCCCTGAGTGGGCTGCGCCCCTCCTCTAAGGGCCACAGCCTCCCGTCTGGTGGCCTCTCAATGCAGCTGCTGCCTCTGATCCTGGTGACTGCTTCTCCTTTTGCTCTTTCACGGCCAAGCGGAAGTAAAGCCTCCTTGGGGCCACTAACCTTGAGATACCCACTGTTCATTCATGCATATATCTTTGCAAATAGCCCTGTTATTATACTCTAATCGGATTACCCAGTTTGGATGTGCCATCTGTTGCCTGGTGGGACCCTGACTGATACACCCAGAGAGGTTTAATGACTTGCCCGAGGTTTCAGGAGGATTTGATTATGTACCGGTGCGTGTTAATGAGAAGGCATAACACTGGCCTTTCATATAGTTTATGAAGCACATTCATAACCATAATCTTGGGTGCAGGAAAGGCATTAAACTTTCCACTTAGAGACTAGGAAATTGAATCTCAGAGAAGAGGAGGGGTTTTCCACAGCTGGTAAACATCAGAGTCATCCTCAAACCCTACACATGGGCTCTGCCAGTCACACTGTGGCTTATCCACAGGTCAGGGCTGAGCCTCTGATTCTTCACTAGCACAACTCCATAAGGAGCATCAGGGAAACACACAAGTCCAGAGTCCCATTTTCCAGGCCCAGAGCTAATGATATTACATACACAGTCTAACAAGTTGTGGGGTCAGCAGTGAAGTCAGTGAAGTGAAGTGAAGTGAAGTTGCTCAGTCGTGTCCGACTCTTTGCGACCCCGTGGACTGTAGCCCACTAGGCTCCTCTGTCCACGGGATTCTCCAGGCAAGAGTACTGGAGTGGGTTGCTGTTTCCTTCTCCAGGGGATCCTCCTGACCCAGGGATTGAACCCAGGTCTCCTGCATTGTAGGCAGGCGCTTTACCATCTGAGCCACCAGGGAAGTCAGTGGTATCATCCCTATTTTATAAAATTCATTTTATTTTATTTTTAAAATTTATTTATTCTTTTTGGCTGAGCTGGGTCTTTCTTGCTGCACAGGCTTTTCTCAAGTTCCGGCAGGTGGCAGCTCCTCTCTTGGTGCTGAGCAGGGGCTGTTGGGCATGTGGTGTGTGGGGTCAGGGGTTGCGGTTCCTGGGCTCTAAAGTGAGTTGGGGTGCACGGGCTTAGGTGCCCTGCGGCTTGTGGGATCTTCCTGGACTGCCAATTGAACCCATGTCTCCTGCGCTGGCAGGTGGATTCTTTAGCATAGAACCACCAGGGAAACCTCACCCTTATTTTATAGATGAGGAAAGTGAGGCTCAGAAAGCTGAATATCTTACTCAAAGTCACGCAGCTGGGAGGTCCCCAGAGTTTGAACCCAGGCCTGTCTGCCTGCTCTTTCCACCACCCCTGCTGCCTCTTTCTACAGAGATGTGGCTTTCTGAAGGTCCTGCAGCCTGCAAGCCTGGCACACCCGTTGTATTTTCTCTCATCAAACCAGACCCAGCCTGGCCTTCATACTAACCCTGGGACCATAGCCTGGCTTTCCTGTTGGGCAACCAAAGAGGCTTTTGTGGATAAATCATGATAGAAAATGGAGTGGGGCTGATTAACAGCGAGAGATAACGAGGCGAGGCCAGGCCAGCCCTTTGTCTGAGACAGCCTGGGAAAAATGCAGCCAGGGTCTGGACCGCCTCTCCGGTTCCTGCTGAGAGGGTAGGGGTGCCAGAGGCAGTTCTTCAGCTTTGACAAGCAACCCCGCCAGCAGGGCTGAAGGGTCCACCTAGCCTATTAACTTAGTAGCAAAAAAATTTCCCGGGACCTGCTAGCTTTCATGACATAAACGCAGAGTCAGGCTGTCGTTGGCTAAGCATTGCCCTGGGGTCACCTACTCTCTGAGTGGCCTTAAAAGCTCACTTCCCTAGGCTGGACCCCAGGGACCTTATCTGAAATCTGGAGGAGATGGGTGAATCCAGTGTTCCGCCACTGTCTTCCCAATTTATCCTTTGTGAGTTTGGGAGTCTGGGGGACAATGTGAGCCTTCCGAGACCTCCCCATTCACGACCCCCTCCCTTGGCAGAAGACCCAGGTAGTACCATCGATGGATTTGTCTCAGTCAATTCACATTTTCCCTACTGACTCACATCCACAAACAGCAGCCCCAAACCAGGCAGTGGCCTGTGGTCGTGGAGGACGCCGGACCAGACTCAAGACTTTATCTGCACAGCATTTTCACCAGCCAGCAAAGCTCGAGGGATGTCTGTTACCGTCTTGGGAAGTAGTGTAGCTCAAAAGCTGGTCCTGCTCCCGCTATGTTTCAATGTTGCAAAGCAGACCCTGGGTGCTAAACGACTTTCCCAGGACATCCAGTTCCCTGGTACTGGAATGGGGTCTCCCCCATGTACCGTGCTGCTGCTGCTGCTAAGTCACTTCAGTTGTGTCCGACTCTGTGCGACCCCATAGACGGAAGCTCACCAGGCTCCCCTGTCCCTGGGATTCTCCAGGCAAGAACACTGGAGTGGGTTGCCATTTCCTTCTCCAATGTATGAAAGTGAAAAGTGAAAGTGAAGTCGCTCAGTCGTGTCCAACTCTCAGTGACCCCATGGACTGAGATTCTCCGTCCATGGGATTCTCCAGGCAAAAGCACTGGGGTGGGGTGCCATTGCCTTCCCCCCCATGTACCGTACTACCCAGGAAAATCATTCCTGCACTTGATGAGAGTCTCTGAAGTCATTGCTTTGAAGTTTCAATAGACATGCTAAACATCCAGTGTATGGGGGAAAACATAGAAAATGTAGATAAGCAAGGGAAGAAAGTGAAATGGGCTGATTCGATGTCCTGCCGTTTTGGCTTAAGCAGTCCTGGACTTTGTAAGATGAACTGGAGGCTGGCTTAAAACCCAGCAGAGACTGAACTTCTTGTTCTTGTTGGCAGGTTCACGGGCTAGTGGTCACTCTGCTTTCTCTTTTGGGAGGGCCCTTGGCCAGAGTTTTCTGAGTAGTCAACCCAAGCCAGGCAATGAAGCAATCACCAATAGACAGAGAAAGGGAAAGTGTTTCTCTTGGTTGAGTGGAGGAGGTGGCTCCTTGGTGATACAGCACAGAGGGTGGGGTGGTCCCCAAGAGAAGTGAGTAAATCTATAGAGACATTTGCTTTGTGGGAAGACTTGCTTCCCTCTAAGACCCACTTTTAGAGGGTGGCCCTCCTTTCACAGTTCCTAAGAAATAGCTGCTTCCAGATAATTTTGGCTGAAGACTGCGCTTTCTATGAGCAATTAAAAAAAAACCTCTGTTCAAGGCTTAAGTCTTAGAATTTCAGAGTGTCTGAGCCCAGAAGGACCTTGCAGCCTATTTAGTCCCAACCAGCTTATTTAACACATGGGGAAACTGAGGTTTAGAGATAGAAACTGGCTCACTGCACGCCATATAGTGAATTATCGGCAGTGTCAGACCTAACACGTAGTTCTTCTCGTTTCATTCTTTGTGCCAAATGTTAATTTCAGACACAAGGGAAATGTGTTCTCAGCCAGTGTAGGGAGTTAGGGTTTACATGTCAGTAATTAGTATCCTTAGTTCTATCAAACAATGATATGTGTGTGTTAGTTGCTCCGTCATGTCTGACTCTTTGTGACCCTATGGACTGCAGCCCGCCAGGCTCCACTGTCCTTGGGATTCTCCAGGCAAGAATACGGGAGTGGGTAGCCATTTCCTTCTCCAGGGCATCTTTCCAATCCAGGAATTGAACCCAGGTCTCCTGCATTGGAGGCAGATTCTTTACCATATGAGCTACCAGGGAAGCCCTATGAATGTGATAATAATGAGCTGAAATTTATCCAGAGCTTGTTATATGCTAGCAATTTTATAGCTATAGTGAGACATGATCTCACTTCATGTCCACAGTAACCTATAAAGGAGATGTTGTTACTCCAAGTGTTTCACATGAGAAAACTGAAACTTAAGGGGTGACATTACTAGCCCAAATTCCCACAGTGAGCGGATAGCTGAGAGTGGATTAGAACTTAAGTCTGATGTCTCCACCTCCCTAGAATAACATAAAATGCTCCTGCAAAGTTTGGTCTGAAATGAGACATGACTTTCAAGCGTCATTCTTCTTCATATCTGAATGTTTTAGTAAATCTATACGGGAGTGTGCTCAATGGTTTAAAAGTAGTTCTCAAGCTCTACTGGGCATCAGAGGGCTTCCTGGGTGGCACTACTGGTAAAGAACTCGCCTGCCAATGCAGGAGACTTAAAAGAGCAAGTTTGATCCCTGGGTGGGGAAGATCCTCTGGAAGAGGGCATGGCAACCCGTTCTGATATTCTTGCCTGGAGAATCCCATGGACAGAGGAGCCTGGTGGGTACTGTCTATAGGGTTTCAAAGAGTCAGACACGACTGAAGCAACTTAGCATGCACCCAGTTGGGCATCTAAGGGACCTTCTGAAAACCTGGACTGCTGGCCTATCCCCCAGAGTTCCTCAACCACTATATGTCTGGGGTGTGGCCAGTAGATAGGGAATTTTAGCAAGTTCCCAGGTGATGCTGATAGTGCTGATCTGGGGACCACATATAGAGAGTCATTGATTTAAAGGAATCATTAAAAGATTTTGTGTCAGCTGTATTTTCTTGCACTAGGTCTCATTTTCCAGATAAATACTCAGATAAATACTCAGGAAGCTACTACATCTCACTGAAAGAGCAATCTGTCAGGATATACAAGAAATGATATTATTGTTCGATTTCCCAACTACCCCCTCAAAAGAGTTGGTGAGAGGTCTTCAGTTGGGATGAATTGTCAGGAAGACTAAAGATTTAGGCTAAAAAGCACAGGAAGTGAAGTGTTAGTCACTCAGTCGTGTCCAACTCTTCGCAGTCCCATGGACTGTAGCCTGCCAGGCTTCTCTGTCCATGGAATTATCCAGCAAGAATCCTGGAGTGGGGTGCCATTTCCTTCTCTGGGGGATTTTCCCCACCCAGGGATCGAACGGAGTCTCCTGCATGGCAGGCGAATCGTTTTATTGTCTGAGCCACCAGGGAAGCCCAAAGCCTGTGGGCTGCAGCAGCAAAAACAATAACTTCAGGCATTTCTTCAGCCCATGAGGGAATCTTTTTTTTTTTCCTTCAGTTTTTTGGCTGTGCCCGGGAGCAGGTAGGATCTTATTTCCCCAACCGGGTATCACATCATCCCCTGCTTTGGAAGCAGGCAGTCTTCACCACCAGACCTAGGAGCCATTGAAGCAGTCTTCATAAGATTGACAGTCCTGAGGGAGAGATTGTGAGTGGCTGAGCTTAGGTCACATGCCCATTCCCGAGCCAATCACTGTGGCCAGAGAAAGGGGATGCTCTGATTGGCCAGACCTGACTCGCAGGCCTGCTCTAGCACAAGGGCTGATTCTTCTGTAGATGAAGAGGGCCAAACCCAGGAAGCCTTGAGTGAAGTGGAAAGAGATCTAGGCGAGAGATTGGGGTTTTAGTCCTGTTTTGCCACGAACTTCCTTCCCTCTGAGAGTCTGTTTTCTTGTCAGCTGTAAAATGAGGAGATGGATAGGAGCTCTGTGGGCGCTTGCAACTCTAATAGGCTGTGCTTCTGGGGTAGTGTCTTAGGCAGCGGGGCTCTCCCAGTTGCCTGTTTCTCAGAAACGAAGGCAGCTTTCCCTGAACGTGAGCAGTCCCCGCCATGAAATGACCCAGCTTTCTAGGAAGAGGCTTTGGCATCAGACAGACTGACTAACCTCTCTGAACCTCCTTATATAAAGTAATGTTAATAATCATCGCTGCCTGGTCTCCAGTGTTGTTCAGAGAATGAGAAAGTGGATGTGAAAGTGCTCTGTAAGCCCCTGAGCACCATGCAGATGGAGGATTTACCAACACAGGGCTCTTGCCTCCTAGGCCAGTTCTGGGACCCAGTGCTCTGAGAAAAAGTTAGTTCCCACATTCAGTGAGCATGAGCCCGTCCATAAGCACAAGCCTACTCCTCCTAGGGCATTTGTCCTCAACCTTGTTATTCTGCCCATGAATACCACATCAGGTCGTAAACTGAGGCAACTGGGAGGCTGGAGTGGGGGTAGACGGAGGAGGCCGCTGGTCATTCCAGATTTTGCAGGGAGAGTCTGTCCTGGAGTCTCATCTGGGGCCCAGGACCCAGTGACTCACAGGAAGTAGGAAGCCAGGCCCCGTCCTTCTCTTCTGACCATCCTGTCCCTCGGAGTGGGCTTTTGCACAAAGCCTCCCTCTCACTTGTCTAGTGGGGAATGAGTTAGCCATCTCTACTCTATGATATCTCACAGTCATCTCAAATTAATGTTCAGAATCAGTTTCTTAACCTCAGTGCCCATCCCCTAAATCTGTTTTCTCCTGATTCTGTAAATGTCATTTACAGCCACTGGGTTTCCCATGTAAGATACCTATTGGTCATGACCCTTCACTCCTATCCCCCAAATCCATCATCAAATCCTGTCTAGTCCCCTTTTAAAGTATATTTACGTACACTGATTTCCACCCTCCCCCGCTCCCTATTCTCACCACTAGCACACCTATCTGAGACACTATCATCTCTTACCAGCAACTGCCTCCTAACCAGTTTTCTCATGGGGGTCTCCTGCCCCACTTCATTCCAGTGAACGGGGACATATATCAGCTACAGTGAACTTGCCAGAATGCGAATCTGATGGTGTTACTATCCCTCTTACTAGTCCTCAAAGACTACCCAGTGCATTTGGAGTGGAAGCCAAGTTCCCCAGTGGGGTCTATCAAGTCCTGCAGGAAGTGGCCCCTGTCCGCTTCTCCAGCCCCATCCTCCACATTGGGAAGGGTCACATTTCCAGAGAGGCCTCCTCTAATGACTCTATCCCAACCCCTTTACCCCTCTCACTGCCCACCAGTTCTTATCTCTTAGCGGTGTGCTTCCTCTGTAGCACTTATTGCAATGTATACCCATGATTGTCTTCATTTAGTTGCTTATTACCTAGCTCCATACACTGTAAGCTCATGAGTCAGGGGAAGTGCCTCCCTATTGTATGTCTAGCACCTATTTGCTCAATAAATATTTCTGGAAAGAGGACAAGTGCAAACATTAGCGGTCTTGCCCTTCTGTCTTCTTCAGAAGATTTTCCTCAGAGGTGATATGGTGTGAACCAGTAATTCTTGGCACCCTGTGGAAGCCAGGGATAGAAAGCAATGCTGGCAATGTCTGGTTGTACCCAAGGTGTTGGAGTGGCTGTCCCTTGCCCTTGCCCTTCTCCTCCTGCCTGTCCACTGTTGCAAGTACCTGGACCCTCAAGCTCTCCTAAAATGGCTTTCAGGAAAGGATCTGATAAACCCAGGTATACTGGTAAACGAGAACGTGCCGATCATAAGAGATCGGACTTCTCAGGTGGCACAGCGCTAAAGAACCTGCCTGCCTGCCAACGCAGGAGACTGAAGAGATGGGGGTTCGATCCTTGGGTCGGAAAGATCCCCTGGAGTAGGAAATGGCAACCCACTCCAGTACTGTTGCCTGGGAAATCCCATGGACAGAGGAGTCTGGCAGGCTACAGTCCATGGGGTCGCAAAGAGTCAGACACGACTGAGTGAGCATGCACGCACGCAAGACAGACAGTATATATTTTACAACAAACAACAAACTAGAACACCTGAGATGGCAAGGGCTTTTCTGACGCTTCCTGCAGAACTGATGACATTAATTTGTGGGGTCCAGTACAAAATGAAAACGTGGGCTGCTTGTTAAGCAATTATTAAGAATCCCAAGATGGCGGCCGCAGAGCATTGAACGAAGCGCAGGTGTCCTAAGCGTGGGTTGCACGCCCACGAAAACAGCCGTGTGAGCTCGCTGCCTCCAGCGGCAGCCCAGGAGATCAGTTTGGATTCTCTCCCCTGGCCCTAATCTTCCTGGATGCTGTTTCTAAGAGACCCTTTTCCCCATCAGCTCCAGAGTGACACTAACTCCAGACGGCACTCTGCCTCTTAATAGCCAGGATGCACCAGGCCCACAAGAGGCTGCTGCCACCTCTTTACCCCAGATTTCCCCCAGACGCCATGGTTTCAGCTAAGCCGGCTGAATGAGAGCAGAGCCAAGTTTATTTCCTCGTATCTGGTAGTTTAAGGAAGCAGGAAGGTCGTTTTTGTCAAACTCCCTGGAAGGTGAACACGATGACGTGCACTCGCTCTGTGCACACGGACACACTGGCATGCAGAGGGTTTCTGCCGTCAGCACAGGCCACTGTTTACTTGTCGTTCACACACCTCCAGTGAGCCAGTGAGACGGCTTCCCCAGGGGCCCAGCCTTCAGGAATTTGGCCTGTCTTATTTTAGTGGGAGGGAGAGGTAGAGAGGGGAAGAGTGAGGGCAGGCCCAGGGTTGACCCTGTGGATGAAAATGGGAGGCACACTGGATTACGTTTCCTGAAAGCCCCCAAGGGAAACTCTGAACTGCAATCCTCAATTGATTCAATCTATATTTTAAATACAGTTTGATTGACTTTATTTTTGAATACGTAATACATTCTTATGGTTCAAAACTCAAAAGTTACAGACAGGTTTATGGTGAAAATTCTTCCCTGTTCCCAAGTAATCCACTTTGCCTCCCTGTAGGTTGTTGCTATATTAATAGCTAGTTTTTTGGTACCCTGGTAGAAATGTTATTTGCATAAACAAGAAAATACAAATACACGGCCTCTCTCTTTTTTTCTCCTCACCATTAAACAGCGTATTTTAACACTGTCCTGTACTTCGCCTTTTCCTTAAGATTAGATTCAGGGAAATATGAAAACTCTAACTTAAAAAGATACATGTACCCCAGGGTACCCCAGTGTTCATAGCATCACTATTTGCAATAGCCAATATATGGAAGCAACCTAAATGTTCACTGACAGAGGAATGGATAGAGAAGATACGGTGCATATATACAGTGGAGTATTGCTCAGCCATAAAGAGGAATGAAATAATGGCATTTGCAGCAATCTGGGTGGACCTAGAGATTATCATACCAAGTCAAGTAAGTCAGAGAAAGACAAATATCATGAGAGCACTTATATGTGGAATCAAAAAAAATGATGCAAATGAACTTTTTTACAAAACAGAAATAGACTCGTAGACATAGAAAACAAGATTTAAGGTTACTAAAGGGGAAGGTGAGGACAGAGATAAATGAGGAGCTTAGGATGAACAGTATTCTTGCCTGGAGAATCCCAGGGACGGGGGAGCCTGGTGGGCTGCCGTCTATGGGGTCACACAGAGTCGGACACGACTGAAGCGACTTAGCAGCAGCAGCAGCAGCAGCAGCAGGATGAACAGATACACTATGTAAAATAGGGTAACAACGAGGACCTACCATATACACAGGGAATAACGTTCAATATCCTGTAACAGAATCCGAAAAGGAGTATATGTGTACATATCTGAATCACTTTGCCGTACACCCGGAACTATCAAAACATTGTAAATCAACTATGATAAAAAAAAAAAAAAAAAAAAAACTAGATTCAGGAAATCCTTCTGCATTAGCTCACAAAGAGCGTCATTGTTCTTTCATAGGTATGTGAGGTATCCTCGTTTACCTAAATGTCTATAACCAAGTAGACATTTAGGTTCTTCCAGTCTTTTGTTATTATAAACCATGGTGTGATGAATTACTTTGATAACTGAGGTTCAGAGATTCTCTTGGTTCTTTTAAGGAAAATAAAAATAAGATTCACCCTCCTGATCTCATTTTCAGTCACTGTGAGTGCCTTTGTAACTTTGTTGGATACTCCTATTTGGCCCTCTGTGGACTTCCACAAATGTTATTGAGTGCCCACTTCAGCCAATACTGTTGCAAAACCTGGTGGGGGGCTGGGGGTTACTGCAGTGCCCTGACAGATCCTGCTCTTCTGACGATACAGTCTACTTGTGGGCCAGTGATCCAAGGGAACCCAAATGAATGAATAAGAGAATTTCAGATAGTGATCAATGCTGTGGGGAAAAAAGTCAGACCCAGGAGGTGTGATGGAACATGTGCCAAGAACCACTGAAACGGGGACCAAGCATGACTGCTCTTGGATATCGGAACTGTGCTTGGGGGGACAGTTCAAGAAGAGGTAAAAACAAACCCAGCACTGCATCTGTGTCATATGTGGAGCTCTTTCAGGCGTTCCCCATCCACCGGTTCCCTAAATAGCAGGAATACGTTTCTTGGGGTGGAGAGGCTGGAGGCATTCTCTTCTCTCTCTCTTTTTGCAACAGAGAACATAATCTTCAACTGTCCTCTCCAAGGAAGATTGCCTCTCACAGTGAAGAAGACAGACCGTGCTGGGATAACATCCCTTCCATCCAGGGATGATGTTTTTTTATTCTTTATTTATTTTAGCATGTACTGGGTCTTTGTTGCTGCACAGACTTTTCTCCAGTTCTGGCGAGCGGGGGCTGCCCTCGTGTTGCACAGCACAGGCACTCAGGCATGTAGTGCATGGGCTCAGTAGTTGCAATTCCCAGGCTCTGGTGCTTAGTCACTAGTCGTGTCCAACTCTTTGTGACCCCAAGGACTGTAGCCTGCCAGGCACCTCTGTCCATGGGGATTCTCCAAGCAAGAATACTGGAATAGGTTGCCATGCCCTCTTCTAACCCTCAACCAAGGGTTGGTTGGGATCTTCGCAACCCAGAGATCAAACCCAGGTCTCCCGCATTGCGGGTGGATTCTTTACCATCTGAGCCACCAGGGAGGGCTAAACAGTTGTGCGTGAGCTTAGTTGCTCTGCAGCATGTCGGATCCTCCCATATCAGGGTTTGAACCTGTGTTTCCTGCATTGGTAGGTGGATTCTTCATCACTAAGCCACCAGTGAAGCCCCATTTGGGGATGATATTAAAAACCTTTGAACCAACTGTACTAGCATTGATCAATCAGTCAAAAGCTGGTTGCTTTACAAATGGGTATGTCTCTCCCACTCTGGCCTCTCCAGTTCCCTTCCTCCTGTGGCAAAGCAGGCCGTTCCTTATTGTTTCTGCTTTAAGGTCGGGGCCGGCATCCTCTTTATTCCCTACAAGGCCCTTTAGGGTAGAAGCCTTGACAGCCATACCCGCTTCCATCTCCCCCAGAGCTTTGTCCCTAGTAGAACTCTGACTCACTCATGCTGTCCTGGGAGTGAAAGGGCTGCCCCTGGATTGTAGGTGATGTCACGTCCATAAGTGGGTGAGCTGGTGATATTTAGGGGCGGTGATCAGCACGTTGTTACTCGAAGCTGTAAGGAAACAATTGTTGGACTTGTAGTTGTTCTAGCAGACCTATTTCCCTTCCGTGTCAGCACTCTCTTGTTTTCTATTTTGAGTCCAATTTCACCGGAACAATTAAACAAAGGGGAAATCATCATCATAAAAAACAAACAAACAAAAACCGTAAGTGCAGAGGCGCAGGTAGAAATGAGCATGTGGGGTTGAGGGGAAGGTGATAAAATTACAGTCAGCATCCTGGCGATCGGGAAGCCTGGACACGAGCTGAAGCAAGAGCGGATATACAACAGGACCACATGGCAGTCTTTGGGGAAGAGCTGTATGAGAAGGGGGCGCTGGAGTCCACATTAATTCCACTCTGGGAACTGGTCAACTGTCCTGACTTGTAAGAGGGAAGCCAAAATTGCTCCAGAGGTTTTTTTTTGTTGTTGCTGTTGTTCCTGGAAAGAGGCTGAACAGAGATTCCAGCCGAAGGGCCTGTAGTTGCCTCTCCTCCCCCTTGCTCTGGGCTGGGCATGCTGCCCCCCTCCCTGAAGAGAAGGAACCCCTGTGTGCATTCCATTCCCAGGGCAGGGGGAGACAGGGTCTGCTCTCCCTCATTCCTCCCCTTGATGGAGGAGTAGGCTGACCCCAGACACTCTCACTGCAGAGAGTTTGGGTCTCCAGTGGGTCACAGGGTGTCAAGGCCGGGGCGGGGAGTGTGGATATCTCCAAGGGGAAGAGGCCTGAAAGCGGCAGGAACGCACAGCACCCAAGGGAGATCTCAGACCCTAAACTGGCGTAAGGCAGGGGCTGAGGGAAGGAGAAAGAGGCTTGGCTGCTTCTGCGGAAGCGAGCTTTTTTGGTCAGTGGCCCAAGTTCTTGCTTTGACACCATGGACCCCCATACTGGGGACAGCCACTTGCCCATGTGGTTCTTGAGCGCTTGCAATGTGGCTGGTCCAAGCGGAGATGTGTTGCAGGTGTAAAATACACCCTGAATGTCCAAGTCTTTGTATGGAAAGAGAACTTAAAAATATCTCACTAATAATTAGTACAGGTTGAGGGACTTCCCTGGTGGTCCAGTGGCCAAGACTCTTCACTCCCAATGCAGGGGACTTGGGGTCAGTCCCTGGTCAGGGAACTAAATCCCACATGCTTCAACCACGTGCCACAACTAAGTCACAAGGCAGCGAAATAAGTAAATAAATATTAAAAATAATAATTATTACATGTCGAAATGACAACATTTGGCTTATTGAGTTAAAATACATCATTAAAACTAGTTTCACCTGTTTATTTTTTGCTTCTTTTAATGAGGCTACTGGCAAATTTAAAATCACATATGTGGTTTGCATTCTATTTCTGTTGGCTGTGCCACTCTCGAGAGTGTTTGTGCCTGAGGAGTCTCTTGGCAAGGAGTCTGGTGCTGTTTAAACTGGGTGCACTCAGTTGCTATGTGAACCTGGGCAATTTAATCTTTTCACGCCTCGGCTTTACCATTTGTAAAATGGGGATAATATGTGTGTCCACCTCATGAGGACATTATAAGGAGTGACAGACTGCCTATAAATTACTAAATCCAGTGTCTGAAACTACTCCAATTATTAACAACTGCTGATTCGCATCATTTTCGTTTATCCTATTGTTGAATAGGATCTTCTTCCCTCAAATGTTCTGAACTCCATTCTCCCCTTCTTTTTAAAAATATTTATTTACTTAAATATTTTGGGTCTTAGTTGTGGCTTCAGGGATCTAGTTCCCTGACCAGGGATCGAACACAGAAACCCTGAGTTGGGAGCTGTGTCTTAGCCACTGGACCATGAGGGAAGTCCTCCGTTTCCCTTTAATCAAACATTCAAGAATAGTGGTGTCCAGTAGAACTTTCTTCCGTAGTTGAAATGTCCCAAGTTTGCTCTGTCTAGTACAATAGCTACTAGCCCCTTGTGGCTATTGAACACTTGATAAGTGGTTAGTACAGCGGCTAAAGAGCTAACTTTCACATTTTACTTCATTTTAATTAATCTAAATTTATGTTTAAATAGCCTTGTGGAGCTAGCAGCTACCATTTTGGACAGGGCAACTCTAGAAACTAGAAGTGATGGGAATAAAAAACTTTTAATGAAAATGGGAGAATTTTAAATAAATGAAGTACTTTGTTTTTTTTGCCTTCTAGCTATTGTTTAAATAAATGCAGTATTTTTAAAGTGTTCTCTACAGATATAAACTTACTATATCTGAATTGGAATACCAGAATATATTATATGAAATTTGATTTACTTATAAAGTATTGGGATGTTTAAATATATGAAAATCCTTAACAAAAAGGGACATCCTTTCCCTTCACTTTCTTTCTGCTCCTCCACTTTCTCCTTCCTCTTACTTCTTAAAATTCAGTTATTCTGCTTCCTTTCTAGTTTTTTTAAATTTTTCCTTTTTTTTTTTGGCTGCCTGGCGTATTGGATGTGGGGATCTTAGTTCCCTGACCAGGGATTGAACCTGTGCCCTCTGCAGTGGACGTAGGGAGTCTGAACCATTGGACTGCCAGGGAAGTCTCATTTCCTGTTTTTCTTTTCTTTCTGGGGCTAGAGCTGAGAGCAGCCTCAGCGGATGGACGGCTGACAGAAAACCACCTCGATCCCTTTCTCTTCTGTTGTCCATCTCGGTGCTAGGAGAGGGCTGCCACTTTCGCTGTTCATCAGATTCAGGTAACACAGACCGAGGCAGGACACTCCAATTGTAAAATCATGAGTTTTTGAGCTGGGATGTTCCTTCGAGATTGTCTGGTCCAGTCCCTTCATTTTATAAATAAGGAAATAAAAGCCCAGAGAAGGGAAGTGACGCCCAAAACCCAGGCCTCTTGACCCCGAGCCCTTTGCTTGTTCTGTAACTCACAGTGGACAGCTCACATATTTTTCCAGTTCTTTTTCTTAAAAACAAAAGTAATTAACACTCAACTACACTAAACCAAACCGGACTTTTAAATTTTGTTTTTCTACTACTAAACCTTTTAGACGGAGCTCAGTCAAAAACTTTTGGTCTTGATACATGGGAAAAGAATTAAAGACATACTTTGAGTGTCTTTTGAGTGAAGAATGACTCTGTTCTAGTAATGTTTTAAAATGTTGCATCATGTTTAAAATCCTTGTAAACAAAATGACTGATTATTGCCTGGCAATATTGTAATTTATTCAATATTTTGTGACTTTGCTTTTTTAGAAAAACAGCCGGTGCCTGCATGTTGGTGGGAAGCTACTAACCAAAGTAATAGCAAGAGTTTTCAGCTCATTTTCTAAGCTACTAACCAAAGCATACCAAGGCATTTTTCATATTAAACATTCATCCGATATGGAAAGCGATCTTTAACAAATGACATGCAAAATAACTAAATTGAGTGGAGTTTGCATAGGAGTGCCTGTTTTTCCTAGCAATTAGACAGTAGTGTACTCAGTGGTTAGATGCTAAAGGTTAGAGCAAAATCCTTGCTGACACCTAGAAGCTATTTGAGCCTGGGCAAGTCAACTAACTTTTCTGAGTCTGTTTCTTCAGCTTATAGAATGAAGTTCATAATAGTATTGACCTCAAAGAGTAGCTGTTAGGATTTAAAGAGAATGTATGTAAAGCTTATAGTATAGTACTTGACACATAGTAAGCATTCAATGAATCATTATTGTCATTTGCTTATTGCATATTATTATTATGAAATAATGTGAGCTTTGCAAATGAAGTGCATATGCAAATGAACATTATTTTAATGATTATATATTGATATTTTGAAAACAATTTAATTACTAAAAATACCTCAGATTATTTAAAGGAAATATTGAAAATAAAGAAAAGTGTGGGAAAAATTAAGATCGCCCATAACGTCACCATTCAAACGCAACCACTGACACATTTTTTTAGTCTATTTCTTCAATTTCTTTTTCTAGACATAAGTGTAGTTTGATCTTGTATATATAATTTTTAAAAAGATTTTTTAATTAATGTAGTTTCGGCTGTGGTGGGTCTTTGCTGCTGTGCACGGGCCTTCTCTAGTGTGGCGAGTGGGGGCCGCTCTTCACTGCGGTGCGAGGGCTTCTCGTTGTGGTGGTTTCTCTTGTTGCTGAGCACAGGCTTTAGGCATTCGGGCTTCAGGTGTGGTGGCACACGGACCCAGTGGCTCCAGGGCGTTTGGACTGAACCAGTATCCCTTGTATTGCAAGGCAGATTCTTAACCAATGGACACCAGGGAACCCTTCTGTATATCATTTAAAAATTGGGTCTCAGTCAGGACTCCTCTAATGGTCCAGTGGTTAAGACTATGCCCTTCCAAGGCAGGGGGTGCCCATTTGATCCTTGCAGAGGGGAACTGGATTCCACCTGCCTTGCAATGGCCAAAAAAAAAAAAAAATTGAGTCTCAGTGTGTAATATTACTTCATTATCTCCATGTTGTTTGTTGGAAGAAATTTATAGGCCATTCAAAGTGAGCCCGTTAGACTTCATGTGGATCCTTCTCCTGTTGAGAGTCCTTCCCTTCTTTCAATCTATCTTATCTTACAGTATTTATATGGATCTCTGAAATTTGTCTAATATTCTTTTTTGAGTTAGCAGAGTAGAAATCAATGACTCAATCCTGATTCCCCATTGGAAACACCTGGAGAGTTTTCTAGAATAGAAACTTCTATAGTATAGTATGCAAGCAATACCCCAATATAATAAACATGTCTAGGGGTGGGGCTTGGTACTTTTCAAAAGAACTCAAGTGATTGTTTATGCAGATAAATAAATACACGATTATAATAATTTCTAATATATCATTATTGCATATCCTTCTTAAACGTATTGATTTTTTATTTTTAAAACTCAAAACTACCCCAAACTTTTGTGATGTTATTGCCAAAAATGCATAACCTGAATTTAATTGTTAGGAAACATTTGACAGAACCAAATAGAGGAATATTCTACAAAATACCTGGCCTGTGGTCTTCAAAAATGTCAATGTCTTGAGAGAGGAAGAAAAATTCTGAAACTATTCCAGAGTAAATAAAACTATAGACAGCACAACCAAAGGTAAAATGGGGTGCAAGGTTTTGTTCTGCTCTAAGGAAACTGTCAGGAGAAGGCGATGGCACCCCACTCCAGTACTCTAGCCTGGAAAATCCCATGGACGGAGGAGCCTGGTAGGCTGCAGTCCATGGGGTCACTAAGAGTCGGACATGACTGAATGACTTCACTTTCACTTTTCACTTTCATGCATTGGAGAAGGAAATGGCAACCCACTTCAGTGTTCTTGCCTGGAGAATCCCAGGGACAGGGGAGCCTGGTGGGCTGCTGTCTATGGGGTCGCACAGAGTTGGACACGACTGAAGTGACTTAGCAGCAGCAGCAAGGAAACTGTCGAGATAATGAGAAATCTGAACAAAGTCTGAAGATTTTATACTATCACATGATCGTCGATAAAGTATTTAGGGATAAAAGGGCTTATCCTGTCTGCAGTTTACTCTCAAATGATTCAGAAATAATATGTATGTATTATATATGTGTGTGTGTGTATGTGTACATTTGTGTGCGTGTGCAGAGAGAGAGAAAGTTATAAGACAAAAATGATCAGTTGTAAATATCTGGGAAATCTGGGTGAAGATATAGTGTATCTCTTGTGTTATCCTTCCAACTTTTTTGTAACTCTGGGATTACTTTAAAATAGATATGTTTTGTTTAAACCCTGAAGCTTTTACAAAGTCCTAAAAATGGAAGAGAGTAGGGACAGAATTTAAAAATGCAAAGAAACCATTTTTTGTTGTTTTAAAAATAATCCAGAGCTATAGGGAAAGAGATCTTCCTTAAGAAGAGGCAGTTGTCAGGATAAAGGCGAAGGAGTTCTGGGCTTCTGTGTAAGCATCTGATGATTTCAGCTTCCAGCAAGTATGCCGGCAGAGTACCTCCAATAGAGGGCGGTGCAACATTGTGAAGAATAAACCACGTACCATGGGTTTTGGACAACGTTACTTCAAGTGGATTCTAAAGTGTTTCCAAATAGAGGCACCGAGAATCTTGGAGCCGAATCTGTCTGCATCCCATTTTACAGATGCATAAACTGAGACTCAAAGAGGGGAAGAAACTTGCCCAAAGTCATAGCCACCAGTAGCACGAATGCCTTGCAAATAATAGCCACAGCTATGATTTATGGAAGGCTTACTCTCTGCCAGGCATGGTAGCTAGTGAGCCCTTCACATGCATTATTTATTCAGCCACACCTCCACCCCATCTCTCTCTTTTTTTCCCTCCAGCTATGTAGCTGAGGCTCAGAGAAGTCAGTAACTTCCCTGACGGATGGCGCCAGTAAAGGGCTGTGCTCGTAGCTAACGTGGCATATTCTGTGCTCCAGTTTTGCTGGTGTGCCCACCCGACCCTTGAAGTCAGTCTCCTCATAGGGGAAGGAGGACACAGCCATCAGAAGAGGAATTTATCTCAGCTTCTACTGACAGATACACACACACACACACACACACACACACACACACACGGAACCAGAGATCTAGTGAGGAAAGAGTCCTAGGACTCAAGAAAGCAGAAAAGGAAGGTGCCATTGAAATAGTGGAGCGCCAGTGGCATGTGGAAATGGGTGGTTTTAGAGATGGTGAGGAGAGAGCAGAGAGTGGTGGTGGAGAGAAAATGAAGGGGATGCACACAGTCTTGCTGGGAAGGCATGAGTCTAATATGTCGGCTCTTCCTGTCTCTGCTACTCTGCACGCTAAGTCGTTTCAGCGGTGTCTGACTCTTTGTGACCCCATGGACTGTAGACCGCCAGGCTCCTCTGTCAATGGGGATTCTCCAGGCAAGAATAATGGTGTGGGTTGCCATGCCCACCTCCAGAGGATCTTCTGACCCAGGGATCGAACCCAATCCTCATCTCTTATGTCTCCTGCATTGGCAGGCAGGTTCTTTATCACTCGCGCCACCTGGAGAGTCCAGTGTCCCCTCTAATGAACCTGTCATTAGATGGGTTAGATGGATGGTGTTAGCTCTACATCCAGAAACATCTATGGTCCCACAACTTTGCTCCATCTGCACTGCCTCACCCTGGCTCAGGCTACATCACCCTCACCTTGACTTTTCAAAAGCCTCTGGGCTGGTCCCCTTGCTGCTTCTCTTGTACTATCCACAACCCACGCTCCACCCTGCAGCCAGTCATGCTGCAATCATGTCACTCTCCTATGAACATCTTCTAGCAGCTTCCCATGCACTCCGAATAAAGTCCAAACGTCTCACCAGGCTCTACTTGAAAGGGCCCCTGCCTCCCTCTCTGACCTCATCTCCTGCTAACCTCCTCCTGGCCTTACGTTACTTTAGCCACACTGGCCTCTGTTCCACCCGGAGCACACGTAAAGTCTGTTGCCACCTGTAGGGCCTTTGCACTTGTTCTCACTTTTGCCTGGAACAGTCTTCACAGGTCTCCACGTGGCTGTCCTTTTCTTCTCCCTCAGTCCAGTTCAGTTCAGTCGCTCAGTCGTGTCCGACTCTTTGTGACCCCATGAACCACAGCACGCCAGGCCTCCCTGTCCATCACCAACTCCTGGAGTTCACCCAAACTCATGTCCATCGACTCGGTGATGCCATCCAGCCATCTCATCCTCTGTCGTCCCCTTCTCCTTCTGCCCCCAATCCCTCCCAGCATCAGGTCTTTTCCAATGAGTCAACTCTTCGCATCAGGTGGCCAAAGTATTGGAGTTTCAGCTTCAACATCAGTCCTTCCAATGAATACCCAGGACTGATCTCCTTTAGGATGGACTGGTTGGATCTCCTTGCAGTCCAGGGGACTCACAAGAGTCTTCTCCAACACCACAGTTCAAAAGCATCAATTCTTCGGCGCTCACTCTTCTTCACAGTCCAGCTCTCACATCCATACATGACCACAGGAAAAACCATAGCCTTGATTAGACAGACCTTTGTTGGCAAAGTAATGTCTCTGCTTTTGAATATACTATCTAGGTTGGTCATAACTTTCCTTCCAAGGAGTAAGTGTCTTTTAGTTTCATGGCTGCAGTCACCATCTGCAGTGATTTTGGAGCCCAGAAAAACAAAGTCTGACACTGTTTCCACTGTTTCCCCATCTATGTCCCATGAAGTGATGGGACCAGATGCCATGATCTTAGTTTTCTGAATGTTGAGCTTTAAGCCAACTTTTTCACTCCTTTTTCACTTTCATCAAGAGGCTTTTTAGTTCCTCTTCACTTTGTGCCATAAGGGTGGTATCATCTGCATATGTGAGGTTATTGATATTTCTCCCTGCAATCTTGATTCCAGCTTGTGCTTCTTCCAGCCCAGCGTTTCTCATGATGCACTCTGCATATAAGTTAAACAATCAGGGTGACAATATACAGCCTTGACGTGCTCCTTTTCCTATTTGGAGCCAGTCTGTTGTTCCATGTCCCTCAAGCCTTCCCTAAATGTGGCCCCACAGGGAGAACTTCCTGTCGAATGGGTGGAAGGGAGCCCCACTACCTTTCTATCACTGCATCCTGCCTTGTTGGCGCTATTGTTATCAAAGCATCAGTAACATTATCCTGATCTGAAATCCTCTTGTTAACTTGTTTTCTTGTCTCTTGTCCCCTTTCCCCGTCTTTCTACAATGTATTCTTGTTCAGCACAGCAGCGCCTAGAGTTGTGAGTACCAGACACATGGAGGAATGTAAAACATAGCTATTGAATGAATGAATGAATTGAATTGATTGAAGCAGAGAATCTTGTGCAGTGAAGCAGTGTGGGGTGGAGAGGTCTGTTTGAAAGGGTCAGGATGAGATTGAGGAGGGTCTCGAGTGGTAGACCAACCCCTCTGTGTGTGTGCTGTAGGTAGCAGGGAGGCACTGAAGGTTTTCGATTTCCTGAAAGCAAGGTTTGTTCATGTAGTCTCCAAGCAGTGTGTAAGATGGTCTTCTCTGGGGGCCCAACAGTGCAGCAGATGCAGGATACACGGATTCAACCCCTGGGTTGGGAAGATCCTTTGGAGGAGGAAATGGCAACCCAGTATTCTTGCCCGGAAAATTCCATGGACAGAGGAGCCCGGTGGGCTGCAATCCATGTAAGGTGGTTTGGAGAGGAGAGCCTGGAGATGATCGTGTTAGGAGACTAGTGCAAACCCAGCCAATTACAGAGTCATTTCTTTTTAAACTAAATGAATTGCCTTGACCATATAACACAAATAATTACCAGGACTCATTGTATAGAATTTACTGTGGGCTCTTGTTTGTCTCAGCAGACCCACCTGGAGAGCCTCTCAGTGGTGTGAGGTCTGCAAAAAGACTGGAAATGGAATCAGATGGACAGACACATCAACTTCTTATGATTCTGCAATTATGGTTTTTGGGTAGCATCATTTAAAAGGTTAACAGTCAGGTCATAGGGTTTAAGAATTTAAAAGTCTGAGCCCCAGAAAGGACCCAGTTCACATCTTGTCATTTTCACCTATAAGGAAAAATGAGCTTAGAGAAGGGAAGTGACTCGTTCAAGGCCAGGAGACCAGAAGAGCTTGCTTTGTCTTCCAGAGACCCGTCATGTCTACGTCAAGGTCCCTCACCTAGAATGTGCAGATCAGATGAACAGGATCAAGCGGATACTGTGCAAGGGCTTTGCAAATTGTGAAGTGAGGTGCTCATGTGATATTTTATTTTTGCTAAGTCACTTCAGTCGTGTCTGACTCTTTGCGACCCTAGGAACTACAGCCCACCAGGCTCTTCTGTCAATGGGATTTTCTAGGCAAGAACACTGGAGTGGGTTTTATTATTATCTGGCCATAACTGCCAGCCTGACTTTAACTCAGGTTCAGATTCTTTCTAGCTGGGAGAAAGTGCCTGCTAGTGCCTGCTAGTACAGGGTCTGCTCTCAGCAGTTGAGACCCTGCAGTGAACACAGCGCCTACAAGCCCTAATCCCCGCAGTGCCTACATGCAGGGCAACTGTGGGGTGGGTGCTTGCTGTGTGGTGACCAGTGCTGTGGAGAAGAGCAGAGCAGAAGGGGGAATGGCAAGTGGCCAGAGGTGGGAAGAGGGGCTAGAATTACACACAGACGAAGGGGGTCAAAGGGGGTCCCTCAGAAAAAGTGACCCAGATCCTGGACTGCACCCAGCACAGTGGAGGGGAACTTTTAAAATTGAAATAAAAAATTTTTGTGGAAAGAAGTATATTTGTTCTTGGGCAGCAGAGTCTCCAGGGAGAGGCCAACTTTGCTCAGGTCTGTGGCAGTGGCCCTCTGACACTGGCCCTCTGACCCTGGCCTGGGGCACGGGCTGCAGAAATGAAACCTTTGTCATCAGCATTCTTTTAGACCGTCAGATGCAACTTTCTGCTTCCTTCTCACAAACCAAACCCAAGCAAAAACCTTCGGGGGTTAGCAGAAATGATTTGCATAAAGACATCCTCAAATCTTTGGGTAGTTCCGCAAGCAGGCAGGAACCCACACTGCAGCGCTGTGTGTGCGTGTGCGCAGTAGCGCCTGACTCTTTGCAGCCCCGTTGTGTCCGAAGTGCAGTGCTCGGCTCCCACCCCCTCCTCCATCTCATTTTACCCTCCAGGCAGCCCTATGAGGGAATGTTATCATTCCCATTTTGTAGATGAGGAAACTGAGGTTTGGAGGGTGCACATGACTTGCTCAGTGTCGGCATAGCTGAGAAAGGACAGACCAGAGGTTTAAACCCAGGCCAGCCTGGGTGTGTGCCCCGAGCTCTCTCTGTGAGGTTACAGCCCCTTCCCTGGACTGAGAGCTGCAGTGGTTTGGAAAGCAACTTCTGAAACCTTTCCCAGAAGCAATTCAGAAATTACATAGTCCAACTCCTTCATTTTGCAGATCAAACAAGTTAACAATACGAACGTGCGCCTAAGCACCTGGTAGCCATGAATGGATGTTGGTTTCCTGTCTTTGCAGATCAGAAACCAACGGTTTAGAGAAAAGAAGTTACTTCTCTGAGGTTTACAAGGCAGCTTAGTGGCAAAGCTCAGAGACTAAGGCAGCCTTGGGACTTCTACATGTTTTCACTTCTCTCCGTGCCCCTTAAGGCCTTAGAGGCGAAAGGGTGTAGTGTCAATGACAGAGAGAGAGGGGAAGAGCTGTCAGGACTGGAGAGCAGTGATCCTTTAAGACTTCTACTGAAATGATGCCTACAGAGGAATGCGCGGGGTGGGTGGAGGTCTGGGGCCAGTAACGGGGAGTAGCAGGGAGCTGGTGGGCTGATGCTCAAAGATAGCCATTATTTCTCTTACGATGCATAGATTGGCACCTGTCACATTGGACCTGCTCTTCAAAGTGCTTTGCTTTGAGAGGCAGGGTGGTGGCGGGCACTGCCAGCTGACTGTGGACTGGTTGTCTCAGTTCCACATTCTCATTCACGGGTTGAGCCTAAATAACAGTAATAGTTAATAGCTAACAGTTTCCCTGGTGGCTCAGATGGTAAAGAGTCTGCCTGCAATGCAGGAGACCCAGGTTCAACCCCAGGGTCAGGAAAATCCCCTAGAGAAGGGAATGGCAACCCACTCCGGTATTCTTGCCTGGGACACGGGGCCTCAAAGGCTGAGCAACTGCACGACTGCTGCTGCTCTTCAGACACCAAGCCTGACCTGTTCTCCCTCCAAAATAATAGTTCTTGTAGCTCTACCCAGGTTATCCCCCCTGCCAAGGATCTCCAAAGCTTTGGGGACTTCCCTGTAGCTCAGACAGTAAAGAATCTGCTTGCAATGCAGGAGACTGGGGTTCAGTCCCTGGGTCAAGAAAAGCCTCTGGAGAAGAGAATGGCAACCCACTCTAGTGTTCTGCCTGGATAATTCCATGGACAGAAGAGCCTGGTGGGCTACAATCCATGGGGTCACAAAGAGTCGGACTCGACTGAGAGACCAACACTATGGCTATACCAGTTAATGAGTCTACGTCTGGGCTGGGGAGCTGGGGTGTATATGTGGGAGGGGGCTAGAGTGTATATGGGGGGAGCTGGGAGAAGGACCACTCACCTCTGGTCAGAGTGTGGGCGGTGGGCTAAAGCTTGGGGGAGGAGGCGGGCTCATTTTCTCTGCACCCAGTCAGATCACTTGAGTTTTCTTCCCGGTTCACAGACGAGAAGGCAGAGGCTCAGGGAACGTCAAGGTCACATAGCCGGTGAAGGTCAGAACTCTAGTCTGTCTAAGCTCCGTTTCCCAGTTGTACACTGGGTATGTGAACGTGTATGTGTGCGGAGGGGTTTAATTCCTTCTTCCGCTTTAACAAGAAAATGCCACGGGGTTGCGGGGGGAGCTGGGAGGGGGGGCTAGCGGGGGGAGGGGAGGCTCGGTCTCCGTTACTAGAGTAAATGCCCTATACTTTGGGAGGAGTCTCTCTCTGGGAATTTCATCAGGATGGGGCTTTCTACAAACACGAGGCAAGTCCCCGCCCACTGTCCTCGGGGAGGAGGTGGGGTCACCCGTCTCTACACAGATGGAGCCGAGAGTATTGAGTTCTCTTTCACGATGTGAATCTGTGTCTTTTTAACCACCCTTTACCTTGGAGGAGGAGTGAGGGGGAAAGTCTTCCCAGAGAGAGACCCCAAGGGCACGTTAGGTGCCTCCGTGGGAGGTCCTTGCAGACTGAATAATGGAGACGAGGACGCCGCCTCGGACCCGTGTGACTGGTTTGAGTCACCTAGTCATTCATTAATTCACCGAAGCTCTGCTCGGCTTTGGGAATTTACTGGTGAGTTGCCCCCAGCTGAACTCTGGGAGAGTTAAAAGGGCAGCAAAGCAGCTCAAAATAGGATAGCTAAGATTGGAACTGACAGGGACTTCCCCGGTGGTCCGCTGGTGAAGAATCCACCTGCCAAATAGAGACTCAGACCTAGAGGACAGACTTCTGGACACAGCGGGGGCAGGAGAGGGTGGGAGGAACTGAGAGAGTAGCACGGAAATGTGTACATTTCCACAGATACAGTGGACGGCTAAGGGGACCTTGCTGTGTAATACAGGGAGCTCAACGGCCCGGTGCTCTGTGACAACCGAGAAGGGTGGGAAGGGATGGGAGGGGGGAGGGAGGGTCCAGAGGGAGGGGACACATGTATACCTGTGGCTGATTCATGTTGATGGTTGATGGCAGAAACCAATACAGCATTGTAAAGCCATTATCCTCTGATCAAAAACAGAACAAAAAAGGATCCACCTGCCAACGCAAGGGATGCTAGTTCTGTTCCCAGGTGGGGGAAGATCCCACCCCATGTGCCTCAGAACCTCTAAGCCTGTGCACTGCAACTCGGAAGCCCAAACTCTCCAGCCCCCGAGCTGCCGCTCCTGAAGCCTGAGTGCCCTAGGGCCTCCTGGCCGGCAGCAAGAGAAACCACCTTGAGGAGAGGCCTGCACACCACTCTAGAGGGTAGCCCTTGCTCACAGCAACCAGAGAAGAGCCTGCATGCAGCACGGAAGAGCCTGTGCAGCCAAAGAGAAATAAATGAATACAGATTAAAAAAGAAAAAGATTAGCACTGACGGTTAGACTTGTGCAGCCCACCTGGAGTCTTGACGTCAGGGAGGTGGGAGAAGGAGGGGCTCTGAGTCATGTCAATATTTGGAGAGTTTGAGATCAGGATGATCTAGTGGGTGATGAGATAAATTTCCAGTTAGAGTCTGGAATCAGAGAAATGCAGTTTAGACATGTGTTTTGTTGTTAGTAGCTCAGTCGTGTCTGACTCTTCGTGACCCCATGAACTGTAGCCTTGCCAGGCTCCTCTGTCCATGGGATTTCGCAGGCAAAACTACTGGAGTGGATAGCCATTTCCTTCTCCAGGGGATCTTCGTGTTTGGTTAGCAGAGGCTATTTTAAAATTTGAATTTAAATGCCTTTAGGTGAGGATCCCATTCCCAGCTTCCGGGGTTTTCACCGCTCCTTATTGGCCACATCAGATTTATGTATTTACATGACCGGCCATCTGCCCAGCCCTGTGGCTAACAGAATTTTCCACCCGAACAGTGGATGTCTCTAAGTTTCGAGAGTCTATTAATTCAAGTAGAAACAAACCAAAGGCAGATTTGCAGAATTTAGTATAGTTTTAAACTTTGAGCTTTTCTCTCATTCTCACCAGTATGAGAATAATGCCAGTCTTTACTGGTGATCTTCATTGATGACAATGATAGTTGGTGATAAATAATAGTGAGTAAGTTGGCATTTGTTTCCACTCGTTCCACATGTTTATTGAGAGCTGCTCTGTGTTAGCACTTTTCTAGGTCTCAGGAATACAGCAGTGAAGAAAACAGACAAAATTGGAACTTGAATTCCAGTGTGGGTGAAGGGAGACAGACAATAGGGAAGATACATCATTGTATTAGATGGCGATAAGCACTACGGAGAAAAGTTGGGAAAGAAGGTAAGAAGTATTGGAAGAGGAGGGGTTGGATGGGGTGGCCGTTGTGGGCTGCACTGAGAAAATGAATATTTAGTGAAGATCTTGATTTAGTGTGGGAGCTGCCTTTGGAGCGAAGACCTAGGCAGGAAAAAGCGGCAAGGGCAGAGGGTTAGAGGAGCCCTGTGGGCACACCATGCTCGGCTCTGAGTCACTTCTCTTCCGCGAGGGAGGTGCTGTCATTGTTCCCACTTGCAGATGGGCAGACTGTGGCGGGAGAACCTAAGAAAGCTCCTGTGGGTTCATAAGAGGTAGAACCGGGCTTCCAACCCAAGCAGCCTAACTCGAGATCTTGTGCCTGTAAATGCTAAGCTGAGGAAATTAGACCCAGGTATGGAGGATTTACACCTCCAGCTATAAGCAGCCTTCCCAGCCCTGGAGGAAAACCCTGGGTGTGGTGGGAGGGGAGCGAGTGACTTGGGCCTTGGCTGGCTTCCTGCTGAGTCACTGCCGCTGGGCCGTGAAGGGAGGCGAGGGGCACTCAGGCCTCCCCTCCTCACACTGGTTGGTTCCTGCCTTCCGGGGGAGACCTTCCTGGCAGCCGGCCTGAACCACACATTGTCAGTGGGCAAATTTGTCTGACTTTCCTAAGAGCTTTGCTGCAGACTTGTGGGTGGGCTCCGTTTGCCGGTGTGCCCCCATGGCCAGCGAGAGGGACGGGCCCTGGAGGTTGACCCTCTGCCCAGCCCAGCCCAGCACCCTCCAGCACGTCCCGGATGGACGTGTTCTGCCTCTCGTCAGACCGGCTGGCTGTCATCTTCAAGAACAGCTGTGTGCTTGCCCCGCCACTACAGACAGCCAGATGTGAGGGCAGCCACCCACACTGCCCTGGGCCTCGCGAGGCTCACCCTCTTGACATATTCATTCAGGCAGAGGGCAAGGAAGGAACCCGTAAGTACTATAATGTGTATATCAAGTTTGTTAAGATTTCAAAACAGGGACTGACAGATAATAGTGGCTAGCATGGCCTGAGCTCTGGTGGTGTTCGAAATGCTCACCGTAGTTTATCTCATCTTCGTAGTTCCCTCACCACCTACCAAGGGAGGTGCTTCCTGTTTCATAGAAAAGAGCCTCAGACAGGCCTTACCCAAGAAAGGGCCAGGAGGACAGTGGGAGTAGAATCCGGGAGTCAGGAAAGTACCGACAGGGTCTCGGTTCTCTGGAGAGCCACAGGTTAAGACTCTATGTTTCCGCTACAAGGGGCACGGGTTCAGTCCCTGGTCGGGGAACTAAAGATCCTGCGTGCTACATGGCACAGCCAAAGCAAAAGGACAGACGAGGACAGTGACAGATGGAGCTGGAGAGGACCAGTGGGACCAGGGGCTTGAGTTCATGGTGGCAGGGAGCCACTCAAGATTTTCCACGGCGTTTCTCCTTGGTGCCCCAGAGGTGTTGCATCCTTGTTGCTTTAGGTTAGGGTGACCTTGGAGCTCAGATAATGGAGACTGAACAAACACAGTGGGAAGAACTCAGACTGCCTGTGGGGTGACATCCCTCCCTGGCTCCTTGCTCACCAAGCATCCTCTGTATCTGCTGAACTTCTACAGAATATCCTTAGGTAAGAATTGTAGGGCTTCCCTGATGGCTCAGTGGTGAAGAATCCACCTGCCAGAGCAGGAGACGCAGGTCCGATCTCTGGTTGGGGAGGATTCCACATGCTGCCAAGCACCTACGCCCGTGCACCACAACTGCTCATCCTGTGCTCCAGAGCCCGGGAACCGCGACCACTGAGCCCACCCGCCACAGGTGCTGAAGCCCACATGTCCCTGGGCCGGTGCTCCACTGCAATGAGAAGCCTCTGTACTGTGATGAGAGAGTAGCCCCTGCTTGCAGCAACTAGAGAAAAGCCCATGTAGCAAAGAAGACCCAGCAGAGCCAAAAATAAATAAGTAAAAAAAAATTTAAAAAAGAAAAAAGGTGTTGCATTATCTTAAAAAAAAAAAAAAAAAAAAGAATTGTGTGTTCCAGGAATGTGCTGTGCTGTCCACAGCTGGCTGATCCTCTCCACCCTGGTCATGCCCACCTGCCCTGATTCATCTCTTCTCCTGGACTTTGTCTCCTTCCTCCCCAGTTCTAATGTGCACCAAAGTTGTTTCTGTTTAGCTAGCATTTCCACCGCTTTTTGCTAAACTTCTCCTCTCTGTGCGTCTTATGAGATCTATTCAGGTTGCCTCACAAAACCTTGGAGAAGGCAATGGCACCCCACTCCAGTACTCTCACCTGGAAAATCCCATGGACAGAGGAGCCTGGTAGGCTGCAGTCCATGGGGTCGCTAAGAGTTGGACAACTTCACTTTCACTTTTCACTTTCATGCATTAGAGAAGGAAATGGCAACCCACCCCAGTGTTCTTGCCTGGAGAATCCCAGGGACAGGGGAGCCTGGTAGGCTGCCATCTATGGGGTCGCAGAGTTGGACACAACTGAAGTGACTTAGCAGCAGTAGCACAACACCTCCTTGCAGTGGACATCACTGGGTTACCTACCCAGTCTAGTCTCCTTCCTGCCTGGCTTAAGAAACCCCAGTTTTCTTCTGGGTGACCGCATGGCCAGCCCCAGGCTATGGGTCTAAACCAAAGACAGCACCGTTTCCCACTTTCCCAGACTCCCTTGCAGCTAGGGTATCTGTGTGACCCAGCTATTGACAAGACCTGCAGGGAAGTCTGCTCCGAGGCTTCGGAGAAAGTTTTTGGTTTTTTGACAAAAGGAAACAGGCCCTGCCCCAGGGCTCCTGGGGGCAGCCCTTCCCACTGCCCCCAATGTAAATACAGTCATGATGGCTGGAGAGCCCTGCCAGCTGGGGGGACGTGTCAGGTGAGGGGTGCCAGCAGCCATCATCTGGAGAAAGCCTGCCTTCCGAGGTGAGTGCGCCTCAAACACACAGAGAAGAGCAACAGAGCGGCAAGGAAGAGGAAGAAAAGTCAAAGTCTCTTTTTTTGAATGTCTTGATTCACATCTGAAACCAGAACCACTCCTGGAATTCCAAGTTATGTGAACAATACGTGTCCTTCTTTGTTCCTTATGTGTGTTGAGATGGGTTTCTGTTATTTGTAACCAAAGGCCCAGGTCTTCCATCTTGACAGCAAATGTTTAACAGGGCTTCCAACCTTCCTCTGTCTGCAACACCTGCGACCTTGACAGGCTGTTAGGATGTGAATAAGGGCTCCAGTCACATGTCATTCTCCTGCCCACCCTCAACCTGAGCACCCCTCCCCATCACACACACACACACACACACACACACACACACACACACACCTCTGTCTCCACCCTCTTGGTCAAAACTGGCCCAAAGAAATGAAGAATGGGGAAACCCAGGGTGTCACCACATACCATTCTGAGCTCCACAGTGTACCCAGAATGCACTATTTTGTAACGCCTTTGTTTGAGAAACACTGGAGTTAAGAAATGGGTGTGAGAGAAAAGTCGTCTGGGTGAGGTGCACGGGATCTGTGTGATCCGGGAGGGACCTTTGAGAATGTGCGTCTCTTGTCTCACTCATTTGTTATTCAGAAAACACATTAGTGTATATATATACACACATATGTTTTGCTACACCTCGTTTGGCTTGTGAGGTCTTAGTTCCTCAATCAGGGATTGAACCTGGGCCCTCAGCAGTGACAGTGCTGAGTCCTAATCTCTGGACGACCAGGGAATCCCCTGTGCTGTGCTAAGTCCCTTCATGTCTGACTCTTGAGACCCTGTGGACCGTAGCCCACTGGGTTCCTCTGTCCATGAGCTTCTCCAGGCAAGAATACAGGAGTGGATTGCCATGCCCTCCTCCAGGGGATCTTCCTGACCCAGGGATCGAACCCCAGTCTCTTGTGTCTCCTGCATTGGCAGATGGGTTCTTTACCACTAGCGGCACCTGGGAAGCCCATGGAAGTCCCAATGACAGTATTATTAACTATAGTCAACACCCTGCGTGTTACATGCTGTGACATTTTCAGAGTGGAAGTTTGTACCTTGTGGTCTTCTTTCCCCATTTTTGCCCACCCTGCCCCCGACTCCCATGCCCGCCCCCCGCCTCTGACACCACCCATCTGTTCTCCACACAACACGTTTTTCTTTTGAGCACCTATTTCATGCCGGAGTCTAAAACCTTCCCTGCTTTCTTTTCGTGGGTGAGGAAATGTGAGGTACCGTGTGTGAAAGCTGCAAAAGAAAGAAACCAGCTGGTGAGTCTCCACCTTCTCTCCTTCTCAAAACGGAAACGACTTTAAAATGAAACAGACGAAATCCAGATTGGCAAGAGAGCCTTACTATTGAGAGGGGTCTGAGATACTAGTACGAGGCGTCACGCTGGGAGTGGGAACCTCCTTTCCTGGAAACCTTCAGGATAAAGGTCTAAACCGCTGACTCACCCTTGCTAGGCATGTCCATGGGGTAATGCAGAGAGCCAGGGCTTCTGAGTGAAGAAACTTGGGTTGGAATCCTGATTCCTTTCTTGAAAAGGGTGGATTCTGACAAATTGCTAAACCTCTGAGGCTCAGTGTTCTCTGAGTTATTGGGAGCATTTTAATAAGTAATTTAAAAAAATTGTTTGTGCTGTTCTTAGTTGTGGCACGTGAGATCTTTTGTTGTGGCATACAGGATCTAGTTCCCTGACCAGGGATCGAACCCGGGCCCCTGCCTTGAGAGTCTCAGCCACAGGACTACAAGGGAATCCCTATGGAATGTTTTTTTGAGGGCTGACCATATTCTGGCTCCGATCCAAGCGCTGTATGTGTCTTAACTCGTTACACCTTCACCGCAAATGCAGAAATCGAGGCTTAGGAAGGTCAGATGCCTTGCCGGTCAGTTGTAAAGCCTGGCTTTGAAGTCAGGGAGCCTGGCTCCAAAGCTTGTGCATGTAACCAGGTCACTTACTGCCACCCTTCTTGGTAAAATGGAGATGACTCCTTTGTTTCAATCACTAGAAAGGATAAGAAAGTGCTAAGATGCAAGGGCTCTGGAGCCACGCTGCCCCGGGGGTTCAAATCCCAGGTTTAGAATCTGCCTGCCAATGCAGGAGACAAATCCCATGGATGGAGGAGCTTGGTGGGCTGCAGTCCATGGGGTCGCTGAGAGTCAGACACTACTGAGGGCTTCACTTTCACTTTTCACTTTCATGCATTGGAGAAGGAAATGGCAACCCACTCCAGTATTCTTGCCTAGAGAATCCCAGGGACGGCGGAGCCTGGTGGGCTGCTGTCTATGGGGTCGCACAGAGTCAGACATGACTGAAGCGACTTAGCAGCAGCAGCAGACATAAGAGACGTGGGTTTGATCCCTGGATGGGGAAGATCCCCTGGAGGAGGGCGTGGCAACCCACTTCTGTGTTCTTGCCTGGGGGATCCTATGGACACAGGAACCTGGTGGGTTATAGTCCATGGGGTCACAAAGACTGAAGCGACAGCACCAGCAGTTATGAGCAAACCGCTTCACTTTGCTATCCCTGCTTTGATTTCCTCATCTGTGAAATGGAGCTGAAAGTAATCCTCTTAGGCCTTTTGTCAGAACTGAGGGAGCATTAACTAACCCAAAAAACTTTGTTTTTCATTTATTTTTATTTATTTGGCTGCTCCAGGTCTCCATTTGCGGCACTCGGGATCTCTCGTTGCGACATGTGAACTCTGAGTTGCCGCGTGTGGGATCTAATTCCCCGAGCAGGAATTGAACCTGGCTCCCCTGTATGGGGAGCGCAGAGTCTTAACCACGGGCCCACCAGGGAAGTGTCAAAACAATAGACTTGCATCATACCTGCTGCTGGGCAAATACTCAGTACCTGCCGCCTAGTACTGTGTTTCAGGTCTCTCTGTTTCCTCAGGGAGGCCCTGCTCTCCACCCCCACCCAATGGAATTATGTCCCCACCTCTGAGCACCCTGCTCCTTTGCCAGACAGCACTTAGGATGACTTGCAATCATGTATAATAGTAACCACTTCACTGTGTTGTTATGAAGATTAAAGGAGATGATGTGAGGAAAGCACGGAGCTTTGGGGCACGTGTTTGGCTCTTGGCAAGGGTAAGTAAGCTGCTATATTATTCTCACCAACTGTTTACACTGGATGCCTTCCTTGCTTGAAAACACTAATGTAGTGACATATTGACAATTTCACCAAATCTAAGCCTTATTCGATCAGCTGCATCCGACTCTTTGCGACTCCATGGACTGTAGCCAGCCAGGCTCCTCTGTCCATGGAATTCTCCAGGCCAGAATACTGGAGTGGGTTGCCATTTTGTACTCCAGGGGTTCTTCCTGACCCAGGGATCGAACCCAGGTCTTCTTCATTGCAGGCAGGTTCTTTACCATCTGAGCCAAAGCACCCATCAATTATAACCCACACCATTACTAATGGATTTCTAAGAAATACAAAATCATGGCATAAAGCTTTCTTATCACTTAGAATTTCCATTTTGTGCATATTGAAAGAGCTCTTTTAAGTCTTATTTAGACATAGATTTTTATTGTGTATCAAGCTGCTCTGTTTCCTTGCTTTTTAAAAAACACAATAACTTTTCATTTCAGTGCCAGATCAGCATGAAGTCTTTTGAAGACATTGTCAGCAGAGATTAAACCAACACCTGCGGTGCTGACGCTGCCCAAAGCTTAAGGACGAGGATGACAAGATGCAGAACCGTGACCAAGTTTGTGCACGCGCACTGCATCACCGCCATCTCCCGGCTGCTTGCGATTTGAGATGCCGCCCGTTACCACACACAGCCTTATTTCAGAGATGTTAAAATTATGTTGAAAAAAGGTGTCGTAAGTTTGATGGAGTACAATATGAAAATTTAAATGTCCTCCCTAACAGTTGTGTTGTTTCTTATTTGGTGTTTCAAAAGCCACCGTGGTTTAAGTCAGACCTATGTAGGTTTTCCCTCTAAGTAACGGCTTCATCTTTAGCACTGAGCTTTTTTTTAAAAAAAATTTTATATATTTATTTGGCAGTGCTGGGTGTTAGTTGCGGCATGCAGGATCTTCAGTCGCAACTTGCTAACTCCTAGTTGCGGCATGTGGGATCTAGTTCCCTGACCAGGG